>JALIGW010000003.1:98980444-99580444 GCA_023053685.1 Diadophis punctatus similis
GTGTAGGGTTCTGATGACTCCCTTTTTGTGCTCCAGTGGGTGGTGGGAATCAAAATGTAAATATTGATATGTGTGTGTGTGGAGGGGGGGGTTTCCTGTAAAATTTATGTAAACATTATTCCGTGTGCATACCATTATATAGCAATTCTATCCATTTTTTCTTTCTTCTGGTCCAAAATTAATTGATGAAAACTGATTTCTACTGCCGCAACCCCCCACCCTTTCCAGCTTCTAGCAAGCAAGCATAATGATCCCTTGTACTTCCCCTACAGTTCATCCTGGATAAGGAGGAGCATCCTTTCACTGATATTAATAATTTGGAGTTCATCATAAAGATATATCTTGATCTTGGTTATGGTCATTCAGACCCCATGTTGTATGTGAGGTTACGGGTATTCTCACAAAGCTGATAGTGACAAGAAGTTTTTATAGGCCAATATAGCCAGTCAAAAATTCTAGATCTTCATCCACAAATATGTGCCAGGCTCCTTGATTTTCTCTGTTTTGAAAAATAACTTCAATTATCATTTCCTTTCTGCATTCCTCTGTAATCTATAGCAGGGGTGTCCAGCAGCATGCCAGCAACCGAGCTGCACAAACAAGCGAAGCCCCATCCGCGGGATGCAGGCAGCATGCGAAACCATGCCCCTTCTGGTCATGGAAAAACCCTTCTCCATGGAACCAGTCCCTGGTGCTCAAAAGGTTGGGGGCCCTGGTCTATAGGATTGTGGTGCTAAAATTCTACAGAAAATTATCAATTTTCCACACATTTTTCTATGGGGATTAAAGCATATTATTCTATGGGGAAATGGGGATTAAAACGAATGATTTAAGGTTGCCTTAGATTAAACATACCTATTTTCCATTTATGCCAAGTTCCTCCAAAGTATTAAAAAGGATGGAATGTTTAGCCCTGTTCCTCCTATGACCTGCCCCAACCCGATCCCTTAGGAAAGAAAAGCCTTTGACTCCATTTGGTAAAGCAAAGGGTTCTTTTACTAAGAATATAGAAGAGCTGAAGTGGTGCAGTGGTTAAATGCAGCCATTGCAGGCTGATTGCTAGTTCAACAGTTCAGCTGTTCAAATCTCACTAGGCTCAAGGTTGACTCAGCCTTCCATCCTTCCGAGGTCGGTAAAATGAGGACCCAGATTGTTGGGGGCAATATGCTGAACTCTGTAAACCGCTTAGAGAGTGCTGTAAAGCACTATGAAGCGGTATATAAGAAAAGTGCTATTGCTATTGCTATATTGGATGCCAGTTCTGAAAGTATCTCGCTCGCTGGATACAAAAATAAGGTGTAGGTTTGCCCCCAGACCATTTCTCCCCACCTCCATGACCGGTCCGTTTCTAGCCAACCGGCGCTCGCCAAGATGTTTTGAGAACTCTGAGATGTTTGGGGGTAATCTGCATATTTCTCAGGGTGCCTGGCCGTGGGATGCTGGTACACACAGGATCCGGTTACTCTGGTCCTTTTCACCTGTCATTTCCCCTTCCCAATTTCCTATCATGTACACACAAAGCTTTATTGCTCTTTCATCTTTCCCTCTTTCATCCTCCCCTCTCCCTTCTTCTTTTTAGGGCAGGATGTGAGCCAGGCAGATCTGACAATACCACTGTATCATTGCTGTATGCAGTGGCACTCTGTGTTTCAGAAAGTACTTAAAAAGTGTGTAGGGGTGGGGTTTCACTGTCTGTATGCATCTGTGTGTAAACCACTGTGCACGTTTTGTGATTTAGCAGATGCAAGACTGAGGACCATGCTCTAGCCTTCCCCAAATGGCACCATGGCTCCTACCACCCTTCCTAAAGCTATGATGCAGTTCATAGCCCATTCTATCACCACCCATCATCATCCATTACCCATCATAAACAATGTAATTGACTCAGCACTCCATTACAGATAATCCTCAAGTTACGACAGTTCACTTAGCGACCATCCAAAATTACGACATAAACACCACCCCAAGTACTTATGACCCAGTCCCAAAGTTACGAATGTTGCAACACCACGGCAGTCATTCACTCTTACGAACGACTGCAGAGGCACTGCAACATTTGTGTTAAGGGAAGAATTCCCTCGTAGAGGTGATATTGGATCTTTTACTTGGAACTCTAATACTTAGAAATAAAACCAAGATTAAATGTCTAATAGAAAATATTTATTTTAGTACAAAACAATATAAAAACAATAAATCCTGAATAAACTACATCTTTGCTACGCAACACGACCTTCCAGGTGGGAAGGCAAAACAGAAGTGATTAATGGTGGATAGGAATGTAGACATGCGCACAACATCATATCACGTGTTCTGCTTGTATTGGGAAGTACCATAATATTTAAAATAGGGATGCATCACCCTGCATAGACTCACAACTGACAATATTCACATCGTGACAATTTGGCCTCCCTATTTCCCCATCTCCCGCCAGTCTCCACTGGGCACTGGGACTCACTTACCTTGCAAAGATCTAGCGAGCTGTCTTCTCTCTGCAGTGGTTTCTTTGCCTGCTTCGGTGCTTCATACCTTCGGTGCATTCGCAGAGAACAGAGGCCTAAAGTACTGCGAGATCACACAAGATCAGTAGCACAAGTTCTCGCACTACTTTAGGCCTCTATTCTCTTTGAATTGAGGCCTGGATGAGATCTGTGGCAAAAGGGTATGCAAACAGAGGGAGGGCTTCAATCTGTCAGGCCTTTCCTCCATTTGCCATTTCCCTGCTGAAGTCTACAGGGAGATTGCGTCCCTGTAGGCTCCGGTCGTCTTTGCATAAGCCCTTGCCACCAAAAACAGAACCCGTGAGGGACGCGACAGTCATCTTTGCAAAAAGGCCTTGTGCCAAAAATGTTTTCAGGGGCAAGGGCTTTTTGCAGATGACCGGAGCCTAGAGGGAGATCGCAAGCTGAGCAGGGCATGCTCATCCCGCTCTCCCTCTGCTCTCACCGCTCTGCTTTTGGAGCACTGGGAACAGGCACAGAAATTGCGGCAGAGAGGAAACATCTCGCTAGATCTACACAAGTAAGTGAGACCAGGCATGGCAGGATGGGGGAGGAGCAATTGTGGAGAGCATGAGGTATATCAGTGGGTTGGGGGAGTCCTTGGGTGGCCTGTTCCATCACTAGGCCCCCCCATGGCCTTCGCCACCATGAGATACTTCATGCACTTAACGACCTGCACATTCAATTAGCAAATGTGTGGGTGAAAGCAGGGAGTTTTCATGTTCACTTTACATGATTCACTCCAATGAATCCTCGGGTTATGAATGTAATTGGCAGGCTCCATTACATTCATAACTCCAGGACTACTTGTACTTCATGGCACCGCAGTTCCCTCTTTACTCTAAAAGACCAAGTACAATTGTGCCTTCTATAGTCCATAGATTAAAGTTACCATAATCTTCCGAACCCTGGGATAATACAAAGTTTTAATCCAACACACATAATAGGCAGCAGATTGTGGAAGGCTGTCCTAGTCCCATTGGGAGTCATCTGCTACTAAAACTATCATGTATACTTCTTTTAACTGGGAGAAAGGCAAAATGTTTTCAACCAAGTAATGCTGGGATGCTTTTTTTACTTCTGTGAAAATTAAAGTTTAACCTGCCTACTGACCTTGAACTTGCAACCTCCTGTTAGCTTCCCCACTGACTTTCTCCCTGCAAGCTCCCCACAAGCAAAGTATGGGAAAGCTGGAAACTTTTGAGGGAGGGAGGGAGGAAATGGCGGGGAGAGATGGAGGAAGGAACAATGAGGGAGGGAGGGAAGGAAGGAAGGGTGGAGGGGTTGGAGGGAAGGAAGGAAGATTTCTTATGCTCCCTGCCAGATTCCCACAAGGAAACTGAATGGAAAAGCTTGCAGGAAGTTGCTCTCACTTCCACTACTTTTTTGATCAGACATGGTCATTCTGTTTCTCTATTTAGGTAAGAAATATTTCTGAAACGATGATCCAATAGGGCATGAATTATATAGTACATATTACAATTATATTAAACTGTCTCAGATATATTATGAAAATCTTGGAACTTCACAAAATCTCTGAAAATATTCAGTCAATGAACAAGGCTATCTCTGATATTTAAAACAACACAAAAAAGACAACAAAAGAGACAACTTCATTTACAAACAGAAACGACAATTCCATTGCATTGTCTCCTCCATATTCAGATATATTCCTGGACAGAAAAAGTAAATACTATTTTATTTTATTCATTCATGTATTATGCATGAATAGGTGATATTTCACATTCCACCTGAAGAATAAATGCAAAGCAGATATATGTGTTTATACTTTACTTATTAACCAATAAAACTAGGTCATTTAAGATATAGAGAGAGGATAGAGAGCTTGACTCAATGTAATTTAAAATGTAAACTGAGAAAACCTGGAAACTGTTTGCTTGAGTCACAGCAAAGAAAAGAGAAGGAAATTAAGAACATACAACATAGATAACAGCAACATAAGGTTTCTTCAAGAACTGATAGTAGCAGCAGACAAAATGTAATGTAAGGTGTTAATACTCCAGGAATCTCCTCAAGAAGAGAGCCTGCCTGCAGACTCTTAGCTCTCAGCTCTGCCATTAAAGTTGGAGCCTAAATTATTGATCCCTTTCCTTGATCAGCATAACAGTCACGTCCCAGGAATCAAGATCTAAGTACACTGCGGCCCCTGTGCTGCAGCCACTGAAATAATTACGAGAAATTCTCATTAAAGGAGAGTGAAAGGTTTGGCGATGGAAGCAGAATCAGGGGTCTGGGTGGGTGTTTAATGTGTTCTAACAGAGTAGAGGAATGGCTCTGATCAAATCCCTGTACAGAGCTCTGGAGTGGGGGCGGATGTCAGTTTATCAAAACGGAAAGTATAAACAGTATTCTTCCCTCCAGTGTGTGCCTATGTGTGTGTGTACGTGTGCACATGGACATGCACACACATAGCTAGACAAACAAAAAGCTATTGCTGATCTGAGACCTAAATATAGTCACACAGAGTAATAGAGACAAGGCAGGGTGGGGGTAGGGAGGAGAGAGAAAAATGAATACAAATAACTAAAGAGAAAATTAATAATGGAAAATCCATCATGTACTCCTTTGAGTCTAATTTATTCATCCTGTAGAACTATGAAGGATCTGGGGAAAGAGAGGAAGAAAACATAAAACATATGGACTTAAATCTAAAAGCACTTGGGAATTCAGACCTCACAAACCATAGTGTAACACAAAACGTCAGGAATATATGCAAATCTACATATAAAATATTATTTGCCAACTGATAGGGCCAGTCTCTTTTTACTGATACAGGAAGAATTCATAAAATTGTTCCCCTCAGAGAAACATGCCTGGTATCTGAGAGGATGTTAAGAAAACAGTGCTACACACACACACACACACACACACACACACACACACACACACACACACACACACACACACACACACTGCAAGAAAATGGTACAGGAAAAGGAGCAAAAAGCGCATTTAATATGAAACCTAGCAGATATTAGAATTTAAAGCAAATTCCATCTCACACGTATAATCAGAATGGTTTGAGACTATATTAACACAAACCCATTTGTTAGCTTGTTCATTCATTCAGAGTGCAATCATATGCTGATTCAGGGGCTACTTCAAGGTCTAGTTACTAGTATTACCAGTGGAAAGCAGATAAGCCTTTTGGCTGTCCCATTTCCCTTCACCATTGCTCTGCTCCTGGTTTCCATGCCTGGGTGTTCTTAGGGTCAAAGGGAGGAACACAGCCAAAAGCCATGTGACTGGTGTGGTTTAAAAATCCTGTTATTTATCAAGCAAGCCAAAAGCCCAATATGCAAATATTCTCTGATGTCTCTGTGTCTGAGAGGCCACTTGGGAGAACAATCAAGCAATTTCTTTGTGATGCTTTCCCTGCAGATTCAACTCTTAGGAGTTCCAACCAGGCAGGCAAAAAGTGAGGGTGGGGTAAATCCATCCTTTTCCACACACAGGGCTCACCCAAGAGGTATATGGCAGTCCTCCCCAGGTGCACATACTTGTACATGTTCCAAAACAAGGGTTCTGTGCAGTTTGCAGGAGGATAGTAGTATCATTGCTGGCTACATGGTGAAGCTGATAGGTATGGAGGCACTTTTTTGTTATTTGGCACACTGGATGCACAATAATGGGGATGCTGATAATTGGGTACAATTTTATTGCCTAAATGAAGATGGCCAATTTGCATTGTTCCAGGCACAGTTCCTGATTGATTGTCACAAAGGGTTCATTTCTGGGGACATCCAGTAGTCTGACATTATGTTACTTTTATATTTTTGAATGATATGTTCATTCATGATATTTCTCCCTCCCTCTCCCCATTAGATGCAGTAATCACTCCACTAGCATGATGACAGTGCATTTCATACCAAGTTATTATGTTAAAACTCAGTTGTGGCAGACCCATTTGTGTAACCACAAAATGTATTACATAGAACAATTAATCAGTGGAACAACTTGCCTCCAGAAGCTGTGAATGCTCCAACACTGGACATTTTTAAGAAGAGATTATTGGGCAACCATTTGTCTGAAATAGTATAGGGCAGTGAGGGCAAACCTTTTTTTGCTTGGGTGCCAAAAGGGCATGTGCACGTGCTATCGCATGCACATGCCCACATCCATAATGCAATGCCCTCCCCCATACATGCGCACACAACCACCACCACCCCCGCGCTGCCCCCCCCACGCATGCACTCAGGGCTCACTTAAGCCTCTGGAGCCTGTGGATGGTGAAAAACAGATTCCAGCTGATTTTCGGCCTTCCGGAGTGCGAGGGGGGGAGAGGTCGGAAATGAACTTCCGGTTGGGCCGTTGGGCTGTTTTTCATCATCCAAAGGCTCCAGAGGCTTTCCTGAAGCCTGGGGAAGCCGAAAATGATCTCCCCCTGCCCTCTGGAAGGCCGAAAATCAGCTGGCCAACACGCACATGGGCGCTGGAGCTGACATAGGACAATGTCCCATATGCCCTCAGATATGGCTCCACCATCATGGGTATAGGGTTTCCTGCCTAAGCAGGAGGTTGGATTAGAAGACCTCCAGAGTCCCTTCCAACTCTGTTTATGTCTTCCTAACAGAGAGGAAGCAGCAGGTGAAGCTAGGCAAAATCACATCAGATATCTGTACAATTAGCACAGCCCCCCCCCCAAGGCTGTGTGCTCTCACCACTTCTCTTCTCTCTATATACCAATGACTGCATCTCAAACGATCCATCTGTTAAACTACTGAAGTTTGCAGATGATATAACAGTGATTGGTCTCAATCGAGACAATGATGAAACCGCATACAGATGGGAGATTGAACAACTAGCCTCGTGGTGCGACCGGAACAATCTGGAACTGAACACACTCAAAACCATAGAAATGGTGGTAGAGTTTAGGAGAAATCCTCCCATTCTACCACCTCTTACAATACTAGACAACACAGTATCAACAGTAGAGTCCTTCAAGTTTCTAGGTTCAATCATATCTCAAGACTTAAAATGGACACCTAACATCAAAAACATTATCAAAAAAGCATAACAAAGAATGTTCTTTCTGCGCCAACTCAGGAAGCTCAAACTGCCCAAGGAGCTGCTGATATAGTTCTACAAAGGAATTATTGAGTCTGTCATCTGCACCTCTATAACTGTCTGGTTCGGTTCTGCAACCCAACAAGACAGACACAGACTTCAGAGGATAATCAGAACTGCAGAAAAAACAATTACTGCCAACCTGCCTTCCATTGAGGACTTGTATACTGCACGAGTCAAAAAGAGGGCCGTGAAAATATTTACTGACCCCTCGCATCCTGGACATAAACTGTTTCAACTCCTACCCTCAAAACGACGCTATAGAGCACTGCACACCAAGACAACTAGACACAAGAACAGTTTTTTCCCGAACGCCATCACTCTGCTAAACAAATACAGTAATTCCCTTACCACCGTCTAACTATATACTATGGCTGCATTACTATTACTATTAGTCTTCTCATTGTTCCTATCATCCATCTCCTCCCACTTATAACTTGTTGCTTGTATCCTTACGATTTATATCAATATTGATTGTTTCCTGATTGCTTATTTATACCCTATGACAATCATTAAGTATTGTACCTCATGATTCTTGACAAATGTATCTTTTCTTTTATGTACACTGAGAGTATATGCACCAAAGACAAATTCCTTGTGTGTCCAATCACACTTGGCCAATAAAGAATTCTATTCTATTTTATTCTATTATTCTGTTATTAAAAAGTATGAGAATATTAATGGATTATTAGTATAACCTCCTTTTAGCATTTAATGTAGAGCTTCTACTATAACCAAAACAAAATTTTAAATCAAACTATTTTTGGATGAAAGATTAAAAATTTCGGACCTGGACTCCAATTGGACAATGCAGGCCGAGATGACAGGGGCAGGTCTTAGTCCTGTTTTGTGGGATGAATTTGAACCAGTTACTCCTGAGGATGTGGACAAGGCCGTGGGGGCTATGAGCTCCTCCACATGTTTGTTGGACCCGTGTCCCTCCTGGCTGGTCTCGGCCAGCAGGGAGGCATCATGAGTCTGGCTCAAGGCATTGGTCAATCTTTGAGAGAGGGGTTCGTTCCGCAGCCTTTAAAAGTTGCGGTAGTGAGGCCCCTCCTCAAGAAGCCTTCCCTGGATCCGGCAGATTTAAATAACTTCTGTCCAGTCTCCAATCTTCCCTTTGAGGGTAAGGTTGTGGAGAAAGTGGTGGCACTCCAGCTCCTACGGTTGTTGAAGGAAACGGATTATCTAGACCTTTTTCAATCGGGTTTCAGGCCTGGCTACAGCACAGAAACTGCTTTGGTTACCCTGATGGATGATCTCTGGTGAGCCCAAGATGGAAGTTATTCCTCCATCTTGGTGCTACTTGACCTCTCAGCGGCTTTCGATACCATTCACCATGGTATCCTTCTGCGTCATTTAGGGGAGTTGGGAGTGAGAGGCACCGTATTATGGTGGTTCTCCTCCTATCTCTCCAATAGGACACAGTCAGTGTTAGCAGGAGGACAGAGATCGACCCCTAGGCCCCTCGTTTGCAGGGTGCCTCAGGGCTCGGTCCTCTCTCCCCTGTTATTTAACATCTACATGAAACCAGTGGGTGAGATCATCCGTAGACATGGGGTGAGGTTCCAGCAATATGCTGATGATACCCAGTTGTACATCTCCACCCCGTCTCACTTCAGGTAAGCGGTTGATGTGATGTGCCGATGCCTGGACGATGTGAGAGTCTGGATGGGAGTTAACAGGCTCAAACTCAACCTGGACAAGACCGAGTGGCTATGGATATTGCCTCCTAAGGACCATGTCGACTGTCCCTCCCTGGTTCTTGGGGGAGAGAAATTAACTCCCTCAGAACTGGTTCGCAATTTGGGTGTTCTCCTAGATCCACAGCTAAAATTGGATCAACATCTTTCTGCTGTGGCTAGGGGGACCTTTGCACAGGTTCATTTGGTGCACCAATTGTGACCATACTTGGAGCAGGAGGCTCTGCTCACGGTCACTCATGCCCTTATCACCTCACGGCTTGACTATTGTAATGCGCTCTACATGGGGCTACCCTTGAAGAGTGTTCGGGGACTTCAGTTAGTCCAAAATGCAGCTGCGCGAGCTGTGGTGTGTGCACCAAGATACACCCACTTAACACCAATTTTCCGCCATCTGCATTGGCTACCTATCGGTCTCCGGTCACAATGCAAGGTGCCCTACATGGCACTGGGCCAGGATATTTACGGGACCGGCTACTAGATCCCACAGAGTTGGTCTCCTTCAGGTCCAATCAACCAAGCAATGTCGGTTGGCAGGACCGCGGGGGAGATCCTTCCCTGTGGGAGCTCCATCTCTCTGGAACCAACTGCCCCCAGAGATCCGGACTATCCCCACCCTACTGGACTTCCGCAAAGCCATTAAGACATGGCTCTTCCTGCAGGCGGGGTGAAATAGAGATAAATCCCCTTGTATGAATGCTGATTTGTTTTTAATTTTTATTCTTTTTAATTATTAGTATTGTTTTCTATGAATTGTTCTTTTATTATGCTGTAAGCCGCCCTGAGTCCCGTGGGAGTTGGGCGGCATCTAAGAACGATAAACAAACAAACAAACAAACAAACAAACAAACAAACAAATAAATAAATAAATAAATGAATAAGGACAATTTCCTGGGGTCTCTGCTTTAAAAAAAATGGAGCAGAAAGAGCCCAATTAGTCTAGGGACATGACTATAATTCAATCATACCAGGGTTTGAGGGGAATTGAGACTTTTTAAAGTAAAGGTAGTTCTCAACTTACAACAGTTCATTCAGTGACCGTTCAAAGTTACAACGGCACTGAAAAAAGTGACTTATAACCATTTTTCACACTTATGACCGTTGCAGTATCCCCATGATCACATGATCAAATTCAGATGCTTGGGAACTGACTCATATTTATGACAGTTGCAATGCCTTGGGGCCATGAGATCAGCTTCTGCAACCTTCTTACAAGCAAAGTATATGGGGAAACCAGATTCACTTAATAACCGTGTTACTAACTTAACAACCACAGTGATTCACTTAACAACTGTGGCAAGAAGGGTCGTAAAATGGGGCAAAACTCAGTTAACAAATGTTCTACTTAGCAACATAAATTTTAGACTCAATTGTGGTTGTAAGTTGACCTATATGCATCTTAGACTTATCTGAGACCCTAAAACTACTTCCTGGGCCATATGCATCCTGCTATCTATAGGGTTCCCAATTTTTATTTAAGGCAAGAATTGAAGTCAGAAACTAAAACAGGCAGATTTAAAAAAAGTTTTTTTTTAAAAAAAATAGCCTTTTAAAATACAGTTGTATTATGTTGCTTGGTGAAAAGAGATAAATGAAAGGGAACACTGGGGCCAGAGGGAATACTTGACTATATGATCAGGACTGATCTGGGCCAACTCTGCCTTGTATAAATCTCCCACACTTTGGCTCCCATCACCACAGCCATATTCCCACCACACAGATTCTAAAAGCCTGGCATGCCTCACTCAAAAAGAAATTTCTGAAAACAAATGTCAAAAATGGAATTTTGGGGGTTCTATGAGGATCCTTTTTTTTCTGGAGGAAATGAAACATGTTATTCGACACTGCCAACTGTTAAGCAAAGGGGGGAGTTGCAATAACATAGTTTTGTGTTGCTTTGCTTTCTCAGGACTTGGCAACATGAATTTTCCTTTGCATCACAAAATTCTGCAGGAGAATCTCAACCGTTTGTCCATCAAAGCACAAGTAGGTCATGCAGTAAGATCATGAGCCCAAACTTCCAAGGCAATGGATGGTGAAGAAAATCAAAGTTTTGGAATGGGCACGTCAAAATCTGAACCTAACCTTTAAAGAAATGGTGTGGAAGACTTGAAACAAGTAGCTTATGGCAGAAAATTCTCAAATGTTACTAGGTTGAATTAAGTTGCCATGGTGGAACGGGTCAAAATTCCTACACAGCAATGTGCTGATGAATTACAGTTCACGTGAAGTGTTTGGTTGGACTTACTGCAATTTTTTTTTTAAAAAATGATGCTACCAGTCTAAGGAGCCAATTAGATTTTTACATTGGCCCATTTGTGTTAGATAACTTTGTTTATAAAATTAATAAAATAAGCACCAAACTATGATCTTATTTATTCACTCAGGTTTTCTTTATATTTAAGTATGCACATGAAGCTTTGAAAGGAAATCAGTGCAATGATATGCAAAGATTCAGAAAATCCAAAAGGGGCAAATGCTTTTTTTCATAGAACCATGACTCTTAAAATAGGCTACAGTAATGCTTGTGGAAGAGCTACTCCCCCCAAAGACCTCAAAATAACTGTAGCATCTGCTATTTGTGCAAAGTTATAGGAATGCTGCTGGAGATAATGAATTGGGCATCTTGGAGCTGAGGTGGGTTTCAGAGGACACACTTGGTCTCATACCAAATGGTTACTCCTTGGCTGTTTGTTGACCCAGCACATGGGGGGGTCAGCAGAGCAGTTGAAGTGAGCCATAGATGTGCCCCAAATTCTGGAGGTGAATGGGCAAGAGCCATAATGCCATGCAGAGTGGCTGACACTGAACATCTTTGTACTGTTTGGCCTCAGTAATGCCAGGCCAGTTGTCATGTGCCAGCATGGCAGCAGCCAAGGCCCTCAGCTTGTTAGACTGAAAGAATGTGCCGTTTTAATTAATGATATGTAAATATCCTTGAATGGGCTGCATTTGCATATTAAGAGAGATTTGCGGAATCTGCGGAGTAATATATTTTAATTAAGGATTAATTAAAAATAATGGGAATTTCATTTTGCCTGGCAGAATCCGTTTAGATCTGAGCACACGTCTGCTCAGGAGTCTGGTCCGACTGTTCAACATCCCACATCCTGCAGCTGAGCCTACCCCTCCCATGTTTATATGGCACCACCCGGGTTTCCAACAACAAATCAGCACGGGGGGGGGGCAGCCAAAGCATCCTTTCTGCGTACCTCCTTGGTGTGGTTTTGGGCTGGTTTGGGTGGTTTTTTTAAAAAATCGTAAAGTAAGTAAATGGCTCTGAGACACGGAACACTAGTTGTGTTGGCAATTATGTTAATGGGATGCTATTAGGCTATGATTCTATATGAGCAATTGGGGAGAAGAAATGCCTTACTGAGAGAGAATGATACAACAGACGTCTGTCTTATTGATATAGCTCCAGTGGAGCTCTCTGCATAATTACACTAGGCCACTTTCCACCGGTGGGGGAAGGCCTTAGACGTGCAGATAGGAGGCAGAACTCAGAATGAAAGTCAATTTCTATCTCTGACAATAATATGTCAACTGCATGGTCAATTGTTAAAAAGAGATATGTATGGCTACAGTCAGCTAGAAATGCCATAGGGCTGTAGTTAAGTCCAGGCTCTTCCCAAGCTCTGAGACACTTCCTAGGAGTCTGTGAAGGAGTCTGGAGTCAATATTAATTTCCTGATTAACATGCTTCATTATTTTCAGCATTAAAATATTTGTTCAATGTGGTTTACAACCACAAAAAGCAAACAATCTAATGTCACAAAACATGTCATTAAAAATGTTTCAACATTCCTAAAAATCCAATGAAAAGGACAGCACCAGGTTTAAGATGGATTCAAAATCAACTCCCAAACCTACTGTCAGTTTTTAGAAGACTCTTTCTTCAAGCAGTGATACAGGAATAAGTCTACATCTTTCAAGAAGACCATGATTTTTATGCAGGACAATGCTCCATCATATGCACTGAAGTACTCCACTGTGTGGCTAGCCAGTAAAGGCCTTAAAGATGAAAGAATAATGACATGGCCCCCTTCTTCATCTAACCTAAACCCTATTGAGAACTTGTGGGCCCTTCTTAAACAGGAGATTTACAGTGAAGGAAAACAGTACACTTCTCTGAACAATGTCTGGGAGGCTGTGGTTGCTGCTGCACAAAAAGTTTATCGTCAACAGATCAAGAAACTGACAGACTCCATGAATGGAAGGCTTATGATTGTTATTGAAAGAAGGGTGGCTATATTGGTTACTTATTTTTTTTTTATGTCAGAAATTAAAAATCTACATGAGGCTACCCTTAAAGAGTATCCGGAGACTGCAATTGGTGCAAAATGCAGCTGCGCGAGCTGTGGTGGGTGTTCCCAGATACACCCACGTAACACCCATTCTCCACCAGCTGCATTGGTTGCCCATTAGTCTCCGGACGCAATTTAAGGTGTTGGTTTTGACCTTTAAAGCCCTACATGGCTCAGGGCCAGGTTACCTCCGGGACTGCATCCTACCGCATACCTCCCTACGACCAGTTAGGTCCCACAGAGTTGGTCTCCTCCAGGTCCCATCAACCAAGCAATGCCGGTTGGTGGGACCACGGGGGAGAGCCTTTTCTGTGGGAGCTCCGTCTCTCTGGAACCAACTCCCATCAGAGATCCGGATTATCCCCACCCTGCTGGCCTTCCGCAAAGCCATGAAGACATGGCTCTTCCTGAAGGCGGGGTGAAAAGAGATCGTATTCTCCCATGGATGATTGGTTTTTTTTAATTTTTTAATTTTTTTAATTGTTTTTATTATATTCTTGATTGTTCTTATTTCTGCTGTATGCTGCCCTGAGTCCTACGGGATTGGGCGGCCTATAAGAACTTTAAATTAAATTAAATTAAATTAAATTAAATGTTTATTTGTGCATTTTGAGTTGTTTATCATTCTCCAAAACTGGATGCAGTATTCTAGGTTTGGTCTTACTAACACTACTTGATCTTGATTATATCCCTCTGTTAATGCAATTTAGGATTGTGTTGGCTTTTTTGGCTGCTACCACACTGTTGGCTCATATTTCATTGGTTGTCCACTAAGACGCCAAGATCCCTGTCACAGTTGCTGCTATTAAGCCTGGTTTGTCACTGAGTTTTTCTGGTTCGTCAGATGAGCTTCCACTCTGTGTATTTGTAACCTGAGACTTATTATCTGTAAGTGTCTTGTGACTTGTTCTACTGCGCATGTGTAGTTTCTGTTCTTTTGTTCTCTTGCTTACTTTCACTTTGTCCGGACGGACGTATTTTTTACTGGTGAGGATGTAATCATTTATTTTTATACTTTTATACTTTTATAATAAACCTATTTACTTAGAACTATATCTTATCGGTTTTATTTCATGCCATGGGAAGACACGGTCCATTCACCTCTGAATTGCTTAATTGCAATCTCCCCACGGGGGGAGAAGGCTTTGCAAGCCTTGACATGGTTTCACCCAGTTTATGTGTACATTTGGTTTTTCTTGCCTAAGTGTAAGACTTTACCTTTCTCTACACTGAATTTCATTTTGTTAGATAGGGCCCAGTGTTCAAGTCTGTCAAGATCCATCTGGATCTTGAGCCTATCATCTAGGGCAGGGGTGTCAAACTTGATTTCATTGAGGGCCACATGAGGGTTGTGTTTGACCTCAGAGGGCCGGTGTGTGTTTGTGGCCGGGGGTAGTGGTGGTCATGGTGGCTGTGGCCGGGGTGGCTGTGGCCATGGTGGGCCTTTCACACAAGCTCAAGATGCATTTTTCCCTTCTCTTCTTTCTTTCCACAGTTCTTTACTATAACCATTTTCCTACCTCTTCTACCAGATATTACTGGCAAACATTTATTACCTATTCTTCATACTCCACTAAACTTATTTCTAAATTTATACCCCATTGTTTAACAGTAAACTGCTTTTCCAGGCAGAAAAGCTATTTATACTGTTGTATTTTTATTATTCAACTAATAATAAAAATACAATAGCATAAATAACATGATAATACAAGATCTAACAGCAGAAGTAAATTTCCAGGATAGTAAATAGAAATGGCTGTCAATTATAGATTGTTGATTGTAGATTAAATGGACCTACAGTATGTAAAATCTGGCATTAAACTGTAGTATTAACATAGGATGTTGCTTGTTTTCTATCCAGATCAGGCACTTACTTGACGCCATATAATTGTAATCCAGTCCAATCCTCCTGCAGCACTCTGCTGGCTGAAAATGGGCTGTGCAGAGGCCACGCAGAGGTCCCATGCAGCCTGTTTTCAGCTGGCAGAGTGCTGCTGGAGGATGGGGAGGCCACAAACGGGCCACACGGGGCCTCCATGGGGCCCATTTTCAACCAGCAGAATACTGCAGTAGGCCATGGAGGCACATTTTGGCCGGCAGAAGCACCACGGGCCGGTCCTTTGATATTTCCAGGCCGGCCCCACAGGCCAGATTTAAGCACCCCGTGGGCCGCATCCAGCCCACGGGTCTTGAGTTTGACAACCCTGATCTAGGGTGTTGGCTACTCCTGCCAGCTTAATATCATCTGCAAATTTGATAAGTTCCCCTTCTATTCCCTCATCTAAGTTGTTTATGAAGATATTGAAGAGTATTGGGCCTTAACTTAACAAGAACTTAACAAGAGTTCCAGGAGCCATGGTGGTGCAGTGGTTAGAATGCAGTATTGCAGACTAATTCTGCTGACTGCCAGGGGTTTGATCCTCACCAGCTTAAGGTTGACTCAGCCTTCCATCCTTCCGAGGTCAGTAAAATGAGGACCCAGATTGTTGGGGGCAATATGCTGACTCTGTAAATGGCTTAGAGAGGGCTGTGGAGCAGTATATAAGTCTAGGTGTTATTGCTATTTCTGAAATATCCTAAATGAATTTTTTTTACCCCAAGGATTGAGCATGACTTTTCATCAGATTTGTATTGTATGAATAAATCATTTTGTGTATGTGTGTTCTTCCACTTGGGGATTATAAGTGGTGGATTCCCATAAAGCCCACATTTTCTTATCCCAGACTAATGATGATAGGACATTGCCAATCATGAAATGTGATCCAATAATTGTAAAAGAATTGTGTTGACTAGCAGTTTTTGGATTATGCTTATCTCAAGCTCATTTAATTAATGGAACCACGGATTCTGCTCCTCAAATCCCATTTTGCACATGCATAAAATTCCATTTAGATTTAATGGATACCCCAGTTTAACAGACATCTTTTCTCCCTTAAATTGAGGGTTTGCTGAAACTGAAATTCACAAAATTTAAACTGTAAAAGCAGCACTCCAATCAAAAAATCCCATATATTAATATGTTTAAAAATTAAGATGCTGATCAATTAAAAAGTCTAGGAAATTAAATATGAAAACAAAAAAAGCATAATGCCCCAACTTTAAAGGCATTCAATATATGAGGACTATCAGTGAAAAGTGCTACTCCTACTCATGGCATCTCTCAGGGCACCCAGTGCAAGGCCTTCAAAGATTATCTCAGGGGATAGGAAGGAACACAAAGGAGCATTCCTTCAACTATTGTGAAGGCTGGGCCCATGATAGGCTTTAGGGGTTAATATAGTACTTTAAACGTGGATTGGAAATGATCTGGGAATCAGTGAAAACCAGTTAAGGCTGTCCTAGTCCAGTTAATCTGGTCAATTCTGGTCAATTCTCTTACATTAGCATTTTATAATAGCTGACGTTTCAGGACTGTGTTCAAGGTCACTCCTACCAGGACATTTGCTGCGGGGTGAAATGCTACCGGTTCAGACCGATTCGTAGCCGTAGCGGTGGCCGCCAGTGGTTCGCCGAACCGGTGAGTGATGGCTGGCTGGCCACGCCCCCGAACCGGTCCCCCGGTCGCCACTCATTCACCCTGCAAACGGATGTCCTGGGGCTCTCGGCTGCCTGCTGCTGCTGCTGCTCCTGGATGCCGCCTGCCACCCGCTGGCCTCCCTCCCCAGACTCGGCTCGGCAATGTAATTCGAGCCTCCCACCCGCGCACGGGGGGCTCAGAGGAAGCAGCAGCATTGGTGGCAGCGGCAATGGCACCTCACCCTGGGGTGCTGTGGCCAGGTCCTAGCACTCGAGAGGCTCTGTTCCACAGGCCGGAGGTGCATCGGACTCACCAAAGCTGCTTTTGCGTCGGACGTTTTCTCTCCAGGACGCAGTGGTTGAGAGAAAAAGAGCAGGGTGGAGCCCGGGAGGCTGCCGAGTGAAGAGCCAGAGAGGCCCGGTGGGTTCCTCTGTGGGGCTGCGCCCACCTGTGAGGCTTGTGGGGGGGGTTACCTTCCCGCGAGGCTGCTAGTCCCTAACCTGGGGAAACACCAGCTGTTCGTCGGAACTTTTTTTTAGTTAAAATGCTTAATTTTTTTTTAAAAAATTGGTCACGTCCACCCAGTCACATGACCCCCACCAAGCCATGCCCACTAAGCCACGCACACAGAAAAATTACATTTCACCACTGATTTGTTGTTATAGACGGACCATCTCTATACAATAAGGATCTTTGATAGCTAACATCTTTATGACCCTGATCCTGGTTGTATGTACTATGTGTCAGGATCCAAGAACCAAGAATGACATATGGCATTACTTCTGAGTAGTTTCTTTATTGTTGTTCACTTACCGATGGAATGTTGCCAGAGTAAATCAACTATCAACTGCATGACTACATAGATATACTCTGCAAACTGCTAGGGAGGGGTCGGCTCATCCCTCTTACTGTCAACCATACATTCCACATTTTGCTGCCCCTCCCTCTCCTGGGACTTCAGACTACATTCTACCACATCATGTCCCAAATGTTAGGATTTAGCATATGCCAAACCAATGAAAGGTATTTATCTCACAGAAGACAATATGTGCTTTTAATGATTAAGATAGATCTAGAACAACAAAATACTGCAAATTTGATTTGATTTGGAATACTCTTCAGAACAGTCATGCTCCTCCTCCTCCTCCTCCTCAACTGAACAGATTAACTATCCAAAAAGAGACTTGCTCAGATTAAATTTAATTTTTAGCCCTTATCCAGGCAATTATAATGGCCAGACAGCCCAGATTCAGAATTTTGACTGCCTCATTGGATTTGATGTAAAGAGATAAAGTCATATGTCGTTAGCAGACACTGATGTATGCTGTATTACTCTAAATCTCTGAATTCAGCAGCTTCATGTAGATTTAAAATATATAAAGGATAAAATGGAATCTTAAAGAACCCTATAAAGTATACAATGTATAGTTAAACTAATGTCATTTCATGTAGTATTTAGGTATTGACAGTTTCGGTATCAAAAACAAAAAACAGGCCTAAGGCTTATTTGAAAAAGATCTAGAAAATCCATTTTATTTGATCAGCTGCCCAGGAATGGAATACTGGGCAGCAACACAGATCATTTCCCCCCCTTGACCTGATTTCACTATGGCCTTGTTTAATGATGCAGGAATATATAACCTGACCCTATTGGAGATCCCTGTCTTCCTCGACATAATAAGTCATGAAGAGCAAGGGTCAAGTGAACAGGTGGTTAGTTGAACTCAAACAAGGACCTTTGACTGAATGTCAAAACTAGAGGGACTATGTGTTGACAAATATAATTATCTACTCTTGAATTGTCTAGCTAACATATCACAGCAAGTTATCAAGAGCCGAGTGTGATTTACAGATTACAGATTAACAGAGTTGGAAGGGACTTTACAGGTCATCTAGTCCAACCCCCTGCCCAAGCAGGAGACCCTACATCTGCCTCTACCTAGGATTGAACTCACAACCTCCTGATTGTGAGGCAAGAGCTCTTCCTCTAGGCCACAGCAGCTGGGTCCCCGGCCACTTGAAAAAACTCTGTTTGAGACCCTGAGAGGAGACAAGATTGCCTCTATTATTGCCATAGAATAAGTTTGATTCTGAGCTCTTATTCACATTTGATCAGATTCAAGAAAGGTTTTCGTTCAGTTGTCTGTTAACCATCTCCCAACTTCCTTCATTTTCTTAATTGGGTTTAGAAAACAACCAGAAGTATGCATAGTGGAAGAGGGTTTCCAGTAGTATTGTGTAAACTTTTGGGTCATCTTCCTATTCTACAGGATGATTTATTTTTATATTTATTTATATTTTGCATTTCTGGATTGCCTATCTCCCTCTAAGAGATCAAATTATCAAGGATTTGAGAGAGGTTTCTACCATACTAGCCAGAAAATCCCCAGAGCTATCTAGGATCTCTTGGGATCATCTAGCTTCTGCAGATATATCATCCTAATGAATAATTGCCATAAATCAAAATCTCAAGAGAAAGTAGTCTGATCATGATAAGGGAGCAGATACAACCCCCCCCCCAACTTGACTACAGTACAATCCTTCTTCCTGGGGTAAAAAAAACTCTACAAATCCAAATTATGGCCTGCCACATATGTTGAGCTGTTAATAATTTAGGGGGAAAAACATGATTGTCAGATTCCATGAAGTCCTGAGCTACTTCAACAGTCTAAAATCCCACAGAAACATTCTTTCCCACCATTTAAGATTACCACACTTAATTCAGAAAACACTGGAAAACGCCTACCCAAGTTTAAAGTGGACTTAACCCAGCTAAAAACCCCAAAATCAAATATCTATGCAAGCCAGTTAAAAGAAAATAAAAATTCAACCTGTCTAGATAAAAATCACATAATTTTTCCCAATCTTCTCCTTCTACTTTTACACTGTCTTTATCTTGTACAACTGAAACCAGCAATTTTCCCAGTTGTGCTATGAGAGACTGATTGGCCCAAAATCACCCAGATTCCATCCTACAGAATGACTAGAAACTCGGGCTCTTGGTTTCTAGTCCAGCACCTTAACCATGGTATTGAACTGACTCTCAGCTGCCGCACCTACTAAGCCAAACAAAATGATTACCATTTCTTAATAACCCAAGTTGGAAGATGACTTTAAGCAAATTATTCCATTTGCCTCAATTTTCTATGGGTAAAACCTTAGCATTAATTTGACCCAGTCGATTCAAAGGGGACACTGACTTCAGGAGGGTCTGGAATGCTTGAAATAGAATCTGCATTAAAATTAATGTGTCGGACAGGAATAAGAACAACATCGATCAGTAGTCATCTTAGTCCCCTTATTTGTAAAAAGAAAAAGAAAAAAAGTAAATTGTTTAAAGAGAGAGATAAACCACATGGTTATAGAAAGCCCTATAAATTGCAATAAAGTGGTTTTATCTGACAAACATCTGACAAGTCTAAGTTGTTTGATTTACATCTAGGTAAGTAGTTAAATACTCGAGGAAGAAAAACTTTGATTTTTCATACTATGACTTTTCACCATCCAATTAATCTGATCATTGGTTTATTGCTATCAACAGGTAATACTACAGACGTTTCTCTTGGGAGCTTTTATCAATTCCCCAGACAGATTTAAAAGAAGGAAAAGAAAAAAATTCATCTATACATAAGATAATTGAAAATCACTGTACAAAAAGGAATTTTATCACAACAGACAGATTGGAAATCTCTTAGAACAATTTCTTATAAACCTTTCTCTTGCATTTCTTTCTTACTATCTCTGGGGAATATTTTTAACACTATATGAAAAAAGAAAATGGAAAATTAAACGTATAATGCAAAAAATCCATATTTCTAACAAATTCTACAGTTAGAAAACGTGACAATAAAATCCTACTTTTATAGGATCAAACCACTTTATAACTTGATGGAGAATGTGTTTTCTTTCCATTTGCAGCATTAATTTTTTAATCACAAAAGCATGCAATATCCATTCCCATTATCCTCCAATAAATCTTCAGATTGTTGCTTTATATCTCCAAATAATCTACAAACCCAACAAGACTTCCAAACAAATTTAATAAGTAAAATAACTTTATACAAAAGGAATCAGTATAATGCATTAATTGATGTTGCATTTTTAACATTACATCTCCCACAATTAGTTGAAACATTAGTTTCTTTCTGAAAAGATTTGTAATGCCCAACAGACATGAAATGATGAAATAATAACTTTTGTTCAGTCAATTATCATTTTAAATCTATAACTATGTAATATATAGGTGTCCAAAAGTTAATTAATTGGCATTTATCTAGTGACTGTGTTCTTGAGCATTTAATTTGTATATTCTAACAAATATAAAAAGCTAATTATAAACTCGTTATTTTGTACATGAAAAGCATGTTACGTCCATCTGATATTAGAATAGATCTGAAGTACCTAAGGTTGTTAATTCATATCTAAGCATCAAAAATATGTTGTAAATGAAATATTGAAAAAATACTTATGTTGTGAATTCTGTAAATATAAAACATTCTTCATCTGAATAAAATAAAAGAGAGATTTTCATACTTTCCATGGTAGTTGCAGCCTGACATTGTCTAATTTATATGGTATTAAATATACAATTTCTGTGAAGGAAAAATTCCACAAAATGGGTCATCCATTAACCCAAGAAAAAAGATACACCTTGGGGTATAAACTGAAATCTGGAAAATAAAAATTTCTTGTTTTAACTGAAACGTGAAACTTCCAGAGTAACAAACAAGTGGGAGAATTTTCCAAGATTAATTTTCAAAGCAGTGCATGAAATAACTGAAAATATCATCTTCAATGATCGGCAAATGTGTATATCCTATCAGCAACACCAAAATCACTGGGGATATTTTTTGTGGGTTTCTTTTTTGGAAGCAAAGAGATTCTTTGACTATTTATTTTGTAATTGGTGTTTTAAGAGGAGAGAAGGCTTTAGCAGAGAAAGCTGCACTTGCATTTGGCAGTAGAGGCGAGAGGAAGCCACAATGCCTAGGCATTAATTAGCTGTTGCGTTTCAGCAAATAAGATAGTAGTGCTGAGAACAATGCTCAGCATTTAAATCACTGTTTAGAAGAGGCTCACCAAAAAAACCACCACTTAGTCCCAGAGGACACTGCCATGGAAAAATCATCCTTTTATCTTAGTCAGTAATCTACATCTTCAGCTAGAGTTCTTGGGTCCTCTTGCCAGTGTTCAAAGTACGGTGTTTTTTTTTATGGGAACAGGCAATAGCTGTGATTCACCCCAAAAGTACAAAGAACAAACATTATAAAATGTTTGCCTTTAGTAGACTAATAGGCAGGGTGGAACACAAAATATCATCTATATTCAGTTCTTCATCCCTGTGCATTATTAGGTTCCATGTCAGGCATAAGAGAACAGGAGGAATACTTTTGACAAGCTAGGGAATTGTTTATATTTTGACTGACAGACAAACAAGGTCAGTTACTTAAGCAAACAGTTTAGAAGGAAGGGACACATCCTGACAGGTACCAATTTGGCTGGAAGAAAATTTATCTTCTGATTTTCACTATGATGAAATGGTATATTGCTGCATTAATAAAATGCAGGAAAAAAAGTTAATTGTCCACTGTCTTATTAGGAAAACAGGTATAACATGAAGACAACTTATAGAGAAAGTAAGATACCCAGTAGATACATTAGCAGAAGACAACCAAGGAAGAGTCATTAAACATTAATAATATAAGGGACCAGTAAGCATATTTAACCCCCAAATAAGCTTAGAAGAAATTACGCCATAACTTATCAAATCAATCTAGTTTCACCATTCCAGTGGTGGGTTCCTACCGGTGCGGTCGACTCTACCACACTGGTAGTGGCCAGCAGATGGCACTATTTGCACACGACAGCTCCGGTGCTGTCTTCACCGGTCTGTCGTGCGGCGCCATCTTTTTTGGGGGAATTTTTGGGCTTATTTTGCTTCCTGCGCGTGCGTGGAAGCAAAATCTTGCAAGGGGACATGCGTGCGCGTGAGATTTTGGCGATTTTTTGCTTCTGCGCATGCGCAGAAGCAAAAAAGTGCCAAAATCATGTGCGCGCACATGTCCCCTCGTGAGATTTTGCTTCCGCGCATGTGCATGAAGCAAAATCGCACGAGGTGGCACGCATGCATAGCAAGCGTGCGCGCACCAAAACATGGCGATGCGCGTGCAGCGCACCGGTAGCGCGAAGAACAAGCAACCCACCCCTGCACCATTCCCACTATGTAAGTCTGTGGATTAACTTCTCTTTCCATGAAAATAATCCCCACAGTCTTGAATGCCTATGTAAGTGGATCACTAATTGTAAAATATAAAACAACACAGGAGACAAAGACAACAAGGTGCGTTCATCATTTGATAAACAATTCCTGATGCACTTAGCTTAACCTTATCAGTGGAATTTATTCAGCTGTTGGTTAGTCATATTCAGCATCTCCTTTTGATAAGATGAGTTGTATCTCCCAACCCAATCATAGCCAGAAACAATTCCCAAGATTGCACTGCAATTTTTCCATCTGTTGGGAATATGAGAATTGCTGCCAGTGATATCTGTGACCATTTGGATAACATGTTTGATTTTTGTTCATGTGAAAGTATGTTTCTGCTGCAGTTCGGTTACGGCTAAGGTTAGGGCTAGGATTCAAAAATGACTTGATGGAATATAATCAATAGATAAATTCATGCAATCTCAAGGAATTGAGTCCAATTCTATTTTTACTTTTTTATTTACTTTTTTATTTACTTTTTTATTTACTTTTTTATTTTATTTTATTTATTTATTTTATTTATTTTATTTTATCATTTGAGAATTTGCAGTCGTCAACTGAAAAGTAGGAAACAACATTAAAATGCAAACTTTCCATTACATACCGTATTTTTCGGAGTATAAGACACACCTTTTTACCCCCCAAAAGAGGGTGAAAACTTGGGTGCGTCTTATACACCGAATGTAGCCCCACCCACCCACCCCCACCCTTTGGCCTCTGCCTCCCAGCAATTTATCTCCTTGCAGCAAACAGGGCAGAGCCTGATTAGCACGAGCAAGTGATTATCTGCCTCCCGACCCACAGCTGACTGAGGCTTGCAAGCCACGTGCTAAAATGAAACTAACTACGGGAGCTGCAAGTAGACAAATTGCTGGGAGGTGAACTGCTGGCAATGTTGGACTGCTGAAACTGCAAGGAGGTAAGTAAATAACTATAAATGTTTGTAGAGTGTTCAAATTATTAGACTTATTTTTTAAAGACTGCTTTATTATTGTTCTAGACAAATTAACAAAATGAAGAAGCTTTTTAAAATAAATGCTTGCTCTGAAGAGGCCCAGTGCTTTTGTATCTTCTTTTAAATAGCAGAGAATGTATACTTCCAGAAAGCCACATCAAATTTAAAGATCTGTAAAAGTATAATCTGAAATGTAACAGTGTCCTGTTTAGTATTAAGGCAGCTGAGTTAAACCCTCACTTAGTCATGTTTGGAGTAGATCTATTTAAATAATTGGGAGGAGTTAGTGTGATTACATTTAAGAAAACTTTCTGGCATTAATATACTGCCATAATGTACATTTCTCCAATACTTTGCTATTTCTATGGGTCAGGCACACATGCACAGAAATACACAGCAAACAGTGTATATCATCTGTACTGTTTGCTGTTTGGCAAATTACTGGGAGGCAGAGGCCTTTTTTCCTTGTTTTCCTCCCCCAAAACTAAGGTGCGCCTTATACTTCGGTGCGTCTCATACTCCGAAAAATACGGTAAACCTATTCATAGACAAAGCCAAGTGTGCCCATGTCCTGTTCAGATCCAGGAGGTTTAAACATATTCATAAGCATTCTGAATAACAGATATTAGTGAATTTCCTAGTCCCGTGATGGCGAACCTATGGCATGCATGCCAGAGGTGGCACGCAACACCCTCTCTGATGGCACGCCGCCCTCTCTGATGACATCACCCCAGTTCAGCTCTGCCGCGCATATGCGCATGCCTCCTGCCAGCCAGCTGGTCTTCGGGTCTCTGCTACGCATGTGGAGGGTGTGGGGGGCCCTGCATGCATGTGCGGGACATGTGGCGCATACGTGGGCCACATGTCCATGTGGGCGGCACATGGAGGGGCGTGCATGCATGCACGAGGGGCATGTGCATGGGGGGCACATGCACATGCATGGGGTGGGGTGTGTGCAGGGGGCTGCATGCACATGCAGATGGCACACGTGCCAGAGCTGGCATGCAGTGCCCTTTCTGATGGCACGTGAGCCTTCACCCCAGTTCAGCTCCGCTGCGCATGCATGCGCCTCCCGCCAGCCAGCTGGTCTTCGGGTCTTTGCCGCGCATGCGTGGGGGGTGGGGCACATGCATGGGGCCCCCATGTGCATTGAATTTTAGGGGTTCAGGGGTACATGTGCATATTCGTGCACACACACATGCTTTTGGCACTCGGTCCGGAAAAGGTTAGCCATCACTGTCCTAGTCAGTATCATGAAATGCAGAATGTTTAAGCATGGCAGTGTGAGTGCCCTCCAGTATAAGGATGCAAATATATAATAAACGTATTTGAGGATGGTGAAAGGTGGATACAGGAACTCTGGATAGTAGAAGTGTGAAGTGTTAAGTCTATCTCTTTGTACAGGTAATCCCCGAGTTACGACAGTTCACTTAGCAGCCATTCGAAGTTACAACCTAGCCCCTCCCCCAAGTACTTACAACCCAGTCCTGAAATTACAAATGTTGTAGCACCACAACTGTCATTCACACTTACGAACGACGGCAGAGGTGCTGCAACATTCGCCCTGCCTATTCCCCCACCCCACCAGGACTTACCTTGCAGTGATGTAGCAAGCCTTCAGTTCCTTTGCCTGCTTCGGTGCATTTGCAGAAAACAGAGGCCTAAAGTTGTGAGAGATCACGCGAGATCAGTTGCACGAAATCTTGCACTACTGATCTCATGTGATCTCGAACTACAGTACTTTAGGCATGTGTTCTCTACAAACCAAGGCCTGCACAAGATCCGGGGCAAAAGGCTTTGCAAACACAGGGTAGGCCTTTTCATTTTCAAAGCCTTTTGCCCTGGATCTCCTGCAGGCCTCAGTTCGTAGAGAACACATGCCTAATGTATTGTAGTGTGAGATCACACGAGATCAGTAGTGTGAGATCTTGCACTACTGATCTTGCATGATCTTGCACTAAAGTAATTTAGGCCTCTGTTCTCTGCGAACCGAGGCCTGTACCAGATCTGGCCAAAGAGTGCTTGCAAGCCAACAAGACTTTGAGGGAGCGAAATCCCTTCCTTGAAGCCTCCCATCAGCTTGCAAACTCCTTTCGCACCATTCCAGTCTCTGACAGCTGAGGGACCAGGGAAGCCGCTACGAGAAGCGCTTAAGCCATTAGGGCTGAGCTCATCTCTGGAGACCAGGGCTTGCTGGACAGCGTCGGCCTCCAAGCTGCTAGGGTGTAGCCGACAACGCTCCTTCTTCCCCAGTGTACCTTGGAACAGCTGCTCTGTGGCATATCTGTCATATCTGTCTGGCATGCCAGACCCCCGCATGGCCCATTCCTCGATCCCAGTGATGGGTGTGGGGGAGTGAACAGAGAACGGAGCCCAGATGCCCAGCGGATGCAGGCAGCCCTCCTGGCTACTTGGGCCTGGCAGTGTTGTGGCATCACCTCCAGGACCACTTCAAGCAGCAATGCAACCTTTTTCTCCCTTCCTCGGCCGGATACTGAAAGCTTCTTTTCTGCACCTATGGGATGCTGCTTCAAAGAGCCCCCACAGACACTCAAACAAAGCTTCTAGACTTGGCGTGGAAAAGAGTTTGCAAAGGAGGCTTTGGGAGCGTTTGAAAGGAGGTTTGGGGAGTGAAACCATGTTGCTTCAAGTCTCCCATTGACGTGCAAACACAAACTGGAAGCTTCTGGAGGCCATGCTCTCATGTGACTTCAGGCACCCATTTGCTTTTGCAGAGAATGGGTGCCTGAAGTGCCTGAAGTCCTGCAAGATCAGGACACCCAGAGGCTTCCAGTTTGTGCGCTCCAGAAGTGGCAGGCAGTTTCGGTGAGTCAGAGAAGCCAAGCAGGGTGCACTCATCCTGCTTTCCCTCTGCTCTCACCATTCACCGGGAGCAGGCAAAAGAACAGAGAGACTGGAGAGGAGACAGCTCGCTAGATCCTTGAAAGCTAAATGAGTATCCACAGGTCTGCCCATGGAGACCCAGTGTGGTAGGATGGTGGTGGGAGGGGAGGAGAAGCAATTGCATGAAGTATCTGTGGATCGGGGGAGGCCTTGGGTGGTCTGAAGCAGGGGGCCTGTTCCATCACTAGCCCCCCCCTGGCCTTCCTCACCCTGAGATACCTCATGTGCACTTAACAACCTGCACATTTGATTAGTGAATGCGTGGGCAAAAGCAGGGAGTGATCACAGTCAAGTCGCTGTCAAGTTACAAGAATTGTCGGGTTACGAATGTAATTGGCAGGCTCCATTACATTCATAACTCAAGGACTACCTGTACATCAAAATCAATTTTTCTTGACCTTGCTTAAGCCCAGCATAGATAGATATTGAGGGGAAAATCAACATCAGACCAGATTCTTCTTCAGGGAACTATACAGGCCTATTAATATAAGCTGGACTAGGGACTTACCTCCATAGATTTGTTTGAACCAGTATTTTAACAGCAGCGTCTCAGATGGGCCTTGACAGAGATGTATCCAAGTTTGAGCCTTAGAAAGGAATTTGTGACTGAGCAAGTAATTCAAAGTAGGGATCTCAGAAAGTTGTTCCTAGTGAAATGATAACTGTATACAGACTGTGTGTGCACTGTGTGCACACTATACAGCAAAATACTTAGAACTCTAACTCTGAAATGTTTAATTGGTGGAAACACATCTTTGATTTCCATATAGCACATATATCTGATTGTGTTAAAAGCTTTTTGTGCATAGACCATAAGGTTTGAAGACTGAAGTTTCCAGAAGGAAGACAATTGAAAAGATATACCTATTTATTTATACCAGTTAATTTGGATGTTTTTGTTTGGCCCAATACAACAAAAGACAATATACTACTTATTAAATGCAGTCAACATGATTTTTACATACTTGATTTCTAGCGTTTCAGTCTGCCAAGATGATATAAAGCACATGGAGGCTTCATCACAGCCTTGCTTGGGATACAGAAAGGATGGAAACATTAACAGTGTAAAATAGTATGGAGATTAAGTTACAAACTAAAAATGGGGATTATGTTCCAGTAAGAATTTGTACAATCTCATTAACATAGAAAGTAAGTAATGTGGGGGGGGGGGGCAATATGCGCCCCTACTTGACTCTCTTACAGACTGAAATACTGTAGGCATACTCAATTTTTATATTGTTCATGCATTTGAATTGTGGCATTTCCATGCAGCATCATTATGGGATGTAGAAGACATTAATCAATAGAAGACACTGCCAATTTTCACTATAATCTCCAAAAGGGATTGATTCAACTGTGTCTTCAGATATATGAAAGCAACATAGAATCTCATGGTAGATGTCTTACTTTGAAGACAAATGATATAAGATGGTGCACAGGCCTGCAATTGAAAAGCTTGGTTTAAATCTGGCTTGTTCCATGGCTAAGGTTCTTTCTTGGTGCCCCCAGTCAGCTAGTTTATAATACAAATGTTTCATATATAATTTACTAATTATACATATCGACTGATTGGACAGAATTAGCAAGGGCGTTCTATCCCCCTTTTTTATATATTGGAACTACACGGAGTTACTCCATTATTTGGGAATCAACATTATCATTGTGGAAAGATAGGGTAGCCAAAACAGGCCAATAATTCAGGGTTTAATTTTAACGTCTCTCAAAAAAAGTTTCTTCTTACGCGTGCTGCTAACTTCTTAGCTGGGCAAATTCAATATTTTTTACTTTCAAAATTGGGGCCAGTCAGATAGAACTAGAAGTGTTGGGTATACATCTGAATCCCTATTATTTGAAACAGTACCATAATTGTTAGATAGTGGGTAAGGATCACAGGAGACAGACTTCAAAACAGCTCTTTTACTTGGCTCACTCAAGCAACCAGCAAAGCACGGTCTGACAGCTAGCTCTTTTATAGAGGGCTGTCAGACACAACAACCAACATTTGAGCATTCAAACGCTGGACCTGGGTGAAAACATACAGTTCAGTTAGAGTTCAGCTAGAACATAACAAGTTAGAGTTATGTTAGGTCAGAACACAACAATAATGGGCATCCAAGCTCTCACTGTATTGAGTTAATCCTAATATTGAATTATCCACTCCATTTGGGCAAACAAGGCACCATAATATAGTACTGTATTGGTTTGACCTTGAACCATCTGAATCAGTCTCCGTATATACCCTGTTTCCCCCAAAATAAGAAATCCCCTGATAATAAGCCCAATCAGGCTTTTGAGTGCATGGCAATAAGGCCAAGCGCTTATTTCAGGGTTCAAAAAAATATAAGACAGGGTCTTATTTTCGTGGAAACACGGTAGCTAGTTGGCTGACCTGCTTTTTCCTTGTCAGAAGGACTTTGTAGTAATATTTTAAGCACTGAAAGGTTTTCTGAGCATGAAGATTATTGGTGCCCTTCATGGCTTTATGCATAGCAATCATTAAGCCTTGGCATGAATATATTCCTTGTGAAGCAAAGATCTGGACATTTTATTTTGTACTTTAGGATACAACAGTATGATTCTATATATATTTACTCAAAAACAAGTACATTCAGTCCAATAGGATTTATTTATTTCTACTACCATGTTTCCCCGAAAAGAAGACAGGGGCTTATATTTTTGACCCCCCCCCCAAAATGCCCCCTGGCCTTATTTTTGGGGGGTTGCTTATTATTTTTGGGGTGCAGGTGAGGCGGGGCACGAGACGCACCACTTACTGGAGTTTGCCAGCTCCGTGGTCTCTCGGCTAGTCTCTTTAGGGAAAAAAACTTGCAAACAGACAAGCTGAGAGACCACGGAGCTGTAAAACTCCAGTAAGTGGTGCATCTCTCTTGGCGGGGCGGGGCGAGGCGGGGTGGGCGTCCTACCTGGGACTTGTCCCGGTACCTCCGTCGCATTCTTACAGTGTTCTCTCCACAGCAGCCCGTTCTAAAAGAACGCCATGCGAGTTCGAGAACTTTGAACTCGCGAGACATTCTTTTAGAATGGGCTGCCGTGGAGAGAACACCGTAAGAACGCGACGGAGGTACCGGGACAAGTCCCAGGTAGGACGAGCGTCTCGCGCTGGGGTTTGGCAGGGAGGGCATGGTGGGGTGGGGCAGGCGTCCTACCTGGGACTTGTCCCGGGACCTCCGTCACGTTCTTACAGTGTTCTCTCCATGGCAGCCCATTCTAAAAGAACACCGCACAAGTTCGAGAAGTTTGAACTCGCGAGACGTTCTTTTAGAACGGGCTGCCATGGAGAAAACACCATAAGAACGCGACCGAGGTATCGGGACAAGTCCCAGGTAGGACGAGCGTCTCACGCTGGGGTTTGGCAGGGAGGGCGTGGTGGGCCGGGGCAGGCGTCCTACCTGGGACTTGTCCCGGGACCTCCGTCGCGTTCTTACAGTGTTCTCTCCACGGCAGCCCATTCTAAAAGAATGCCGCGCGAGTTCTAGAAGTTTTAACTCGCGGGACGTTCTTTTAGAATGGGCTGTCGTGGAGAGAACACCGTAAGAACACGACCGAGGTACCGGGACAAGTCCCAGATAGGACAAGCGTCTCGTGCTGGGGGTTGGCAGGGCACGTGGGACAGAAGCAGCAGAAGTCTTTCCCCCAACCTTCAGCTCTTCGGCTTCCAAATCCAGAAGCGGCGGGGAGGAAGACGCGCAACCCGCCCCAGCGCGAGATGCTCGTCCAGAGCGGCTGCTTTCCAGGCTGGATTTGGAAGCCGAAGAGCCGAAGTTACAGGAGACTGGCTTGCCTGCTCTGGGTTCATCGCAGGCAGGATTCAAAACGCAGGCAGGAAGTTTGCTTTTCAAGCCCTGCGCTCATCTGGCCTCTGCTTATGTCAGTTTGAAACACCCAGATGAGCCCAGGGGGCTTGAAAAGCAAACTTCCTTTTAGCCCTCCCTTTCAGCTTCGATAGCGCTTTAAAACATGCTTCTGCCTGTGAAGAACAGGAGGCAAGCATCGGTTCCCTTCATTGCAGGCAAAACGCATCCCTTCAAAACGCTTCGAAGGACTTTGGGGGTTTGGGCGGGGGATGGGGTGGGGCATCCCTGTCGCCGCTGTCTTCCTCACTCTCGCTGCACCATGCACTATCCCCCGCCAGAAACCCTCAAAGTCCTTCAAAGCGTTTTGAAGGGATGTGTTTTACCTGCGATGAAGGGAACCGATGCTTGCCTCCTGTTCTTCGCAGGCAGAAGCATGTTTTAAAGCGCTACCGAAGCCGAAAGGGAGGGCTAAAAGGAAGTTTGCTTTTCAAGCCCTGCGCTCATCTGGCCTCTGCCAACGTCAGTTTGAAACACCCAGATGAGCGCAGGGCTTGAGAAGCAAGCTTCCTTTTAGCCCTCCCTTTCGGCTCCGCCTCTTGCCGACGCCTCCCTCACTTGCTGGACTGGTTTGCCGGCTCTGGGCTGCCTTCGGCAGCATTTTGAAACATGCTCCTGCCTGGGCGGAAGCAGGGATCGATGCTCGCCCCCTCTTCCTTGCGGGCAGAAGCGGGTTTTAAATTGCCGTAGGCAGAGCCCAGAGGAGCCGAGCTAGTCCGCCGCAAAAAGAGCGGCTCCCGGCATGTCCCCCCCTTTCCCCCAGAAGTTGTTGGGGGGGCTTATTTTCGGGGCGGGCCTTATTTCAACGCATGTCCTGAAAAGCCCTGTGGGGCTTATTTTCGGGACATGTCTTATTTTCGGGGAAACACGATAGATGCAGACTGGACACATTGCATGTTTTAGCAGAATATATAGTATTCTGCATATTTACAGAACAAGGCATACAATTCTCAGAGAATTAGAATCAAGCCAGATAATACACCAAAGCAGAAAATAAAAACATGCAAAGCTGATTTAGTGCTTTTTTTAAGAAAAGGAAAACTGATCTACATGCATCAAATAACATGTTCCATTAGTAGAAATCTGGATTTTTAATCAGTGCTTTAAAGTGAGCTCTGTTATAGGTTTACTAAGTGTTTTTAGACAAGCTCACATCTTAGCCTTATCCTAAATCCACTTTCTCAGAAATGACAATTAAGGGGGTTTGCCAAAGAAAAGAATGGGTGTTAATTTGGTCTCCACCAATTTGTAGTTGTTTGCTGCTAGGTTCAGAGCAGCCCCAACATACTGCTGGAGGCTCTTTGATTTTAATGGTAGGCCCCTTGCTCTGCTTTCTCCTCAGGGAGATCATTTTTCAGACCATACATTGGCTGCCCAGATTCTGTTGCTTCAAAACATAGGGAAAAAATGACCTTATAGCTATTTTCTGCAGATAAAATGACAGATTGAAGACCAGTAAAAATAGGATGAAAAGCTGAGCGGATCTGTACAAGTAGTTCCAAGTATGATAATTTTAACTAAAATCTGTGTTCTATGCTGATCTTTGCAAAGTACCACCAAAATATCCCACTATTATCTTAAGGAATTTATTTTCAGGCAGGAGAGCAATAAGCAAGATATACTTAAAAGTTATGAGAGCAAAATTTTGAAAGACGCATGGCCTTGGAGATGATGCAGAAATTATGCTAGCAATCAAGTCTTGACAATGTTTGGACCAGAAATCAACAGGAAATGAACCCCCGTATATCTCACATAGAATACTCACTGTAAGAAAAGAAAGGTTAGGTTTAAATTTCTATCACTGCCTCCACATTTCCTCCAATGTCAGTTTCTGTACTGCCCAGACTTCAATGCACCCGCTAGCGCTGAATCACAGAAAGTAGCCACACAAGTTATCAAACGTAGCCATGCATGCAGAACATTTTGCATAGATCTTGATCATGAAAGAATAGAACAGCAGCAAGAACATCCTATGATTGGAGTAAATGTTGTCAGAAGTGATTGTTTTAATCGTGCTGTGTCAGGAAGCAGGAAGCCTGACAATCTTGACATAACAGAGACTAGAGGCATTTTTTTTAATGATGCAAGAGCTCCAAAAGAAGGAATGAAGCAAGCTTATAATCTAGAAACCAGGTGGCAATCAAAACTGAAATTCTTTGAGGACAAGAAAAGCTACAGCAATCACAAAACAAAGGGAAGATCATATTAATGATGCAAATAACTGCAGGCCCAAAAATGGCCCATAGGGGTTAGGAGGAGAATGACCAAGCTGACCCCATGGTTCAGGGACCCAGAGTTTGAGGGAATGTGAGGAGATCCCCACCGTGGGGGGAAATTTTCATCCCCTCCCCCACCCTGGTTTGGTTGGACCTACAGTAATATCTTTTTTAAAAGCCTTGAATACAGAATTCTTCCACAGGGCATATGAATTATTAGCACAGTGCCATATTTTTCATAATTTTATAGCCATTTATTGTTATAAGTCAGTCTGTGTCTAGCTCTGCCTGGCCAAAAAGTGTGGAAAGGCCCTGGAGGTAGTTATCATACATCTCCTCTAGAAGGCTAGGCAAGACAAAAATAATTACTCCAATTGCTTTCTTGTCTTGAAACAAAAAGACACTCTAGAAAGTTTGAAGCCTCTCCCATTCATGGTAATAGAAAATAAGAGTTCCCCACTCAGGAACCCCCATCCCATGTATCTGCTTTGCTCTGTAGAATCCCATTCCCAATTGGTCTTCCGTGGGGAGCAGCCAATACGGTCACCCTTCATAATTTATCACAGCTACAGCCCTTTCTGCTCTGCATCCATTTTTTCCAAGAAAATCACCTCTGTGGGTCTAACTGAAATTAGTTGACTAGTTTTTAACCATTGAAAAGGGTTAAGCTAATTACTATCCTTGAATTATTAATTTAACAATGTAGATATTTACATGGAAGTCTTGGGGTTCCTGAAAGAAGTGGGCATTTTATCTTCAGTTCATATCAGAAATTAACACAGCAGAATCTTAAATGGCTTCAAAAAAGAATCTAGTAAAAGACCCATTAGTGTTGTGTAAAATCCAGATATAAAAGATATATTGACACTGATTTCATTTGACCACTGTCAGCTTCAGTTGCCTGGGGGGGGGGGGTCTCATAATGCTGAAGGAAGAGGCACAGCACTTCTGCCCTGAAAGAAAACTGTCACCTGATTTAGGACACAAACAGGAAGGAATACAGGTTTTTAGCTATGTGGTCTGAAGCAGTGGTCAACCAGTGAGTAAAGCAGAAGCAGCAATTTATGCAGAGAAACCTGGAAAGCTTTCTTAAACTAGAGTTTTGTTTATTTTTTAAATTAGAATAAACAATTCTGTCTACCATGACATTGATTTTAAAAGTAGAGCATGGTGCCCTAATTCTTCTTTCAGGAAACTGAGTGTGAAGCAGGGTCACTTCTGTTGTTAGGTAGGCACGGCAGAGGGAAAAAACCTATTCAAGTCTAACAAAGAGAAAAATTAAATAGAGAAGAGGAATTTCTTTGGTAGGAAAAATCTGTCCATTTCCACTCTTTATTCCATTTCCATAGTTCTTTTCTTTTTTTTAAACCATAAAATCTATGTTTAAAAAAATCACTTGAAAACACTTTAGTAAGAATGAAAATGCTATGGCTCTGCAGTGTATTTGGATTCAAACCTGCAAAGCATGTTTTGAAGTGTGAAGGAACATGAATGTACTGCCAGAGTATAACTCCTTAAAGCAGCCTCCTCTTTTCTTAGTATCATGCTACAGCGGCTTTAAAATACTAAAATCCTGTGCTGCATTCATATTCCTGCACATTCTGAATCACCTTTTGGATATTAAGTCACTACAGTTTTTGTAAATCCTTGTTTTCCCTAAGCAGTACATTTAAAGTGCTGCTTAGGGATTTGTGGAATAAGCAGCATTTAGTGACACTGACATATAAGTTTGTATGTCATCATCATTTTTGAATTTTGTACTATTGTCAGATAACTTTCCTAGGGCACTTATGGTTATATTAAGTTTACTTTAATGTTTATATTGTGTTTTTACTTGGCTGTTCACCGCCCTGAGTCCCCTGGAGAAGGGCGGTATATAAATTTAATTAAACTAAACTAAACTAAGCTTGGAACATTATCCAGCTTGTATGAGTAACTACAAAATGATCATTCATCCTATATAAGTATATACCGTATTTTTCGGAGTATAGGACGCACTGGAATATAGGACGCACCTAGGTTTTAGAGGAAGAAAACAAGGAAAAAAGTATTCTGAACCAAATGGTGTAGTAATATATTATTTAATAAAATAACAGTATAGCAGAATACTTTTTACAACCATGTACACTTTTTACAACCATGTACACTTTTTATAAACTTCAAACTTGACAGCTTTAAGACTTGTGGACTTCAACTCCCAGAATTCCTCCTCCAGTCATGCTAACTCAGGAATGGGAGTTGAAGTCCACAAGTCTTAAACTTGCCAGGTTTGAAGACCCTTGCACCCCTAACTCCTGACTCAGGGGTCTTCAAACTTAGAACTTTCTGGATGAGACTTGTATAAAAATCATAGAATAAATGTCCAGATGGGAAATGATCAGAGAAGTTAGAAGGGAAGCAGCTCTGTGCCGAAGCCTCTTTATTTCACATGGAAGTCACGTTTTCACTCTCACCAACTGCCCAGATTTCCTCCCGTTTCCCATGTCACTGTCCTTCAGCCTGGCCGGGTGGCTGTTCCTGCGGGGGATTCCCACATGTCGCCTTCGCCTGCATCCCCTGTTTGAAGAATGCGGACAGGGCAGGCGGAGGACAAGCAGCCCGAGCCAGCCAGCAAGTGAGGGAAGCGGGGCGGAGGCAGGGGCAGGAGGCAGAGATTAAAGGGCAGTGAAGCCGACCCATGGCTCGGCGCGTCTCTACCTAACTGCAGGGCTCCGTAGCTGCAGAGGCACAAGCAGCAAGTGCCCGAGAACCGTGACACACCAGCACCTCCACCACGGGGAACAGCCCGGATGCTCTTTCCCAGGCAGAAGCAAAGTTGCAGTCTACCCGACAACTTTTATATTCAATCATTTTTGGAGGAGTGTATTGTATTATTGAGAGCCAGTTTGGTGTAGTGGTTATAAGGCATCAGGCTAGAAATCCAGAGGCTGTGAATTTTAATCTGCCTTAGGCATAAAGCTAGCTGGGTGACCTTGGGCCAGTCACACTTTCTCAGCCATAGGAAAGAGGCAATGGCAAACCATTCCTGAAAAACCTTGCTAAAAGAAAACTCCATGGACTTATCCAGGTAGCCTCTGAGATTCGGACATGATTGAATGGAAGAAAAAAAGGCTCTAAAAACTTGACTAGAAAAATGGAGCATCCGATGCTGATATCTGATTAAAAAAAGTATTTATAAGCAAGGTTTCCAATTCAAACAATAAGGTATATTATAATGGAATTATCAGTAAACACAATTTATCCTCACTTTACAATGCAGAACTAAAAGATATTATGATAAATTTAACTTCCAAAAATATATATCTATGAAGCAAGGCAAGTTTCAATGTCAGACATATGTTGAAAAATAGAGCCAAGATGTAATTTATTGCAGCCAACATTAAAATACGTAGCAAACTTACTATGGTCTAGTCAGATAAAATCAATCAATTTATATTAAATGGCAGGTGTACTAACGTTGGTACAACTAGTTTGGATTTCTCACCTGCCATGTTTGATTTTCAGCTTGTATCGTATGGAATGTACAGGAACTTTCTCTTTTCTCTTTCCATTTAAATAAGTTTTGCTTCTCTGAGGGCAAGGATTCTCCTCCATCTTTGCACATAAAAGCAATGATCACTGGGCCACACACTGTTTGCCACAATTTGAGAAAGATCAGTTGATTGTCCTTATTAGCATATCTCAGCCACTCTTATTTCATCCCATCAACAGGCCTACCACTGTCTCCAATCCTTTCTAACAAGCAGCACAGGGTTGCTCTTGCAAACTACACTGATTTTCTCAAAGTCTAAATATTTATTTATTTATTAAATTTATTTGCTGCCCATCTTGTATCAAAGCAACTCTGAGTGGCAAATAATAATCATATAGATTACTTGGACATAGCAAATGATCCTGATACTTAGTTTAGTTGTAGATTGAAAAGCCAGACTAAGTTTAGATATAATGAACTCAGAAAGACCCAATTTAGTGTAGTGGTTAAGGCATCAGGCTAGAAACTGGTAGACTGTAAGTCCTACCTTGGACACAAAGTCACCTGAGTGACTTTTAGCTATTCACTCCCACTCAGTCCTAAGAAGGAAGCAATGGCAACCCACTTCTGAAAACCTTGCTGAGAAAACTGACTTTTGGGGAAGAAATGGTGAACTAAAGACAGCTAGTTTGTGTTAGTTTTTTATTGTTATAAGTGTAATTTTTAATAAACTCTTGCTTGACAAAACTGCAGGGATTGTTCCAGGTAGTCTCCAGGAATCAACATTGAATCGAGGTGCAATACGCAGAATTTATTACGTGGATCCAGTAAGAGGGCTACAACCCTGAGGCTGTCATAACTTTGTTTTTATAAATCTGGAAGTGCAGTTCTACATGTGATTATTAAAGAATAAATTTTAATAACTCAGTGGGATATTTCAATCTGTCACCAAATTAATAGCAAATACAATTCCAGCAGATAAATTCCAACAGTAAACTCATGTACTGTCTTTCTTATATTCAATATTTCTTCTTATTTTTTTAATTTCATATGATATTCTCCAACGTGTGATTTTATCCAGGACTGCCTTGATTTCCTGGAGAAAGTCTGACAACCATTGTCAGGAAGGGCAGACCAAGTCACTCAGGCTCAATGCTCCTAGCAACCACAGCTGAATTCCAAAGAAACAGGCTTCCAAATCTGCAAATATATTTCTGTATTTAGGTGCAATACCAGCCAAGCTATAAATGTCAGTTGGAGGCAACCAAGAGGTTTCATCATCTGTTGCTTTGTTGTCTCTGAACTTTCCTCCTCAAAGGAAAGTTCCATCTTATTATGAATTAGTTCTGACTACTTCCCTAACTCTCATCTATTGAGTCTTCTCAAGCCATAACATATAATTCTGATAATTTTTTCCCCTCCTGCTGGAATAAGAAGTTGTAAATCAATTTTTTTGTGTATGTGTGTAACAAGGATTGTTGATTCAGTGCTTACACACTAAAATTCAACATAAGTGTATGCAACTTCTGAATTTGAAGTGCGTGGGAAGCTAGGACTTATTCAGAATAATTGCATAGGGAATAAGGAGCATTTTGTATATTCTCAAAGATACATCTCAGAACCGTACTAATATATGTACTGTTTTTTGTTTCCTAGATTTGTATCCTTGCTTTTCTCCAGAAGTAGAGGTGACCTATAGAAGTCACCTTCTTCCAATTTTTCCCACAAATTTCACATTATGAGGTAGATTGGACTGAGTCACTCAAGAAGTCACCCACAACTGAACCTGCCTGTTGAGTAACATATCATCTCAGGCCAGGAAAGGGGGGGGGGGACTTCCTTTGTGGAGTATGCATAATCTGGGGGGGGGGGGAATAGTTAGCTTAAAGAAACTGACTGGGGCCTCACAGTTTTGATTGACTTGATTTTATGTCATTTTTATGCATGCATTTTAACTGTTGCATATTAAAACCTTAATGTTAACTTTAATTAAACATTTTAATTGTTGTGTATATATGAATGCCAGTTTGATCTAATGGTTAAGGCACCAGGCTTGAAACTAGAGATCGTGACTTCAAGTCCCATCTTAGGCCCGAAAGCTGACTGGGTGATTTTGAGCCAGCCACACTCTCTATGCCCACAATGCCAGAGTTGCATGACAAAGTGGGTCAGTTAATTCATGTCATAACCAAATGGATCACCGCTCATTTGATCTGAAAAAAAGCAGACCCTGCTGCTGTAGAAAAATGATAATTGTTTAAATGTTTTAAAATATATTGGCTGATAAACAGATAAATAGATACATAAAAAGTTTTGATAATTTGTTTGCTTAAGAAATTTTTATGACTGCCCGACTCAAACAATTGTAACTCTGAGCAGCCTACAATCAACAAACAAATGGAACAAAAGCCAATCTGGTCAGGGCCAACTGTATATCAAAAGAGATAATGTGGGAAGGAGGAGGGGAAGGCAGTGATGTGTGCAAACATCTGGGAAATGTTGATCTTAACTTTTCCCAAAATTGTTCAGATCTAAAAGAATTGAGGTTTATCTATCCTTAACTGCTTGTCATCAGAATTATCTGAGAATGACTGACTCTTTCATCTGAATTTTACATGGATGCTAATTGCTCTCTCTTCAGTGTTTCATGCCGTTTTCCTCTCACTAAAGCAGTCCCACAGATCTAGCAGTCTTCTATTACAGCATCAGGCATCAGCAACAGCTGTCAGTTAGGTGCCACTAGTCTCAGGCTCAGTGAAGCAGCCCACTCAGCCTCTGTGGTTCCAACCATCCTTGCCTCAAAAGTAAGGATGTGCAGGGGCACGAGGTGGGGGAGGGACAAGGGAAGCTGGCTAACTCCATTCCCCAAGAGCCGTGATAGCAATCTCAGCCTGATATTGGATCAGCTCTTTCTTTCCAGAGCTTAGAGCCCCCTCCTTCTCCCTCTTTCTTTCCCAACCCATCTCTACCCCAAGCTTCCCTCACTTTCTCTTTCCTTTCCCAGGCTGGGTTTAATTTGACACCTTGAGCCTCAGTAACGAGGTGAGGAGCAGAACAGCCACAGTGGATTTCATTAGGCTCAGCATTGCAGGCCCCACTCTCTGTGCGTTAATGACATCGGAGGATAGGGAAACGAGACAGCCACCGCGCTAGATGAAATAAACATGAGGACTGTCAGCAGTGACAGCTGAAGCAAAGGGGACAAAAATAAGTCAGGTAGAGACCTTTCCCATTCTACACAATGCAAAGCGACATCTTGCAAAGGCCTTTTGCTGCAATCCTCTTTTCTTGGGAGAAAAGGAGTGGGGCGATGGGCACAGGATATGAAGGAAAGGAAAGGCTATTAAATTAACAGCATTTTACCATACAAATTACATTTATCAGTTTAAATGTCAGCAGGAACCAGGCCCGCTCTCCTCCCTTAGAGAAATACTATGAAGGAACAGGAGTTCTTTTGCAAATCATTGAGAAGCTTCTTCCAGAGTTAACTTTACAAATCCAGAACTGTGGTCCATCCCATGATAGGAAAGAGCAAACAAAACATTTTCCTTCTCCCCAGGCCAGCCACAGCAAATGAATAGCAAAAGAGAAAAGTTACAGCAAGGAAGATGAAGGGATGCTCCATTTGCTCCACTGGACTCTTCTTTGAAAGAAAGAAATCTGGACTTGGGCCTATTGCAGAGAGTATATGTGTAACTGCGGTTGGGGGAGGGGGATAAAGGCATGCTGGTGAAGAAACTCTCCATCTGTGTAACTTAAAGCCATTGTTCTCATTTGAACAACTTCTCAAGCAGTGATATAATCAGCCCAAAGACAGAAAGAACTAAACTACAGTATGCAGATGAACAAGGTGGATAACCTTCTAATTCCGTATGCCTTTTTAATTTAGTCTGAGTCTAATTGGTATTCCTTTTTATGACTGGCAATGGCACTTCAAAATCTTGCCTGTTAAATTGCTGTTTTCAGTTGAAGATGTCAAGAATTAAGGCTGTGATTTTTATGTATACAAAAAAAAGGAGAGGAGAGAGAGAGAGAGAGAGAGAGAGAGAGAGAGAGAGAGAGAGAGAGAGAGAGAGAGAGAGAGAGAGAGAGAGAGAGAGAGCACTCAACCACTAAGTATTTAAGGGCCATGTTTGTTTATTTGTTTAAAGTACTGTAAGCTGCGCACAACCTGAATGGCTCAAGGCAGCTAACAGGCAGTGGAGGAGGCTCTGGACAGCAAGGCTCTGTTTCTGAAATAGCCTTTTAGGTACTGTTTAAATAGATCTATCTCTGAGAAAACACTAGAATTATGACAGCTGGAATGTGGGATTCCTCTTCCCCCTCTCTAGAAGTAACCCATTTGGGAATCCAGATTTTGATAGGAAAACGGCAGTCTTAAGTGAAGTCATTATATAAACTGAGCAAAATTTGCCAACCCGCAACTTCTCCTCCGTGTTTAAAACTATTCCTCACCCAAGAAAAGTAGGAAATGCATTATGCCTGCCAGAGAGTAGTTTTAATCAGGGGCTTTTCTCAGATAAGAAACCTAAGTTTTGAGAATGTAAACATTAGGCTGCTTAAGCAATCCTGTCAAATGAAAGTGTTTTTAAGCAGTCTGTCATAAACCAGCCTAATCATTACTAGAAGCATGGTACCTAAAAATAGCAAAGGCATTTTTGACAAGTCAGACATCCTGTCATGGCAAAATTTAGAGACCTTCTGAGTGTTTTTTTCTACAGAAAACCATGTTGCAGCTTATAGTCTCTCCCTCCAGCAAAAAAAAAAAAAATTGAAAGGAGGGAAAGGCTGTACTGATACTGTCTTCCTATCACGATTGCCCTAAATAGGACTGCTAAACCATTGACTAGAACACAGCAGACAAGAATGTTTCAACTACTTAAAGCAGACCTAGTCAATATGAAAGACAAATACTATCTGCCTAACAAAGAGGAACCACATTTTTTTAATTTTTCCATATGAAAATATGTAACTATAGACTAAGTACAGAAAAGGGTGAATTCTAAGAAGCAAAAACTGTCCTGCAGGAATTACAGAATGATGCTGGGGTATGAATTGGTTAAAGAGGAAAGGAGAAAGATATTTGTAGTTGGCAGGTATTTTCAAATGCAGTGATAATAACATAGTTTAAAAAAAGTTCCCCTAAAATGAGAGGAATTCTTTTTTGCTATTTAGTGTGAAAAGCTACAGAGCAAAGACTATGAAACCTGATGGTGTGGTAACCTGGTTAGAACCAGGGCCTGTTTTATATTGCAAAAATAAATGCAGGTCTCATCAGCAAAATGTTCAGTTTGGCCATGAAGCAGGGGAAGAGATTCATAACCCCAATGTCAACTGTCCAGTTGGTGAATCCAGAAAAAGAAATTCCTGGGACATTATTTTACCAAGAGTATAAACTTTACTGAATAAACTACATTGGCACAGAAGCAGCGAAACCAGCTCTGGGTTTCCCGCACAAAAGCAAGTATAGTTAATTCCCCCTTTCCCTATGGGCCACCCACAGTCCATTATGTCCACCAATCACTTCTGCTCATTTTGTTATGGGAACCAGCCAACCACGCTGGGACATTTGCTCGGTGTGTCCTTGAGATGGAAGCAATGGATACTTGGATGCCATTCCCCCCATCCTTGTATTCCAATCCACCCCCTCCCTTTTATTGTCAAGCTGCAAGCAAAGGAAAATGTAGGTGAAAATGTGAGTCAGTGTTGACACACAATCTAGACTGGAGCTCCAAGCCATTCCTAGTTTGTCTGTGGAGGCACAGTGGTTAGAATGCAATATTGCAGGCTAATTCTGCCGACTGCCAGCAGTTCGATCCTAATCAGCTAAAGATTGACACAGCCTTCTATCCTTCCAAAGTTGGTAAAATGAGGACCCAGATTGTTGGGGGCAATACACGGACTCTGTAAACCGCTTAGAGAGGGCTATAAAGCACTGTGAAGCAGTATATAAGTCTAAGTGCTATTTTCACATAGCTTTGATTGAGTTTTTAGGATTTCTACAAAAAATGGCAAAGAAATTTATTTGTGAATGTGAAAGTAAATTAAAAACTATCTTTGGAAGTTCCAAATTTCAGTATGAAATATGCAAGCACACATACAGAAGAAAAGTAGCAGAGATAAATGAATGCTGACTACCGATCTATAAACAGTGTTTCATGCTGGGCATTAAACAATCTGGGAAATCCACAACAGTATCAGATTCACTAGGTTGAGCAAGGAAGAGTTGAAAACCAAATGCAAGCTATATAGAACTCTCAAATTATCTTTGCTTACTCCCATTTGGTTTCTTAAAACCTTCACATACCTCCAGTTTTTCACTTTATTTTTCATATTATGTGAAACATGGATAGATATATGTGAAAAAAATCAAATGAAATGTGTAAAAAATGCAGTAACCATTAGAAACAGTTAATTAAGCACCTATTCAAATCTACTAAAAGGAATTCGATTATAGAGTTTAAAGATGGCCTCGTCCCTTCTGCTCAGCTCAGACTCCAGGAAAAAAAAGGGGGGGGGGGTTGATTTAATAACATTTTCCAATGGTTGTTTTTCACACAATAGTTTATTTTCTAAGTATTAAGATGCACTGGAATTTATTGTTAGATCTCAGGATCCCAATTCAGGGAGAAAACTTTTCTCTCTGATATCTCCTGTCCTAACCTCTTGTTAGTCTGGTTCAGATCTGAAAATAAAAGTTGGAACACATTCTCATTTCCATTCTAAATTGGGATAATACTTAGCAGCATCCTATTATAGGGTACAGAGAATGGTTGCAATAACTCATATAACAAAGCTGTTATCCTGGCTGTTGGTCTCATATTTCAACTATAGCATGATGAAGTTGGTGGGTGGGTCATCCTTGTGGAAAACACTATTTCATCAAAGTTGAATCTAGAATAGAATAGGGCTGGATGGGACTTGGAGGTCTTCTAGTCCAGCCTCCTGCTCAAGCAGGAGACCCTATACCATTCTAGACAAGTGGCTGTCCAGTCTCCAGTGACGAAGTTCTCACTGTTAGGAAGCTTCTCCTTAATTCCAGGTTGCTTCTCTTCTTGATTAGTTTCAAACCATTGTTTCTTGTCCTGCCCTCCGGTGCTTTGGAGAATAAATTGAACCCCTCTTCTTTGTGGCAGCCTCTCAAATATTGGAATACTGCTATCATGTTTGTCCGTCCCCAGTCCTTCTTTTGTCTAGACTAGCAAAACCCAAATCCTGCAACTGTTCATTTGTTTCTGACTCCAGGCTCTTTGATCATCTTAGTTGCTCTTCTCTGAATTTTTTCCAAAGTCTCAATATCTTTTTTGTAGTGTGGTGACCAAAATTGGTTGCAGTATTCCAGGTGTGGTCGTACTAAGGTTTTATAAAGTAGTACTAATACTTCATGTGATTTTGATTCTATGCCTCTGTTTATACAACCCAGGACTGTATTAGCTTTTTCAGTTGCTGCCACACATTGCTGGCTTATATTCAAGCGATCAGCCAATGGAACTCCAAGGTCCCTCTCACAGTTACTGTTTTTGAACCTGGTCTCGCCTAATCTGTACTTATACCTTTGGTTTTTCATGCCTAAATGCAAAACTTTGCTTTTCTCCACTTTAAAATTTATTTTGTTGAATAGGGCCCATTGTTCAAGTTTGTCAAGATCTTTTTGTATTCTGAGCTTGTCTCCTGGGGTGTTGGCCAGCTTAGTGTCATTTGCAAATTGGATGATTACCTCATCTAAGTCATTTATGAAGATATTGAAGAGTATTGGGCCTAAGACTGAACCTTGTGGTACCCCACTGTTTACTTCCCTCCATGTGGATGTAGTACCATTAAGGACTACTTGTTGAGTATGGTTTGTCAGCCAGCTACAAATCCATCTGGGGTGATGCTGTCTATCTCACTTTTTTCTAGCTTACCAAGAAGTAGGTTGTGATCTACTTTGTCGAATGCCTTACTGAAGTCTAAGTATACTATGTCCACAGCATTTCACTGCTCTACTAATTTAGTCACTTTATCACAGAGAAAACTAAGATTGGTTTACATGATCTGTTTTTAACAAACCCATGCTGGCTACTAGTTATAACCTTATTTATTTCTAGATGTTCGCAGATCTGTTTTTTCATTATTTTTTCAAGGATCTTCCCAGGTATTGATGTTAGGCTGATTGGTCTGTAGTTTTCTGGGTCTGGTTTTTTTTTTTTTTACTTTCTTGAAGATGGGAACCACATCAACTCTTTTCCAATCCTCAGGTACTTCCCCGATGCTTCAGGATTTTTGAAAGATATGGTACAATGGTTCTGAGATCAAATCATCACTGCAGATACAACATCATCACATTTGCTAATAATCAGTACATATCTGCAACTTGACAGGCTAAAGAGTTCGTATAAAAAGGAGCAAGACCTTTGACTGTTAATTACTTCCTGCACATTACTTGGCACTTTTTTGGCATGTAGGCAATGAAAAAAGAGGCATACATGATAGGAAAGAGGTATATTTATTGCTTTTCTGTCAGCTGTGCTACTGGGAAATATATGGGGCCTCCATTAATATGGCTACAGTCAAAACACAGTTCTGATACCAGCTATCCCATTGTCCAGCCCTTGTTGACCCGAATAGCATTCAGAGTCTGTTATGGAATGGCTTGGAATGTCAAGTCAGGAGAAAACTCCCTGAATAGGAGCTGCACAAGGATTAGGAAACAATTGCTCATGATCTGTCCCTCCTGCTCCTCCATTACTTCTTTTTGCAGGATCTTCTTTTTTATATTTAATCATCAGGGATAAAACATCACTGATATGCAACTTAACAGACAACTGACCCTGGCAACTACTGACCCAAGGAAAAGGTTGCTTATTGAATCCTGTTGGGACATGTGCTACCAATTATGTCATTCAGTCCTCAACCATAAGAAAACCAAATCAGAAAGGAAGGAGAGAGGGAGACAGAGAAACTTGCATCTCTGTGGTAAGAAAAAATATTTAACCGGAACAGTTTTCTATATCTGCTGTACTTCACTGGGGTTTTTAATAATTTCTGGATTTGTATTTCCAATAGCAGTATGTCAGGCCACAGCCGCTTCAGAGCAAAGCACATAACCCATTCAGTATTCTATCTCTGATAAACTGCATCCAGAGAAGACAGAAAAAACCCTGCAGTCCATGAGATACAGATGTTTTCCTCCAAGGCATGATTTCATTTCTACTTCTTCCCTTTTCTCCAATTTCTAGTACATTTGCAGCAATACAATCTCCCCTTGTTCCTACATGGCCTCTCTAAAAACATAATAAAAAGTAAACTAGTGATAAACCAAACATTTCTTCTATAGTATGTATAGTATGTATGTATGTAGTATGCATTTTTGGTATTTGTCATATATATTGGAACTTTAACTGATTAACAGAGATGGAAGGGACCCATGTCTCCCCTGGTCCTTCTCTTCACTAGACTGGCCATGCCCAGTTCCTGTAACCGTTCTTCATATGTTTTAGTCTCCAGTCCCTTAATCATCCTGGTTGCTCTTCTCTGCACTTTTTCTAGAGTCTCAACATCTTTTTATAGTGTGGTGACCAAAGCTGGATGCAGTATTCTAGGTGTGGTCTTACTAAGGCTCTGGAGAGTGGTATTAGTACCTCACTTGATCTTGATTGTATCCCTCTGTTAATGCAACTTAGGATTGCATTGGCTTTTTTTGCTGTCGCTGCACATTGCTGCCTCATATTTAACAGGTTGTCCACTAAGACTCCAAGATCCCTCTCACAGTTACCTCTATTAATCCTGATTTCACACGGTCTATATGTGTACTTTTGGTTTTTCTTGCCTAAGTGTGTCAGCTTTGGAAGCCATATTAGCATCAGAAGCTTCCATGCTGCCACAGTCTTGTGCTTGGGAAATTAGGAGGGGGGATTTAGTAGAGGGAATGTAGTTAGACATAATAGCATTCTTCTTTTCGGTCAAGGTCATGGTATTCCTGCACCTGGAGGAGGAGTGGTCGAAGGGATGGCTCCGGTTGTGATTGGACCATGTGATGGACTTATGGGTGCAGGGAGTGGATTTAGGGTTTTGATTTACTGAGGGAAAACTCTCAGATTTGGAAAAACTCTCAGTTTTTCCAAATGTGCCAGTATGCCTACTCTAATAAATGGGAACTTTGAGAAAATGTCTGTCTCTGAGTTTTTAATTGGAGTTGGGTTTTTCTGGAATGCTGAAAGTAAGACTTTACTTTTTTCTACATTGAATTTCATTTTGTTAGATAAGGCCCAGTGTTCAAGTTTGTCAAGATCCATCTGGATCTTGAGCCTATCATCTAGTGTGTTAGCTATTCCTGCCAGCTTAGTATCATCCACAAATTTGGTAAGTTCCCCTTCTATTCCCTCATCTAAGTCGTTTATGAAGATATTGAAGAGTACTGGTCCTACTCTTCAGTAGTGTGGTACCCCACTCTTACCTCCCTCCATGTAGACATAGACCCATTAACGACTACTCATTGAGTATGGTTTGTCAGCCAGTTACGTATCCATGTGGTGGTGATGCTATCTATCCCACTTTATTCTAGTTTACCAAGAAGTAATGGTCTACTTTGTTGAATACCTTGCTGAAGTCCAAGTATAATATGTCTACAGTATTTCACTGGTCTAGTGATTTAGTCACTATGTTGAAGAATGAAATAAGATTGGTTTGGCATGATCTGTCATTAACATACCCATGCTGACTTCTAGTTATTACTTTACTTGTTTCTAGATGTTGGCAGATCTGTTTTTTCATTATTATTATTTTATTTATTTATTTTATTTATTAAAATTTCTATGCCGCCCAACTCCCGAGGGACTCTGGGCGGCTCACAGCATGTATAGAAACATATAATAAGTAAAAACAGTTTTATAAAAAACCATATTAAAATACTATCCATAATTTAAAAAACTTTCATTCATACCCCGCCTGCCGGAAGAGCCAAGTTTTTATTGCTTTACGGAAGGCCAGCAGGGTGGAGATAATCCTGATCTCTGGAGGGAGTTGGTTCCAAAGGGAGGGGGCTCCCACAGAGAAGGCTCTCCCACTCGGCCCCGCCAACCGGCATTGCTTGGTCGATGGGACCTGGAGGAGACCCACTCTGTGGGACCTAACCGGTCGTAGGGAGGTATGCGGCAGGATGCGGTCCCGAAGGTAACCTGGCCCTGAGCCATGTAGGGCTTTAAAGGTAACGACCAACACCTTGAATTGGATCCGGAGACTAATGGGCAGCCAATGCAGCTGGCGGAGAATCGGTGTTACGTGGGTGCATCTGGGTACACCCACCTCAGCTCGCGCAGCTGCATTTTGCACCAATTGCAGTCGCCGGACACTCTTCGAGGGTAGCCCCATGTAGAGCGCATTGCAGTAATCCAGCCGTGAGGTGATAAGGGCATGAGTGACTGTGAGAAGTGCCTCCTTCTCCAAGTAGGGTCGCAATTGGTGCACAAGATGTACTTGTGCAAAGGTCCCCCTAGCCACAGCTGAAAGATGTTGCTCCAATTTAAGCTGTGGATCTAGAAGGACACCCAAATTGCGAACCCGTTCTGAGGGAGCTAATTTCTCCCCCCCAAGAACCAAGGAGGGACAGTTGGTCAAGTCCTTAGGAGGCAATATCCACAGCCACTCGGTCTTGTCAGGGTTAAGTTTTAGCCGGTTCTTCCCCATCCAGACCCTAACATCGGCCAGGCAGCAGCCCATTACGTCTTTTATCCCATTATTATCTTTTCCAGTATCTTCTTGGGTACTGATGTTAGGCTGATTGGTCTGTAGTTTCCTGGGTCTGGTTTTTTTTTTCCTTTTTTCCCCCCTTTAACATCAAGAATTCCTACATCCATGTCTATATGCGATCCTAGCTTGGTAGTAGCAAAATATACAGAAAGCATCAATTGGAAAGGTCTAATATATACACAAAGTCAGAAACTATATTGTCACATTTTGGAAGCAGCATGTCTAGAACAAAAATAGATTTCTTCTTTTGAGAACCATAAAGGACAGAAGTCTAACATATTTTGCCTAAATTCATTTTTATGTAGTTTAACTAAAATTCTTTCGTTAACATTATTATGGAATGCTTGGGTGACCTCTGTGGTTAGAAGCACATGCTACCAGCTGAGGTATGTTATTCCTTGAGAAAGATAGTTTGGCCACATTATCCTTCACATCATCATTAGTATTACTATTAGACAAGCTGTCCTTTTGATGAATTTGGAAGCTACAGCTAGTGCAAAATATAGCACCTAGGTCACTGATTGAGGTGTTGTTCTGCAGACATGTTAGAAGGTATGCTCTGGCTGCTAGTATGCTACCAAGATGGATTTAAGATGCTGGGATTAATATACAAAACTGAGGTGTGCTGAGATGTTTCCGTGATTGAATTTCACTCCATTCCAATGAGACCAAGTGTAAATTCACTTTTTTAATACATTAAAATTCATGCATGCTTTTAAAGCATCCCCCCTACTATGTCCCTATTTTTCCCATCACATTCTCTAATAAATAAAACTTAAATCAAGAATTCCAAACTTAAAAATATAATTCAAATCTGCATCCTGTTCTGATAACTGCATTCTGTTCTGATAAACCTTACAGTCAGCAAATTCACATTTAATAAACTTTAAACTTTATTTTAAAAATGAGATTAACAGATTAAGTCATTATTCAACTTATTAAATAATAAAGAACAGTAAAGAATCTGTATTTTAGAATAACTGGCATTAGAAAGCTGTTCTATGGTGCGTTATGATCTGCTGATTCCATTTCTCTAGCCAACTTCAAATTATGCCAATTGTACCACTTTTTAAAAAACATTAAATCATATTTTGGTGGCCATGAACCTGGTAGGCTTGCCTGTTTCTGCAATGGGCACAAAACATTCATAGATTTTATTAGCTATATTCATATTCGCATTCATTGGCACATTCTTCTGCTTGATTCTCTTTTAAACATCAGGCTCCAGATCTTATATCATGTATGAGACTTTAAGTGAGGCTGCTGTTCCGCTTTTACACCCATTTTTACAGCTTCCCCATATTTTTAACAGTAATTGTATAAATTGCAGATTTGTTTCCACCTAGCAAGCAAGAAACAGCACAACTTGTCCAGCTCTTTATTTATTTTCTTTGAAGATCATCGCAATAATCAATACTCTTCACAGATCTCTGCCTTTCTAACAAATACTTGAGGATCATCTTGATTCCAAGGGGGATCAGGCCATACAATTCTGAAAAGAAAAAACCACCTTGAGGATACCTGGATTTGGGGACTGCACAAGGCAAACTAATATAGGAAAATGTCCTATGGATGCCCAGTTTTGAATATAGTCAACTTATGTATGTTGAGGGGTTATTGTATTAGTTCTTGAGGTATGAATAAATTCACAAGACAAACAAATGTGTTCTCCATTCTTCCATATAGGACTACTTAAAAGCATATGGAAAACTCACAATATTCTCAAAAAAAGTCTGTCCTTTCAGACAATTTTCAAAAAAGCTTAAAACGTTTTCTTTAAAAGCCAGAATCTTCCATTAGCAACACAAAATGCGATGTTTAGTCTCTAAGCACATTCAGAGGCAGATGTCATATATACATACTATTGTGACCTAAGCAGATGGCTGAGCAGATTCAGCTCCTATTCATCCAGCTGCACCCTTTTTTGTTTGTATAACTGCCCTTACTGGCTTCCTTTCATAAGGTCAAACAAGTAATTCTTTTACTGTATTTTACAACTCCAGTTCTAATTTCTAGTCTACAGCAATTCATATTCAGTTATGAGAACTAGAAACATATCATGATAAAGTAAATGTTCTCAGGGGACTGAGAATATTTCTGGTGTGGCTACCAGATTCTACCATTCTAAATTTGATTAAGTAGTTAATATTGTTCATTTTATTTGTATTTCAACTCTTTCAGTCACTGCCAGCCTCTTTCAGTCACTAACAAAAAATTAACACAGCTAATATATCAGAGGGACAGCAATCTCTACTAAATCAGATTTTCCCACTCTTACATTTTCTAATATCTATGCTGAAAACAAAATTCTACTCCCTATTACCAATTCATGTGGTAAGATCAGTTAATACACAAAGCATACATTTTGTGTCATGGAATCCAACTTGTACCAAGGATGCCTTTGCAATCACTAGATCTGCATTAAAGTGAATTGATTGAGCCAATTTGGCCCTGAAAGTTTAAAAAAAACGAAGAACTAGTTCTTAGAGGGAGAGAATTCAACAAATCTTTCCCTTAATCTTGCAGAATAAGTAGTGCATTTCTTGAGGAAGCCAATTTGGCACATAAGGATGTTAGCATACCCACAGACTTCCCTTGACATCTGTCACCATCAAGTGTTTTTTACCCATTAAATATACACAGCAAAGGCAGTTTCCTGTATCACTTTTATTTCCAAATGCCTCTAACTCCACCATAAACCATCTTAGAAAATTGCAGCCCAGGGATTTCAAACTACGCCTAGCTCCTCAGAAACCTTCCTAGATTGAGAAGCCCTTCTTACAATCACATCACCTTGGTCACCTCACAAATGGACGACTGCAATGAGCTCTACACAAGATGTTCCTAAAACCTTTTCGAGGTACAGCTGGCACAGAATGCAGTGGCACAAGTAGTGGTGTATGGGCCACCCTATGCCTATGCAACACCACTCCTCCATGAATACAAGTGGGCTTTCGAGTACAATTTAAAATGTCAGTTGTCTATGAAAGGTCTATGTAGCATAGGACCTTAGGGACTGCCCGCCTGTAGCATAGATATTTGAGGGACTGCCCGCCTCTTCTGGTTATTGCCTACCCAATAAAATCTGGCAGAGTTGGCTCTCGGCTTGTCCTGCCAGTTAAGCAATGCTAATTAGGAGGACCTGGGAGACAGACCTATCACAGCACCTCTATCACAGCACCTGCCCTCTGGAACAGCACCACCCCACAATTTCAATGGCTCCCACATTATGAGCCTTTAAAAAAGCATTAAAATGTGGTTTTAATGGCTTTAAAACAGTTGACACTAAGCTGGCAGGAATAACCAACACCCCAGAAGAAAAAGCTCAGGATCCAAAAAGTTCTTGACAGACTTGAAAAATGAGCCTTATCCAACAAATGAAATTTAATGTAGAGAAAAGCAAGGTTTTACACCTGGGCAGGAAAAACCAAAGCTACAAGTACAGATTAGATGAAACCTGGCTCAAAAATAGTAACAGTGAGAGGGACCTTGGAGTCCTAGTGGATGAGTAAGCAGTGTGTGGCAGTAACCAAAAAAGCTAATACAATTCTTGGTTGTATAAACAGAGGCATAGAATCAAAATCACTTGAAGTATTAGTACCGCTTTATAAAACCTTAGTAAGACCACACCTGGAATACTGCATCCAGTTTTGGTCACCACATTACAAAAAAGATGTTTAGACCAGAGATGGGTGTTCTGTCCCAGCTACAAACCATGAAGAACGCAGCACACACCGAGTCCGTGCAAACCTTATTTTAATTACATAAAGACTACTAGTAAACTTTCGAGTATTTAGTTCAAACTGTTGTGACCCAGCATGGGAACCCTCAGAAAGGACACACACACAACTGTTTGCTAAATCATAAGGGGTCTTTACTAATAAATATGCTTAGTAAAAATCAGGTTTAAAGTCCAGGGAAAAACAGAAAGAGATTTCTTGGAGCATAAAGTTCGATATTCTCTTCGTGAGCTTTTGGCCAGAGTTCAAAGTCCCAAACAAACAGGCAATTAATCTGTCCTTATCTCTTACTCACTAAAGTTGGCTGGAATCCCGGAACCAAATATCAAAGGAGCCGATAATCCAAAATACAAGACTCAGAGCAAGAAACCCAATGCAGAGAAATCTTGAGTGCAATAAATCACCGTAGTTGCTTCCAGCAACTACTGCTGCATGCAGTAGCCTGAGGGCGTGGCCAATTAGCCCTCAGCTCTACATGCGAGGAGACCTCCGTCTGTAGAGCCATTCCTGCCTGCTAACTGCCCTGCGTGCCCTAGCATCCAGCAGAGGCTCCTCCTCTTCTGGTGACTCACTCAGCACCAGCTGAGAAGGTACAGAAGGCCCTGGCTGATTTGGCACTGAGTCTGGCACTGAGTCTACCCTGTAAAGGTTCCTCCTTTCCCTCTATATTAAGGAGGGAGTGAGTTACCTTAAACATGGCGGCCGGGCACGAATCCGTGGATGCAATAAGAGTGGAAAAATGGGTATGTTTTCCCACCCGTATCGCCACTAAATAAGTCCTAATAAAGGCTCTTAGAAGTTTTCGATCAGATTCAGACTTACTGGATTTCCAGCGTCGCTCTAGACGTCTCTTATGGAGTTTCATCTCCTGGAGCTCCTCAGTAAACCATGGAGCCCTCCGGGATCCACTGCCATGGAGAGGTCGCAAAGGCGCAATCCGATCCAGAGCCCCAGATGCCGCCCTGTTCCAGGCGGCTACCAGGGCCTCAGATGGACTGTGGACGAGGGATTCAGGTATCTCCCCAAGCTCCTTCTGGAACCCCTCAGGGTCCATCAGGCGTCTGGGGCGAAACCACTTAATCGGTTCCACCTCCCTGCAATGGGGGAGTGGTGCCCTAAAGTCTAACCTCAGCAGGAAATGATCTGACCACGGCAAGGGAGATGTGACCATACCCCTTAGCTTCAAATCATCTCTCCACTGTCCCGAGAGAAAAACTAGGTCAAGTGTGTGCCCCCCTTTGTGGGTCGGATATGCCTTTCTATATTTTTAAATATTTTTAAATATTCTAATTTGAGTCTGGAGGAAGGCTGTACTGGGAAGGAGAATAAGGAACTAAAGAAGATTGAACAATTGGCTCACAATTTTTTCCAATTATGAATTATGGCAAGTCCAGTAGGCTGAACCAATCAACCCAGTTAAAAAAGACTACATTGTCTTGAATGGGCTATCAGTCTGAACAATAAATATGGTGAAAACCTGTATCTTAAGCTTCTATCCTAAACTTCTCTTGTACAAACATCTTTGCAATTAATTTGGCTGTAAATAGAGGCTGCTGAGCATCTCCCAGATAATTATAAGGTAATGCCATCTAATAGCATTAGGTCCTGCACCCCAAGGAAGAATCCAAGGCACAGTGCCTCCTGCTTCTTCCATCAGGATCCTTAGTACAAAAGCTTGCTTTTCAAGAGGCAGCTTGGTGCAGTCCAAGCCCTCCTATGTAAGGATTTTCAGAGCATCATCACTCACCCTGCAAGCAGGGGATGAAAGAAAGGGAGAGAGCGGGAGAGAGCGAGTCTATTTGAAAGCACATTCTAACCAGACCTAATAAGTTAATGCAGAAATCTTCCCATTGAGGCTGTCTATTGGAGACGCTAGTCTCCCCTGAATCAAGAACTGCTATGTTGTAATATAATAGATGTAAATTAAAACAGAAAATCTATCATGCCTCTAATGTTGTCTGATAGCTGAGAGTCTGGATCCGTAAAAGGAGAGGCACAGCAAGAAAGGGTGATATATGGCAAAGCTGGATAGAGGGTGAAAAGCGTGGCGAGACAAGCGGGAGAATGCCGCAGCCTGCTCTCGCTCCTCGGACCCAAGGGCAAGAGAGGAATAAATGTTGATTAGTGTTGATTTTGTCCGACACGTGCTTGCCGAGTGACAGTTGGACTAAGCAGCTCTGATAGAGAACCATTAATCTTGGTCTGGTTTAAGTAGAGTATATTAATTTGTGTCATTTTTACTAAGTCGTACTGAGAAAGGCTCTTACTGCTTTGCATTTGACTGCTTTGGTGGTTTAGCCTCCTTTCTCTCTCCCCATTTCACCCTTCCTTTTCTCTCCCCCGCCCCCCCCCCCAAAAAAACAGATCCTGCATCGGTGGCGGCAGCAGTAACACCACCACCATATTCAAATGACACAGCAGGAGGCCAGGAGGCCTAGAGCTCCTCACTTGGATTAAGAAAATAAACTCCCAGGGTGTTGGCATAGCAACAGCATTTCAGATGAACTGCTATATAGGCAATGATTAATAAATTAACATTTTTATCCTGTTCTTCTTCCTCCTCCTCTCCCTGGAATCATAGAAAGCATTTGTTCAGAACAGGGCAGGGAAGAAGGAGAAGTTAAAGAAATGGGTGCTGTTTGACCTACCTGGATTCAGTTTGATACTGCTGAAAAACACATCTAGCAACATTCCACTCTGCAACTCTGTTGGTGAATTTTAACTGGTGCATACTGTTGGTTACTCACTTACCAAGATTGCATGCTGCAGGAATCAAATGCTCTCTCCCACTAAAATATTCTAAAAACTAATGGCACAATATGTCTGCTTCTTACCTTCAGCCAAATCTAGGATAAATGTAAACAATGATGGTGCTAGAGGTAGGAAACCAGGATAACTGCCAGTTCTTTCTGAGCCCTATTTAGAGTATGATAATATATAGCATGTAGCATGTAGTTTAGATCACAGCCTCAGATTTGTTAACCTAGTAGTTAGTGCAAGTAAAAAAATAGTCTCTGACATTGTTGGTCTCGCAAATCTTAACTGTATCCTTATTTAAGCCACTTTTTTTAAAAAATGAAGCAGATAGTATTATAAAATAAAGAACATAAAATAGAGTGCTATTTTTTACTTTTGGGAAACACTACCGAAGTAGACATTACCAGGAATTCTCTAATAATGCAGGAGCATGTAAATTTAAAAATAATGTGGTCTTTGATTGGAAATAAATAAGCTTAAAACAATGACTATAATTATAAAGAAATAAATCATGATGAAGACTAGGGTGGACAGGTGAAAACCAAAAAAAAATAGCCTTCCATAGCTTAATTTATAAAGAATTTGGGGAAATGTGTGCCATGAGATTTAAATAGGCATTGGGATCATACCTGATACGCCTTTTCTCATCTGGTGGAACCAGCCTTCAGAAAGGGTTGTCCTTGACCAATCGTCTTGAGGGTCCAGTCAATCAAATTTGCATGCAGTACGGATCCGCCTTTTCTTCCCCAGATCTGATGAATCTGCTGACTAGACTCAGGTGTGGTAACTCAGTATTTCTATATTCACTGAGCGGACTCCCCTAAGGTTTTAGGTAAATAAGCAACTATAGAGTAAGGTATTAATATGGATTATAAGAGTAATACTTAGGATATATAAGGATACAATTAGTGTTTTAGATAATAAAAAGGTAAAGGGTGGGAACTGAAGGCTGGTTCCACCACATGAGAAAAGGCGTATCAGGTATGATCCCAACGCCTATTCTCCATCTTGGGGTGGAACCAGCCTTCAGAAAGGGACATACCAAAGCAGAGTTCCCAGGGAGGGGAAAGGAAGTAAGGTGACCAATGCACCCTAGTGAGCATCCACGACTTGCTGTAGGACTCTTCTTCCAAAGGCTGCATCCAAGGATAAATATGAATCAATAAACTGGGAGGGGTGAGCCCAAGTAGTGGCTCGGCAGACCTCCTCCAGTGATGCTTGTGTTGACCAAGCTGCTGAAGTTGCAGCACTTCTTGTGGAATGTGCTGTGATGCCCTGGGGAGAGGGCAGATTTGCTAGCTCGTAGGCCTTTGCTATGACTCTCCTAATCCATCTACCTATGGTCGTTGAAGAAGCCTTCTGACACAATGAGCGAGAGTGGAACCCCAGAAACAAGGCCTCCGTTCTCCAATGGTCCTTTGTGCGATCCAGGTAAACCTTTAGTGCCCTTCTCACGTCCAGTTTGTGCCATCGTTGTTCCGATGGATGAGATGGGTGAGCACAGAACGAAGGCAAGATAAGCTCTTGTGTGCGATGGAACACTGAGTTTACCTTTGGAATAAAGGTGGGGTCCAGTCTGAGAATCACCTTGTCTGGTTGAAAAATGCACAGGTTCTGTCTCGTTGAGAGGGCCGACAGTTCTGAAATACGGCGTGCTGAAGTAATGGCCACCAGGAAGGCGACCTTCATGGATAGGAACTTAAGGGAGATCATCCGGAGTGGCTCGAACAATGCTTCCATTAGTGCTGCCAGTACCCATGGAAGGTTCCATGTAGGGAACCGATGAATGACGAGAGGACGTATATTGGTGCCCCCCCCCCCAGGAAGCGACAGATTGCTGGAATCCTGGAGATAGATTCATAGCTGTTGCATGACAAAACTGTTGCGAGGGCTGCTACCTGTCTCCGAAGTGTGTTAGGGGCTAGTCCCTTGTCCAGGCCATGTTTCAGAAATTTCAGAATTTTGGGGAGAGGAATGTAGACTGGAGAGAGGTTCTCCGCCTTACACAAATTACAGAACATTTTCCATGTCGCCGAATAAATGCGGTTTGTTGATGGTCGGCGAGATGCTTGCATGATGAGAATAACGTCCTGATCATAGTCCTGGCGTGCTAGCTCACTCCACTCAATTTCCAAGTGGTCAGTTGCAGCCATGCCGGGTCCGGATGCCGTAATTCCCCCTGAGAGAGCATATCCTCCGACAGGGGCAGGCACCAAGGTTGCAAGACCAAAAGAGCCTGTAGGTCTGCAAACCAGGCTCTCCGCGGCCAGTGGGGGGCCAATAGAATGACCTCCGCCTGTTCTGATAAAATCTTTTGAATTAGTTCCATTATCACCGGAATTGGTGGAAATGCATAAAGTAGGCCCTGTGGCCATGGGCTCCGCAATGCATTTACCTGTTCCGCTCCCTTGGACGGAAAGCGGGAGAAGAACCTTGTCAGGTGAGTGTTTTCTGGGTTTGCAAATAGGTCCACCACTGGGACCCCTAGCCTTTGTGTGATTTGTTGGAAAAGGTTCGGGCAGAGTCTCCACTCCATCTGGTCCACCTGTGTTCTGCTGAGCCAATCTGCCTGTGTGTTGTTGATCCCTGAAATGTGATCTGCTGTCAATGATTGCAGTTTCTTTTCCGCCCACAGGCCCAACTCCATGGCTTCCGCCTGCAGTGATCGCGAGTGGGTACCCCCCTGCCGATTGATATGCACCTTCGTAGAAATGTTGTCTGTTAGAATCAAGAGGTAAGACCCCTTGATTAGATGGCGGAAATGGCGGAGAGCTAGATGCACTGCTCTCAACTCTAGCCAATTGATGGAATGGGTCGCCTCCTGAGGAGACCACTGACCTTGCGCCATCTGGGTTAGGGAGTGTGCTCCCCATCCCCTGAGGCTGGCATCTGTAGTCACCACTGTCCTGCTTGGAACTCTGAATGAGTTGCCTCTTGAAATTGCTGAGGAATTCCACCAGGAAAGGGAGTCGCAAACGTGTTGCGGAAGGATGACTCTGGTGGCTGATGAGCCCTGCTTTGCCCTCTGAAAAGGCAAGAGGAACCATTGTAGATCCCTGGCATGAAGCCGTGCCCAAGGGGTGATGTTGATGCAGGACACCATCTTCCCCAGGAGAGAAGAAAGATCCCCTAAAGCAGACCTATCCTCCCCTTGGATCTGAGTGACTGATTGGCTGATGCTAGACTGCCTGTCAGCTGAGAGGCAAACCGTGCCATTAAGAGAATTTATGACTGAACCTAGATGTGGATGGATGTAGAAGGAGTAAGATTACTCTTTTCCATATTAATGGAAAACCCATGGCGCTGGAGACAGTCCATGGTGACAGAAAGATGTTGTTCTGCAAGCTCCCTGGAGTTCGCATTACCAAGATATCGTCTAGGTAACAATGTAAATGAACTGGGACTGACCTAAGATGGGCCACTAGAGAGGCCAGGATCTTGGTAAACACCCTTGGAGCTGAGGATAACCCGAAGGGTAGGGCTCTATATTGGTAGTGGTCCTGACCATAACAGAAACGGAGGAATCTCCTATGTGACCTGGCTATGGGAACATGGAGATAGGCCTCCGTTAAGTCTAGGGATGCCATGAAGTCCCCTTTGCGGATAAATGCTAGTATGGACGAAAGTGAATGCATCTTGAATTTCCTATATACTAGGTAGCGATTTAGCCTCTTAAAGTCTAGAATCGCTCTCCATCCCTCTGATGACTTAGGGAATATGAAGAGGATAGAATATAATCCTTTCCCCTGCTGTTCCCGAGGCACCTGCTCAATAGCCCTGATATCTGCCAAGTGATTGATTGCTTCCTCCATGAGTTTACATTTGGAAGGAATGGTGGACACTGTGCACCTAATAAAGAAATTAGATGGAAGGGAAAGGAACTCCAGTGAAAGGCCCCTGCGCACGGTTCTAAGTACCCAGGTGTCTTTCATGGAGTTCTCCCAGGCTGGCCAAAATTTGGCCAACCTACCCCCTATTGGTATGTGGTGAGAACTACCACTTCCCCCTATGAGGTGTCCTGTTGGAAGGACCCCCTCTTGCCAGTTTGCGAAATTGCCTCCCCCTGCCTCCTCTGTCTGAAGTTTTCTGACAGGAGTAATACTGACCTGGGGCCCAGGAGAATGAAGAGGCCTGGTCAGTCATCCGAAAGGGCTGCCTGCTGTAAGGGGTAGTCTTGGGGGTCCCCTTCCAGGACACTGGAGGCAGAATTCTTCACTTATCGCTGGTTTCCACCAGTAGGGGATCTAATGCTTCGCCGAAAAGGAGGCCCTCCCCGATAGCACTTGTTGCCAGATGCCACTTATGTCGTGAATCAGCTTACCACTGCCAAAGCCAGTTCATGCGTCTGGCCACCACCGATGCAGTCAGAGCTCTGCCCGCAAAGCGTGAAGTCTGTAAGGTTGAATCTGCTATGAATTGAACCGCTGCTAACACCTTATTCAGATCCTGCTGTGCTCTTTCGTTAGATGGAGGAATATACTCTTGTATTTGTCTGAGCCAGACAAGAGTTGTTTGTGCAAAGAATGAGGACGTACATGCAGCCTTGATTGCCCAAGCAGAGGAGAGGTAATCCTTGACCAAGGCTTACTCTATGCGTTTGTCATCAGGTTTTAGGAGTTCCTCCGTCTCGCCTGGGATCGTGATGGAGGAATGTAGTCCTCTGATAGGTGCATCTACTACTGGCAATGGAAGCAAATCAGATAGATTAGATGCTACATTAAAGTATTTCTTGTCCTGCGAAGATGTTGCAGGACTGGAGATAGGAGAATCTTTCTGAGACTTGAATGTTTTTGCAAACAATTTTGGAACCGGTATGAAATCTAATTCCTGCCTGGCCTCTGAGAAAAGAGGATCCTCCTCATCCTCCACTGTGATACTTGATGAAGGTGAAGGGATCTTGATGCCCGCCGCTGCACGGGCTTTGAACAATAGTGATTTAAATAGGCTGGGAGAGAACAGGCCAGTCGTTACTGGTTGTTCATTAGTCATGCCCTCATCATCTGATAGTTTTAGTTTGGAATCCCCTTCCTCTTGTGAGTCCTCTCTGGAATCACTGAGGCTTGATTCCTCTGAATCCTCATCCAGGCTACTATGCCTTATATGTTGTCTGCTCTTACCAGAGACCTTAGCCCTTGCCTTAATCCTTGATTTCTTGGCTACAGGCTTGGAGGTTGAAGGACCCTCCTGAGAAAGGGATCTTAAGCTGGTGGAAATAGCTCGCTGGAGAGCTGATTCCATCCAGGCCTGAAAGTCAGTTGGGTTAAAGGGAGGTTGGGAAGCACCTGAAGATGTTGAAGTTTGAGTGGGAATTGATGACTCCTGCCCAGTCTGCTCAGGCTGAGGCTGCTGAATATCCACACTTTCCTGGGTGTCAGATCCACCCCACAGGTCATCTTCAGGCCTGATTATGTTAGTTACATCTAGAGCTAGAGGGTCCCCTGCCATCTCCTGGGTATGTTGGGCTGATCTCTCTCTAGAACTCTGTGCAGCCTTTGTAGCTATCTTGGCCTTATCATAGATCTTCTGAAGGGCTCTGTCCCGACACTTTTCAGATTGTTCTAGTGCCTTGGAAGTTCCCTTCCTGCTTCTGTGTGATCGGCGGAGTGATGGTTCAAGCGAGGGGGAATGCTCCCTCTCTGTTGAATCCCTCCTGCATTTTCTGCCCTCAGTTTTGGGATTCGTTGAATGCTCTGCAGCCATGCCTCTAGTGGCTGGAATGAGCCTGTTGCTGAGAATGGCCACCCCCTGTGTCGCCACACGGTCAGGAACCAGGCGTAATGGCCAACACTGTGATCTCCTGGATTTTCCTAATCCGGGTCCCTGGGGAGGTGCTTGTTTCTCCCCCCCTTTTTTTCACTCCCTCTGATCGTTGGTGGCAGTGAGAGAGGGAGAGCAGATGCCACGATTAGGCTCAAGTGGCGCCCCGGGGGTGCTGGCCTCAATCGGGGGCACGATAATTCAAGCGGAGCCCCGTTGCTTGCCTAGCCCTTAGCTAGCAAATTTTTTTGGACGCTGCAAACACGTTCAAGCGGCGCCCGGCCAAGGACCTCAGCTGTAGCGCGGCGAGGAGGCGGGCGGCCTTTATAAAACTGCAGTGAGGTTTCGCTGCTTCGGTGCGGCTCTCTGGCCGATATTAGGGGCTTCTCGGCAAAAAACGGCACCCGCACCGCTAATCTTCCTCCCCCTTAGCACCTGGTAAGCTGCCTGAGGGACGAGGGCAGGGATTACGGGCTGAGGAATGCAGGCTGCCCAAAAGCACACAAAGTTGTCTGCCTTTTGCGATCCATCAGGTCTTCCCATTGCCGTCGCCCTGCTGAAGCCCTAAGAAGGGCTATAGGTTTCCTTCTGCTTCAAATATTCTTTGAAATTTATTTAAGTATTATTGTTTTTTTAAAGAGACAAAGAAAGATAAAGAAAAGCGTTCAGGAGGGGTGTCAACCACACCTTCCCTCTCGATGGGTCGAGTCAGATCTGGGGAAGACAAGGCGGATCTGTACTGCATGCAAATTTGATTGACTCGACCCTTGAGACGATTGGTCAAGGACAACCCTTTCTGAAGGCTGGTTCCACCCCAAGATGGAGAAACATCCTTTCTGCACTATACAATATGTAGCAGCAATACATGAAGAACCTTTTTTCACATCAAAGGATTTGCAGCGCCATATTCATCAGAGATGTTTCAAGAGGGAAAGGAAATCAGAATTTCATTTTTTCTTGAAGACTGCCTTAACTATCCAAAACATTCTCACAGCATAGACCAGCAGAAAAGTATTCTCCTTTTTGACACCTTTTTATAAAACAGCTACAAAACAGTATTCTTTGGGGTTGTTCTACCAGGAAGTTAATGCCATATTCAAAAGTATTAGAAACTGTCACATTCAGACCACAGACACTGCTTCCCAAGAGTCTATATCCAAATGTAGGCCATCCGCAAACAAGATCAAAGTAGACTCATTACCATATCCTGAACAAAAACCATAATAATCTTAGGCAGGAAACACTACACCACTTCAGACAAATGGTTATCCAATATCTTCTTAAAAACTTCCAGTGTTGGAGCATTCACAACTTCTGGAGGCAAGTTGTTCCACTGATTAATTGTTCTAATTGTCAGGAAATTTCTCCTTAGTTCTAGGTTGCTTCTCTCCTTGATTAGTTTCCACCCATTGCTTCTTGTCCTGCCCTCAGGTGCTTTGGAGAATAGCTTGACTCCCTCTTCTTTGTGGCAGCCCTTGAGATATTGGAACACTGTTATCATGTCACCCCTAGTCCTTCTTTTCATTAAACTAGACATACCCAGTTCCTGCAGCCGTTCTTCATATGTTTTAGCCTCCAGTCCTGTGTACCTGTGCATTTTGTTTTTCTTGCCTAAATGTAGAACCTTACTTTTTTCACCATTGAATTTCATTTTGTTAGATAGCACCCAATGTTCAAATCTGTCAAGATCTTTTTGTATCTTAAGGCTATCTTCTGGAGAGTTGACTATTTCTGCCAGCTTGGTGTCGTCAGCTAATTTGATGAATTCCCCATCTATCACCTCCTTGAAATCATTGATGAAGATGTTGAAGAGTACTGGGCCTAAAACAGAGCCTTGGGGTACCTCACTGCATACTTCCCTCCATGTACATGCAGTTCCATTGAGGACTATGCATTGAGTGCGGTTGGTCAGCCAGTACGAATCCAGTTCTAGTGAAAGTGCAAAGTTTCACTCAGGAACCAATGGGACTGGCAGCCTTCCCTAAACTACTCAGCAAGCCTCAGCAAACCTAAAGAAAATTTGAGATTTAAAAAGCAATATTGGACTAATATACTGCACTGACCTTTCATATTGTCATGTCAGAGGCAGAAATGTGAAGCCCTCCAACAAGGAGAAGCCTAATCTGGGATAGGGATAACTTATAGAAGCATGAATAACAATTGGGTGGCAGAAATTTTAGATATGGATTTCACCTATAGAAAACCTTGAGCCATTTAGAACTGTCATTTACTATTGACATTATTTAAATATTCAATTTATTTTGCTTCATGCGAGTGCTGATGGCATCCTATTAGAGATCTTGATTGTTACAAGCTTAATGAAACATCAAGATTTGTCAGTAACCCCTACTGTCATATTGATAGAAATTAACATTCTGAGAATTTTCCTCACTTTGTGTATCACTTGTAAGATACTTTGCAATTCATATGTCATTTGTCTTTCAAATAGTGAAGCAGGCTAAATTAATACTTAATTTCTTATTTTTCTACATAAGCCAACTCCAGCCATGTGCTCACCAGATGTAGTTGGGCTTACAAATCCCAGGATTTCCAGCCAATTATAGCACCAATGCATCTGGACTCTACTGATCACAGAAGGCTGAATTCCTTGGTAATTCTCGAATGGATCAAGACAGGAAAAGCAATGCCAAAATACAGATGTTGTAAGATTCTTACTCTTTTAAAAGTATGCTTGGTCACCACAATATAAAAAAGATGCTGAGACTCTGGAAAGAGTGCAGAGAAGAGCCACAAAGATGATTATAAGACTGGAGGGTAAAACATATGAAGAACAGTTGCAGGAGTTGGGTATGTCTAGTCTAGTGAAAAGAAGGACTAGGGGTAACATGATAGCAGTACAGATAGTCCTCGACTTATGACCACAATTGAGCCCAACATTTCTGTTGTTAAGTGATACATTTGTTAAGTGTGTTTTGCCCCATTTTATGACCTTTCTTGCCACAGTTGTTAACTGAATCATTTCAGAATCATTGCAGTTGATAAGTTAGTAATCCAGTTGCTAAGTGAATCTGGCTTCCCTATTTACTTTGCTTGTGAGAAGGTTGCAAAAGGGGATACCAATAGCAACAGCACTTAAGACATATACTGCTTCATAGGGCTTTACAACCCTCTCTAAGTGGTTTACAGAGTCAGTGTTTGTTTGTTTGTTTGTTTGTTTGTTTGTTTGTTTGTTTGTTTATTTATTTATTTATTTATTTATTTATTTTGTCGAACATGTAAAAGACATTTTGCCCCCAACAATCTGGGTCCTCATTTTAGCTACCTCAGAAGGATGAAAGGCTAAGTCAACCTTGAGTCGGTCAGGATCAAACTGCTGGCAGTCGGCAGAGTTAGTCTGCAATACTGCATTCTAACTACTGCGGGACCACAGCTCTAGGTGACCATGGGCCACAGCAAAGGTCATAAATATGAGCCTGCTGCCAAGCATTTGAATTTTGATCACATGATCATGGGATTGCTGCGAAGGTCATAACTATGAAAGATGGTCATAAGTCATATTTTTCGGTGCTGTTGTGACTTCAAATGGTCACTAAATGAACTGTTAAGTTGAGGACTACCTGTATTCCAATATTTGAGAGGCTGCCACAAAGAAGAGGAGGCCAACCTATTCTCCAAAGCACCTTAAGGCAGGTTAAGAAGAAATTGATGGAAACTAATGATGACTCCCCCAGATGCTTGCCCAGATACTTCTCCAAATTTATTTATTTATTTATTTATTTTGTTATTCTTATATGCCGCCCAACTCCCGAAGGACTCAGGGCGGCGTACAACAGGAAAAAATACAAGAATAATCAAAATGCAAGTGATTAAAAAACAAATACAAATTATTAAAAACAATATTAAAACAGCAACATTCATTCGATATCATACATACTTGGGGGGTGATCTCAGGTGGATTAAGCTATCCCCCCCACCTGCAGGAAAAGCCATGTTTTAACGGCTTTTCGGAAGGCCAGCAGAGTGGGGATGGTTCGGGTCTCTGGGGGAAGTTGGTTCCAGAGCACGGGGCCAGCCACAGAGAAGGCTCTCCCCCTAGGGCCCGCCAGCCGGCATTGTTTGGCCGACGGGACCTGGAGGAGGCCAACTCTGTGGGCCCTAACCGGTCGGAGGGAAGTATGAGGCAGAATGCGGTCCCGAAGATATCCTGGTCCTAAGCCATGAAGGGCTTTAAAGATGGTGATCAACACCTTGAATTGGACCCGGAGACCGATGGGCAACCAATGCAGCTGGCGGAGTATTGGTGTCACGTGGGTGTACCTTGGCACACCCACCACAGCACGCGCAGCCGCATTTTGTACCAGCTGAAGTCTCCGGATACTCTTCAAGGGTAGCCCCATGTAGAGCGCATTGCAGTAGTCCAAACGCGTGTCAGCTCATGAACCAGTTCTGGTCATGTCAGATGGGGAGTTGGTCAATGGCTCCAAGCAGTTGTCTGAGAGTGATCTGGCTGAAGCACAACTGCAGCAGGACAGCCCTGAGACTTAAGATGGGGAAAGCATGCAGCTGCAACTGATCAGCAATGAGGAAGAGGAACTGCCTTTTTCACCTGATCCAAGAACAGGGCAGAGAAAAGGCAGGGGCAGCTAAGGTCAGCCTGATTACTCGTGAGGAGGCAGCTGCGCTCCTCTTGATGGGCTGCACCAGAAGCTGGCTATTTAGCACAGCAGACAGATGGAGACGATCCTGGGAACAACATGTTTGTCTCCTTGTTGTGTGTTCTTGCCTTGAACTTTGGATTGTCTCTCTTCAGGTGTTGGCCTTTGCTTTTGCCTTTGCCTGTGGACTAGCCTGTGTCTTCAAATGATTCAATTTGAAACAAAAAATAGAAACCTCAATTGTTGAAGTATAATTAATGTAGTAGCTCTTCATTTTTGTCTATGAAGGCAAAACAGGCAAAATATTACAGCTGAAAATTGGAGAACCTGTCATAGTTATAGTAAACAAAGAACAATGTGTTTTGGATTGTATAATGTATAATGTCTAACACATGCAGAATGCAGTAATTTAAAAACAACAACTGAAAACAATGGGAGCAACACCTAAATACATATTTTGCCACATGGGAATAGAGCCTAATCAATCTCACTTTCAGAATCTGAATTATTCAAAATACTTTACTGGCAGGTTCTATTTTTCATATGTTATCATTTTTATGAACTTCAAAAACTTGCCTTATTCACCTTTGCACATTCTTGTGTATATTATGATTTGGTGTATTTCTTCCACATCTTAGCATGTGGAATTTTAAATGTAAATATTAGAAAATTTCATCAAATATTGTTTGATTGTCATATTTTTTTCCTTGGTTTTCATAGTTCCAACTGCCATTTTTATCTTCTGCCAATATCCACAAGGTGTAGTGAGGCCAAGAGGCATTCTTGGAAATAAAAATTGTGCTAGAACTAACATTTTCTATCATTCCCACTTCCCATTTAATTTTATTTAATTTTTAAAAGTCCTTTTAAAAAGTAGAGTTTGGACAGATTGGCCAGCACCAAAGTCAATGTCAGGGGATACATTTGAGTGCACAGGCACTGCACTGAGGATTCAAATACTATAAAGTTGGTAGCACTATTAATTAAGGCTTAGCCATTATGAAGGCACATGCCAAGCCCCTTCAGAATGTAAGATATGATAAAAAAAAACATTCTGTACTGATCTGTTTGCCCCCTTTTTCCAAGCACTGTCCTTGCCCTCCAGATGCTTTTTTCTCCTTGGAAAACTGGGGCTTTTCTCTGTTTTAGGAAACAGTGATGACTTTATCACTTCAACAACCCTTATTTATATACATCCTGGTAGAGAAAAACAAAGACTATTTTGTTTGATATGCTCAGATATACAAGACTGAAGAGTCAAGAATGAATGTGGACATCAAAAGTGAACAATCAAAAATATATCTTTACTTTGACACAAATAAGTGGTATCAAGCAGTTTGAGCAAATGTTGATTATCCATCAAGTTGCATTCCTGCACAAATAATTTCCATTACTTAATGGCATCTCAATAATATGACTATAGAAATGGATTGCAGCTGAATAGAACAGAAGGGAAGCACTAAAAAATGCAGAGAAATGGGAAAGGAATGAAGAACATAAAATACAAATGATGATAGAGGCTCAAATGACGGAGGAAGTACAGAAGCAGAGGAAAGCAACCAGGAAGAAAGTGGGGGTTGGCAATCATTCATCCATTTACTTCAACTTTACAGCTATTCTTTAATTAGAGCTAGCCAATCTTCCTTAGAGGCAGACAGATAACTTTATATCCATTGACTTGCTATTTCAAATTCCAAGAAGCAATAAATAGATCCTAGTATGGTCAAACTATAATGCACCCCTAAAATTGTAAGGTTTTTTTTGCTGGCAATCCCATATATATCTGAGTACAGAATGGCATTAAAACTACTTAATAATATTTCAATATCCTGCCACTAATGAGACTGCTAAATTAGTTAATAATACTAATAAAATAGTATAAAGTCAATATTTAGTAAATAGTTTCAGGAAGAAAAGATCAAAAAGTTTCTGGGAACTTTAATGCAATGCAAAGGAAAATCAATAGCAAAAAGTATACTAAACAATCTTTTCATCAGCCTGAATTTTAAGATTGTCAATTGATCTGTCTTTTACCTGGCTAGTATTGCAAATTATAATCTACATTTTCTTAAAAAAATTACTTACATCAATAAAAATGAGAAGTACAAGTGATTACAATATTTCATTTTATTTTATTTTTAAAACTATTTTTACTTTTAAAATAATAAAATACAAAATTAAGGAAAACAATATTATGGAACAAAAAAATAACTAATAGATTTTTAAAAAAAAAAGTAGAGAGAAAACTTTTCATCCTCCCACCTGTGCCCCTAATGATTAGCCAGTTAAAATTGTTATGCTTTACACTGAACATTATGATTGTTGTTGGTTTCTCTCTCTGTCCAAGAAATCATATTCCAAATGTCTAAATCTCCCTTGCTATGTGATGTGTTGTACATCAGGGAGCCATTCCTATTTGAGCATGGTTACGCTTCTACTATGGAAATACACTGTCAGTTTTGCTATTGCAGAATATTCTCTACTTTGGGTCTCCTGGTCTGATATTTTTAGCAGAGTTTCTTTTTTCATAAATTGTGTCACATTTGTTATTGTTGCTTTCAGAAACAGAGAATGATGGGAATGAGAAGGGAGGGAGGGAAAGAGGAAGGAAGGAAGGAAGGAAGGAAGGAAGGAAGGAAGGAAGGAAGGAAGGAAGGAAGGAAGGAAGGAAGGAAGGAGAGACAACTTGGTTGGAGATGCCCCAGTGCACTCTGTTCTGCATCAATCCTGGATCCATTGAGACTTGGGCTCAAAGGAGAAAGCAAATTTGTGTTCTATTTAGTCACAGACAGGACTTTGCTGGCAATCCAATTGTGAGCTCTTAGGAAAGTATCCCCTCCTTGTGTGTTGCAAACAGCCATTTCCAGTGGGGGGGGGGAGACAAAGCAGAACGGGGAAAAATATTTTCCTTTGCTTTATTTCCAGTCTGAATTAGACTGTGCAGGGTCGCTACAGGAGAGCCCTTTTAAGGATTATGTATTAATAGAAAAGAAACTTGCTGCCCATAAAAAACAGAGGAACTCTAATCAACTATCACAGCCACCATTTTGACAGTTTTGCTGTAGTGTTGTCTGTGGATGCCCCCACTAAATGCAAGCATGGAATAAACTGAGCCTGGTTTGTTCTCAGAGTTTTAAGTGGCCACAGGGAGGGAGGGAAAAGGGTAGGGGGGAGGAGGAGGAGGAGGAAGAAAGAGGATAGGAAAGAGGGGAAGGAAGAAGGGGAGAAGGAGGAAAAGGAAAGAAGGAGGAAGAGAAGGGGAGGGGAGGGGAGGGGAGGGGAGGGGAAGGAAGGAAGGAAGGAAGGAAGGAAGGAAGGAAGGAAGGAAGGAAGGGAGGAAGGAAGGAAGGGAGGAAGGAAGGAAGGAAGATTATGAGAAGGAGGGAGGGTCTGAGGGAAGTCCTGCCTTAACACTTGGCCACCTGCTGCCCTTTCGCCATCCCCTTCCCCTCCTCTCCTGATGGTTTGCCATCATATAGCTGAGGATGCTTTGGTTACAAAGCCAGATCTCCTTGCATGGAGAGGGAGTGGGCCTCCTTCTGACCCACACACTTTGCCCTCCGGCACACACCATGAGCAACCTGGCCAAGGAGAGCAAGCACAGCAGCAGCAGCCTTGAGGAGGTAAGCACAGCAGGGCTGTGGGGCTGTGCTGTGCTGTGGGGTCCTGGTGGGGCTGTGCTGTGCTGTGCTGTGGGGTCCTGGTGCCCGGTTTGGTGCTTGTCCTCCACTGCCCAGGGCTCCGGGCAGCTTGCACCACCATGCGGGGGTCTTTCACTTGGCCTGAGAGGGACGGTGAGGCTCCTCTGGTGGACAAAGGTTTGGCACTCACCCTAGTCTCGCCTTCATCCGCTGGAGACAATGGATTCCCCCAGTGCCATCCGGGCCACCACAGGCGGCCCCCGACATGAGCGGTTGAGTTGGCCATGCCCACATTGCCCACACCCATCCCAGACACACACAGCCACCCAAGGTCAACCACAACCCTGATACGACCCTCAATGAAATTGAGTTTGCCACCCCTGCATTAGATAAATAGGTAAGGCTGAAAGACAATGACTAATGCAGAAGCATGTTGTAAGCTTTATGACTGAGCAGGATTTGAATCCAGCTCTCCCCAGTCCAACAGTCTATCCATCACAATGCTCTGCTCTTTCAGGTTCAGTTGTCAGAAGCAGAGAAGCAAAGTCAGGAACTTGCCTCTAACTTGGAACAAGAGTTCTGCTTAATTTCTTGCATTGATTAGAGAAATATCACTTTGCCCTCAGAAATGTTCTCTTTGATAACCCAGCAATTTGCTAATCTCAGAAAAGCTTATCAGTCCAACTTGAAGCTGAAGCTACTCTGGTTGGGTCAAGTGGTTACCTATTTTTTTAAAAAGCAGTGAAGAAAGAGGAAAGCTTCCAGATCATATCCACTTTCAGAACCAGCAAATGGAATACTGACTTCCCAAAATCCAGATGCTGACAAGCACTTTTCCAGGTTTATTTAAAAACTGCACGGGTTCATTGTTTACTTCTAGGTAAAGATAAAGTTAAAGATTTCCCCTTCCAGGTGTATCCAACTCTAGGGGACAGTGCAAATCTCCATTTCTTAGCTGAGGGAGTTACCATTGTCCAAAGACATTTCCATGGTCATATGGCCAGCATACACCGAGGCTCACGGAACGCTGTTATCATCCCATCAAAGGCGTACCTATTTATGTACTCGCATTTGCATGCTTTCAATCTGCTAGGTGGGCAGAAGTTGGGCAAGTAATGGGAGCTCAGACACAGGCTGTCAGCTTTTCAGCTGACAAACTCAGTGTCTTTAACCACTGAGCTATTGCGCCCCCTACTTCTAGGAATAAAGTATTCCACAGTAGAAAGATGTATAGGTCCCAATACTAATATTTTGTAAAATATTCCAGTTGATCTACACATCTTTAATATAAATTATTAAAAGCAATTAATTTCACATCTTTAAATGTTTTAGTAAATCTTTTGTTACTTTCTTTTTTATATTAAACTACCGTATTTTTCGGAGTATAAGACGGACCTTTTTACCCCCAAAAAAGAGGGTGAAAACTTGGGTGAGTCTTATACACTGAATGTAGCCCCACCCAGCCACCCCCACTCTTTGATCTTTGCCTGCCAGCAATTTACTTCTTTGCGGCAAACAGCAGCAGAGCCTGATCAGCACAAGCCACTGATTATCTGCCTCCCGACACTCAGCTGTTTCGTTGAAGTTGCCAGCAAGCCCATGTGCTAAAATGAAAGGGAAACTAAAGCTGCACGGAGGCAAATTGCTGGAGGGAGAGGCAAAGACAGAATTTTATTTTCTTGTGCTAACCAGACTGTGCTGAAACTGACTGTTTGTTTTTTGCTGCTAGGAGGTAAGTGAATAACTATAAATGCCTATAGAATGTTCAAATTATTAGACTTATTTTTAAAGACTGTTTTATTATTGTTCTAGACAACTTAACAAAATGAAGAAGCTTTTTAAAATAAATGCTTGATCTGAAGAGGCCCAGTGCTATTGTATCTTCTTTTAAATAGCAGATAATACTTCCAGAAAGCCACATTAATTTTAAAGATCTGTAAAAATATAATCTGAAATGTCCTGTTTTAGTATTAAGTATTAAGTATTAGTATTAAGTATTAGTATTAAAATAAGGCAGCTGAGTTAAACTCTGACTTAGTCATGTTTGGAGTAGATCTATTTAAATAATTGGGAGGAGTTAGTGTGATTACATTTAAGAAAACTTTCTGGGATTAATATACTACCATAATGTACATTTCTCCAATTTTTTGCTATATCTATGGATCAGACACACATGCACAGAAATACACAGCAAACAGTGTATATCATCTGGGCTGTTTGCTGTTTGCTGTTTGGCAAATTGCTGGGAGGCAGAAGCCTTTTTTCCTTGTTTTCCTCCCCCAAAACTAAGGTGCATCTTATACTCAGGTGCGTCTTATACTCCGAAAAATACGGTATATCAACCACATTTCTGTTGTGCAATTATATTCCTTTTTTGTTTTATTCTGTTATGTATTGCTGCTACCTTGCAGCTAGGTGTCTATTATTTTCAAACAGCTGCATTTTCAAATCAAGGTTTAAAAGTGACATTGGAAACTCTGTAAAATCTATAATATACAGATACAAAAGAAATATTATGGTAATCATAAGTATTGAGAAACAACACCGAGCAACTGAGTAAATTTCAGTAAATTTTCTCTTCTATGGCTAAATTTTATTTTCCATACCATACACAGATCTGGAATAAGAATGCTACAAATAGATATTAAATCTTTCCATCACATAAAAGTGCAAATAACACATTTCTTCCAAATTCAAACATGATGCAGAATCAATAGCACAAAATCAATTGTTTCCATTCTACAAAGCATCACTTGCTGAGTTACAATTAAGCAGAATCTGTAATGGTGAAACTATAAGTTATGGTGGTTTTAACTTATTTTAACTATAAAATTGTACTTTCCCCTCTTTTTCTCTCTCCCCCATTTCAATTAAATGAATGCAAGGACAAATGATCCCATTGCCTTTAGCTTTAAGATATAAGTGCTTCTGAAACCTTTGTCAAAGCATTTAGTAAGGCAAGATTTAAGATGTCCAATTAATTATTTCTCCAACAGGCAGCCAAATGTGGATGCAGAAGGTTAAAAGCTAAGTGGTTTAATTAATATTAAATTTATTTGATACTTTACTACTGAAAGCATTATAAAATTGAAAAAGCAGTTATTTTTATGGTCGTTATGCTCTACTTTGATCTTTGATCCATGGAATAAAATCGTAGAGTTCTAAAGGTTCTTCTGCTTTACTGTACTTGTTTAATTCTGGGGTAGGGCTGTGTGGAAGATATTTTGATATTAAAGTGGGGCCCTGCCTAGGTTTTCTGGAATGCCACTTCAAGAAGGTACAACATTAGCAACCAGTTGCAATATTTCTAGTATTCTTCTGATGTCTTTTCAAAACACAGTTGGCTCTTTTTCAAGTAGTTCTTTCATTTGTTAATTTACCAGATAAGCGCCAGCTTCTGCATATTTTTCTTCAAGTTTTCCTTACATTATATATATGTGATAAATCCATGTCAGTTTTGCAGATTCTGGTTCATATTGGACCGCTCAATATCATGTTGGTATGATGTCAGAAAACACAGTTTCAAGCAACACATCTAAAGCACCAGTTATTTTTTCTGTTTGAACACATACACAATTTATAGCAACCAAACCCTAACGTTTTTTCAAACATCAGGAAAATATTCTTTGATTCAACACAAACACTTAGTTTTGCAATAGCAAAAACAAAGTATGAGGAAACAGAGGAAGACAAATACAGATTGCAGAAAAAAGAGGAAAGAACAGATTAAATTAAACATATTCCTTACAAAACACGGGAGTTGCAGTCCTAAAAACTTTTAGCAATGCTAAAACCTAGACTGATCAATATCGTATCTAAATGTAATACTATTTTTTTCTTTAAGTATTAAATTCTAAATCCCACTTTAATCCTGAATGCACATGTTAATGTTCTTGATTTGCTGAACTCAGGGTTTCTTTCACTGCTTTCACCATTTACTAGCAATGGCAAAGGCGGTAGTCCTAGTCAGATAATCCAGGGGTAGGAAACTTTAGCATGAATTGCGGTAATAAAAATATTCATAAACAAAGCATTCCAGTAGCTATTAAAATGTTTTTTTAAAGATCATACATTGGAGCTAAATAGATCTTCATCCAAGATATCAATGATTAAAGTAATCAAAGAAGTAGCCTATCTTGTTAGGGAGGAAATTCAGTCTTAGCATCATGTGAAATTCCCGTTCCTTGACCCTGCCTAAAAATAGGAGTGGGTGTCCAAAATGTAGGAATTAATCACAAAAAAAAGGTCACTAGATGGGGATGTGGAAAACTCATTGCAACTTCCCTGTTCCACCCAAACATGCTTCTCTGCTGCCGTTGGTTTGAAGGCTTGCTCCCTTCTTTCCCAATGGTTAGAGTAAAGACCTAACCTGATTAACTGGCTATCTGGGTATCACCAGGAAGCTCTGCAGGTGGTGTCAAGAGTGGATGAAGGCTCCTTGTAGCCCATGAATATCATAAAGCAGTCTGGATTATATCTAAAACTGTTAGGTATGTGTGTGGGAAAGGGAAAATGCATATTATAATTTATGTGAAAGAAAATTCTACTGAAATAAAATGTTCTAGTTACAAACAAATGTGTTTGGTATGCGTGCATGTAAATGCACACACCACAGATCTCTCTCCCCCACATCCCTGTCCAAACAGTTTCTGTTAATCCATTTTCAGCAAATGTTTATCTGAGGCCATATCCAACCAGATTTGTTAAGCCCCCTCCTAACAACTTGTTGTCACAGTCCATTACCAAATTGCATATAGTTATATATTCCACTAATTAGGCTTCTAAAATATCATTAACATGTCTCTTGATCATTAGCATAACGTATGAGGCGTCCTCGTTAGGCACGACTCAAGTTTGTTAACGTGATAATGAAAAGGCACAGGGCTGGCATTATGGGAACTGAGCTGATAGCAGGCAGGGAACATCAAAAGCAATGAAGCTAAACAAAAATGGGAGAGGGGGCAGGATAATTCTTCAGAATGAAAAGTAGAATTCAAATGAATTAGGACCATGTTTCAGTTTGAAGAAGCAGAAGTTAAGGGAAAATGCATAAGTATGTGAACCAGAACACAGCTCTTCTTCTTGTCAAAAGGATAGCTAATTTTATAGAGCTCACAAGAACCACGGAAATGAATGAAACTATATATTTCCTGCATAGTCCCTATATTTGGGGGGGGGGAGAACAGGGGGACAAAACTTATAACCAACAAACAAAATATTTCTAGATGTAGGTGGAGAGTAACAGAAAAGGGGGGGGGGTTATTGTTTAATCTCAACCTTCAAGAAATCATAAAATCACAGAGGTTTGGAGATCCCCTAGATTCCCTATTGAGGTGTCAACAGAACCTCTTTTGTTGCCCAGCAGCCTTCCCTCCCCTCCCTTTTTGGTTTGTTACTGACCAGTCCATCAAGTCAAGCCCTTCCCCATGGCAACCATGCCCATACAGTGTGGTTTAAGTCTTCTGTTCGGTATAGGATAAGCTGTGCTGAAGAGGACGAGTAACTGTAGTTGTTGTAGAAGTGAGAAGAGTTAAATGAACATGCATGGGACATTTTTTTTAAAGGAAAACCAAAGTCAAAGGGCCAGATTCCTTATACATAACAAGGAATCACAAACTCTCCTCCCTCATTTCCCAAGAATTTTTAAATGAATTATTTTCCCTTTACAAAACAGACAATGGAAAAGAAACCTGTGTCAAAGAGAATGGAGGATTTCACATAGGGATACAGTTTAAGCCATAGAGTTTTCATTTAATTAGCTGTCAGATGGGATATGGCAAATACAGCAGTTAATCAAAAGAGGCATATCAGGTGCAAGGTGGTTTCAAATTTCACCTAGGACACTCTCAAAGGCTACAGGGAAGAACAATAATTTACCTTTATTTTTTAATCTGTATCAACTACCGTATTTCCCCAAAAATAAGACATGTCCCGAAAATAAGCCCCACAGGGCTTTTCGGGACATGCGTTGAAATAAGCCACCTCCAAAAATAAGCCCCCCCCACTACTTCCGGGGAAAGGGGGAGACATGCCGGGAGCCGCTCTTTTTGCGGTGGCCACTCTTTTGGCCGGGAGAGAGAGAGAGAGAGCGTGCAAGTGACAGGCGTGTGTGTGCACACCCCGCGGGACTAGCTCAGCTCCTCTGGGCTCTGTCTACGGCAATTTAAAATGCGCTTCTGCCCACAAGGAAGAGGGGGCGAGCATCAATTCCTGCCTCCGCGCAAGTAGGGGTGTGTTTCAAAACGCTGCCAAAGGCAGCCTGAAACAGCCGAGCCAGTCCAGCAAGAGAGGGAGGCGGCGGCAAGAGGCGGAGCTGAAAGGGACAGCGACAAGGAAGTTTGCTTCTCAAGATCTGTGCTCATCTGGGCATTTCAAACTGACGTAGGCAGAGGCCAGATGAGCGCAGGGCTTGAGAAGCAGACGTCCCTGTAACTGCCACCTTCTTCACTCCTGCCCCGCCACATCCCCCGCCTGAAACCCCCAAATTCCTTCGGCAGCATTTTGAAACACGCTCCTGCCTGCGATAAAGGGACAGATGCTTGCCTCCTGTTCTTTGCAGGCAGAAGCGCATTTCAAAATGCTGCCGGAGGCAGCCCGGAGCAGCCAAGCCAGTCCAGCAAGTGAGGGAGGCGACGGCAAGAGGCAGAGCCGAAAGGGACGGCAACAAGGAAGTTTGCTTCTCAAGCCCTGTGCTCATCTGGGCTCTGACTACGTCAGTTTGAAACGCCTCCTGCTCGCTTGCCAGCTCGGGCCTCTTCATCCTCCACCTCCCCCCCTTCAGACGAGGGATGCAGGCGAGGGCAGTGCACTCGAATGCCCTGCAGGACACTGATCCTCCTCCTCCTCAGGCTCTCGAGCGAAGCGGGAGGGGGAAGACACTCTCATGGGCTGCGTAAGAAAGCCGAGCTGACAGCCAAATTTCTAGCCGGGCTGAGCTGTGCTTCCTTGTCTTTTCCAAACATGCTGAATGCAAGAAATCTTTTTCTCTTCAAAACTCCGCCAGAAATGAGTGTTCATGAGACTCTTGGAGCAAAAGAAGAAAGATTTATTGTGTTCAGCCAAAAGGTTCCTTCTGGTGCTTTGTCTTACATACACTCTTCCCCCCCTCATCACTGCTGAGAGAGAAGGGGACACGAGAGAGAGGGGGGGACAAGGAAGTGCATGCCCGGCTGCTTCTGCCACTGAGCTCGGTTAGAAGTTTGGCTGTCCGCTCTTCCTCAGGCAGCCCGCAAGAATTTCTTGCCCCTCCCACTTAGCTTGAGAGCTGGGGGATGGCAGGTGAGCAAGAGATAACTGTGCACTCTCTTCCCAATCTATTTAAACAGCCAAGCACCACCATGAAGACTTTTTCGCACGTCTCACGGTGGCGGGGGAAAGAGAGATAGCCATGCACTCTCTTCCCAATGATTTATGGTATTTAAACAGCCAAGTGCTGCCAGGAAGACTTTTTCACCAGCCAGTCAGAGCAAGGGATAGACCCCGCTTTGGCTTCTGCAAATGACCTGCACCCAACTAACTAAGTCCGACGGAAAGCCGTGGATGGGGGAAAGGGGCGCGCACAGTCATTTTGTCTGCAGTGGAGTTTCCTGTCGGGCCGCACGAGCTCCAGAATCTTTGGAATTACTGGTAACGGAGCCTGCAAGGCCATACCAAAACTGAAGGCAACCCCAACCCACTCAGTCTCTCTCTCTCTCTCTCTCTCTCTCTCTCTCTCTCACACACACACACACACACACACACACACACACACACACACACACACACACACACACAAGGAAACTCCGCCACAGACAAAACGACCCTCCCCACGCGCGCCCCTTTTCCCCGTCTTTGGCTTCCCTCTGGCCTTACTTAGTTGGGCACAGGTCATTTGCAGAAGGCAAAGCATGGTCTATCCGTTGCTCCAACTGGCTGGTGAAAAAGTCTTCCTGGCGGTGCTTGGCTGTTTAAATACCGTAAATCATTGGGAAGAGAGTGCACGGCTCTCTCTCCCCCCCCCCCGCCACCATGAGATGTGTGTCCTACCTGACACTTGTACCTCCATCGCATTCCTCGGTGTTGTGTCCAGGGCAGCCTGTTCTAAAAGAAAACATCTCGCAAGTTCGAGAAGTTTGATAGAACTCGCAAAACATTTTCTTTTAGAACGGGCTGCCCTGGACTCAACAACGAGGAACGCAATGGAGGTACCGGTACAAGTGTCAGGTAGGACGCGCACCCTGCCAAGCCCCAAATTGAGCCCCAGCGCGAAACGCACCACTTACTGGAATTTGGAGCTCCATGGTCTCTCAGCTTGTCTGTTTAGGGGGGGAAACCTTGCATATTGCAGAAACTCTTTGCGCTGCAAGAAGTTGTTAATTGCTTGCCTCGCGAGCAGAGTTTCTGTACTATGCAAGGTTTTTTTCCCTAAACAGACTAGCCGAGAGACCAGGGAGCTGCCAAACTCCAGTAAGTGGTGCATCTCGCGCCCCGCCCCGCCTGCACCCCGAAAATAATAAGCCACCCCCCCCCCCGAAAATAAGGACAGGGGCATTGGGGGTAGTCAAAAAAATATACCGTATTTTTCGGAGTATAAGACACACCTTAGTTTTGGGGGAGAAAACAAGGAAAAAAGGCCTCTGCCTCCAAGCAATTTGCCAAACAGCAAACAGCAAACAGCAAACAGCACAGATGATATACACTGTTTGCTGTGTATTTCTGTGCATGTGTGCCTGACCCATAGAAAATGCAAAGAATTGGAGAAATGTACATTATGCCAGAAAGTTTTCTTAAATGTAGTCACACTAACTCCTCCCAATTATTTAAATAAATCTACTCCAAGGTAAGTCAGGATTTAACTCTAATACTAAACAGGACACTGTTACATTTCAGACTATACTTGTACAGAGCTTTTAAAATTAAATAAAATTTCTGGAAGTATACATTATTCTCTATTATTTAAAAGAAGATGCAATAGCACTGGACCTCTTCAGAGCAAGCATTTATTTTAAAAAGCTTCTTTATTTTGTTAAGTTGTCTAGAGGTCTCCAACCTTGGCAACTTTAAGACTTGTGAACTTCAACTCCCAGAATTCCACAGCCAGCAAAGCTGGCTGTGGAATTCTGGGAGTTGAAGTCCACATGTCTTAAAATTGCCAAGGTTGGAGACCCCTGGTCTAGAACAATAATAAAGCAGTCTTTAAAACCCAGCCATGCCCCACCTAGCCCTCCGAGGTCAAACACAACCCTGATGCGGCCCTCAATGAAATCGAGTTTGGCACCTCTGGCCTAAAGGCATATGATATATAACCAAGTCCCAAGAAAGAATTTGGGCAAAGCAATATGGATGATTTGGGTAGGATTCTAACCTGAGGTTGGCTTATTTTATGGAAACTAAAATAAAAGCCACAAGGAGCAAGGGAGGAACAAATTAATGGACAAGGGAACAATGTATTGCCTCCAAGATTATTAAACTTGTTCATTTTCTGTCTTGTCCAAATAGGCTTTCAATAGGAAACAGATGTGATGGCTGATTAACAAACATAGGGTATAAAATGCATTTTCCCAATTGTAGTTCAGGCTATTGTGTGAAATCCCCAAAACCAAATTTTGTGGAGTACTAGCAGCCAGGTTAAGTTAGGTTAGGTTATAATCAAGGTATCTGCCATTCGAAGAGTTTGTTCCCACCCATACCCTGCCATCCCACAAGGTGTCTGGAGATTGCTTACCTTTGTGAAGAAGGACTTCATTTCAGTGCTGAAAACACACACATCACAATGACCGGTGACTGTACCAGACTCTTTAAATGACGCCAAAGCACAACAGAGGGAGGGGGAATGTAACATAAAACCATCAAAACACCAGGAACAGAGAAGAAAGGGAACCATTGTTGTGGTTGTCAACTCTGTTCTGTTTCTTGCAGAGAGATTTCAGAGCAGGAGGGGAAGGTAAAACTGAAGAGAGAAACTTGCTATAAAGCTATTCAGCCTACTCCCCAGTGCTGGCTCTAGAACCCCTCCCCCAATTAATTCATATCATCTTCTTTCCTGAAATAAATGCTCTCAACTTTGGAGTCTTCTATAATATAAAAATAATTTTCCTGCAAAATTTCAGCAAGTTCAATGTTGTGTGAGGATAACACAGTAAAATAAATGCAACTGATAGAGTACAGTTCTGGGGAGTCATCATTTGTGCTTTTAGAAGCCAGTTTTTTCTCGTTTATGAGCAATTATCTTAATGTTACATAGTTTTTACAAAAATAACTTGTACTACACTTTTTCTTTTAATGAGTTCTGACTTTCCAAAAACTTTGGAAGGAGAATATGAACAATGTATGGTAGGCATGATAAATAATTTGAATTTCCAGAATAGCCGGTATATGAGTTTCCAGCATTTTTCTGCAACTGATCCTAATAGGAAGGTGCAAGCCAATAACTACTAACAATATAAAGAGTTAACAAAAAACAAAAGGCACAGAAAAAATAAAATCATATTTTCAAGTTCTGTAAAGACTGAATGTAGGAGAATGGAAATACCTGTATTTTGGAAAGACTACAGCAAAATAAAATAAAGCACAGAAAATGAGTTTTGGCAATACAGGAGAAAGAGAAGGAAAGACTTCCAAATTTATTACTAGAGAAGTTTAAAAATAAAAACAGATGCAATTCCAGCAGCAATAGGCAGACTGCAGCTCTGAAAGTAACAGCATACTCCGGTTTTTTTCATTCAAATGACCCTGTTCCTATCCCAGTGATGTGTGCCACAGGTGGCACGCGGAGCCATATCTGAGGGCACACAAGACGTTGCCCTATGTCAGCTCCAGCGCGCATGCACGCACTGGCAAGCTGATTTTCAGCCTTTTTTTCAGCCTTCTTTTCGTTTCCAAACTTCTGGTTGGCCCGGTTGGCCATTTTTCGCTGTCCCCAGGCTTCAGAAGTCCGAGGCTTCAGTGAGGCCTATGCGCATGCATGTGGGGGCAGCGGGGGGTGCACACATGCGCAGGGATTGTGCGCATGTGCGGGGGGAGGGCATGGGTGTAGGCTTGTGTGCGTGCTAGCACACACGCACACACCCTTTTGGCATGCAAGCCAAAAAAGGTTCGCCATCTCTGTCCTATCCAGATAAAAACCAGAGCAGTGCAGCACTTAAACAGTTCATGGCCAAGTCCTTGGATAATACTCTAATCAAATCCAGGAACATCCAGGCTGTCAAATAGCCTCAGAAGAAACAGTTCTATCATGAAGACTGTAATCAGAAAAAGTTCAGCATCACCAATAGTATGCCACAGGGTAATTTATGAATCTAAGCTGAATTCTCATTCTATTTAGACTACTGTAGCATCTGCAATCATAAATGAAAGTAGCCAGGTCATAATAACAGATCTCCTGACAAGAATCCTTCTAAATGGAGATGCAAAGACTTGAACATAAGGCTTTCCACATAATAATCAAGGACTCTTAACCATTTGGAACTATTATCCATACTTTAAATTTGCAATGTTATTCAAATTGGCCAAACATCCCCAAGATTGTTAGGAAATAAATGTTTTCAAATAAGAAAATGGGCTTTGACTGAAGGTGACTTATCTGAAGCTTAGCTTTGCCACTTAGATTTATGAATTTCAATTCACACAATACTCAAAGCTCTGATTTGTTTCACTGTACTAAGATAAACTGCCCTGGTTTCCCACAACAAAGTAAGCTGTAAAATGCCTACTCAGTAGTTTGAGTGCCATTTAGACTTTAACTTCCAGAATCCCTTGGCCAGCACAACCATTGTTCAGAATGATGGAAGTTGAAGTCCACACACTGAAAGAGCACTAAGCCTGGAAAAAACTGCCACTGGTCATTATTTACATGGCTAGATCATTTCATACAATATGCTAAACCCAAACCATAGAAAAACAATGCAATATATCCTATCACAACATGTGAATCCTATTATAATGGAAAATACATTGAATGTACTATATCTTATGGTAAAAATCAGATATCCTCCTCCACCTAGCCTTGAAATCTGTAGAGAGAGAAAAATTACATGAATTAGACAACTCGTTCTTTGTGCTTGTTCTGCAAAGTTGGAGAATACTAGTTAGCTGTTACCCTAGAAGATTATAATATGGTGGGAATAGTGCAACATTTGGAGTGCATCTTATTGCAACTGCCATGTTAACATAAAGGACAAGAAAGTAGGAAATATTTAAGCAATCAGCTCTGACTAATATTTGTAAGTAAACATGAGAAGGTGACATTGATTATATCATCAGAAAGCAAGTCTGCCAAGGATGCAAGAGAATTAAAACTTACCCTCCACAATAGGGATTAGCCTCTCCTATCACATGAATAGAATGTTATCCATAACACATTTTGTGAGTTTGCAATATAATCTACATAAGGGGAGGATAGGTATGAAGTCTTTTCCCAACAAAACGTGGATGCAAAGTTTAAGACTTTGGATGCAGGACTACCTAGTTGTGCCACATTAATTTGCTATCAATCTGATAGACTGCTATTCTAACAGACAAGAGGAGGATTTAAATTACAGTATTGGAGAGGGTGTGTGCTAAATTGACCTTTCCTTTCCCAAAGCTTTTTCTACCAAAATGGATTTTTTAACCTGAATCTCAACTCAATGCTGAGGGGGAAAACATTTCAAAAGTATCTATGTGGAAGTCTATACAATGTATATATGCAGGAGAGTACATGTATGAGTACAAAAAAAATATTCAGCTAGCATCTCCTCATCTAGATAAAAGATTAAAATAGTACCCTTGGAGATACTTGGAGATCCACAGCTTACTTCTTGATAAGATTGAACAATGTGGCATAGACTGTATCATCATCAGGTGGATTTGCAATTGGCTGACCAATTGACCAATCTGCATGTAGTGCTCAATGGAACTACTTCCACATGGAAGGAAGCATGCTGTGGGGTACAGCAAAGTTCTGTCTTGGGCCCAGTGCTCTTCAACATCTTCATAAATGACTTAAATGAGAGAACAGAAGGGGAACTCATCAAATTTGCAGATGACACTAAGCTGGGGGCATTATCAATGGACAGACTCAAACATAGACTGGAAGATAGATTCAAAATTCAGAAGGATCTTGACAGATTTGAGCACTGCCCTATCTAGCAAAATGCAGTTCGTTGGTGAGAAAAGTAAGGTCATTTCTTAGGCAAGAAAAACTAAATGCACAGGTATAGAATAGGTGATACCTGGTGCAACAGTAGTGACTATGACATGGATCTTGGTGTCCTAGTGGCCCATCACTTAAGTATGAGCCAGCTGTGTGCTGCAATGCCAAAACAGCCAATGCAGTCCTAGGCTGTATCAACAAGTGATAGTACTGTTCTATACTGTACTAGTTGAGGTCACACTTGGAATATTGTGTCCAGTTCTGGTCTTTATAATACAAAAAAGACACTGAGACCCTAGAATGAGTACAGAAGAGCAACTAAGATGATTAGAGGTCTGAACTTAGCTTAACTGTACAATGAATAGTTAAGGGAACAAGGAATGTTTACCCTAACAAAGAGAAGGGTTAAGGGTTACATGACAGCTGTGTACTAGTACTTCAGGGGCAATCACAGGGAGGAGATGGTGGACTTATTTTCCAAAGCCCCTGAGGGCAGAACAAAAAGAGAGATCCAGTCTAGAACTAAGAAGAAATTTCCTGACAGTGAGAACAATTAATCAATTGAACAGCTTGCCTCCTGGAGTTGTGGGTGTTCCATCATTGGATGTCTTCAAATAAAAGACTGAACAGCCATTTTTCCAGGATGAAATTAGATATCTTGCCTTGGTGGTGGTGGTGGGGGGTTGGAACTTGGACTGGAAGTCCTCCAAGATCCATTCCAGGCCTACGATTCTATGAGATTTGCAACCACATCATTACATATTAGATCTATAGCTCTTGTGTTTTTCCTTGTAACATTATCTGATCCTTGTATGATAGCTGTTCCTAACTGGATCTCTTCAAATGTTTTGGGTGTATAACTCCCACAATTCCTAGTATGAAGGATGCCATGCTTAGGCAAGCTGTTTCTATGAAAAAGATTCCCATGAAGAAACAGACAAGACCTCCATATATTTTCTTAAACAAGAAAGACCAAACATTTTCAAATTTCTTTATAATTGTGGAGCTCAACCCATTTTATTATTAAGTCCATGTGATGGAAAAATGTAGCCATCTGTTCAGACATGTAAGTGGGTTCAACTGCAGCCACTTTTGGAAAGAAGCAGGATAGCTGTTAACTACTACAACACTGTAAAAAGGATCAAAGGGACCACCTGAAAACTTCAGTGGGAACTTACTAGAGCAAAATAGGGAGAGTGACATTTAGCTAAGATCTCAGCCAGATCATTGCAGAAATGTCATCACTGAGGGTAACACCTTAGACTGTGTCTTATTCTCCCTACAGATACTCATCCTTATTCTCTCCAAAACAATGGCAGCCTCCAAGTTTGGCATTGTTAGTTGACAGAGTTGATACGTATTGACCAAACTCATTTCCTCAAAAGCTTGAATTGAATTGCAGCCAATGGTAGTGGCCTGATTAGTCAACCCAGCCAAGAGTGTCTTATAGTGGTGCAATTGGAGCAACAGTTCAAATAGTCTGCATCACCCCTCCAAAATGGATGGGACAGCATGCTTTGATCTTCCTTCTATGGTAGGATAAGGGCTTGGGATTTTAACTGTACATTAATTAACTCAATTTTAAGGATTACAAAAATGTTTTCATGTGTTTCCTCAAAAATTATTTTGGAGACTGTCTGAAGCATGGAATCGGGTTGCTTAATGCTACAGTAAAGCTATTCTATTTGAAAGACTAGTCACTAATAATTCCTGTTTGTGCTGTGCATATGCATGTACAAGAGGGAGTTAGTAAAACAAGAGCTGAACACAAGAGAGGCAGCCAAGCACTGCATCTTGAAAAATGAGACAGCTTGCTTTTGTTTGTCCTGCCAGGAGTAGAACGATGTGCCTGCTTTTAAACTCCATGTTGATTGAAAGGAAGGCTTTTATTAGAAGTATTCACCTTATTTTACATCAATCATAGTCCCTGATTCAGAGTTCTCTGGTACTTGAGGTCTTTTCCCTTGATCTGGCTCTGAAGTATTTTCTGTAGAATGCAGGCAGCAAAGGAAGTCAGACATAAGTTTCCCAGTAACCCAGAGAAAGAAACCTGACACTCTTCAAATGTTGATAAACTACATTTCCCAGCTTACCTCATGACTATTTAGGTGCACCCCATTACTGCAATTACATTCTCTTATTTAGAAATAATTATAGACGTTTAGGATTTCAGAAACATGCAACATAAATGACTGCCATGCCAGCACATGTTCCGCATTAAAAACAAATCTGAAATTATTATGACTCCTTCATTATATTTTTTATTTTATTACTAAAAATGAGATGGAGCAGGTTAATAACCAAATAAATCCTTAACTATGTGGGGTAAGAGAAAATCAATATTCCAATATTTGTTTGAAGACGTTTCGCTTCTCCTCCAAGAAGCTTCTTCAGTTCACTTCATTTTCTCAGAGGATTTATTTGGTTATTAAGTCCAGTCCTTTTGAAAAAGCATCTTTGGGACAACAATGACTGAGAATTTTTATGGACATAAAATCAATATATTGTTACTATTTTGCAGAACTAATATAGATTTAATATTTTAATATTTAATATTTTCAAAGGATTAAGAAACAGGAAAAAAGAAATAGGATTAAATCAAAGATGGGCAGACTGCAATAGAAGAATCACAAAATAAAACACTTGAAAAAATGAAGCAGTAAATTCCTGAATCTTAGAAACCTTTAGATTGTAATCTTTTTCATATAGTGTTAAGTAGCCATAGCAATTTATTTAAAAATAAGATATTTCACCCTTACCCTTAGGGAGCACAATTGAAATTTGTAACTGATACTAGACTTTCAGTATACAGAAAATACATGGATCAAATAAACACCTATTATTATTGTTGTTGTTGTTATTGTTGTTATTGTTGTTGTTATTATTATTATACCTCTCACAAGTACAGTTGCAAACAAGCTTTCAGAATGTCTCTTAAGACGTTGAGCCCTTCTTTGGAGGAGAGCTCCCAATGCACTAAATGCTCCAAAGGACTAAGACAAGCTGAAGCCTACTATGCCTTCAATCCCATCTAAGCTGTCATGGGGCAACTTGAGAATTCTGCAGAGGACAGCAGATGAAAGTGAATGATGGCAAAGCACAGAATGGTCTGCTCTGCAGTTATGTTCAGTAGCTTGTTTAAAGATACAAACAATGGAACAGCCTTCAGGCATAATTCATCCCCAGCTTGAGTTTTGCTTCCTAGGAAATGGAGGTTTCCTAATTTGTGAAACCCTTCCCACTGGCAGGAGGAGCCAAATTGAAGTGATAAAGACACATGCAATATCATGCTTGCTTGAGTTTAATCAGCTAGAGCTTAGGCTAATACTAGTTTATTGTAGGATGTGAACACCCTCATTATCTTGGGGCAAGGACCTGGCATTCCTAGTGCATAAACCAGTACCGATGAGAAAAACAAAAATACAGCACTCCTTCTAATCAAGGTTGTAAATACTATTCTAAACAAGTACAGCCCAACGCATTGTTCATCTCTTCAGCACATTTCAGAATGCAGTAAAGGTAGCTTTTTACCCCACCCCATAACCCACATTAAGACAACAATGAATATTGTGTCTTAATTCTAAAGGAAGGACACTGCATATGCTAAAGTTACTTCAGGAGGTAAGAGATATTGTCACGCTAGTATGACAAAAGCATGAAAAGCTTTTTCATATAAAAATATAAAGCATGAAAAGGAAGGTAGATTTCTTCAAGGCGAAAAGAAAAATCTAGCCAGACCGTTGGAGAGAATACGAGACTAAAATTAAAATTAAGAGAACTGAGATTGTCACTTCTGTTTTTGCCTTTAGAACTTTTTAAACTGCTTTATGGTTTCAGGGACATTATTATGCATGCCTACTATTCATGTTTCATTTATTGTAACATGCTCTGTGAGCTATGTATATCAATTTTTTCATCTATTGCCCCAGCACTAAACCATTTGAAGATTTATTCTAATCAGTAAATAATAGACCAATAATAATGTCAGAAAGAGAAAGCATAAATGTCCATAACAAGTCCAGGAAAATGAAAAACTATCCATTAATTACAGTAATTGAATTACTAATAATTTTTATGAAGTATTTGGAATATTTTGAACAAAGTATATATTTTTATATGTTTATTCAGTACATTAGTGACCATCTATTTTTCATCAACATTGGATTCAACAGAAGCACAAGGAGAAATAGTCCTGAATTCAGGAATTTCTTCTAGCCACAAAAGCAAATTTCATATTGCTTCCTCTAAACATTTGAGAGTATTGCAAGCTTAGTTCTGGGTCCTACTGGAAATCTAGAACAAGCAAGCAGAAACTTGATGCCTTGAAAGGCCAAACTCCAACTGGCTTCTTTTACCAGAGCAGCCAACCTATACATGCTATCCTGGGAACTCATAATGGTTCCACTCACAGAACTTCATTAACTTTTTATACACTCAGCTACTCATTTATAATCATTAGTAGACAAGAGGAAACAATTACTTGAGCACTGAGCAAAGGAGGAACCATTTACAGGAGAAGGGCAAGAGCACAGCCCTCACCACAGAACCACAATGGCACCTTCGTTATCTATTGAAATATTTCTTTAAAAGGCTCTGGAAACGTGGATTTGATGCCTGGGAAGAGGTGTTTATGAATTGATATTATATGCAGAAAAATATTTGGTGAGCACTAATTAATTCCAGGCAAGCAGCATGGTAAAAAATACTGCTGAGTCCAAAAACTGGGCATTGCACTCAAGTAACGCTCTTAATGAGTAGATTTTAAAAAATGATTTGGTGAGTCATTATGCATCTAATTATTGTTTTTTTAAAAGTGAAACAAAGCCACTAATGAAAATATATCAATGAAGATATTCCCTCAAGTTCTTTTAAGAAGGAAAAGACAGATACACAGAGAGAGTTGGGGAGAGAGCTGCCAAGTAAATTATGCATCATTATTATTTTGCTACTTAGCATTGCATACACAGTTCTATGAAAAAGTAGTCATCACCTTTTGTATTTTCTGAATTTTTGCTCTTTGCCACAATATTGAGGCATAACAAATAACAAAATTTGATACTTGTTTTTCATTTACTTTCTAAGCAAAGTAATCTAATATGTAGTATGCCAGTGTGAAAAATAATATTATTAATTCAGTAACATTTGATCATTTTCTACCGTGAGTTATTTGTTTCAGGTCCTGTCGCAACTTTTAAATGGAATTTGACCATTCCAAAGCACTGAATGTATTCTCCTTTATCTGTTCCTTGTTCAGGAGACTTACATGTATGGTGGAATCACTGTTTTGCTGTACTACACCTGCTCTTTAGTGCAGTGCTCCCCAACCGGTGTGCTGCGGCACACTGGTGTGCCGTGAGGCCATGCCAAGTGTGCCGCGGCAAAAGCTCGCATCATATCCAGAACGGCCTGCCGCCCACCGAATGCTAGATTTTGCCCAGCAACGTTTTGTTGCATTCGATGTGCGGCCGCGGCCCTACAGCTCTGAGTCCGAGAAGTTCTATCCCCCCCTTCCCCCTCTCACGATTGTCCTGATCACAAGTCTACAGGGCCTGGACAGAGCAGTGTTCATTATTAGGTATTACCTATCTGTCGTTTTCTACACTGTGTTCTAATTTTTAAGTTCGCGTACCTAATTATCAAATAAAATAATAAATCAAGTAATTCTGTTATGCCCAGTTTGACATTCCTATACTATTATACTCTTCAAAACGATATTTTGAAGATTATATTTGTTTTTTATCCAATTTTTGTATGTGGTGTGCCGAGGCTATGGTGTGCCGAGGGTGACAAAAGGTTGAGGAGCACTGCTTTAGTGGATAGACAGATGGCCTAATTTTTCGATGTAGAATACTTTACTACACAACAGAATACATGGTCCTTTCAATGATGTCATCCTGCGTAGCATATCGTCTCCAAAGCACGACACTACCACTTCCATGTTTGGATGGCACAAGATTCTTATTGCAGAACCCCATTTTTATTTCTCCCAGATGTATCAACAGCATTAGAGAAGCTAAAATTTCATTTTCAAATCATAGGGCGTTCCCCCCAGAAATCTGGAAAATCATTTGTGTGATTTTTGCCAAAATGAGACAAGTAACATAGTCTTCTCAGTGAGGAATAGCTTCCATCTTGCTACTATCTTGTTTATCTTTTTGTGATCATGGAGTCATGAATACTGACTTTAGCAAAAACAAGAGAGGGCTGCAGATCCATAGATGTTCTGGGATTCTTTGTAACTACCTAGATGATTTAATGTTATACCCACATAATTTTACAGAACAGTCACAGTTGTAAAAATAAGACTATTATCCCAAATCTTTTCCATTTCAAGGCTGGCTGTGTCTGATCATTGGGATCCCTGCAGCTTTAGAAAAGGTTTTGTAAACCTTTGCAGATTAGTGGTCATCACTTTTTTGCACATTATAAAATGTGACTCTAGAATGTGTGGTATGGTATGGTATGATAAAAAATGTGACAATGATGAGGAATGTTGAGATATAGAGCAGAGCTGACCCCCAAATCTTTGCTGATGGTGTAAGGAAGTTTTCATACTAACCTGAATTATGCCTTTAACTGAAATAAGTGAATTAAGAACCATATTTTTCCAGGCTGGTTCTTTGTTAATGAAATGAGCATCACACAAAACTCCAGTAATATTCACTGGCAATGATACCCTCCCCCCCAAAAAAACCCTTTGAAAATCTAAAAAGGGAGTAAAATTTCATAAAACTCTATTTGCTTAGAATTCCTTATTCCATTTCTTCCCTTAAAATTTTAAAACTATACTTCCTGAACACTGATATAGTGGCAAAAAAATACTGTAGCTGAAGGGATACTAGCTGAGAAAAACTGCCACTCTAATGCTTCAGACCCATTTATTTTTCTTCAAGGGCTTTACACAACTTCACTTTTGTTCAGATTTGAAAAACTGCTCTGGAGAAGGGAGCACTTTTAAGATGTGGCACCTGCCAACCAATCAGTGATGTGTATAACTACTAGAAATGTGTAAAACTGGTTTATTTTGGAGATCCTGTAGTTGGAAGAAAATACAGCAGATTAAAATTGGTGCATATAATTTCATAGCAATTTCCAGTATTAGTTCTGTGTGTGCGTGTGCGTATGTATGTAAGTATGTATAGATAGTAGATATAATAGATATAGATAGTATGTATAAATAGATCTATAATAGTCTCCCTTTATTTTCATTTATCAGCAAAAAATCCTACACGTATATATGTGTATATAATATATATTATATACACATATATATATATACATCATACATACATACACACACACACACACATTTTGAAGATTACAGGAATGTTTAATAATTCTTAATTCATTTTAACCAGCTGCTTGTCACAAAATTTAGATAGGTAAAGAGGCTGGAAAAAAGATTTTTCATAATTATGACTTACGCATATTCACAATCTCCATAAATCAAACCCAGACATATCTTTATACACTTAGGACAAAAACACTTTTTTCTAGTTTTTACAGTCAACAATTGATACCTGTAGAGGTACTCCTTGACTTACAATCACAATTAGGATCAGAATTTCCATTGGTAATCATGTGGGTGCTAAGTGAATCCGGCTCCCCCTCCCCCATTGACTTTGCTTGTCAGAAGCCACCTGGGAAGATCGCAAATAGTGATCACATGACTCTGCAACTATCATAAATATACAATTGGTTGCAGAGATGGGTTCCTCCTGGTTCGGACCGGTTCGCCCAAACCAATAGCAACCTGCTGGTGACATCACAATGATGTCACAGAACCAGTTCAGTCCGTGCCGGTCCGTGGACGCCGCCACCGTACCGGTTTTTTCTTCTTCTGAGTATACGCAGAAGCCGAATTTCTGGCACTGCACATGTGTTGCCATCTTGTTTTTGGCTTTTTTTAGGGGGGGGATTGTTTTTTATTTTTTTGGGCACTGTGCATGTGCACGGCGCGGGAGGAAGTGAATCAGCAGCAAGGTAAGTTAGAACCCACCCGATTGGTTGCCAAGTATCTGAATTTTGATCACATGACTGTGGGGATGCTAGGACAGTCAGAAACGCAAGGACTTTTTTCAGTGCTATTGTGACTTCGCATAGTCATTAAACAAATAGTTGTAAGTCAAGGACTACTGTCTTTCCCCGAAAATATGTCATGTCCCGATAATAAGCCCCACAGGGCTTTTCAGGATATGCGTTGAAATAAGCCCTGCCCCGAAAATAAGCCCCAACTATTATCCGGGGAAAGGGGGGCATGCCAGGAGCTGCTCATTCTCCGGCGGGCACTCTTTTGGCCGGGAGAATGACAGCAAGCGAGAGGGGGTGCGCACACACCCCGCGGGACTAGCTTGGCTGATCTGGGCTCTGCCTACGTCAGTTTGAAACGTGCTCCTGCCTGCAAAGAACTGGAGGCGAGGCTGGTCAGGTACAGCGAGCCCACAAGTGCAGGGCTTGAGCAGCAGATGTCCCTGTCACCGCCCCTTAGGCTCTGGCTCCCGCAGCCGCCCCTCTCTCTTTTGGTCTCTCTCCTGGCCAAAAGAGTGCCCACTGGAGAAAGAATGGCTCCCGGCCGGGAGAGCGAGAGCGAGAGCAAGTGAGAGGCGGGTGCACACACACACACCAGGACTAGCTGGGCTGATCAGGGCTCTGCCTATGTCAGTCTGAAATGTGCTCCTGTCTGCGAAGAGGTGGCGAGGCTGGTAAGGTACAGCGAGCCCACAAGTGCAGGGCTTGAGCAGCAGATGTCCCTGTCACCGCCCCTTCGGCTCTGGCTCCCGCAGCCGCCTCACTCACTCACTCACTGGCTCGGGCCACTCATCCTCCACCTGCCCTCCCCGTGTCTTTCAGATGGAGGATGCAGGTGAGGGCAGTGTGTGGGAATCCGCTGCAGGGACAGCCACCAGTTCTCCTCGGTGCTGTGTCCACTGATCCACCGCTGGCTCTCGAGCGAAGCAGGAGGGTGAAGAAACTTTCATGGGCTGCCTGAGCCTCTCTCTCTCGGCAGGGGGGAAGAGTGCACGTAAGACACAGCACCAGGAGAAGGAACCTCTGAACACAAGTGCTGTGTTCAGCCTCTTGGAGCGAACTCTTTCCTTCCAAAGAGAGGGGGGAATCCTCTGCAGGGACAGCCACCGTTCCTCGGTGCTGTGTCCACTGATCCGCCTCCGGCTCTCGAGCGAAGCGGGAGGGTGAAGAAATTTTCACGGACTGCCTGAGCCTCTCTCTCTCAGCAGGGGGGGGGGGAAAGAGTGCACGCAAGACACAGCACCAGGAGAAGGAACCTCTGAACGCAAGTGCTGTGTTCAGTCTCTTGGAGCAAACTCTTTCCTTCCAAAGAGAGGGGGGGGGAATCCCTGGCAGGGACAGCCACCCGTTCCTCAGTGCTATGTCCACTGATCCTCCCCGCCTTTGGTTCTTGAGTGAAGCGGGAGGGTGAAGAAACTCTCGCGGGCTGCCTAAGGAAGCCGAGCTGACAGCCAAACTTCTAGCTGGGCTCAGCCCCACTTCCTTGTCTCTTCCAAACACGCTGATCATAAGAAATCTTTCTCTCTCCCAAACTCCACCAGAAATGAGTGTTTGTGAGACTCTTGGAGCGAAAGGGGAAAGATTTCTTGTGTTCAGCAAGGTTCCTTCTCCTGGTGCTGTGTCTTACGTGCACTCTTTCCCCCCGCCCCTGCCGAGAGAGAGAGAGAGGGACGCGTTTGGAAGAGACAAGGAAGCGCGTGCCCGGCTGGTTCTGCCACTGAGCTTGGCTAGAAGTTTGGCTGTCAGCTCTTCCTCAGGCAGCCCGCAAGAGTTTCTTGCCCCTCCCGCTTCGCTCGAGAGCCGGGGGGGTTGGCGGGTGGGAGAGAGATAGCCGTGCACTCTCTTCCCAACCTATTTAAACAGCCAAGTGCTGCCAGGAAGACTTTTTCACCCGCCAGTTGGAGCAACGAACAGACCTCGCTTTGGCTTCTGCGCCCAACTAACTAAGTCCGAGGGAAAGCCACAGATGGGGAAAAAGGGCGCACATGGGGAGGGTCATTTTGTCTGCAGTTGAGTTGTCTGCAGTTGGAGCATGAGCTCCAGAATCTTTGGAATTAACGGAGCCTGCGAGGCCATACCAAAACTGAAGGCAACCCCAACCCACTCGGTCTCTCTCTTTCTCACACACACACACAAGGAAACTCTGCTGCAGACAAAATGACCCTTCCCATGCACGCCCCTTTTCCCCATCTGTGGCTTTCCCCCAGACTTACTTAGTTGGGCACAGGTTGTTTGCAGAAGGCAAAGCAGGGTCTATCCGTTGCTCCGACTGGCTGGTGAAAAAGTCTTCCTGGCGGCGCTTGGTTGTTTAAATACCGTAAATCATTGGGAAGAGAGTGCACGGCTATCTCTCTCCCCCGCCACCCCCCTGCTGCCACCATGAGACATGCGTCCTACCTGACACTTGTACCTCCATCACGTTCCTCGGCATTGTGTCCAGGCCAGCCCGTTCTAAAAGAAAACGTCTCGTGAGTTCAAGAAGTTTGATTGAACTCATGAGACGTTTTCTTTTAGAATGGGCTGCCCTGGACACAATGCTGAGGAATGCGACGGAGGTACCGGTACAAGTGTCAGGTAGGACGCGCATCTCGTGCCCCGCCCGACCTGCCACCCCCAAATTGCGCCCAACCGCGAGATGTGCGTGCTACCTGACACTTGTAGCTCCGTCGCGTTCCTCGCCGTTGTGTCTACTGACCCTAGCAAAATGCCTGCATTTCCTCTTTCCTTCCCTCCCCCCTCTGGCAATGGGGTGGGGGAAGAGTGCACGTAAGACACATCACCAGGACAAGGAACTTTGGAAGCCGAAGAGCCGGAGTTTGGGGAAGAGAAAGAAAGACTTCTGCTGCTTTCCTTTGCGTGCAGCCAAAAGCAGAAGCAGAAGAAGTCTTTCTTTCTTTCTCTCCCCCAAACTCCGGCTTTGCGGCTTCCAAAACCCAGCCAGGGCAGCGGCTGCTCTGCGAGTGTGCTTCCCGCTCTATGGTGATGGATGGAGCTGGAGCTGGAACTAAACAGACTGGTCGAAAGACGCCACGGAGCTGCAAGATTCCAGTAAAACGTGCGTCTCACGGCCCGGCCTGCCTCCTGCACCCCCAAAATAATAAGCCATCCCCCGATAATAAGGCCAGGGGCATTTTGGGGGATCAAAAAAATATAAGCCCCTGTCTTATTGTTGGGGAAACACAGTACCTGAAATTATTTCATCCCCAATATTAATAAGAGAATACTGATTTTTCCTAAAGCCTAAACATTTTTATATATTGGGTCCATCCAAATTTAACTGTTTGCTGCTAAGTATGCAAGCTTGAAGCTTATACATTTTCTTTTCCCCTTTTCTTTTCCTCTTTCCCCCAAAGCACAAAGGATTAATAATAGTTACAATTATTAATAGTAACCTAATAATGATAGATTTTACAGTTAAAGACCAAGAGTTACAAACTAAAAGAAGCATGCATTTTAAAGCAGTCAAAAGATAAGTAAAATAGACATAAAATGTAAATCAGCCTAAGGGAAAACAAATTATCAAGAATGGTAGATAATTAAGCATCTAAAAGCAATGGCAACTGCATCAAATTTAGCAGCCTTACTAGAAATACTGGGGATCTATCAGATAAGACAAATCAAATAATCTCCCTTTCTGATCTTTTATGTCTGGGTGTTAAGAAAACCATTATTAGTTCACTTTGTCATATAAAGGGAACATCAAAACAGGAGATGAGACTGATTCTATTTCCTGTAACAGGTATGGACAAAGTCATTCTTGCAGACTAATGTTGGCAACTCTTCCTTCTAACAGGGAAATGGCAAAACATTACATTAGATTAAGATAAAAATTCTCCTACAGGGTAGACAAAATATGTCCACTAAGTATTGGCTCAAAAAGAACAGCCTCCCAAACAAATCTACTCCATACACACACAAAAGATTGACTTCTGATTCACAAAAGAGAGGATTTCGGCTTGATTATTAGTTTATATTATACAGACATACTAAAGGTGAATCCTATAATATCCTTTTTTGCACTTAATGGAAATAAGGAGTGAAGGAATAAACATGAACATTCAAGATACAGTATGTGGATAGCCATGTAAATAAGCCAAACTATAGCCTGCCATTATGTCACTACCCTGGCAGTGTATGCATTTCAAGGACAACATATTTTCAGAATAAGCCATCCTTTGCTACAATTGAAAACTATACCATGTAAAACATAAAAACAAAGATACACAAGAATCACCAACTTGCTTATCAGCATAACCTTACCACTATGTCAGCTGAACACTTCATGAAGAGTGAAGACAGGCGTAACATAAAATGAGAGCTCCTACTGAATCCCTCTGCTACAACATAAGCCCAGCTTCTTTCCAGCTTCATAACCAAAATGATTGGCAAGCATATAAGCATACTGAATTCTAATTCAACAAAGGCATTTGCTCCTTGCTTTGGGCTCTATTTATTTTATGTTGCTAAATTTTGCATTACATGTTAATATTCATTAAACTAAATTTTAGTGTATTTATTCATTTTTCATTTACCTAATGTCTAGTAAAAAATGCTTTATAAAATCAAAACTGCTTTAGGAACATGGAAAAAGTTCCTTCAAACAGCCTATAAGCAACAGACACTTCAAATTTTCATAAGTATTTTTAAAGATCATGGCTCTGGACCAGAGATGGGATTCAGCCTGTTCAGATCAGTTCAGAAGAACCGGTTGTTAAAATTCTGCGCAGTTCGGCGAACCGGCTAATCTCACCACTGGCTGACCCCGCCCCACCCCACCCCCACCTCTTACAGCCACTCCTTTTCTCGCCTCGTCTGCTTTGGCCGCTCGCTTGCCTTGCTCGGCAGCCTTCACCGGTACCCGGTAGGTAGCACCCCAGCTGCTCTCTGGCTCCTTCACCACTTGCCTGCCATCGCCCCTGGCCTACCATGCGACACCCGTGCCCCAGCTGCTCTCGGGCTCCTTCCCTGCTTGCCTGTCTTCGCTCCAGCTGCTTTCCGGCTCCTTCCCCACTTGCCTGCCTTCACCCCTGGTCCTACCACATGGTGCCCGCGCCTCAGCTGCTTTCCGGCTCCTTCCCTGCTTGTCTGCCTTCACCCCAGCTGCTTTACGATTCCTTCTCCACTTTCCTGCCTTCGCCCCAGCTGCTCTCCAGCTCCTTCCCTGCTTGCCTACCTTTGCCCCAGCTGCGTTCTGGCTCCTTCCCCGCTTACCTGCCTTCCCTGCTTGTCTGCCTTCACCCCAGCTGCTTTACGATTCCTTCTCCACTTTCCTGCCTTCGCCCCAGCTGCTCTCCAGCTCCTTCCCTGCTTGCCTGCCTTTGCCCCAGCTGCGTTCTGGCTCCTTCCCCGCTTACCTGCCTTCGCTCCAGCTGCTTTCCGGCTCCTTCCCCACTTGCCTGCCTTCACCCCTGGTCCTACCACATGGTGCCCGCGCCTCAGCTGCTTTCCGGCTCCTTCCCTGCTTGTCTGCCTTCACCCCAGCTGCTTTACGATTCCTTCTCCACTTTCCTGCCTTCGCCCCAGCTGCTCTCCAGCTCCTTCCCTGCTTGCCTACCTTTGCCCATGGCCTACCATGCAGCGCCCATGCCCCAGCTGCCTCTGGCTCCTTCCCCACTTGCCTGCCTTCACCCCTGGCCCTACCACACGGCACCCGTGCCCCAGCTGCTCTCCGGGCTTCTTCCCCACTTGCCTGCCTTTGCCCCAGCTGCGTTCTGGCTCCTTCCCCGCTTACCTGCCTTCGCTCCAGCTGCTTTCCGGCTCCTTCCCCACTTGCCTGCCTTTGTCCCAGCTGCTCTCCGGCTCCTTCCCCGCTTGTCTGCCTTCGCCTGTGGCCTACCAAGCGGTGCCCACACCCCAGCTGCTTTCTGGCTCCTTCCCCACTTGCCTGCCTTTGCCCCAGCTGCTCTCCGGCTCCTTCCCCACTTGTTTGCCTTCGCCGCTCGCCTGGTAAGTTGCTGTCATGTACAGGGACAAAGGGGCCGGGTGGGGGCCTTTCTCCCCTCCCAATTTTGGGCAGTTTTAGAAAGAAAGGGCTGGGAACTTAAAGGCAGCCATGTCCCGCAGGCCCCACCTTGCCCACCCCCGCTGACACCTCCGGGCTGGGCAGCGGTTCAACTTTCCAGGCTGGCCGCGCCCCAATCCCCACCTGTCCTTCCCTTCCTGCCACAGTTGGTGGCAGAGAGGAAGACAAGCCAGGTTGAGGTGCTGCTTCTCGGACCCCTCCCCCAGCCACATCTCGCCCCCGCCCGGACTCGCCTGCCGCGGCTGCCAACAGAGGGGATGGCCAGGGGCTGCGAAGTTGCACTGCCCGGATCGCCCCTCTCCCACCCAGCTGCCAGGTCAGGTTGTAGGAGTGCCTGGTCTCCCAGCCACCCCCCACCCTCTGGAATGGCAGAGGCAGGGAACATGGGATCGCCTGGCAGCGGGGAGGGAGAGGGAGAAAAGGGCGGCTGCTAGCAGAGAGGGGAGAGTGCAAGGTTGGTGCTTCTGAGACGAGGGGAACTGGGAAGTGTCTGAGTCCGGTTCATCCAGCCTCTCTTCCTCTTGCAGCCGCATGTCCTCCAACCGGCATGGACGGCAACTACGGCCTCAACATGTGTTGCCAGTGTTTCCGTTAGTACGCAGAGGACATCGGCTTCATTAAGGTGAGGGGAGGGCAGCTGTGTGAGCCCCAGCCATGCATTTTTGGTTGCCCACTGCCGCCACTGGCTGACACCCCCTTCGTTGGCCAGAGTTGCCTCGCAATGCCCATGACATCTCCTGGCTCGAATGGTCATGTGCAGGCTAGGGAAGTAAATCTGAAAACGTGTGTAATGTTCTAATGTACAGAAGTTATAGTTAAATGTATGGCAGAAAGTGGACTCTAGTGTGTGTGAGGTTGAATTTGTATAGTTTTAGAAGAGCTGTGTGTGTGTGTATGTATGTATGTGTGTATGTATGTGTGTGTGTGTGTGTATATATATTATATACACACACACACACATACAATATATATAGTACCTAATGTATCTTTTTGTGTGCCTATAAACACTCTATACTATGTAATGTGCATGTACACATATGGCATATATACATAGGATTAAACAGTGTATTTTGGCTGTTCAGTAGTAGTAAATAAATTGAGGGGGAAATTGTATCTCATTGAGGCCTTTGAGGGGAGTGGCCGGGAGGCAGGCCCGGGTGTGATGAGTGACGTCGAGTTGGCCACACCTACCCAACCAGTCATTTGGGCAGAGAACCAGTTGTTAAATTATTTGAATCCCACCACTGCTCTGGACGTAAAATACATGTTTGACTTGAAAGATATATGAGAATAGCACTAGCACCTAGACTTATATACTACTCCAAAGTGATTTACCGTACTCAAGTGGTTTACAAATGTCAGCATATTGTCCCCAACAATCTGGGTCCTCATTCAAGCCAGTCAGGATCAAACTCCTGGCAGTGGGGAGAGTCAGCCTGCAATACTGAATTCTAATATTGCACCACCAAGGCACCACAGAATGCTTTAGAAGAGATGAAAACTGTTGTTGTTTTTTACATTTAAAGTTATGATTGCCTTCTGTCAAAAATTCTGAGGCAGATTTTTCAGGACAATTTGTTGTGATCTTTCATATCATATTCTGAATTATTTTTTTAGATTACAGAATGATAATTAAAGTAAAAAAGAACCTATTAGACAAAATGGCCCAATAATGAACAGAAAAGATAATACAATGGTTATGTAAAACTTTAAAAATAAAATTTAAAACTCACATTTGCGAACTGGTAGGGAAGGTAAGTGAATACCACCCCTGGTCACCATACTACAAAAAAGATGTTGAGACTTTGGAAAAAGTTGAGAGAGGAGCAACTAAGATGATCAAAGGCCTGGAGACTAAAACATATGAAAAACGGCTGCAGGATTTGGGTTTGGCTAGTCTAAAGAAAAGAAGAATTAGGGGTGACATGATAGCAGTATTCTAGTACTTGAAGGGCTGCCACAAAGAAGAGGGGGTCAAAATATTCTCCAAAGCACCGGAGGGCAGGACAAGAAACAATAGTTGGAAAATAATAAAAGAGAGAAGCAACCTGGAATTAAAGAGAAACTTCCTAACAATGAAGGACAAATAACCAGTGGAACAGCTTGCCTCCAGAAATCATGGGCGCTCCATCATTGGAGATTTTTAAGAAGAGTCTAGATCAGGGCTGTCAAACTCCCCGCCCGCGGGCCAGGTGCGTCATTAGCTGGCCACGCCCATGCCCAGTTTAGCAAAGGGGGGAAAAATCCCAATACGTCACGTGATGCCGACGTGATGACATGACTTTGACACCCCTGGTCTAGACAGTCACTTATCTGAAATGGTATAGGTTCTCCTGCTTGAACAGGGGGCTGAACTAGAAGACCTCCAAGGTCCCTGCCAGCTCATTCCATTCCATTCCATTCTATTTATAAGATTTCTCACAAGATTTTGTCCACAGCTATTAGCAGTTGTTAATGTCTTCTCTTTTGATGTATTTAATATACAAGTTATCTACAGTAGTAATGGAGAAGTTCCCTTTGTCGCAATGCAGGATTAGCATTTATTTGATAAGTATTTGAGAAAACAAACCTTTTTCAACATGTTCAATGCTGAATCTGTATATTATATTATACTCTACAGTTTGGTTTCATCTACCTTATGTTCACCTAATAATATAATGAAAAGCTAGATGGGAATCCAATGATTTCCTGAACACATAGCTAGAAATGAGAAAGATGTGCAGATAAAGAGCAAGTTCAGGTAGTCCTCGACTTACAACCATTCATTTAGTGACCGTTCAAAGTTACAACGGCACTGAAAAAAGTGACTTATGACCATTTTTCACAGTTACAACTTTTGAAACATCCCCATGATCATGTGATCAAAATTCAGATGCTTGGCAAATTGACTCATATTTATGACCGTTGCTGTATCTCAAGATCACCTTTTGTGACCTTCTGGCAAGTAAAGTCAATGGGGAAGCCAGATTCACTTAACAACCAGGTTACTAACTTATCAACTGGAGTGATTCACTTAACAAATGTGGCAAGGAAGGTCATAAAATGGGACAAAACTCACTTAACAAATGTCTCACTTAAGAACAGAAATTTTGGGCTCAATTGTGGTCGTAAATTGAGGACTACCTGTATATAAAACATTTCGAAGAAGCAAAATACTCATCAAGCAGAGGCTGCACTTCTTGGTGGTGTGGTTATATTCATTCATAGCAATCGATGAAAACTTTTATCAAGCTTAACTGGGTAACACTAAGATTTTCTGCAAATGTGCCTAAAGAAAGCTTCAAATGCATGGTTGAAAGTTGAAAGATGTACAGTATGTTTATCTCTAATATTCAAAGCTAAAAATAACTTTTTAGCTGGAACCCCCATTCGTATACACTGGATACATATATCAAGCCACATAATTACAAATTCCAATCCTATCAATAGTCTGATACCTTTTTTTTGAAAGGCACCTTGATCATTATCTGCTTTTTACCACAGCTGGAAATTGACAGTCTTGTTCCAGAGCTGGGATTCCTTGTTGTCTGCCAGAACTTCTGGCCCATCTGACATTTTACATTAATATATGTAATGTTTTTAAACTTAGGAAGCTGACATGCTGCAAACAAAATGCCAGTGTCTTATTATCTTTATTTCCAATATTATATCTGACTCGGTCTTTAAATATAAGAATGATGGGAAGCTACAAGCCAAATGGTTTGAAAATACAGTATGTCCTCCTGCCTTGTCCCCCCAAAGAACAAAAATAAGCAGATTGTTGCATTCTGTATCAAGGGTTAAATCAACCAACTAGCATTCTAAGATATGTCCTTCATGACTGCCATTTCGTGGATGGCACAACCTTACCTAGCTGCCATTCCTATAAAATTCCAACATTTTAAAATGAAATGTATATCTTGTATCTGATTATTGAGTGTAAACAAAACAACTAAAATATAATTAAAACTATATCTTGAATAGAATGAACAGATCGAACAGAAAGAGAGGGGAGGTACCAATAACACCATATTTTCATTGTGAATAAGAAGAAAAGTGGCTTTTGGCTTTTTAAGGTATCAGAATGGAAGGGACTTTTTAACTTTCCAGTAAAAACTAAAGTCCATAAAAGAGTAAAAACTAAAGCTAATAAACAAAACCAATTTCAATTAAAAAATTGTTTATTAATTGTGATCATCACACCCAAAAGGTTAATAAACAAGTAATTACAAACCCTGGTTTTTATCTGGATGCTGCATGGTTTTTCAAGGGCCAAAGCTTAGGATACAGAAAGGTAGAAAACACATACTGCAAGGTAACAAGTGTGAACCTGCAAAGAATTGCCAACCCCCACAATTGTCTCCTAAATAAATCATGTTTCTCTTAAATCACTTAACATAAAAAGGAAGATTGTGAATCTCTAATTATTCAGGTATTCTTTTCCTCAGTTCACAAAGCCTTTCTTTAACCTCAAATAGATGCATGCAGAAGCAAGTTGAAGTTTATGTCCCTCAAAAATAAATGTGTTATTTATTTTATTCATTAAATTATTTATATTATGCCCCCTGTCACTAGTCTGGGTGATTCCTCATAAATCAATAAACTTGGTAACCAAAAGGGCTCCTATATGGGCTTCAGTTTTTTTTCTTTCAAAATTAACAAGTCATTTCCATTTTATGGTTTAAAAAAAAAACCCTGAAGGTCATGAATGATTAAGGTGACCAGACGTCCCGATTTTGGCGGGACAGACCCGCTTTTTAATCATTTGTCCCGCATCCCGCCCGCCCTCTTAAAAAGTCCCGATTTTTTAAAACAATGCCCGACTAGGGCATTCTTTCAAAAAATCGGCCTGCAGGCACTCGAGGACAGCCAGGTTGGGCCCAGCTGCAGGGGCAGCAGCAGCAGAGGCAGGCCCTCTCAAAATCGGGACATCTGGTCACCTTAGAGTAGTCCGGATCCGGAAGCCGTGCCTGGAGAAAGAGGTCCTGGGGTTGCTGCAGCCCCGACAGAGATAGTGTGGCCAGCTGGTGCATCCGGGGCGGAGCCGTACGATTCCCTCCTTCCCTCGCTCGCTCATTCTTCTTCCGGCCGCGCCGGGCTTGACCCGAGTTTGCGGTCTTGCAAAGGCGGCGGAGCGAACCCCGACTCCGGGAAGCGGCTGGGCGCGAAGCGAAAATAAAAGAGAAGCGGGGAGGCGAGGAAGGGAAAGCGGGCAGGGCTTCCACGGCCCTGGGAGGCGGGGTCGGGCTGGCTGGGTGGGTGGGAAGGATGGGCGAATCGGCAGGCCGGCATCCAACCGGTGCAGCCGGGAGACTTCTAGCCACCCTCTCCGGCCGCTGCAAAAAAAAATGCACCGGTGGCTTTGCATGCATCGCTTCCCAGCCACCCCCCTCTTTGCAGAAACGGGGCTCGGGGGCGATGCCTGCTCCTGCACAACGTTTGCACAACCGCCTTGCGAGGTCGGCCGGGCTTTGCAAAGGCGCCGGGTGTGTGTGGGGACACCATTGACGGGGGGGCAGGGCCGCCTGGACGCCGCTGTCTTTTGCCCTCTGCGCATGCGCAGCGTTCTGCGCATGCGTAGAGGGCAAAACTCAAATTGTGTCCCGCTTAAAAAAAAAATATCTGGTCACTTTATGAATGATGGATGATTTTTAATCTTTTTATAATCTTTTAATTGTTGTTATTATGTTGTTTTTATAACTGTTTTTATGAATTGTTCTTCTTTGTATTGTACGCCACCCTGAGTCCCATGGGAGTTGGGCGGCCTATAAGAACGTTCAATTAAATTAAATTAAATCTTACCTCCATTCAAAATGAAAATGGAAACTATCAATATTTTGTCATGTTTTCCAATGCCCTTTTCCCTCCGGTCCTCAGCAGGAGTATTTTTAACCACCAGGCAGCTGTGCCCAGCCTGCCAACCTTTGATGGCGCTGGATTCCTGCCTTGCAAGGAGGGATGGGGACAAGGTGTGAGAAGGCAGAAAAAGAGCTGAGACACTCCGTGTGCTGGTTGGAAGCGAACTTTCAGTGAACTCTGTTAGGAAGGAAGAAGAGGGTGAAACTCACCAGACATAGCTCTCAGCAGGGAGGGGGCAGGGAGGGAGGGAGGGAGGGAGGAGGAAGCAGAGGGGAGGGCCCCTCCTGCATCCCCTTCAGCACAATTGCCTTTAGAAGCAGCAAGACATCAGAGGGATAGGCAAACTGCCTTCCCAGGGGGCACATTCAGTAAGAGAGGATGCCAACACAGCTCTTTTCTCAACCAAATCCTTCAGCAGCAGAACTAGCGGCCAGCTGATGGATTTGTAATCTGTAGGAACCAAATAAGAATTCCTTTTATTTTGAAAGTCACCATGGAGTTTGTAAAGAAAAAAGAACTTTGGGGTGAGCACAATTGTGAACCATTCCCTAGAAATTCATACCAAAAGAATACCAAAGAAGTCCTATAGATGTTAGAAAGAGAGTGAGAGAGAGAGAGAGAGAGAGGGAGGGAGGGAGGGAGGGAGGGGGGGGGAGAGAGAGATGCTTTACACTTCTACAAACTCATGCATCCAATCTGCAGAAAGGAAAATTAGAGCTTTTCATTAAATGACCCTATGAAATCAGCAGAAGTTATCTAATTTGGATGATCAGTAATAAGGCTTTTTTACACTTATTTTTAGCCAACATTTCCCACCATAAGTACCCTCAAAATATAAGGACTTCAGCTCCCAAAATTACTGATAAACACAGTGATTGCAGAATTTTGAAAGTTGATGCACAGATACCCAGAGTCTCCATCATCATCAGATGGACATACCGATCTTGATCTTCTTGGCCTTCAGGAAGGAAATCAGACTGGTGGGGAAAAAGGAAAGCCAAGATTAAGTGTTAGTGGTAAGATTGGAAAGATTTAGAAATTGTATTAAAATTAGATTCTATATGATAATAAAGTAAATGGAAAAAGGTATGATCAAATGTAAATATGTAAACTGGATAATCCGTCAAGTACCTTACTTTTAAGTATTTTAGTCTTTGTTTGTTTAGTTGTTTATGTTTTGTTTTTAACTGTATTATAATTTTAAAAAAATTTAAAAAAGAAGAAGGAAATCAGACAATTCTACAGCAAGGATTCTCTATTTTCATATTCAGTTCCACAGCAAACTTTACAGAGATCAACATCTGCAACCCATGCATGAATCCCAATCCAAAACCTGTCTTGTCACATGTGTTAGACCAGGGGTGGCCAAACTATGGTTCTTTGAGGATCTGTGGACTTCAACTCCCAGAATTCCTGAGCTAGCCATGCATGCATGGCTAGCTCAGGAATTCTGAGAGTTGAAGTCCACAGGTCCTCAAAGAACCATAGTTTGGCCACCCCTGTGTTAGACTAACAGGTCCACAATCATTATGCAGCTATGAAATCTCAGGCCACACATGTCAAGGCAGCTTAGCATGCCTGTTGATTCCTTTCATCAGAACTGCAGAAAAAACAATTGCTACCAACTTGCCTTCCATTGAGGACCTGAATACTGCATGAGTCAAAAAGAGGGCTGTGAAAATTTCTACAGACCCCTCACATCCTGGACATAAATTGTTTCAACTTCTACCCTCAAAATGACGCTATAGAGCACTGCACACCAGAACAACTAGACACAAGAACAGTTTTTTCCCAAATGCCATCACTCTGCTAAACAACTAATTCCCACAACACTGTCAAATTATCTACTAAGACTGTATTATTATTCTCATCCTTACTAGTACCTATCTCTTCCCACTTATGGCTATATCCATGTTGCTTATATCTTTACAACTTATACTGTTTTTATTGTTTCCTAGTTTGATTTGATTGCTTATTACAGTGATGGCGAACCTATGGCACGGGTGCCACAGGTGGCACGCGGAGTCATATCTGCTGGCACGTGAGCCGTTGCCCTAGCTCAGCTCCAGCACGCATGTGCGTGCCCGCCAGCTGATTTTTGGCTTGTGCAGAGGCTCTGGGAGGGCGATTTCGGCCTCCGGGGTGGCGGGGGGGGAGCGTTTTTGCACTCCCTAAGCTCCAAAAAAGCCTCTGGAGCCTAGGGAGGGCGAAAAATGGGCCTACCGGGCCCACTGGAAGTCGGGAAACGGGGGAGTGGGGGGGTCGTGCACGCATGCGCGGGGGGATGGGGCAAGTGGGGGACTTTGAAATATGGGTGTGGGCACGCACGTGCATGCGATAGGGCGCGCGCGCACTATTTCGGCACCCGAGGGAAAAAAGGTTCACCATCACTGGCTTATTAGTATCCTATGACTATCACTAAGTGTTGTATCTTATGATTCTTGAGGAATATATTTTATTTTTTCTTTATGTACACTGAGAGTATATGCACCAAAGACAAATTCCTTGTGTGTCCAATCACACTTGGCCAATAAAGAATTCTATTCTATTCTATTTGACTTTTATTTGCATTGGTGCCTCTAACACTCCATGGCATTGGCCTTATCATCCCTGCAGTGGCCCCTCTATTTCCTTGTCTCTTGGCTCAAAACCGAACAACCCCCAAATACACCCTTACAGTCAATGGGTATACAGATGTATTCTATTTGCAAAGTCAACAATAAAAACTGAAAGAATCTCAAATTACAGAATTACAGAAACATAGTATGTAACAACTTAATGACATTAAAAATCTAAAAATCTAAAACTTCTCCTCTTTTTCTGAAGAGCCTCCAACAGATCTGACTCTTACTTAACTCCAAATAGCTTGCCACATTAGTCCCTAAAAAGTACCCTTGACCCCAGTAATATCTCTTTAAATCAGTGGGTGCTATACAGTATCCTGAAGGATTGAATCTCCTTCTGGCAATGCCATGGTCATACAAGGCTCTCTATTCCTTCTGGAGGGCTCCTGGAATGATCTGGTAATTCTTACAAATGCTCAGAAAAATAGGGAATTTCATTTTTAAAGCAACTCAAAGAAGATTTTTATAAGGCTTCTAATCGTCAAAGAGAAAAGGTCTTTATTTAAGAACCAGACATTAGCTTATTTTTTCATGGATCTCTCTCTCTCTCTCTCTCTCTCTCTCTCTCTCTCTCTCTCTCTCTCTCTCTCTCTCTCTCTCTCTCACACACACACACACACACACACACACACACACACACACACACACACACACACCATACACACAGGCACACCATACACACAGGCACACACACACACACACACACAGGCACACACCCTGACTATCATAATCTCACCAACATTCCTACCTCTACACAATGTATCTAGATTAAGTTTCTACTTTAAAGTAGGTTTATTCCATCTGATATTTTATAAGGTCTTCTAATTATAATGTTGGGGTTTTGATTCCTAAAATTCTCATTCTCCCCCCTCCCCCCCTCTCTCTTTGTCTAGGGCTAGGCAATGGCCAGGAGGCCAACAATAACTTGAAAGCACACAAAACATTGCTTTTGAAAAGGAAAGAGCTTGGGGAATGTGCAAACACAAAACATTTGTGAAGAAGTTAGAAAAGAGGAGAAAAACAATTTTGAGAAAAACAAAATGTTCTCTGGCTCGGGTTAGCTGATAAAAGTATGGGAAATATGCAAGTATGTTTTAAGTTTAACAACTTAATCAAAACTGTTTGAGCAAAGGGTATTGCAATTCTACATGTGTCTTCAGCAGCACTCATCATTATTCCGTTTAAGAATTCTCAACCATGAATTCAACCTTGGGCTACTGTGAAGGTGCCTTCACAGTAAAACTCTTTGGTCAACAAGAGAATTCCTTTGCAATTTCTCCAGAGCAAGTCTCAAAGAAGAATCCCATATCCCCTTTCCATCACAGACTGATTTATACCTCTACAATTTGAGGCTTTCAAGGGAAGTCTGAAAAGCAAAATACTACATTTAAGATGGCCACTTTCTTGTTTCTCACATACATATAACAACGGGGAACAGAGTTTAACAGCAAAGTTACATTTGTTCAAGAAACAGGAGGAGGAAAACAAGGAACAATCAAACCAGAAAGAAACAAAACTGGAAAAAAAACAAGTTGCAAAGACAGAAATATCCAGACCGGGAAATAAAGCTTGCAAGTTCCTGGATAAAATGTGTTTTGAAAACAACTGTAAAAAAAACAGAAGAAAATTGAGATTTCCCCCCTCCCCCCCCAGATAAAAGTTCAAAAGCATAACTCTATGAAATCCTATTTAAACCATTATCTAGGCTTCTATAGCTTATTTCCCCTTCCAATAAGAAGTTCTCTAGCTAGTTTTCTGCAGCCAGATTCCCTTTGTCTTTATATGTTTCTCTCAATTTACCTTCATCACAATTCAAAGGAGGAGGGGGCACATAGGGGCAGTAAGCAAAGGCTGTATAATTCTTAATTCTCTGGAATCTCCCATTTCTAGAAGAATTTGGCAAAACCTGCATTATAGGACTCAATATAAAAGAAAGGACCTCTCTCTCACTTGTAATCCCATCTGCTTTTATTCTAAATTGCTAAACTGACTTTTCTTTCAGGGAGGAAAAATTGACTCCTGCACAACAAGAATTGCAAGACTGTTTTGGGAACTGGCAGCAGGATCTGATCATATCATTCAGAGAATGACCTCTAGAAAAAAAAAACTTCAAAGAATTCCAGAGCTAGTTCTTTTACATATACTCGCTCTACCAGAGAGTTTCAACAATGCTGAAAATATATCCAAGTTGTTTATTTATGCTCCAAATTCAGAACTGAAATATGATTTTACCTTGGATTTACCCTTATTCTTGTGGAATACTAAGAGCCATGGTGGTGAAGTGGTTAGAATGCAGTAATGCAGACTACTTCTGCTGACTGCTGGCTTCCAGCAGTTCGGCACTTCGATTCGCACTAGCTCAGCGTTGACTTAGCCTTCCATCCTTCTGAGATCGGTAAAAGGAGGACCCAGATTGTTGATGGCAATATGCTGACTCTGTAAACTGCTTAGAGAGGGCTGTAAAGCATGGTAAAGCGGTATATAAGTTTAAGTCCTATTGCTATTGTTATTCTTAAACACTATATATCAGTGATGGCGAACCAATTTTGGTTCGTGTGCTAAAAGGGTGTGTGTGCACACACATTCCCTCCTCCCGTGCATGCGCACCCCCATCTGCTGCCCCCTGCACATGCGCACAACCCCCCTGCCCCCATGCATGCGCACATGCCTCACTGAAGCCTGGGATGGTGAAAAAACGGGCAAACGGGCAAACCAGAAGTTTGGAAAAACAGACTTCCGGTTTGCCCATTATGCTGTTTTTCGCACTCCGTAGGCTTCAGTGAAGCTTCTTGAAGCCCCAGAGTACGAAAAATGGCACAATGGGCAAACCGGAAGTCTGTTTTTCTGAACTTCTGGTTTGCTCATTGGGCCATTTTTCGCACTCCGGGGCTTCAGGGAAGAGAGGGCAAAACGGCCTTCCCCAAGGCCGAAAATCAGCTGGCCAGCACGCGCATGTGTGCTGGAGCTGACATAGGGCAACGCCTCGCGTGTCCTCCGATATGGCTCCACGTGCCACCTTTGGCATGCATGCCATAGATTCGCTATCACTGCTATATATAATGAACAACAAATATAGTATCTTTCCTGCCCAGGAAATTACTTGTTCTGAAATTAAAAGAGTTAAAATTAGTTAAAATATTGTAGGAAGGGTCCCCTCCCCAAAATAAAATATTCCACAGGATGAGAAAAGAAACAGAATAGAACACAGGTGGGATTCAACCAGTTCTCACCGTGTCGCCCGAACTGTTAGTAAATAAATTGCTTATGCAGTTCGGAGAACTGGTTAAAAATAAAATGCAAGAGAGGGTTTTTTTTTCTCTCTCTCCCTTCAGTTAATAGCTCCTTTTAACAGTTGCAGCTGGAATGCAGCCATACATGCTGAATCAAGTAAATAAACAACAGAAACTGACAGGATTAGGGCAGGGAAACCCATCAATCACCCATCTAGGGATGGGATTAACCTCTTCCCTTCAGGAAAAAGGACAAGATTACAAACATTTTTTATCAATATTAAGTAACACTTCTGTAATCAGCTGATACTCCCTGGAGTTTCCCAAGACCTTTTATAGCTGCTGCAGTGTTGGCTACTTCTTGTTTCTCCCTGGGGGAAAAGATACAGGAGGGGACAATGATGCAGCTTGATGCAGCATGAATTTAATGCATGTGTGGTCCAGCCAGCTGTATTGCTTCTGCTGTGAAGCACCCAATTTAGAACATAGAGAACATAGAATAGAGTTGGAAGGGTTAATGGCTTTTTGCAGCACGCCCAAGCTTTCAATTAGCCTGAGCAGCTGCTCTTAGTTTCCCTCTCAGCTGCTGCGTTTGCTTTGGGGTTGACTTTTTTAAAAGGGGAATGGCTGTTTTAATTTTTTTGCATTGTTTTAGTGGTTCCTGGCACTGTCATTTGGGGGTGTATTTCCTTCACTCTTTTTGAAAGCCTCTAGTGATGGAGCACCCACAACTTCTGAAGGCAAGCTATTCCATTGGTTGATTGGTCTCACCCTTAGGAAATTTCTCCTTAGTCCTAGGTTGCTTCTCTTTTTGGTTAGTTTCCATCCATTGTTTCTTGTTGTGCCTTTTGGTGCTTTGGAAAATTGATTGACTCCCTCATTTTTGTAGGAGCCCCTCAAATTTCCTGACAGAACAATTAATCAATGGAACAACTTTCCTCCAGAAGTTGTAAATGCTCCAACACTGGAAGTTTTAAAGAAGAGATTGGATAATCATTTATCTGAAGTGGTGTAGGGGTTCCTGCCTAAGCAGAGGTTTGGACTAGAAGACCTCCAAGGTCCTTTCCAATTCTGTTATTCTATTCTAATCTAAATATTGGAACAGTGCTATTTTATTGTGCTATTTTATTGTGAGTTGGACTAAGGAGAAATTTTCTAAGGGTGAGACCAATCAAGTTGGCCATGCCCACCCAGTCACATGACCCATTTCCCACAGAAAACACAGGGAGCCACTAAACCTGGATAGGTGTGGCTGGTGGGGGTGTTATGTGACTGGGTGGGAGTGACATTAAGTTGGCCATGCCCACCCACTCACATGGCCACCCACCCACACCCACCCACTCACATGGCCCACCAAGCCACGCCCACAGAACTGGTAGTAAAAAAAATTGAATCCCACCACTGGAATAGAATATTTTCCCTAAAGGAAAAGAGGAGAAAAATCTCCTTAACAAAGGCAGAAAGCAGCCCCAGTCTTTCCTCCACTAAAACAGCCTGCAGGCAAAGCTTAAGGAAACTAAGTTTCATTCATAAAACAACTAGATAAAGGACTGAAATTGATTACGCAGTCTAAGTGCTATTGCTGTCTTGATTATTTCCATAAATTGTAAGTTTATAGAAATAGACTCCTTATAGAAATCTGGAGTAGATTAGGAGCATTATTATCTCTGTATATATTTTTGCTAAACCAAGAGAGTGATTCACAAACTGACATGATACACAAACTGTCTTGATGTTTATGTGATTTCATATTAGTACCTGGTTCAAGATACACACATACACACACACACACACAAAATAAACAGTATATTGTACATTTAGAATAAGAAAATATCTTTTAGCTACCAAATATACTGAATACCCTATTTGCAATTTAGTTCCAAGAGATAAACCCAAAAAACAGTAACAAGCACCTCTACTTGTGATGAGCATTACAGAAATCAAGAAGGAAAAGGGCAAGCAAGTAAAACTGTCCACAGACTAAATATTCTTCCTGCGATTTTATCTCCGTTTGTTTAAAGCTTTCTCGAAAGCTTTAAAACAAAAAAGGAGAGCTTATAATGTCCAATTGTCCATATCTCTAAAACTCTGTTCTTCCCATCATGACCTCCAAACTAAGAAGAGGAAGAGATGGGGGAGGGGGGCACTTCATTGCCTTGTGTGCAAAGATTAAGGTACTCCAGATGTGCAAATGTTAGAGAATGGACCAAATAGGCAGAAAGCAAATTCCAGCCACCTCGGGAAATATTGAGCAACATATAAATGCAGGCTCTGCAAATAGCATGAGATTGTGGGAAGGAGGGGGGAAAGCTTTGGCAGATATACCCACCCTTAATCCTCCCAGGATACCTCCAGAGGGATATTTGCTCAAGAATGCAAAGCACATACACACGCAAAAAGAATGGGCTGGAAATTAGTGAAGCCAAATATCAATTCACAGCCATATAGAGCATCCCATCCAATAGAAAAAAAAGCAGTCATTTGCTAGCAAATCATCCTATTCCGAGTAACAGAATGGATTCCAGCATCTCTTTCTCCCTTGCTTTTAAATGCATTATTGAGATTCACTGAGTCCCAATAAAAGCTAAAGTAATTCCAATCAAACGCAGGCCAGAAGAAAATGGCTTCTCAGATATGCCCCAATCCTAAAATGGTCATCAGTATGGTGATTCATTGTACCAATAATACACATTTTCCATCAGTCTCGTGGCTGCTAATTAGCAAAATGTCATGTTGCCATAGACTCACTGAAGTTCCATCATATTCTGCCCAAAACTGCTCTTCGTTTCAATGAGGCTTATCAAGGCTTTCCATTCTGCTGTTACTCATAATTTTGAAGCCTATACCACTTGAGATGGCCAAACCACCTTGCCTCGTGACACTGCTATCCTTCAATGCTTCTTCTATGCTTGGCTTGCAAATGGCAACCAAGTGGAAACTGCTGAGAACTCCATTATTCCCAGGCCAGCTGTTTCACTTAACTTCTTAATCTACATGAGCAGACAACTCAACATGACACACACTCAGACACATGTGCTCATAATTAAAAGGAGAAACAAACCCTTGAACTTGGTTTTTGTATGGTTTTCTACAACAAAGGGGGGGGGGTTGTGGTATCCAGCAGCATTCTTCAAGACTGCCATAATCATGGTATTGACCTAGCTTTAATTGTGTTCAGCATGTTTCATTCTTCTGTTTGTCCATGTGATTGCTCATGCATGGAACTAGGAACATGGAAAGGCAAATAAGTGTGAGAACTGGGTATTGGTGTGTAATTCTTCTTGTCCTCTGTTCTTTGGCAGTATCTGATTAGGGTCATATTTTAAAATCTGACTAATAATATAAAAGGCAGACCATCTAACCAAGCCTTATTCTTCACTGCGATTTTGTATCCAGTCTTAAACTGAATGCCTTACGGAGTTAAATAATTTGAGACAGCAGGCAGTATAAAGTATAAATTACAGAAAGCAATGGAGTAAAGAGATTGTATGCTGAATAAATTAAAGCTTTCAGTTGCGAGACCAGTAATGGATGAGGAGGAATTAGAAGCCATGGAGGCAGTAGGACAATGGAGTCATTTTTAACTCTGGTGGGAAACTGAGAGCACCTTCGGTGTTGAACTGAATTTATAGTCTCAAACCAATAAAATTTTGGTGTTTATTTTCTGAGTTATTAGTTATTAACATTTAATCAGTATTATTAAAATGTGTTGACATGCTTTTGCCCTGTCCCTGATTTTACATCTCAGTCCCATCCTTTCAAGTCCAAAAAAAAAAAAAAAACCAATCAATGGATTTTTCCTATAGAGAAATAAAAAAATAATGACGGGATCCTAAGCAACAGGCTAAAGGACTTAAAAAGCTTGGTGCCTCTGAGGGGGCCCTTAACATTTGCAGGAGGGATACTGCCACAGTGACTGTGACAATCCTACCAAATTGATCATATCATAAATGTGGACAGGATGGAGATCGTTTAGCTTTAATTCATGGTTTGGAGGAGTTTTATTTTTTTTTAAAAAAACTGTCCAATCAATTTTGCGACCGATATGAGTGCTCTTTCTTTCTTTCCTCAAAATGGTGGAGAACAATGTCATTGCTTTTCAATAGTCATGGTTGGAGAAGACTCTTTGGCCTGCAAGCAAAAGGAAGGCTTGGGGCATTGGGGGAATGCAAGTTGCTCTCTATTGATGGCATGCAAGGAGGCAAATGCTATGGCAATGCAGAGACAGAAGTTGTTAGGTTCCAACCAAGATATGGAACACATGTCTTAACATGTACAGATTGGGCTTGCTCTTTAGTTGTCCCATGCTGATTTGTTGAAAAGACACTTTGAAATAGTGGGGGTGGGGGGAAGGATTGCTACCCTCTCTGAAGACAAGCTCAATGTTCAAAAGGATCTTGATAGGTTTGAACAGTGGGTTTTATTTAGCAAAATGCAGTTCAGTAGATTTTGCACTTAGGAAAAATCAGCGCACAGCTACAAGTCTATAAGTAGTCTATTACTCAGCAGTCCTGCTTGTGCGAATGGACCACAGATTAAGCCTAAGTCACTTGTGTGTTACAACTGCCAAAAGAACTAATGCAATCTAGCCAACACTAGGCCCAACCTGGCCCCTAGCAAATGACAGCATATGAGTGAGTCAAGTCATTTCTGCCTTTTGGCTGAAATTAAATAAAATCCAGCTCTTCTACCAAATCCTATGCCACAGAGGGAAAATTCGAAAGAGGAGAGACAAGCAGAAAGAAATATAGATACCGGTAGTTAGTAAACTGTTAGTGACCTTGGCTGATCCATAAAAGCTAAGCAGGGTGGGATTTTGTTTGTACTTGGATAGGAAGACACCAGGAAATCCCTGGGCTGTGGACTGGTCTAGGAAGTCATAAAGAATTCAGGAAAATGGAAAAATTGTGCCTATACTCTTGCCAATGAAATAATAGTCCAAGTAGTCAGCAGGAGTCAAACATGGTTCAAGTGAGACTTTATAATGACCTCTTTGACTCACAGAGGCCATGAATCATCATCACAGGATGTGTTTGTATGTGTGATGGCAGTACTATCTTAAAAACACCTTCCATTGATTGCAAATTCCCATTTCTGTCTACACAGCATCTATAAATTTAATAATCACTTAGCAGCTAGCATGCATTAAGGGAATGGCTCTACTACCACCAGCACCCATGCCTAGGAGGATATGATGCCAGTCATAATAGGGGGGGGGAGGGAATAGCTATTGTTCAAATGGAAGATTCATCACATTGAAATAGTTACTATACAGGAAAAGAGTCAGTCTCAAACATTTCTTTTAAGGAATCAAGGTATGGAAGATGGCAAGGTTTAGCCAAGGTAAGGATTCTGTATCTTTTGCTGTTCATTTCAAGTTTGCTCAGCATCACTATCAGATACACGTCCGTAAAAATGAGGGTAATTCTCTTCCAAAGTCTTCTCTTTGGCATTTCAGTCTCAATGGCTAAAGCAGAATGGCTGAATGTTTCTGAACAAAAAACAAGCATATGATAGTTTCAATCACTTTTCCTGTGATTGCAGGCTTGCCTGCCTATCCTTTCTTCCATCTCAAGTTCAGCTCCAAATAAAGTAAGTAGATTTACTTCTCCCAAGGAGAAAAGGTGGAGGGATCCTGATCTGAAGAAATCATTGGTTATGTTCTGCCAATTATTTCCTCAGACCAGAGTTTCTCTTCCTTTTCTCCTTGGGAAAAGTAAATCTACTTACTTTTTTTTTGCCACTGATTCAAACAAAACAAAAAAAGAAGGAAGGTTGCAGTTTATGGTCAAGGCAGGCCCAAAACATTTTACTGCCACAGAATCAATAACAGTTAAGCTATTTTATTAGCACCTCACTCTAAAGTAAACAAATGAATAAAAAATAAAGAACAAATAATGTACTGCATGACACCAAACATCTGCCTACTCTGAGTATCGGTATCTATGCTAGAGACATCTTTGTAACAGGAGGATGTAGGTAATGCTAAAGTTCTTAATGAATAAGAAGTCAAGGAACACTTTCTCAACTAACTTAAGCTATTTCAAAGCTATATTTTCATAATACAAATTTAAATCTCAGTCATACTAGCCGAGTGCATATGAATATTATTCTAGAGATTATGTGGAAGCTAAATTGTCAATTTGATCATTAGTGGCTGCTGTTGTCATTCACTAACACAGATTAAAACTTTAGTTTACTGCTTTTCCCATTTAAAAACACCCCCCCCACAAAAAAGCAGTTTCTAGTTCAGTCAATTTTCCAGTAACAGCCCTTTTTACATCACCTTTCATCCATTCAGATTCCAACATAATGTAGAATATACATAATAAATTGCTAAAAACTAACACAATTCAATAAAACACTTGGCAATCTAATAACATCTAGACAGACGAGGGGATGAAATCAATTAAAATGTCTGTACAAATAGATACAATTTAAAATAGCATCTAAAATATTGCAATGTAGACAGGCTTTCTTCTTCTGAAACCATTGTTGAAAAAACCTACTTTTGAAGAATGCTGGAAAATCCAGTTGGAGCAAAACTGACTCTAAATTTAAATCCTGGGTATCAATTGTTTATTTTTATTTTCCAACTTAATTTAAGATGTTGGTTTTAACCTTTAAAACTTAAATACCAACTATCTATGGGACCACTTCACTCCTTATGCATCAATCAAGTTATTAGAATCTGTATGGCAAGCTACTGTTATTTCCAGCACTGGATAATGGCTTAATGTATATTTCACACTTTGTGATGTTACCGTTTCATATTTTTAAAAAATGTAATTCTTGCAGGATGATTTTTTTTTAAATGTACATTTAAGGCAACTTGAGGAACTCACTCATGGGAACATTCATACTTAATTGCTTTTGGAATACAAAATGAAATATTCAAAAACATTCACAGGAAAGAATGAAAGATACCATGCAATAAATCTAACAATCCACCACCAGCCTATTTTCTCTCTATGGTAGTCCTCAACTTACGACCAATGAGCCCAAAATTTCTGTTGCTAAACAATACAATTAAGTGAATAGTACCCCATTTTATGATCCTTTTTGCCACAGTTGTTAAATGAATTGCTATAGTTAAGTGAATCATGCGGTTGTTAAGCGAATGTGGCTTCCCCCATTGTTGAAAGCCAGCTAGAAAAGTTACAAATGGTGATCACATGACCCCGGGACAGTGCAACCCTCATAAATACATGCCAGTTGCCAAGTGTCTGAATTTTGATCATGTGACCACGGGGAGGCTGCAACAGTTGTAAGTGAAAACTGGTCAAAAGTCACTTTTTTCAATGCTGTTGTAACTTCAAGCCGTCACTAAACAAATGATTGTAAGTCAAGGACTACCTGCATTCCAAGGGAAAGGCTGCTGTTGAAAGAGTGATGCCTTTTAATCCCCAATATTTTTCATTTGGGGGACATCAAACTCTCCTTCTTTTCAGGCATTCTGATCCTGCAAGCAAGAACATCCACAGCTTTCTTCTTCTTACGTACTATACAGTACAACTTATCATGCTTTTCATAACAACTCCTGTGTTAAAATTCAAGTAATTGTGAAATCTATTACATTTATCTTACTCAATAGTAAAATATGAACCAATCAATTAATCATAACTTTCTCTCTGCCCAGGAAGTGCATGCTGAATCTAGACAAATAATATAGAGATGCAATATAATTCCCCTCGTGATACATCAATATTAAATCTTGTCTTTTATCATTTTTGAAAAAAACAAACATGTTAAGATTTCATACAACTCACAGCATTATACATCAATGATTCATGACAACCAAGCTTATATAAAAAGTATCCATAACTCCTTTAAAATAAATTGAAATGACAGCAGGTAAAGGAAAATTTTGGCCAGTAAAGACAATCTGCTCTCTAAAAACTTTATAGACACTTCGAGTTTATTCTAGCAATGTTAACACCATGAAATATTAGTTGCACTGTCACAAGGAATGGTGGTATAATTTTCGGCATACTCTAGAGTCATCTAAAAATAGTAATAGAGTGAATACCAATTCGGTATATTGGAACGCCAGGGTTGAAAAGAGATACAGAAAAAAATACTAGCTGAAAACCATATTAACAAAGTGATATTTTCATCTGTTGTGATGAAAATAATATTTTTATGTGCTGGTTGCAGTATTCCCCAGTATTGGCCTGTGTATTTATTCCTATTCTATCTTTAAAAAAATCAAATATATTTCTTACACTCCCTGGGCAATTTAAATTGAACATCATAAATCTTAGCCAGAAATATTCTAATAGCACAGACATATTACATGAAGGAAAATAAAATGGTGTGCTAAAAATAAATTTGCTAAAACTAAACAGGTTGGAAATGGCCAGGTGCTTATCACCTAATTTTTGCTCATGGCCAGAATACCGAAAGAAGATATATTTTCAATTACTGTATGTAACCGGGAAGAAAGCATATATAAATAATGTATCTGCCTGAAATACTCCTGGGACCCCACAATCCCAGTTCTCCAGACCAAAGTGCTCAGGAATATAGTCAATCCTACCTTAGAGTTCGCTGTTTTGAAAATCATGATTATGTCTGCATGTTAGCATGCATATTGGTTGCAAAGGCAAGGGCAGAAAACAAAGTACACAAAATAGGAGCAATAAGATAAAAATATGCATATATAAATAGGAATTTGCTTTTGTATGTGCAGTCCCTCAGATTATCCCGTGGCACATGGATGGGCAATTCACAAACTTCCCATTAACATTTTTGTAGAGACAGGGTTTTAATAATTGTTTATTACAATTTCCTCTCCCAAACTTCCTGTCTCCACATTTCAACAAGTAATACTTCTGAATGATAAAATAACCAGAAAAATGTCACAAACATACATATTTTTTAAAAAAGCTACCAAACTCTCTATATTTATTTGCAGAATCAAATGGTCCCACCTTTTGTCAGGTTATATAGAAGTTACAATGTGGAAATAACATGCACAACTAGTTATATTGCTCTTGGCAATAAGAGTTTCAGACTGATCCCTCAGTTCTCAATATTCACTCAGTGGCTAATAATGCAATGGAATGAACCAGTGTTAGGATAATGCAAGTTTTCTCATCTAACCCCAACTATTAAACTTCAGAGAGAAGAGGAAGAAATTTAAAGAAGTTGCATTCTCACCAACCACCTGCTACAACTTTGAACCATGCCAGTTTCCATTCAGGACACAAATCAATTAAAGACTGTGACAAAGAAGAAATTTTAAAAAAAAGAGTCCCAGAAAATGAATTATACTGTAGCTTAAAACCACAAACCCAGATTAGGTTTGTTCAGAAAAGATAGGAAAGACTAATAGTAAAAGAAAATGTAACCTGGTAAGGGTCAGCTGTTGTTCTTACTAGACTTACATATTTATTCAAGCTGCATTACATCCCATTAAGAGAGACTGTAGGGATCCCTTTATATTATATTATAGGAGACACATAATGAATGGCTCCTCAAGAAGGTCAGCCTTCCGCTCTGCAACCTTAAGGGCTTCAGAGGCTTGAATGGCAATGTTAGGTGCTTTGTCTAGGTTACTAGCTGCACAAATAAGATTTAACAAAGGATCTCCTTAGTCATCGTATACAGATTGCTGGAGTCAAATAATCCTATTTTATTCAGCTTTTCACAGGATGCAGAATACACACAGAATTTCAGAGGCACAGGAATTCAGTTTTCTAAAATGTGCTCTTTTCTTTTATGCATCACTTTTCAATGTATATCAAGTGAGTTTACAATCATATTTGTTGTCACTTTCATTCATGTCAAACCTTTTCCTTATTTGATTGAGATCTGAGTTACTGACTGTTACATCCTCGTTGAAAAATGAGAAGGAAAAGGGAAAGAACAGGAGACAACACTCCACAACTGAGCATCTGACCCAAGAGCTGAAACTCAGCAACAGTTCACACTCTTGCTTTTTCCTCTGAGCTAAGGCAGAAGACAAGTCTCTCTTTTCCATGAAGAAAAACATTTGGAAGTTGAAATAAATAAGTACCGGATGTCACTGAACATTGTTCACTGAGCATCTGCTGTTTAAGATCACCCTTGATTGATGACAGCTATTTTTAATTGTTCCTTTTAAAATTTAAATGCCCCCCTGAGACATGTTATAAGTGTATTAGCGCATGGCAGGAGGCCTGCGAGGTGGGAAACACAGAATGGGTATTTTCATGTCATTAACACTTGAATCCAAGAAATACAATGTAAAATAAAATAACCCTGAGAAACAATAGTCAAAAAGCTAATCCCCAATAGATATTAGTATGTTTGCCTTGACAAAGGTTTTTTCTGGTATTGGTATATGCCAAAATGAAACATTTACAATTATTCGTGCATTTTTCAATTACTTTATAAAGCATTATAAAAGAAGAAAAATATTTCTGTTTGAGTAGATTATAAATTACAATCATGTATCCACTTCTGGACTCTTTTAAATTAATGTAAATTGTAGAAAAGGTGTTAAGATAAAAATGACACAAGAAATATTCCCCTCTTTGTTTTTCCTCTTATAAATAGGCACAATATCAGATAAATCACATCCTATTTGCATCATTTAAAAATATGCTTATTTTAACAATTGCAATAGCAAAGGTGAAAATCTGTTCTTTTTCATTGAGATATATTTTTTGAATGAAATAGGTTTACAGAGATACGCTTTAAAAGGACGGTAAAAGATGCAAGAACATAATAAAAAAATTCCTTACCTGTTTTTTCTTTAATTTCACACAAAACATTAAAAAGTGCAGGTTTCATTCTGTGACAGTTTAGAGCATGTTTTCTGCAAGGAAATCAGAAGGGTTAGGTTTGAAGTGAGCCACAGAAATGTGAATCTCTTTAAAAATAGATTACAGGGGATTCCTTATGCAAAAAAGTATTAAAGGTTATAGCTCAGTGGAAATTGTGCCCAAGTGAAAAACAGCAATTCAGTTTTGTACTGAATAGGATATCAGTTTGGCGATTGTAAATGCTACCAAATAGGGAACTATTTGACACCGCTATTCCAGCAGCATCCATAAACTATACTTGCTGGCCAGGCTATTAACTGATCAATGCCAGGAGCATGTAGAAGCCTTTCCAGTGTTTAATGATGATCTTATTCAACCACATAGGGAACTTTTGTATCTTTCTCTTCCTCCCCCCCCCCCGCTCTCTCTCTATTCATCCATGTCTTACAATTCTTTGTGTTGAAGCAGCTCTACTGGAAAGGTTTGAAAGCCCTTTAAGGAAACCTGAAGTACAAAATAGCTATTTTTAAGTAAAATAGTCTCAGAATGCAGAGCTATACTGCCAGAGAGAGAGAGAAACATCTAATAAGGCAGGATGGAAGTGGGAAAAAATACTTTAATGTTCCTCATAACTTACTGGCTTCCTTAAAGGAGTAAAAGACATACATACATACATACATACATACATACATACATACATACATACATACATACATACATACATGATAACAAATCATCACCATCACCACTACCATTGTGTTGCTATTCTAGTATACAAAAAGAGAATTTATATGGGTCATTTCCTGCCCCACTTCCTTGTGTCAAAATGGGCCAGTTGTTGTTTGTTTATTAGGTTGATTAGTTTCATGTCCCAGCAGATGCCCATTGAAGGAAAGAAACAATCTAACATTGCTGTAACAATTACTATTTCTTTGACAAGTAATCTCTTCTGAAGATATGCTGCTATAATATGCAAGAAGTCTAATCAAAGAATGGGTTTGAGAATCAAAATTACATGTCATCAGAACATGAACATTTTGGTGCCTCGGGCAGAAAAATTGAAGAACCTTCTCATTCCACTGATTAACATGGAATGCAATCCATTAGGCAGGACTCTTTTGCCAGCAGCCCATCATTTCTATGTGCAAGAGAGCATCCCACTGGTGTGTACACAATGTGTTGGAACTGCTTTCTTTCCATTCCTAACAGTACCCTAAATCCATGGCTCTGTGGCTCGCAACTGGCACACTAGCACACAGTATATTTTGATTTCCCAAATATCAGAACTATTAAAAAAATAGTGTAAGTAAAATGAAAGTTTGCTAGCACCATACTTTAAAAATATCTTTGATATTTCCAATCAGTGGATTACACAAAGCAGAAAAATAATGAAATACACATTTCCTTTTAAAAACCTGGTCTGCTTTTTAAAAGTATGTAAGCAGAGCTGCATACACAGGTATGTAAAGAGTAACAGGCGACAAAAAGCATCATTGTGGTTGGTATTGATTTTCAATTAGACTAGCACATTTAATAGTATCTATACACACTAAGTATTTAAACCAAACATCAACTCTTGCAACTTTTAGAAACAACATATTTCCTCTGCTTTGTCTTATAGCAATATTGGGAAGCATCATTCAGCAGAAGCTATTGTTCATAAAGTCCAGGGGTTCTAACAAAACAAGGTTATGAACCCTGCACTTCTTGGCCCAGTGTTGCTTTAAAGCTATGCTATATGCTTCATAGTAACAAGATTCAGTAACAAGAGCTACTGAAATCTATGGAACTTACTTGTAATCGCTTAAATAATTCCATTGTTAGCTGGTGCTATATATCAATACCATCTCAGTGAATATTAGGTGTTACAAACCACGTTAAGATATGCAATTTATCATTGACACAAAGTCTAACAGTCTATCCCAGGTAATTGTGGAAAGGATTAGACACGGAGTGCAAATAAAATGCTAACAGCTTTTCCTAGGTAAGATTATTCTATTAACTATTGTCCTTTATTTTCCAATTTTATTTCTTCTTTATTTTCCAATTCTATGTTGTGAAAATTGATTTTTTTTTCATTTTAACTTTAAAGATTTGCAGAAATGTTCTAGGAGAGTGCATACATAAAGTTATATATACTGATGTGTGTTTAAGAAGCTCCATTTTTAAAACGCATAGAGGCATTAAAAGTGCAACACTATAGTACCTACACTGAAGTTTTACAAAATAATTGTAAGGGATTTTTTTTAAAAAAAGCATGCTTCTCTTCCCCAAAATTCAGTTTGAAGAGAAACAAACTAACATGGTGACTTGTGAAAACAATTGCAATGTTAAAGATAAAAGTATTGTACAAATTGGCAAATGCTTCAATGTGCACATTAGTAACAGGCACATACAACTTGCCTTAGACCTGATGTTTCATATAAATTCATGTGGTTTCATATGTGGAAGCACATCCCGGAATGGATATCTAGTTGGGAAAGTATCGACATTTACAAGCTGCATTCTACTATCTTCTAGGCTTCTTAAAAGACTCAACTCCTTATGGTAGAAATATATATTTATCCTTTCGAATATCACACATAGAAAAAAACTGAGTTACCAATGCAACATCAATAGTTGCTATCACAAGAGGAGAGGAAATTATTCTGTTTGTACAAAGGGGCCACCAAAGGGAACAAGCATTAAATGATATTAAGCTCACTGATTTTCAATGGGATTAAGTGTGATTAAGGTTTTTTGGACTGTACCTAAAGAGCTATAGGGAACCAGCTTTCAACCATGGCCTTCAAAAGGTTTTGCTTTTTTGCTATTTCAAAAACAGAAAACAAAACTTGAGCCTTTTTTATAGCCGGTCTATTTGCATTTTTCTTTTAAATGGTAAAAATCACTCAAAATATTTTTGGAATAATGTCTGATACGATAATCTATTTGCCTCCTCTGTTAGATAGCAGATTCAGCCGAATATTTACACCCAAAGTTCAATCTCTCAAATATTACAGCTAAGAAAATGACATGATTTAACTTCTTTTTCGGATCAAATACAAATTAAATTGGCTATTTGAGACTTTCAGTTCATGAACTACTACAAACAAAAGCACATGGGAAGCTGCAGCTCCCAACTCAAACAAACCATCCAGTTAAGTTAGCTGTTTAGCCTTGTCTAACTTAATTAAAGTCAGTCACAAGAATAACATCCATTCCTTGGAACCTTTTTTTCTCTGAAGACCTAGTAAAAACGTAATTTTAGGATATTACGGTCGTCCAGTGAAAATCTGATATTTCTTCAGGATCACTTTGTTTCCCGAAGGCTAACGAGAGCACAGAAAACCCAAGTATTTGTCTGGATCATATCCTCGTGTTAAATACGTGTAAGTATCATCTTCGTCGTCGTCATCACCCAAGGACTCACCTGGCCTGCGCTTCATCCAAACTCTGATCGGTGATGGTCATGATCTGCTGTAAAATGTCCCCGATGTCTTGTTTTCGTCCCCCCTCGGTTTCAGTGCCGGCAGCTCCGTCCGGCATATGTTGGGACAGGCCCGGATGGCCAGCCATCCCCACTCCGGCGTGGGAATGCATCAACCTGGGCTGATCATCCATCCCCAAGGCTAGGCGCGGACGGGGCCCCTTCTTTTCCCCCCTTCTCGAGCTTTTTCGGGAGCGCGCTTCTTGGAAGAGAGGAATCAACTGCTGGACTCGCCTTCGTTCCTTGCCTTTCTTCTTTGGGTTTTCAAAAAAGAATAATATTATCCCTTAACGAACCTCAAACCTCCCGAGAGAGGGGGGGGGGCAAGGAGGGTAGGAAGCAACACTCTCGGAATTCTTGTGAGGAGGCTGTCGGCTCCAGCAGGCAAGGAAGCGGCGCACTGGAGCAGGATCAAGACGAGAAGCCGGATCGGGCTCGCTTTTTGCTGTTCCTTTTTCTCCCCGTCCCAGCCAGGTTCTCGCTTTTCGCTGTTGAGGTGGCCGACAGAGCAGCGGTGGAGGCGGTCGGCGGTCGGCAAGCTACCGCTTAATCCTTCCTCGGGCAAAAACCCGCCTCGATCTGAAAGGCGAAGGAAAGAGCCGAGCAAACTTTCCCTGCCCGCCCGCCCCGCTCGGGAGCCAGATGCTCTCCCCGAAAGGAGCTTCGAGTTGCGCAGAGCTGACGGCGAAAGGCACAACCCGACGCCTCGGCCAAGGTAGGGAGCCTCCCCCTCAGTTCGGCGTCTCGGCGAACTCTGGAGAGCCCTTTTCCAGCCTCCTGCTTTGTTTCAGGCTCAAGCTCAGGACTCCTGAAACTGACACAGAAAAGGCACAGCCAGGAAGGAAGGAAGGAAGGAGGGAGGGAGGGAGGGAGGGAGGGAGGGAGAGGAGGCGAGCAGATGGGTGGTGCTGATGAGAGAGCCGAGAGGGCGCCTCGCCCTCCTGATTGGCCACCGCTCGCCGCCGATAACTCCTCCCCGCTTTCGCCATCACCGATCCCCCTCCCCCCGCTGGCGGCTGCCTGTCAGTCACCGGGTTCAGAGGTGCGCGGCGCTGGAGGCTCCAGGCCTTAAAGAGGCAAGCTGGAGTTAGACGGGAAAAGGGGCTCCTGCCTCCGACTTAGTGGAGCAAGCAGCTGCTGGTTGATGGTAGTGCGTGCAGAAGAGGCCGTCTTCAGTCAAACGGTTGTTTTTCACTCGTATATATATCGTCATCATGTTGAGCCTGGTAGTTGCTGTTGTAAGTAGCAGACTTGAATAGAGCCCGCAGATGCTGCGTACAATAATAAACTTCTAGTTAGTCATCAGTATTGTTTTGGTTGGGACAATCATTTGTTGTTTCTTTTTGTTAAAACAAAACGAAATTAAACTGGGAACCATACAGCCTTCCTGATGTACTGCAGATCAGCCAGAGATCGACGGTGGATCAGATTTAATTCCTGTCCATTCTTCCAATAATATAGGCAGCCCAACTAATTCAGGGGGGAATAAAATATCCTAGCCGGGCCACCCAATTCTGTCTGCACACATTTAATTATGAGAGGCATGATATTAATGAGAAATAATATAAAAAGCATTTGGAGATTAGAAGAGATGATAAAGATAACCAGCCTGGGTAGTGTAGCACTCAAAGTGGTACTAGAGAATAGTGCTCAGCTAACTCGGTTACTCAGTAACGTTTCTGCACACAACCTTCAGAGATTCTCAACCTTTTTTTTTTTTTTTGCTCATGGTTCCCTACTGAGCTTCTGTAGCTTTGGGATCCTCCCCCCCCCCCCAATTGCTGTTAGCTGGGGAAAGGATACTTTCTGGGGTGCCGTTGACTTCTGGTGATTGCCTGAACCAGCGGTGGGTTGCTCCCGGTTCGGCCTGGTTCTGCGAACCGGTAGCGCCGGCGGCAGGAGGCTCCGCCCACCCACCTGGGACACTTCTGCACATGCGCAGAAGCTTTTGCGCAAACCGGTAGCAATGAGTTTTAGAACCCACTACTGGCCTGAACCCCTGCAGCTCTCTTGGCAAGATTTCATATGTGGCTTGCCATTGCCTGCTTCCTAGGGCTGAGTAAGAGTGACTGGTCCTGGGTCACTCAGCTGGCTTCATGCCCAGGGCAGGAGTTCTTCCAGTTTCTAGTCTAGTGGTTTAACCACTACACCAAACTGGCTCTCTTTTTTCTAATGAGTTAAAATTCCATTTATTATAGATTTCTTTAATTAAGATATTTATTATAAATTGTAGTAATTTGCAGCATGTATGATGCTGAAATTAGTACGGATGAGATACGAGGTTTATGACAAATTGATCATTCAACTTTGCAGTTAAGTCAATGGTTTGTGATCGAGAAAATGGGCCTTTATATGCTTTTTATATTTATTTATTCAATTTATATGCCTGCCCATCTCAGTCAATGACTATGGGTGGCTTACAATTCAAAAAATATATTAGCTAAAATATTAAAAACATTTTAAAGCAATAAAACCATAAAAACACTAAAACATTCAATTAAATATACAAATTAAATACACTGTTGTTTATTGATGGTTATTTTGTATTGCAATTTTGTGAGCTGTCAGCCACCCAGAGTTGTATTTGGTGAGATCAGTAGCCATATAAATTAAATAAATAAAATTAAGGAGGGAGTTCTAACTATTTCAAGCTCCTGGAGAAAAAGAGAGACAAATATTGAATTCATATCATTTTGCCTTCTCCATGGGCTATTTCTAGATCCTGCCAGCCACAGTCTCTCACTGCCAGCACTAGTCAAGGATAGCACTAGCTTATTATCAGTTGCTCTCTCGTGCTTCATCCTGTATCTCATCTCCATGCCAAGGACCCATCAATAGGGCTATTCTTTTTAACATCGGTTTAGCGCTTCTTCAGAAGAGCACTAGGTCCATATTCAGAAATAATGAATGAATTAAATATTACATACAGTCACTATGCACTCAGTTGAGAATAAGCCTAGTTGAATTTAGTGGATGTATAAACCTGCAGTGAATCCAATAACATCTTGCTGGAATTAAGAAATGTATATATAGATGATTATATTTTTGATTCCAAAGAGTGATTATTAGGGATAAGAGAAGTCTCTATTGGGATTGTGCAGAGCTTTTCAGTCAAAAAGTCCTTTTCAAAGATTTGCAAAATCTTTCAAAACGATGTTCAAAACAATTTAGGTGGTTAGTATAATCACTACTGCCTAGATAAAAAAAATATGGGCATTAGTATACCAGCATTTCTTTTTTCCTTAATTTCCCCCTTCCCACCACATTGCTGATTAAACCTGCAAAATGGTGGGATATAATAATTTATTATTATAATTCAATTAAACAATTGTTTTATTTACCTTTAAAAATGAGTTATAATAACTACAGCATTTGATGTTTCCTAAAGAAATGTGTATTGTGGCAATCCAGTATTCATTTACTGAGAGCAGTAAGCATGGCTGAGCACAGAATTTGTTTCAAGTAAAATCTGCACAGCAACAACTGTGTGCAACTGTTGTGCAATTTCCACTATATGGTAGGCCATGTTTTATTGTGATGACAGGCAAAATACAATTGATAATAAATCGGATTGCCCAAATGCTATTACTATTCTCATACAATTACAAGCAATGTGAAGGTACAGGGATACAGCACTTTCCACACTTTCCTGTTTGCAACCTTTTAAGATAAACAACCAACCTGTCCTCCACTGTTCCTTCTAAGGTGCACAGCCGCGCACGTAATGAGAGAACGCCATGCAGAATTTCTAACTTCCGCTCAGCATTTTGTAATGACAGAGGCTGCGTGCCTGTGCGGCCGCGCACATAAAAAGAGAACGCCGCGCTGCAGTTTTTACCTGCCGTGCGCCGTTTTCTAATTTTACAGGGAACATTGCTGTCCTCTATCATACCTATACCCAGGGGTGGGTTCCTACTGGTGCGGTCCAGTGCGCAGCTCCAGTACGGACCCGCCGATTATGCAATTTGCGCGCGACTGCTCCGGTGCCGTCTTCGCCGGACAGTCGTGCGCGTCACCATCTTTTTAAAAGAATTTTTCGGCTTTTTTGCTTCTGCGCATGCGCTGAAGCAAAATCTCGCCGAAATCATGCACGCATGTCCCCTCGCGAGATTTCGGTGAGATTTTGCTTCCGCGCATGTGCAGAAGCAAAATCTTGCCAAAATCGCACAAGGGGGGCGCGCGCACGTAGCGAGTGGGCATGCATGCGAAACATGGAGATGTGCGCACAGCGCACCAGTATCGGTAAGTAAGCAACCCGCCCCTGCCTATACCGGCTGGTAGTCTGGCCGTCCCTTCATCTGACTAATGTTCTTAGTTAATAATGTACCCCACCCCAAGCAGTATTTCAGGTGGATTAATTCTCTCTGCTCCAGACCTTCTCATAGTGCCCTAATTTTTCCTCACCATTACATAAAACTTTCCATGCAGAAGGAAGAGAGAGAACTGGCAACTCTATCTGCTGGGGTGGTAGGAGGTGGACAATAATAATTCTGCTTTATTTTTTCTTAAGTGTTTTCTTTGTTTTGAAGCAGAGGTAAAGAATAAGAGAATAACAGGGTTAGAAGGGCCTTTGGAGATCTTCTAGTCCAACAGTGCTATCATGTCACCCCTAGTCTTTCTTTTCACTAGACTAGACAAACCCAATTCCTGCAACCATTCTGTTTTATGAAGTCCCCTAATCATCTTTGTTGCTCTATTCCAGGGGTCCCCAACCTTTTGGACCTCAGGGACCACCAAGGTCATAATTTTAAATCCTGCGGACCACCAAATTCATAATTTTAAATCCTACGGACCCTAATTCATAATTTTAAGTCCCGCAGACAACTAATATGATTTTTAAAAAAAAAGATAAATACATTTGTAAAATAATGATCAGAGAACTTTCATTTTATTAATATGAAATGCACCTATTTAATATAACAAAATTATAAATGCTTATTTAATTATAACAAAATCATAAATGCTTATTTAATCATAACAAAATCTTTAAAGGTTGTTTAATTGTAACAAAATTATTAAAGTTAGTGTAATTATTACAAAATAATTGAAGCTTATTTGACGGTGGCTTGCTGATGTTGGGAAAGTCAGTCCCATATTCCAGAGCTGTAGCTGTAGTCCCTCCCCTCTCCTCCCCTCTCTTTCCCCCCTTCTTTCCTTTCCTTTTCTTCCTTTCCCTTCCCTTCCCTTCCCTGCCCTTTCCTCCTTTCCTTTCCTTTCCTTTCCTCCTTTCCTTTCCTTTCCTTCTTTCCCTTTTCCTGCACCAGGGTGGAGGAGCTGCTCTGGATGTCCGGAAAGGGACGGCCAATGTAATAATAATTTTTTAAAATCACAATCAAAGGGGATTTGGGCAGCCAACGCTGGAAAAGGGAGCTTTGGAAAGCGCCAGCTGGGTACAAAAAGAGGAAGGGGTCTTTTTTTTCCAGAAAGAACCGCAGGGAAAGAACCAGGCGGGAGACAAGCCTTTGTGTGGAAAGGTTGAGCAAAGATACCCTGCCTAACAGGTCCCCCCCCCTTCCTGGAACCGCTGCTGCTCTTCTTTCTTTTTTTCCCCGGCCGTAGCCACCCAGTTTCCAAAGATCCAGTATTTCCACCTCATCCAAAAGACTGGCCGGGGGCAGAGGATGGAAGGGGCTGGGAGGGCTTTGTGGGGTCCCCCGATGGGTGATGGCTTGAAGTAGACAAAGGGCTCAGCTTGGCATACGAGAGCCAGTGCTGGGCTTGACCTGCTGGCTGGAGGGGAGCTGCTGCGGGGGACTGATGAGGTGGGGCTTGGAGTGCTTGGGGCTTGGTGTGGTAAATCGCGTCCAGGAAGCAGTACAGCAGAGAGAAGCAGCTGGAGTCTATCCTAGCTTTGCTGTCCATTACGGATGCTAGATCGGCTCCCTGCAAACTCTCGTCTTGAGGAGCCCAGCTGAAGTTTCCTGTGCCGCTTCAGCAAGCGCTCCTCGAGAGATGAGAGTTTGCAGGGAGCCGATCTAGCATCTGCAATGGACAGCAAAGCTAAGGTGGAATCCAACTGTTTCTCTTCCCTAACAGGCGGCCAAGCTAATTGCCTGAAGGACCCCATCCTGTCTCTGGGAGTCAAAGCACTGAAGCGCGAGCGACGCAGCTCAGCTGGGCTCCTCAAGTGAAATGCATTGATTTCTCTGCGGACCACCAAAATTTTCCCACGGACCACCAGTGGTCCGCGGACCACCGGTTGGTGACCTGTACTCTATTCTGCACTTTTTCCAGAGTCTACATCTTTTTATAATATGGTGACCAAAACTGGATGCAGTATTCTAAGTGTGATCTTACTAAGATTTTATAAAGTGGTTGTCAAGTCTGTCCCAACTTTGTTATTTAAGAAAGAAAGACCCGGTTTGGCTCCGCAGGCATTGAGGACGCTCCTCGTCGGGCGCCTGTTCCGAAGTCCCGTAAAAGCTGCCAGAACAGCTGTCTGGCAGCTTGAAAATCTTCTCCCCGGGATTAGGGGAGAGATGAGAGCTCGACAGGTGGGGTAGTGCCCCCCTAGTGCCCCAGGAGACAATCTGGGGCACGAAGGGTGAGGGCTCCCCAGGTAGCCTATCACTTGCTCCAGGACCTTGGACTCCTCCGCTTATGCGGAGCAAGATGCCGCGACCACCACTTCTTGTAAGATGGGATTTACAATAATTTGATGCACTGCAGACAGCAGACACAGAAAGGCAGAAGACCAGAATGGCAAGTATCCTAATTTTTAACTCCATTGCTGACTTTCACTTCGGGAAGTTACAAAGTAGCTGAGTTAACAAGCAACAAAATGGCGATTGAAGAATTTTGAGGGCGTGGAAGTGAAAGTTATTAAGTTTCATTTCGTTAGCAGCCCTCTTCAAGGAAACCTGTGATTTTGAGGAATTTTTTTTTCTTCTCTTTGATTTTGGATTAAAATAACAATTCAAACCTTAAAATCTAAATGGCTTCAGCATCTGGAAAGAATCTTTTCAATTATGGATCTGGTTTTCTCTTTGTACACTTTTGAAAATGTTGGACTTTGATGAACTCTTTTCTTTCTCTGATTTTGGACTAAAACTGAAAGTTTAATCTTAAATTTGAAATGGCTTCTAAACCTGGAAAGACTGTTTTTAACAAAAGACTTGAGCATCCCTCTGTTTATACTTCAAGAATGCAATCCATTTCTTACTCAACACCCCCACAGACTTTAACACCTGAAAACTTATTTGATACTTTAAAAGTTATGAAGAATGAACTGGTCATGGAATTTAATTCAAAAATTAATGAAATTAATTAAAAAAATGCAGGCTGCCCTAGAGGAGATGGATATTAGACAACAACAATTGAGGAAGGATATGATATTTGCATTTGAAGGATTAGCAGTAAATATGGAAATTTTGGAGAAGGATGTGGAAGTAATTAAACAGTCTGTGACAACCTTGGGGGAAAATATAGATAAAACTCAAAACAATATTGAAAATTTTGAAACAGAGGTGTTAATGACTCAATTCAGAAGTATGGAATTTGCTTTAAGACTAAGAGGTTTAAAAGAGAAAAACATGAAGATTTAAAAGGGAGGATGGTGGAGGCTCTGGTCCATGTGTCAGGAATGACTAAAGAAGAACTGGTCATGCAAATTGATAAGATATACTGTGTTAATTCTTGGATTGCTAAACAAAAACATCTGCCAAGGGACATTGTAACATATTTTACTACAAGGGCACTACGTAATAAAATTCTACAGGCGACTTTAAAGAATAAGCTTCAGGTAAATGGACAGGAAGTAATGACACTGAAAGAAATTCCTCCTAAAATGCTCAGAGCCAGAAAGGATTATACCTTTCTGGTTGAAGAACTTAAAAAACAGAACCTACAGTACAAATGGGATGCCCCAACAGGGATAGTGGTGAGATATCTGGAAAAGAGGTACCGGCTCAACACAATAATGAAAGCTACTGATTTTTATGTTAAAGTTTTAAAGGCCGATATATCCAAAATTCCAGAAGGAAGAAGCATGAAAGCAACAGAAGAGGAGAGAGGAGAGTCATCGATAGTTGTGCAAATGGAAAGAGCTTTGATGATGCAAGGTGATTTACAGAGCCAGAGAGATGTTTATAATGTGGAAGAGGAGACAGAAGATCAGAGTCAGACAAGAGCAGAGCTGACAAATCAAAAAATTGCTAAGCTACAAAAGGCTGCAAGAACCAGATCTAAAATCCGACCGAGAAGAAGGAATGATTAGAATTTGGGAAGTTATAGGACAGATGGAGAGATGAATGAAAATTGACACTTTGCAGTAAGAAGACTCATTGACTATTGAGGAAATGACCCCGATGGTTGTGCTTTTTTTCCTTTTTGTCTTTCCTTCTTCTTCTTTTTATTATTATATCTTAAAGCAATTAAAGATTTAGAATTATTGTGAAATTAGTAATTGGATATATTGTAATGTTAGGTTATTAATAATGTGTTTGACTCTTAGATTATGTTTAAAAATTTCTGAGTTATAAGGGGTTAAAGAAATATAGAAATACTGGAATTAACAATTTCTTAGAATATTTTAAATTTTTATGCATACTGAGAGGTATTGTCGGAAGAAGGAAATTTTACTTAATATTGAGGAAATGAAGTTGATGGTTGTAACTGAATAAAATGGTGAAAGAAAGATTTCTTCTTTTTTTCTTTTTTCTTTTTATTATTATACTTTAAAGATTATATAAATTTTATATAAAGGAAAGATAATTAGTGGAGTAAATTATCAGCCTGTGATATTGAAATGATGTTTGATTAACAATATGCTTGATTTTTAGATTATGCTTAAAAGGTTTTGAGCAACAAGGAGTTAAAGATTCAAAGAAATGTGGAAATTAAGAATTTGTTAGTATAATTGAAATTTATTTTATTGAATATTATGCCCTGTGCTTTGTCTGGGAAGTCGGGGGGGGGGGGGTGAGAGGGGGGAGGGGAGGTGGAGGGGGGGAAGGGGGGGAGAAAAAGAGAAAAATGTTTGTACTTTGTACTAATAAAACTTTGAATAAAAGAAAGAAAGAAAGACCCTCAACTCCATTTCCTTGAAGTGAAAAGTTCTTTTATTAAAGCGAAAGTAAAGCTGGATCTGAGTATTTCCCACGCAAAGGTTGCACTTGTCCCCCCTTTACCAATAGTATTCATTTTTGATGTTTTGAGAACGGCTTTGAGGTTTGGCGCCTCTTGATGTAGTTTTGCATTCTGTTCTCAGGCTGTATGTCTTTGGTGGTCAGTTTATTCTAGTCTGACACCTCTGGTTCTCGTCAGCTTGTCTCCCCCCCCTTGTATTCCCCATTCCCATGCTCAACCTTTACTTCCCCAATTTCCTCTCCACTCCCTTGCATTTTATGACAGAATGCCAGCAAAGTGAAGAAGCTGAAGATGGGCAGGCCTGATGGCAGTACTAATACTTGACATGATCTTGATTCTATTCTCTCTGTTAACGCAATCTAGGATTGCATTGTCTCTTTTGGCTGCTGCTGCACACTGCTGGCTCATATTTAAGTGATTGTCCACTAGGACTCCCAAGATCCCTCTTGCAGTTACTGCTGTTGAGCCAAGTTTCACCTAATCTGTACCTGTACATTTGATTTTTCTTGCCTAAGTGTAGAACCTTACTTTCCACTCCATTGAATTTTTTTTTCCATTTTATTTCTCAAACTTATTTTAACAGGAGTGACTGAATAAAAATAAAGTTTGAGTACCATCGTCAAAGGAATGAGTTGAGAATGGGGATCAGGCAAGCAAAATCATGGCTTCTCTGTCAATTAAGAGACACCACCCAGGGGGCTGGGAACAATAAATAGTTTTGATGCAAGTCCGTGGAATATTACGTGGGAAGGGTCATCTAAGGAGTGGTGAGGGGGGTGGGTTTCAGCTTATGTGAGTTTCTTGATTTCATCGTACAAGACTAAGACAAAAGCACCTCCCATTCCTTTGAGGACATTAGACCACACGCCCTGGAAAAATGCTTTCTCGCATTCATCCCGGGTAATCTTCCACCAGCAATCCATTGTTCCAGAGTACACGATGTCAGCTCCTTTGTGACCGGATTGCATCATCATTCTCCGCCGGATGGTGTTGAAGGGATATGAGGTCAGGCCTGCAACAGCTGTTACCATCTGTGCAATCATCCAGCTGATTAAGATGTGAGTGTTCTTTGGGTCGGGAAGCATTCCTTTGGCGGTGTCATAAATGCCAAAATATGCTGCTCTGTAGATGATGATTCCTGGGACAGAGACGTTGAAGCCTTGGTAGAGCCCCTGAAGGCCATCAAACCTGAAGATTTTCACCAAGCAGTCACCGAGACCGTTGAACTCTCGTTCAGCCCTGGCTTTGCCCATGTGTGCTGCCAGACTGGTTCGGACGAAATCGAGAGGGTAGACAAAGCAGAGTGACGTGCCTCCGGAAGCGCCTCCCAACCCCAAGTTGCCTGCAAAGTAATGCCAGAACTGGGTTCTTTTGTCAACGCTGCCCAAGAAGACCTGCTTGTACTTGTCTTTGAAGACGAAGTTTAGGACTTGCGTGGGGAAGTAGCGGATGATGTTGGCAAGGTTGCCCTGCCAAAAGGAGAGGAACACTTGCTCTTTGGGGATTCGCACCACACAATCGATGATGCCTTTGTACTGCTGCTCGGCCGTGATCTGCATGCTGGCATGTTGGACCTGGAGCAGGAGCTTGACCCTCTCTATGTGGGCCACGGCAGTCTTGGAGATCGCGGCCGCCACGCCACCCGCCAAGAAATCCTTGAGGAAAGAGATGGCCACGTCAATCATGATGCTGCGAGGCTGGGAGTCTGTGAGCTGGCAAGCAGAGGAAGGAAGGAAGGACCAGGCGGCGCAGGAAGGAATGCAAAAGGGCTGCCGGCGGACTCTCCACTCCATTGAATTTCATTTTGTTAGATCAGGTCCAGTGTTCAAGTGGCACTTTTGACCCTAGGACATTTGCTATAAAGGTTCAGTGCAACACTCAGAGATTACAACATTGTTACCAATTGTCATTTTTAATATGACAGAAAAGAATAATTATGTCTTATTCTCACCTGCTGTATTTTGGAGTCGAGTCCTGACACCTGTTAAAAAGCCAAGTGTGATTCTTAGCTTAGACAAAGTTACATACCCCTGTTTAAAAATATTGTTGAGTCAGTGGAGGGAAAAAAAGTACATGGTTAAGTGTTCACTTTTATTCTTACAAGTCAATGTTGGAAAGAACAACTCTCTAAACCTGAACAGAACAGGACTGAATTTGGTGTGATAGGACAGGGGTATCAAACTCAATTTCATTGAGGGCCACATCAGCATTATGGTTGCCCTCAAAGAACCAGTGGCATGTAAGACTATGACGACTCACAGCAGCCAGGAGGGTGTGGCTCAGTAGGCGTGGCTGGATGGTCACAGCTGGGTTGCGGTGACTAGGTGGGCGTGGCTGGGTGGGTATGGCCAGCTTGACACCGCTCACTGAGCATGGCTGACTCAGAATGGCTGGGTTGGGACAGAACAAGTTGCACTGGCTAACTCGACATGGGGACAATTCAGTGCTCCACAGACTCCTTGCTTCTCCAAACTGCTGGCAGCCAACCATGTGCGGACACACACACACACACACATATCACATTCCAGGTTTGGGGACTTTTATCCACAGAGGAAGGAGAGGGCCTTCTCCCCAAGCCCAGGCATGATTGGCAGTTTGCAAGCTGAGATGTGAATAAAAGTCTCCAAGCTTGGAATGGTGTGTGTGTGTACCAAGACTGAAGGAGGCCTGAATCCTTAATGTGGAAATCACTGGGACCTATGTATCTTATGCCATCTTTCTTACCACCACCACCCCGCATGCTATGAACCACATTTGATTTTATTATTTTAATAGTGTTTTTTAAATCTTACTTTTGAAAAAATTAAAACGGAAGTTAGCGTATTGTAGAGCCCTGAGGTGATTTTGTTGGAAGATGATTAGATTAGATTAGATTAGATTAGATTAGATTAGATTAGATTAGATTAGATTAGATTAGATTAGATTAGATTAGATTAGATGATTAGATTAGATTAGATTAGATTAGATTAGATTAGATTAGATTAGATTAACAGAGTTGAAAGGGATATTGTAGGTCATCTAGTCCAACCCTCCGCCCAAGCAGGAGACCCTATACCATTTCTGACAAATGGCAGTCCAGTCTCTTCTTGAAAGCCTCTAGTGATGAAGCTCCCACAACTTCCGAAGGCAAGCTGTTTCATTGGTTGATTGCTCTCACTGTCAGAAAATTTCTCCTTATTTCTAGGTTGAATCTCTCCTTGATCAGTTTCCATCCATTATTCCTTGTCTGGCCTTCGGGTGCCTTGGAAAATAGCTTGACCCCTCTCTGTGGCAGCCCCTCAAATATTGGAACACTGCTATCATGTCTCCCCTGGTCCTTCTCTTCACTAGACTAGTTATACCCAGTTCCTGCAATTGGTCATCGTATGTTCCTAATCCTGGTTCCTAATCCTGGTTACTCTTCTCTGGACTTTTTCTAGAGTCTCAACACCTTTTTTATAGTGTGGTGATCAAAACTGGATGCAGTATTCTAGGTGTGGTCTTACTATGGCTTTATAGAGTGGTATTAGTACCTCACTTGATCTTGATCTTGATTGTATCCCTCTGTTAATGCAATTTAGGATTACATTGGCTTTTTTGCCTGCTGCCGCACACTGTTGACTCATATTTAACTGATTGTCCACTAAGACTCCAAGATCCCTCTCACAGTTACTGCTATTAAGCCTGGTTTCACCTAGTCTATATGTGTACTTTTGGTTTTTTTCCCTAAGTGTAAGACTTTACTTTTCTCTAAGTTGAATTTCATTTTGTTAGATAGGGCCCAATGTTCAAGTTTGTCAAGATCCATCTGGATCTTGAGCCTATCTTCTAGGGCAGTGATGGCGAACCTGTGGCACGCGTGCCACAGGTGGCACGCGGAGCCATATCTGCCGGCACGCGAACCGTTGCCCTAGCTCAACGCCAGCATGCATGTGCGTGCCGGCCAGCTGATTTTTGGCTCGTGTGGAGGCTCTGTGAGGGCATTTTAGGTTTCCAGAGGGCCTCCGAGGGGGTGTTTTCGCCCTCCCCAGGCTCCAGGGAAGCCTCTGGAGCCTGGGGAGGGCGAAAAACTGGCCTACCAGGCCCACCGGAAGTCGGGAAATGGGCCATTTCCGGCCTCCAGAGGGCCTCTGCGGGGGCGGGAGAGGCCATTTTCACCCTCCCCAGGCATTGAATTATGGGTGTGGGCACTCACACATGCGTGACAGCGCGCGCACACGCGTTTTCGGCACCCGAGGGAAAAAAGGTTCGCCATCACTGTTCTAGGGTGTTAGCTATTCCTGCCAGCTTAGTATTATCTGCAAATTTGGTAAGTTCCCCTTCTATTCCCTCATCTAAGTCATTTATGAAGATATTGAAGAGTACTGGGCCTAAGACAGAACCTTGTGGTACCCCACTGCTTACTTCCCTCCATGTAGCCGTAGACCCGTTAAGGACTACTCGTTGAGTACGGGTTGTAAGCCAGTTACGAATCCATCTGGTGGTGATGCTATCTATCCCAAGTTCTTGGAAGTTAGGTCTATTTGAAATGAAATTGCATGTACTGAGTGAAATTACATATATAATTCAGTTATCTTCTGATGAGTAAAGTGATTTTGTACAGCATCCTACTTGTATTCTGAATTTTTGACACAATGAATGTAACATCCAGCTTCATCTCTATTTCCACATAGGTCCCAAATTTATTCTTAGAAACAGAAATAATGGTGGTTTTAGTACAGTTTACTTTTTCAGAACAGTGAAAAAAGATAAAGGTAATCAAATCTGGTTCAGCATTCTGGGCAGACAGGGACCTGGATGAGATGATGAGGAACAATCTTGCCAATTTACACTCCGATAAATGGATGTTTTGTGATTAGCCCTGCAATGACAACCATTTTGTGAAGATTCCCATCACATATCCTCAAAATTCCCAATGTGTCCATTGCTTAAGTTTATATTTATTTACATTGATGCAACTTTATATTGTTCTTGAGTAAAAATGTATCAGTATGACATAAATAACAATTAGCTACTTTACATTATTTTTTTTTTAACAGCGCAGGTTTTTGTTCTTATATAGCTCCTTCTGTGATCTCAACTGGTATAACTCAAATGTTTGCTTACTAACTTCCTGTTGCTTCCAGGCTCTTTTCTCTGGAATGTTGAGATTCCTCCCTGTCATTTGGTGTCTGCAAAGAGCAGGAGAGGAATTCTTTCACCAGATTTCCCCTGTCAGACCATATATTGTTCTGTATTCCAAACTCTCAACTTTGGCCGATAGCCAATTTAAGCCCTTTCTATAAGTCTGGGTGAAATTCTTTGCATGAGTTGTCTGGATAGCAATAAAAAATAAATTCTCCTATCCCGTATCTAGACAGAAATGCAGCTAGATGTTCAGACAATTATATGTCAATTATCATTCTACAGGTAGTCGTTAGGTTATAACCATTCATTCAGCAACTCTTGAAAATTACAAGGGTGCTGAACAAGGGGGACTTATGACAGGTCCTCATAGTTCTGGCCATCATAGTGTCCCTAAGGTCATGTGATTGCAATTTCCTATGTTCCCAACTAGCTTTTTACAAGTAAAGTCAATGGAGAAACCAGCAGGAAGTCAAAAATTGCAATCAGATGAGGTGACCTCACTTAACGATCTGTTGGGTACTCACTTAACAATGGCAACTTGGATTGCCAAAAATGCCATCATGTGACATCACACTTTACAATAGTAGCCATGAACCATAAGTCATTAGTCCAAGTCTATCCGTTGGAGGGGGGAGTCAATGCTGTTTTCTCTACTTCCCTTTCAGTTAATATAATTGTAATATAAATTAACATATTTACATGATATTCTGTATCAGGGAATTAACTCCAAAGCATAATCTGTTTGGGTACTTTAAAAATATCTGAAACCTTCACAAATCAAAATTTTGGAAAAATTGGCACCAAGATGAGACATTGCCAGTGATTAAGGCACATAGGATTTATGGCAATCCTTCACCTTTTTGCATTTAACTGGTTGCTTTTGGAAACTGTGTAATGGGTTGCAAGAGTAACCTTGAGGGAGAGCTGCAACTAAAACAATGGTCAGATAAAATAAATTTGACTCGGAGGCAGAAATCTAATTTGAGCAATCATTTCAGAAATAACCCTCTCTTGCAAGACTGATATTATCCCTTTGAGGTAGTCCAGACTAGGAAACCAAAGTTATGAATGCTAATACTACTTTTATTATAAGGTTACAATAACAGAATCTTTTGAATGTGTCTCCCTCCTCCCTCTCCTTATATTCAGGAGAATTAGGGTGTCATGCTCCCATTGGAGCCTGAATCTACGGGGGAAGACAAGCTGGAACCTGAGCCGACATAGATTGAGGGTGCGGCTTCGTTGTCTTCAGAAGAAAATGGGGAAGGCCAGGGCCTTTCAGGATTAGGACAGCTTGTAGACAGGGAAAAATAGGGGCAGGATGAACATAAGAGACAGAGCTCAGGCAAGGAGTAAGGACCACCCCCTCCTGATCCAAGAGAGTGGAGAGTGGAGAGAAGGCATGAACAGCGCAGACTGAGCAGGCTACTCGGGAGAAGAGTGCCCCACACATCTTCACAAGGGGAATGAGACTTAAGGAGATGCTTAAGGAGATGCTGTGGGGAGGGGCATTTGTCGGGAACAAACACTGAGTTCCTGAAGTGTTGCGTGCCTACGTTTGAACTTTCCAAGAGTCCTTGTATTCTTTCTAGCATTCTGGACTAATTACCTGGATCTTTTGCTTCATGAACTCCTTGATTTGCCCTGCTGGATTTATTGCTGTGCAGCCCTGGTGTACACAGCACTGGGCTGGACTAATTGCAGCCAGAGGCTGCTTGAGGTTTGTGTGTGGGTTTGTTATCACTTTGCTCTGGGACTTGCCAAAAACGTGGGAGCATTTGGGGAAATTTGGAGCAATAAAGGGGCAGTTTGAACTGCCAGCTGTTTGTGTTATCTCTGTGCCATGCCCTGGGTCATCACATAGGGAGGTTCAAGTCTGAGACACTTTTTCAAATTACATTTCTGTCTTAGACTCAGATTTATTTTATCTGACTGTTGTCTTGATTGCAGCCCTTCTTCCTGTTCCTCAAGGTTACTCTTTCAGCCTATTATAGCTAATCATGGCAATATGGCTTCTGTGAGTACAACTGTGTCAAATACCCGTAGGACAGTTTCTTTTTTGTGGAATTAGTGTAATTATTTTGTGTGTCCTAAAACTGAGAGACATAATGAATCTACCCCAATCTAATTTTGATTCTGTAAATCTTGGATAAATTAGTGTCCACGTAAGGACACTACACGTCAGGTTAGGAACCTGATGGGGAAAGGAACAGCCTCAAGAATCCCTGTGTTTTGTTTAATTTTTGAAGGGAACCCAAGAAGAATCCCTGCTTCCACATGTAGCTAGAGTCCATTATGATTTTACTAAAGAACATCTCTGTATTGCTATGCTACAGAAAGAAAGAAATACACTGAGATCAGAAAATCGTGCTGGGATAGTGAGGTGATATAGATTTAACTCATTTCCCTGAAAAAGCTAAAAACCTATAATCACAAGTCAAACCCCAAGACCCACAATCTTATTGGCAGGTTGGTAGAAACCATTTTGATTAATTTACTAGAGTTAACAGAATTTGTCAAACACTAGAGAAAAGGAGCAGCACCACTAGGTACTTTCCTGCAGTGACAATTTTTTTAAAAGTTATGGTAATGGTAGTAACTCAGATTAGAAGCCAGAGTGATTCTTAAGTGCCTGTGTAAGATTTCTGGAAAGCAATTTAAAGAAGCAGAAGCAAAACTGCCAGCCACTATAAAAGTTGCACAATGTTTCCTATTGGACAGATACAAACAATTAATATTCATTTCCCTTTACCAAACCTGGAAAGAGTATCGAGTAAAAGGCATTTCTTCTTAAGTAGAAGAAAAAAAGTTCATGTGGGCTTCACATTTTCTCCACCAGAATCTAAGAATGGAATTTATTAGTTGGACTCAATATAGGCCATGTTAACAGTTGAGGAATAGTTAGGAGAAATTCATACAAAATAGCCACTTCTCTAAATATACACTCATTGAGACTATATCTGCACAGTGTGCTAAGAATGTGGGCAACCATGGAAGGAAACACAGAGGTCACCTAACTCAACCTGCAGGATCCAATAAAGCATTCCTAATGGATTATTATCCAGCCAGTGTTTGAACACCTCGATACAGAAGAATTCATCACATCATGTGAAAGTCTGTTCCACTGGATGAGAGCTCCTATTACGAAGTTCTTTTCTGATATCTAACTTGGACCTCCTCTGCAATAATTTTAATCTGTTTGGTTTTGGTCTTGCCTTCTAGGGAAATAGAAAGAAAATCCTCTTTCCTTATCATCTTCTTCATAACAATAAAAATGATTATTATTGATGTGTATAATTTGGGAATATAATTATGAAAAATAATGTAAATATGAACAAATATGTTTTGGGTTAGTTTGAAGTAAATAATAAAAGTGATAAAGGTTAAAAGAAACCAACGTAGTAGGATTGATTGCAAAACTGGATTCAGATGTACTAAGGCAGGGGTGGCCAAACCGTGGCGCATGCGCCAAACGTGGCGCATTGGATGATTGCAAGTGGCGCATTGCAATCATCCAACGGACAGAAAAGGTGACGCTGTTTTACAACTGTGAAGAAAAATGTACAGATAAATTTGGTCAGTGGATAACAATTATGCAGGAAGAAGGGGATCGGACAATAAGAAAGTTTTAGTGAGCGAAAGTGATTCTGACCTTCTTATTGTCCGATCCCCTTCTTCCTGCATAATTCTGGAGAGCGCGCGCAGTTCGAAGTCAAACTCTGGCAGTGACGAAATGAGCAAAGTTGGCTCTGCTTCTGTGACTTGCGGACTTCAACTCCCAGAATTCCTGAGCTAGCAGGGCAGATGAGGAAGTAGTCAGTCACAAGTGCCGGCCCCACTGCTCGTGTGCCGTTACTTCAAAGCAAAGGAAGCATGGGGGGGGGTGTAGAGGAGAAAAAGGAGGAGGAGGCGGCGGCAGCAATCCGAGGCTTCACCCCAAAGCTAAGCAATTGCCCGTTGCCCACACGTCCTGAGGTGCGGGACTCCACAGCTCCATTGGGGAAAGGGAGGACAGTAGGGCTCTGAGGAGGGGGGCTGCTGTGGCTGCCTCCGCTGCTGCTGCTGCTTCTCGGAATGCAGAAGCTGCATGGAAGCTCCGCCCGGGGCGAGCCTTCTCATCGCCCCGCACTTGCTTTGGTTCCTGCTGGTGCTGGTGAGGTGCTTTGCCAGCCCTGGTTGTTGTGATCATTACTCCTGCGGGGGGTTCTTATTACCAGGGGGGAGGGGGGAAGCGCCCTCTTTCCCTCCCTTCTGAAAGAGGCGCGGGGGATGCCAGAAGTGGTGGCATCAGGACTTGGCATCTTGGAAGAGGGCTGGGCGAGGGAGAAAGGAGCCACGGTGGGGATTGCTTTGCAGGAAGAAAGAAAGGAAGGAAGGAAGGAAGAAAAGTTAGGAAGGAAGGAAGACCAAGAAAGAAAGAAAGAAAGAAAGAAAGAAAGAAAGACAGACAGACAGAAAGAAAGAAAGAAAGAAAGAAAGAAAGAAAGAAAGAAAGAAAGAAAGAAAGAAAAGTTAGGAAGGAAGGAAGACAAAGAAAGAAAGAAAGAAAAGTTAGGAAGGAAGGAAGACAAAAAAAGAAGGAAGAAAGAAAAGTTAGGAAGGAAGGAAGACAAAGAAAGAAAGAAAGAAAGAAAAAAAGAAAGAAAGAAAGAAAGAAAGAAAGAAAGAAAGAAGAAAGGTTAGGAAGGAAGGAAGACAAAGAAAGGAAAGAAAGAAAGAAAGAAGGAAGGAAGACAAAGAAAGAAAGAAAGAAAGAAAGAAAAGTTAGGAAGGAAGGAAGACAAAGAAGGAAGGAAGGAAGGAGAAAAGACAAAGAAAGAAGGAAGGAAGGAAGAAGAAAGAAAGGTTAGGAAGGAAGGAAGATAGGAAGGAAGGAAGACAAAGAAAGAAAGAAGGAAGGAAGGAAGACGAAAGAAAGAAAGAAATAGAATAGAATAGAATAGAATAGAATAGAATAGAATTCTTTATTGGCCAAGTGTGATTGGACACACAAGGAATTTGTTTTTGGTGCATATGCTCTCAGTGTACATAAAAGAAAAGATACATTTGTCAAGAATGGTTGTCATAGGGTTCAAGTAAGCAATAAGGAAACAATCAATATGAATATAAATCGTAAGGGTACAAGCAACAAGTTACAGTCATACAGTCATAAGTGGGAAAGAAAGAAAAGTTAGGAAGGAAGGAAGACAAAAAAAGAAAGAAGGAAGGAAGGAAGGAAGGAAGGAAGAAAGAAAGAAAGAAAGAAAGAAAGAAAGAAAGAAAGAAAGAAAGAAAGAAAGAAAGAAAGAAAGAAAGAAAGAAAGAAAGAAAGTTGTATGGCCGCCCTGAGTCCTGCAGGAGTGGGGCAGCATACAAAAATGACCAAAATAAATAAATAAATAATAAATGGCGGATCGGAACTCGTCTGCGAAAAAATTTGGCGGATGGTATGCTTAAGGTTGGCCACCACTGTACTAAGGTATAGCTGTTAAAATGAAATGCTGTTCTTTGTGTATCAGTGTTTGTATTCTTTTTTGGTTTTTTCTCTCTTTTCCTTTCTTTTCTCTTTTCCTCTTTTTCTTTCTTTGATGTTGTGTGTTAGCATGTATGTTTTTAATGTTAAAAAACTGAATAAAGATTATAAAAAAAAAAGGAATGGGAGTGACCGGAATCAACGCTACCACTGCCACCAATGCGAATACCACAGATTTCGATGACCTGCTGCATGAGTTTTGGGACGTTTTCAACCCTACCCTGGGCAAGTAGGTGGGCACCCCGATTTCATTCAGCCTAGATCCAAAGATTTCCCCTGTTAGACTCAAACCTCGCAGAGTACCCTTTGCATTAAAGCCCAAAATAGACCAGGAGCTGGACAAGCTCATAAGCCAAGGAATATTAGAGCCGGTAGACCACGCAAAGTGGGAAACCCCCATAGTCACGCCACTTAAAAGTGATGGGTCTATTAGGATATGCACGGACTACAAATGTACACTCCAGCAAAGCGCATATCCTGTACCCATGGTGTAGCACCTGCTACACACACTTGGCCCGGGAAAATATTTGCAAAATTGGATCTCATGCAGGCGTATTGGCAATTGCCTGTAGACCGCGAGACGGCCGAAGCTCAAACCATAGTAACTCACCACGGGGCATTCAAGTGTAATAGGTTACAATTCGGAGTTAGTGTTGCCCCTGGAATTTTTCAGGGAATCATGGAAAGGGTTCTTAACAAATTACCAGATGTCATCCCATATTTTGACGATGTGTTAATAACTGCCACTGACAAAGCACAACTACGAGAAAGACTCAGAGAAGTCTTGATGAGGTTTAGAGCTGCTGGGCCTAAAGCCAAGGCAAGCAAGTGCCAGGTGGGGGTACCTGAAGTAGAGTTTCTAGGGTACTGAATAAACAGGACTGGTTTGTACCCCACCAAAGAAAAAGTTAGGACTATTAGAGAAGCCCCAGTGCCCACCAACAGGACCGAACTCCAGGCGTTCCTGGGGTTGGTAAATTTCTATAGTATCTTCTTGAAGGACAAAGCAACAGTAGCTGAGCCCTTGCACAAACTCCTATCCAAAAAAGCTACGTGGGTTTGGGGGCCAGCTCAGAATGCCACTTTCAGAGCAGTAAAAAACCTCCTTTCAGAAGACTGTTTTCTGATACAGTTTAATGAGACTTTGCTGGTCATTTTAGTTTGTGACCCTTCGCTGTTTGGGGTGGGGGCTGTACTGAGCCACAGACTGCCAAATGGCTGAGAAGCTCCCATTGCTTATTTCTCCCGGACTTTGTCAAGCGCCGAGAGAAACTACAGTCAGTTGGATCATGAAGCCCTTGCCAGTGTGGCAGAAGTTAAGAGGTTCCACTAATACTTATTTGGCCGAGACTTTGAGCTAGTCACTGGCCATAAGCCCTTATTAGGGCTCATTGCTGGCGATAGGCCCACTCTGGCCTCACTCTCCCCAAGACTGACTAGGTGGACTATTTTTCTCGCTGGGTATTCGTACCGGCTGGTTCACCGACTGGGCAAGGCCATGGGACATGCCGACACATTGAGCTGTTGCCCATTACCAGACTTAGTGAACGACCCCACTCCGGGCATCCCGGTGCTTCTAATAGACTGTGTGGGACTGGGCCTGATCACTTCAGCCGACATTGCAGCTCAAACAGCCAAAGATGCTACATTTCGCACCATTTTGAACTGGTTGTGGAGGAGGTGGTCACAAGGGCCTGTTAAAACAGAATTCAAATCCTTTGTGCAGAGATAGCATGAGATATCGGTGCAAGGGGGGTGCCTATTGTGGGGTGAATGCATTATTGTACCTCCGTCGCTTCGGGAGGAAATACTAAGGACCTTGCACGAGGGGCACCCCGGGATTGTGAGAATGAAGGTGCTGGCACGGAGCTATGTGTGGTGGCCCAACATGGATCAGCACGTACAGGAGTGGGTTGCAGGGTATACTCCGTGCCAGAAGTCAAGGGTGTCTCCCCCGAAATCCCCCATCTATGAGTGGGAACAACCCAGGGCCCCCTGGTCCCATATTCACATCGACTTCGCAGGCCCATCCCATGGGCAAACATTCATGGTCATAATTGACGCATATTCAAAATGGCTTGAAATTGTATTAATGTCCAATACTTCTACTGATACTGTTATTAAGGTACTTAGGAAATTGTTTGCTATACATGGGTTACCGGATACAATAGTATCGGATAATGGCCGCAACTTACCACGACATCTTTCAAGGGATTCTTAGCAGGATTAGGTAGGATACATTGGTTGCTCCATTCCACCCCAGTAGCAATGGACTGGAGGAACGAATGGTTAGAGCTGCTAAGGAGGCTTTAGGCGGACTGGGACCAGGTGATTGGCAGGCCCGAGTTGATAAGTTCTTAATGGCGCAGCACATTACCCCTAGTACGGCCACCGGTAAGAGCCCTGCGGAACTTCTACTCCGGTCTGTCCTTGATAGGCTGCACTCTAACTATTCTAATCAAAAGGAACAGACCAGCTCCGAGCGGACAAGGACATTTGAAATTAATGATCCTGTGTTCGTTCGAACTTTGCCGAAGATCCTATTTGGCTGCCAGGAGAAATCACTGAGGTGACTGGCCCTAAGTCCTACTGGGTACTATTGGAAGATGGTAGGAAATGGAGGCGTCATATAGACCAGTTAAGAAGCCGCCACCCTTTAATACTGATTGCAGGCCAGGCTCTAATGATGATTTTCCTATAGCTAACGCTGACATGAGAGAGACGGAGGACTTATCTGAAGAGCCAGAGTTGCCTCCCATTGATAATTCTGAGCTGGTCCCCATCGAACTCACAGCCATGCCTGAATCTTCCCAAGAGGCTCCACAGAGGGAGCCAGAGAGAACACACACATCCTCTCCACCCAAGGCTAGCCCACCAACTGAACTGCGCAGGTCCACTAGAACTACTCAGTGCCCTGAGTACTTAAAATATTTTGTTTGTAAATGTGTTGAGCTGAGCTAAGGGGGGAAGGATGTTATGTCTTGGGATTTGAATATTAGCAGGGTGTTTCCAACCAGGTCTGCTCTTCTGAGCGGGAGAACATTTAAATCTGATTGGTCCTTGCAAAGGGCTCCCTATATAAACAGGAGCCGTCTGCCTGGTCTTTTGCTGGAGTTTCACTGTACTTATTAAAGAGCTGTTGTTACTACATCCGTCTCCTGACTCTTCAGTATGAGAACCTAACAGATACCATGGCTGACATAATTGAAGATTGCTGAGAGCTTCAGCAGGACATGCAGGATCATGTTCCCTGCATCCATATCCTGCCATGGATCATCCATGAGAGCAACTAGGCCTGAATCCAGCTGGCCAAAGGTCCAAATAACCCTTTTCCTCCAGAGTTCTTTGAATTGCTATTACCTTTTCCACAACTTCCCTAGAAAGAGACAGTTGGAGATAGAGTGAGAGATATTCCAGCTGGATCCACTGCAGATAACCTGAGGTCAGGGCAAATCAGATCCTCTTTCAAGGCAACCAGAATCTCCATCTTCCACAATGAGGCCCTGACTGTTGCCAAGACCCAGTTCATTATTCTATTCCTAGTAACCTGAACCATCCAGGAGAAGCAAGGATTAATCCTATAAGTGATAAAATGATCATCATGAAGAACTCTGGCTGCTTCCCCAAGATAAATATGAGCAAATTTCCTTTCACCAGAATTTTAATTAATTGATGTTGGTAGTGGCTTTAATATCTTTCCAAATTTTTATTTATTTGTTTACTTACTTTTGTCGTTTGACTTTGATTCAATGTTAGTGACATTTGGTGCTAAAACTAGTAGAAGGGCGGGATAATCATCATCATTATCATAGCTTCAGTCCCCCTTCTGCACTAGTAATAAACTTCTTCAGACAAAAGCAGCAAAGCCCCCTCTTTGTTGATTTGAATTTGGTTTTTCACATACACATATCACTGCATCTCTAATTTTAATCATTTTCATTGTAGACCAAGTGGGCCTAGTTTGTTTTACAAATAGGACAGGTACTAAATAGATTTGTATGGAAGGAGAGACAGAAATAAAGATTGCAATCAAATCTTTGTTTTCTATATATTAAATTAATTAGGCAAAAACAGTATATATACACCCATCCTCCACTGTCCAGTAAACAAACAAAAAACAAACAAACAAATGCAGGAATTATCTCCAAACTATGGAGGTAAGCAGGGGTGGGTTCTAACTTACCTCGCCACCGGTTTGCTTCCTCCCATGCCGCATGGGCGTGCATGCATTATGTGCTGCACAGCTGCGCATGTGCACATGTGCAGTGCCAAAAACCAAGCTTCTGCGCATGCACAGAAGCAAAAAACAGCTTCTGTGCATGTGCAGAAGCCAAAAACAAGATAGTGGTGCTTATGGCACCTCCGAGAGAGCCAGTTCGGGGGCGTGGCCAACCGGCGATCGCTCCCGGTTCGGCGAGTGGGGGGGAATTCCCACTACTGGTTCTCTAGAACCAGTCCGAACCGGGAGCAACCCACCTCTGGAGGTACAGAAGCTGTTTTTCTGCAATAAAAAAAAAAGAACCAGCAATTTATTTCCTTTTTTTAAGTTCATCAATTTAAATTTGTTTATTGGCCAGAATTAAGACTCAACTTTAATTACTACATAATTATTTCCCAAGCTTTTATAAAGCATATTTAAATAAATTCAGAAATTTCCTAGTGTTCTTAAAATTTCCAGACCTATGCTGATATTTATCTTTGAACATAGGATTTACAATTCTGGAGCTTTACTGGAAACTATCCTCAGTGGCTGTCAAACTGGCCAATACCTGAGGAGTTTCTGAGCCTGCCTATAGGCCCTGCTCCCTCATAAAAAGAAAGAGGAAGGCATGATGATTGTTTCAAAAGCAAATGGAAAGTTTCCAAAGAGATATAAATAGTCATGAAGGAAGATTTTAATTATCCCACCATCTTCTGGGAAACAAACTGGGCCTGGCATGTACCTTTCAGGAAATTTCCAAGTTGTCTTATTGATAACAATTTATTCAGAGAGTAGATGAAGATACAAGATGACTGCTATCCTTAATACTACAAGTTGGGAAGACTTAATTGAGGAAATTTATTTTCCAGGAAACTCACTCTGCAGTGTTGGAGTTCTTGAATTTAAGAGAAATTAAACATGAGTGTGGCAAATATGTATCTTGAGTTTCAGAAATTAGAGCTTTAATAAATGGAGAGCAACAATAAATGGGTTTTCACAGCAGTCTAAGCTAATGAGAGAAGGAGATCTAGAATGCATGGTGATTCTTCAAAAATGAGATATAAACCTCTAATTGCAAACTGCAATGGAAAAAAATGGAAGAGGGAAAAAGAAGTCAATATGAGTGCACAAAAAGCTTACTGAAGAATGGAAAACAAACAAAAGGACACACTGAAGAAAAATACAAGTAACCAGAAACTAATAGAGAATTAGGATGGTTAAAAACTCAGAATGATTTGAAGTTGGAAATGATGTTAAAAAGTTTATTTAAATAGCTTCCTAAACTTACTTTTATCATGACAAAAGCTACAGAAGCTTTTCTGGGCAATTTATTGGAAATGAGAATGAAGAAAGTTCACTTGTAAATAATGCATGCACAGGGAAATTGAGTTCTGTGAAAAATATGTTACACCTATAAAGCTATGGGGAGAGAAACATTTATTGCAGTGTGTAGGTATGCATGTATTTACAGGGCTCATAAGCCACCCCAGTCGGAATAGATTTTCAGCAATGTACAATTCCTCCTCCATAAGTCAGGATAAAAACAAGATTGCTGTATCTACTGAAGTGTCAGGTGACATTACATTGTGATGTTTTGCCCAGATGCAGAAAGTTGGAGATGATGTGAGACACGCCTCCCACAGAGAGCGCAGTGGAGATCCTCAATGCTAAAACATACGAAGAACAATTGCAGGAATTGATGCATTGATTCATTAATGTAGTGAAAAGAAGGACTAGGGGTGATATGATGGCTGTGTTTCAATATTTGAGGGGCTGCCACAAGAAAGAGGGGGTCAACCTATTCTCCAAAGCACCTGAGGGCAGGACAAGAAGCAATGGATTAAAAACTAATCAAAGAGGGAAGCAGCCTAGAACTGAGGAAGAATTTCCAGACAGAACAATCAGACTCCATTACATTCGTAACTTGAGGACTACCTGTACTCATTGAGTACAGTTTGTCAGCCAGTTACTATTCATCTATAGATGATGCTATCTATCCCACTTACCAAGAAATAGGCTGTGGTCTACTTTGTTGAATTCCTTGCTGAAGTCTAAGTATATTATGTCCACAGTATTTCCCTGGTCTACTCATTTAGTCACTATGTTGAAGAATGAAATAAGATTGGTTTGGCATGATCTGTTTTTAACAAACCCATGCTGACTTCTAGTTATTACTTTATTCGTTTCTAGATGTTGGCAGATCTGTTTTTTTATTATCTTTTCCAGTATCTTCCCGGGTATTGATGTTAGGCTGATTGGTCTGTAGTTTCCTGGGTCTGTTCCCCCCCCCCCTTTTTTTTTTGTAGATGGGAACCACATCAACTCTTTTCCAGTCCTCCGTTAGTTCCCTGGTGCTCCAGGATTATTATTTTTTGAAAATAAGTTTTTTATTTTTTCCCCATAATCATGTACAATTCAATACACATACACCTTGAAATGTTACAATAAAATAAATAGTTTTACATTATAATCAATTATTCAAAAATCAATATCTTATTCAACGCTTACATCAACAGTCATCAGTCTGTCTACTTTTTTTCATTAAACTCCCCTCTCTCTATCTCCCTCTTCTCCTCCTACTTTCTTACTCCTTCACTCATCCTCTACCTCTCTCTACTCCTTCTCTTCCTCCCCTTCTATGTCCGCTTTCACCATCTTTTACCTTTCTCTGAGTACTCTTTCTACTAACACTTCTTTTATTTGACAGATTGATGATATGGTCTCAAATTTAAACTAGTCATAGCTCTTCTGAAAAAAGAAATATTTTTCTATTATTATTATTATAATATCATTTCTTTATATATAATACTTTATTTTAGGTATATGCTGCAAAATCATTCCTCCATGCTGAGAAAAAAAAGAAAAAGAAAAGAAAAAAAGAGAATCTGGGATATTCACCAATTAATTCCAAATTTCCCTTCCAAATTAATCGCTATTAGCTTAACTTCCCAAAATAATTATTGTTTCTTCTTCTTCTTAATTTTAAGCCATGCTTCTTCCCTCACTTCTTTAGTCTCTTTATTTATCGTTTATGTTTATTATCCTCTATCAAAAAACAACAACTAAATGCCCAATTATACATTTCAATTTCTCACATTGATCATCAAACTTCTTTCTAAATTATTTCAGCTCAATTAAATATTTGACTCTTAAAAGTGATAACTTTTTAAATTTTACACTTAAACAAATCTCATAAATAAAAATAATGCATAATCATCATATACCTTCTTTATCTTTAACAATTAAATTTATTTCCAATATTACAAATTTTTACTTCCTGTATCAATACAAATATTTAATTGAATTAAATCAAAAAAATTAATCTAACCATTATTTCATCCTCTTATATTTAAACAAATCGAAAGAGAGAAGAAAAAGAAAAGAAGAAAAAGAAAGAAAGAAAAAAGAAAGAAAAAATCCAAATCATTTAATTTTCAATTTTTAGCTTAATAAATTTAAAAATAACAATCACAATATGCCTTTTTTATTTTAAACATTTAGATGATTTCCCTTAAACTCTAATAATCATATTTATCATTGATACTTTTCACATTAATTATTGTTTTATCTACCTTAATCCAAATAATTCTTAAACAATGTTAACCTATAAATAAGAGAAGAGAGGTAAAAAAGAAAAGGGAGAGGGAGAGGGAAAAAATTTCTTAACTCCTAATGAAATAATTATAACTAATATAATAATTATATAGAAAAAGAAAAAGAAAAGAGAGAACCATCTCTATCATATTTTAACGCCCTCATCCATTTCCTTTTGTATTTATATTTCCTCCATCCCCATTTCCTTAACTTCTTAACTTTGTGTATCTCAAAATCACCATCTTCCATCTGAACATAATCATTTTTAATGTCTTTAATGTCTTTAATATCTTTATCTCTATTATCCCTGTTAACCCCAGTGGAATCGTTATAGGTTTCAACATAATCATTAATCAACATTACATTTTCAAAATTCTTTCCTTTTTCATCATCGTAAGTAATATTTTCATCAATCTTCTTTTCTTCATCTGTTATTCTTTCCATTTCCATTTCCTCCTCCATTTGTGTTTCATTCTCTCCTTTCTCGGGTATTCCAATCCCAAAAGATCTTCTAAGATCTTTGAAAAGATCTTTCATAAACCCAACCAATTCTTCATAGTCTATTCCTTCCATGTCCTTAAAGTCAGAGTTCTTAAGTCCAAAGCTTAAGTAGATCCAATCTGTCATCAAAATTCATTCAAAGATGCCACCAATCTTACTAGTCACTAATCTCCATATCTCAAAGTCACAAATCACTAGTTTTCACAATCCATTCAGTCCATTCAGCTGTTAATAAAGATATATTTCACAGCTTTTTATAATTTGCAAGTTATTTTAGTATTTAAAAAACCAATTTCTTCTGTTCTTTCATTGTTAACATCTGTTCATGTACATTCTTATCCAAATCAGACCAAACACTTTCTTTCAAAGAATAACAAATATGCAGTCTGTTTTAGGTTTCTTCAACTTTCAAAACAGTTTTTCTTGTTCAAGGCCACAGCTGTCCAAGCAACCATAAAAGTATTCCCATAAGAGTAATTCTTCCAGCCACCAGATGGCACTCTCCAATCAAATTTCTTTGCTCTGTCCTTCCTGTTTTAATTCCATTTTTAATCAGTTCCAATTTTCAAATTATTTCTTCCAAGTTTCTTCCAAATTTCTTACACCTTTATCAAATCTTTGAAGCAAAATTCCAAGTCTTTAGTAGATGAGCTTTAGTTACAAATCCCTTTAATTTTGTTCCACCATTGTATCCGCATATTAGCAGCCACTCCTTAATTTCCAGCCCTTTTGTTCCTCTTTTGAATTAGAATGTTTCTTTTAATATTTTCTTTTGGCAATGTGACTCACCAGCCTCCGTCTTCTTCAACTTCTCTGGCACGTAACTTAAAATTTTCCTTCCCAGATGACTCCAATCGTCACTTCAAACCTTAACGATGTGACCGCAGCGGCTAGGATGACATTTAAAAGTCATCTTCCGGTCGCCGCCGGTTGAGGAGACAAAGCTGGATCCCTGGGGGGTTTGTAACCCCCCAGTCCACCAGCAGGTGCTCCTCTTCTTCACACCCCTCCAGGGTGGTTCTGTCCCCGGACGGCATGGATTCGGGGATTCCCTGCGGAGCGCGGAGAAACTCTGTAGCGCTGCTGCGTTGGCCATGCCTTCTCTCCCTCCAGGATTTTTGAAGGATGTGGCACAGTGGTTCTGAGATGACATCTACCAGCTCCTTTAGAACTCTGGGATGTAATCTGTCAGGTCCCAGTGATTTGTATTCATCAAGGTCAGACAGGTGTTCTCTTACCATTTTTTTTTTGCTTATTTTAACTTTTATTTCTAGTCTGTCTTTTACAGTTACAGTTTTGGTAGGTTGGACTATTGTTTCTTTTTGCATGAAGACCAATGCAAAGAATGAGTTAAGCAGCTCTGCTTTCTCTCTGCTGCCTGTTACTTCTTTTTTTTAGTACAAATTTTTTTATATCTCCATCACTTCATATACAATTCAATACACATGTACCTTAAGATATTACAATAAAAAATACATATTTGTTCAATATAATCAATCATTCAAAAATCAATATCTTATTCAACACTTGCCTCATCAGTCATCAGTCTGTTCTACACCTCTAGGAGCCAAGGTGGCGCAGTGGTTAAAATTTATTTATTTTATTTATTTATTTTGTTATTCTTATATGCCGCCCAACTCCCGAAGGACTCAGGGCGGCGTACAACATGGAGAAATACAAGAATAATCAAAAATTACATATAGTAAAAAAAAACAAGTACAAAATTTAAAAACAGTTTTAAAACAACAACATCCATTCAGCACCATACATATTTGGGGGGTGAGCTCGGGTGGATTTAAGCTGTCCCCCCCACCTGCAGGAAAAGCCATGTGTTAACGGCTTTTCGGAAGGCCAGCAGAGTGGGGATGGTCCGGGTCTCTGGGGGTAGTTGGTTCCAGAGCACGGGGCCGGCCACAGAGAAGGCTCTCCCCCTAGGGCCCGCCAGCCGGCATTGCTTGGCCGACGGGACCTGGAGGAGGCCAACTCTGGGGGCCCTAACCGGTCGGAGGGAAGTATGAGGCAGAATGCGGTCCCGAAGATATCCTGGTCCTAAGCCATGAAGGGCTTTAAAGATAGTGATCAACACCTTGAATTGGACCCGGAGATCGATGGGCAGCCAATGCAGCTGGCGGAGTATCGGTGTCACGTGGGTGTACCTTGGCACACCCACCACAGCACGCGCAGCCGCATTTTGCACCAGCTGAAGTCTCCGGATACTCTTCAAGGGTAGCCCCATGTAGAGCGCATTGCAGTAGTCCAAACGCGAGGTGACAAGGGCATGAGTGACCGTGAGTAGAGCCTCCTTCTCCAAGTATGGCCGCAACTGGTGCACCAGGCGAACCTGTGCAAAGGCCCCCCTAGCCACAGCAGAAAGGTGGTGGTCCAATTTTAGCTGTGGATCTAGGAGGACCCCCAAGTTACGGACCTGGTCTGAGGGAGTCAGTTTCGCACCCTCAAAGACCAAGGAGGGATAGTTGTCATGGTCCTTAGGAGGCAATATCCACAGCCACTCAGTCTTGTCGGGATTAAGTCTGAGTCTGTTCCTCCCCATCCAGATCTTAACGTCGTCCAGGCATCGGCACATTACATCCACTGCCTCCCTGAAGTCAGACGGGGTGGTGATGTACAGCTGGGTGTCGTCAGCGTACTGATGGAAACACACCCCATGTCTGCGGATGATCTCACCCAACGGTTTCATGTAGATGTTAAACAGGATGGGCAAGAGAACCGACCCCTGGGGCACCCCACATGATAGGGGCCTAGGGGACGATCTCTGCCCTCCTGCCAACACCGACTGCATCCGATCGGCGAGATAAGAGGAGAACCACCGTAAAACGGTGCCTCCCACTCCCAAATCGCCGAGCCGATGCAGAAGGATACCATGGTCGATGGTATCGAAAGCCGCTGAGAGGTCAAGTAGCACCAGGATGGAGGAGTTCCCCCCATCCCGGGCCCGCCAGAGATCATCCATCAGGGCGACCAAGGCAGTTTCTGTACTGTAGCCGTGCCTGAAACCCGACTGACTAAAAGCAGCACTGCAACCTACTTCAGCTGACTGCTAGTTCAGCAGTTCAGCTGTTCAAATCTCACTGGCTCAAGGTTGACTCAGCCTTCCATCCTTCTGAGGTCAGTAAAATGAGGACCCAGATTGTTGGGGGCAATATGCTGAACTCTGTAAACCGCTTAGAGCGGGCTGTAAAGCACTATGAAGCGGTATATAAGTCTAAGTGCTATTGCTATTGCTATTTCTACTTTATTCCATTACACTCCCCTCTCTCTATCTCCAACTTCTCCTCCTACTTTCTAACTGCCTGTTACTTCTTTGCAGTCTTCTCTCTTTAGTGGACCAACTGTATCCTTGAGGTTTTTTCTTGTTATTTATATGTAGGAAGAAACTTTTTTTTTATTATCTTTGACTTTTGTTGTAAGTCTATGTTCATTCTGAGCCTTTGTTTTCCTGACTTCATCTTTGCAGATTCTGGCTATCTGCTGATATTCTGCCTTAGTTATGTGTCCTTCTTTCCATTTTTGGTATTTGTCCTTTTTGTCTTTCAATTTGTCAAAGAGATCTTTGTGCAGCCATGCTGGTTTGTTCTTGGATTTCTTGTTTTTCTTTTTCAGACCCCTCCAAGGTCCCTTCCAAATCTGTTATTCTGTTAATAAAAGCAAATAGAGGAGAACTCCTCAAATATGACAACACCAATAACATCACGAATTTCAGCGGGAAAACCAGCTTGTTTTCCTTGTTTGGAAAAAATGCAGTGGAGGGAGGAAACTGCACATATAAAATTTATATTTACATATATAAGTTTTCTGTATCATAAAAGCTGCCATTAGTAGGAACAATTTGTTGGTGGACTAAAAAGGTATCTGAAATGTTTCATATCTAATCTTTAATGTTTTGTATCTTTTGTCATAGATAAAAGCTGAAAACTCTTACAGAATTCAAAATACTCTATCAACCTAATTATAGCAATTTATCCAAAATCCAAAATCAAATTTCAGTACCGATAGATAAAAATGTGTAACTTAACAAAAGAAATACAAATATCAAAACATTAGTCTTCAGTGCAAAAAGCTTATTCATTCCTCAAACTGTTTTGGCATTTGAGGAATTATGGCAAATAAGTGTCATAAAAATAATAAAAAATACCTCCAAAGGTAATCTGTTTAGAATCATTTGAACAGTAATAAATTGTGTCCCTTTCACTATATAGGGCATGGGGTGGGATGGGTTGCTTCAAAAGTGAAAGTGCAATATTTCCACACAGGCTAATGGGAACACAATGGCTAGGATGAGCTGTGGGAAGCACTGTGTTTGCTTCTCTTCCCTCAGTGGCATCATCTTATAGCCAGAAGTATGTACCATAATGTCATCATGTCTGCCAACTTTTTATTTCTGTACCGAAGATATTTTCTATGTTTACATTAAATTCTTTACAACAGCTCATAGCATAATAAAAACAACAATAGAGTGAGAAAGGCAATACTAAAATAGTATCACAACATGAAACAAAAATACAGCGAAGATCTAAAAGACTGGAAAAATGTAAAGACCTGTGTATAGTGCCAGCAAGGTATAAATAGAGACAAGCCTCTTTGGGGAAGAAAATTCTACCAGTGGAGGAGCATGACTGGCTGAAGGAGTTCTATGCCTCCAATACCACACCACATATTTTTAAAGATGCAAAAGATGATGTAAGGTTGCAATAGGAGAAAACAGGAGCAGAACTGAAGAAGCTGCATTTTAAAAGGCTTTCTAAGGAATAATTCTACTTTAACAGAGTTCTAATTTTGGCTATAAATTACATGGTCAAACAACTAGTAGGACCTGTTAAGTCAGTCTTTGGTTTAGATTAATAATTGCATTAATAAGTCTTAGCTTTGTTATACATGAGAGAGAAGGAAGTATCTGCTTTACTTAGCAGTAACCAAAAGAAAAAGCTATCACAAAAAGCCTCTAGTCTAGAAGGAAGGCACACAAAGAGCTACAAAGACAGGTTGGCCAGGTCTCAGGTTTTGAAATCAGTCATTTAAGGATCACAAAGTGAAGTAGTAGATGATTTTTATTTGGTTTAAAATTCTGCCCCATAACAGCTAATTCACCCCACGATGGACACTATTTTGTGTCAAATTCAGAACATCTACTTCGGAAGTTTTCAGGATTGGGCCTTTTAGGTGGAAAGTCATTCATTTGATGGATGCACAAATTGCGGACAACATAATTTAACCATATGTACCATCAAAAAGAAGGTGGCAGAATCTAGAGCATTAGTAGGTGATAAATGTGAGGCAAAAGATATCAGATAAATCGAAGGATCAAACAGATCAAGGATTAAGTATCCCTTCCTCAGATTATCAAAGTTTTATGTTTTTATTGTTAGCCGCCTTGAGTGCCTTACAAATATAAATCAAATCGGTAAAATAATTGCCAGAAAACACAGGGGACTCAATGTTTATCATTGTTTTTTCTGATTCAATTTTGTTGCTGCCAGGTGCCTAGAGGTTGTTTTTCAAAGAAACATTTGTGTATTGGTTAGTGTCATTGTGAGCTGACATCAAACCCTCTGTTTTTGCACTTCCTGCTTGATTTCAAGGACAGATGGCTCCCTTCAACTATCCATCTGCAAAGCCCATTCATCAAGCTTTTAAGTGTGAAGGGCACTGAGCATCAAAAGCAATTTTTCCTAAGCTCTGGGACCTCTTGCTGCATATGCAGAGACAGAAAGGCATTTTTACAGTTCTCTGATTGGTCAGATTATCTGCTTTTGAAATATAGGGCACTGAAAGCACTCCAATAAGATGTTCTAGGACTGTTCCATCTACAGCAAGACATGAAATGGACATAACTAGTGAGTCAGTAAAGGAACTCTTGTAACAGAACTTCAGTGGGTGTTGCTAATGGTACAATCCTCATGAGACAAGACCAGAAATATGAGTTCAAGGAGAGACTAAAGAATGAAAAGTGAGAAGAATAATGATGAAAATTGCAACACCAAGCCAATTACTGCAATTGCTACAAAAGATTTTACATGTAATCTAGAATTTATCCCAATATGATTTATAGATATACAACAGATTATAGTCTAAAAACATTGTATTAAACAATGTATGTCTCACTTACAAAGCTCACAAAATCCAAACACATTATCAGTACGTAATGAGTGTTGTTTTAACAAATAGAAACATTTCATCAGATGAAATGATCCTGTTGTTCAAGTAAATCACAAATAGCAATTGATAGAGTCCATTTTGTCATGTAATTCAGTTGCTATCAATGGAAAACCCAAAAGGCGATTCAGTCATTTCCAAGCAAAATTACCTGGCTTAATAAGATGTTGATATATTTGCCTATTTGTGTTGAACACTATGAGTATTTTGAGCTGATGCCAAATCTTATTAGTGGATGTGGTACTTTACTGTATGCTTACATTTTCCATTTGCAGCAATGTCTAAACAAAACACTGAAATGGGAAAAAAAGGATTTTCTATCATATAGGAGACACAAATATTTTCTTCTGCTTTCACAAGTTAATGTTCTTTGTAGTCTAAATATCATAATTCTGAAGGAGGTAGTATTACTTTGAATTTCACCGTTCTATGTGGCCCACTGCTTCAAATTCTTCCTCTTGCAATCAGATTGGCCCCTGTGAAAGAAGCACCTCTTCTTCTGCCTCCATTCTCTGAACTATATGGCTGGCATCATCTACTGATCACATTGGATTCATGAAAAGGCACATTACTCTTTGAAAAAAGTGGCTATTTGCGTATTCCTGCCCTGTAGTCTTCAGAAACCATCACAGTCTATGTTAGGAGGAAGCTACAATCAAAATCTTTCAGAGAAGTTTCCCTCAAAATTCCTTGATGGATATGTTTAGGTTCCCTTGGACTTCCCCTATTAAGCCATAGCAATTATTGCTGCACTTCCTAAATCACTTTTCTTCCTCCTTTATATGTTTTGTTTGGGATTGTCCCTTATCTGCCTGTACCCTCAAAATGTTATTCTTATAGGGGAAAAATAAATATCATAATAAATATCTGGGATGAAATCAAGTCATGTTGCAAGTGTTGCTATTCTGCCTGATAAACCAACATCTTATTCCTTTTCTTACCCAGAAGTGAAAGAAGCAAAGTCTTTAGGGAAAAAAGATGCTATAGTGCTAGATTCAATCCTATGCAGCATCATGTGGAAAGTGAAATCAGTTGGATGGTGTAACTTTAAAAGTCAGAGAAGAGCACAGTGCAGCCACAGCTCTTGCAGTCAATAGCAATTTCCACACATGGATCGATAGCCTGTGATGGCTGCATAGCTGGCTGCAAAGATCATTCCACATTCATTCTGAAAGGAGGGGCTGGGGAAGAAGAGGGAGTCAGTTCAATGATTACAAAATTCAAAGGGCTTCATTCTTGCTGGCTTGCTTTAAGAAGAAGAAGCCAATCTTTATAATGGCAATTTGCAAGTGTCATCATCATGAGGCCAGTTTCCCTGCAGAGAGAGGTCAGAAGAACAATTTGGAAAAGTAGTGAATGGCATCTCTGTTGTAATAGTTACTCTAATGATCTAAAATTTCTGGATCAGCTCTAGAAAAAAAATATCTGAATATCACAAATGGATCATTATGACTGATTCCAGAGAAATATGCAAAGACCTAATTACATTCCCCAAATAGTTAGCTATAACCATAATTTAAGGAAATACACATACCGTATTTTTCGGAGTATAAGACGCACCATTTTGCCCCCCAAAAGAGGGTGGAAATGTCGGTGCGTCTTATACACTGAATACAGCAATTTTTGACCTCCCGAAGCCCCGCCCCTGCATCCCATTTTTGCGAAAAACAGGCCATTTTTTGCAAAAATGGGGGCGTTTTTGCCTTCCCCCACCCCCTAGGAGTGCTCTGCAGGATTCCCAAACCCTCTGCATGCCCTGTTTTTGCAAAAAAACCAAGCAAAAATGGGCTGGGTTTTTTCCAAAAACTGGAGTGTTTTTGCCTTCTAATTACCCCATCTAGCATGACTGGAGGAGGAATTCTGGGAGTTGAAGTCCACTAGTCTTAAAGCTGTCAAGTTTGAAGTTTGTAAAAAGTATACATGGTTGTAAAAAGTGTACATGGTTGTAAAAAGTATACATGGTTGTAAAAAGTATTCTACTACACTGGTATTTTATTAAATAATATATTACTACACCATTTGGTTCAGAATACTTTTTTCCTTGTTTTCCTCCTCTAAAATCTAGGTGCGTCTTATACTCCGGTGCGTCTTATACTCTGAAAAATACGGTAAGTACACAACTATCTAGAACTATCTGCAAGGAGGCCTTGTCTTCCATTCCCATCTACCAAAGTTTCATGTTCTTTTGGCTACTGCTGGATGGGTGTGGTGGGGTGGGCATGTGACTGGGTGGGCATGGCCAACTCAACATCACTCACCTGACCCCTCCCCTCCCATCCATTTCTCGCCACTGGAGAACATCCCATTGGGGACAGACAGCTAGCCCTGGCTGGGTTCCTAACCACAGACAGGCTGATATACAGCCAGTTTAGCTTCGCACCATTATTGACGCATTAGGCTAAGCTCAAAAAAAGTGGGAAACCAGCTGTTTTGGCTTAGAAGGCTGCACCAGTAGTGGGTTCTAAATCCCATTGCTATCGGTTTGTGTGTGCACTCACACGCTTGCGCGGCGCTTCTGTGCATGCGCAGAGCCTCCCGCCGCTGCCTCCACTACCAATTCTCTGAACCGGGCCGAACTGGGAGCAACCCACCGCTGGGCTGCACCACCCCACAATCCGGCTGCTTTGGGGATCCGTATCCCATACGCTCTTCCCCCCCTTTCGTGAAAAGAAATAAAAATTGATTTTGCGCTATGAGGCACTACCAATCTCTCTCGAGCGCGGCTCCCCTGGATGTTGCAATGCAGGTAGAATGCAGACGCAGAGGAGGAAGCAGACTTTGGCTGCTTCCAACTGCAGAAAAGGAGACCAGCCATCCCGCTCCCTTCTCCGCTCCGCTTCTTGCCCCTTCCATCTCCTCAATAAAGAGACCCTCCCAGGCCGCCCCTCTTCCATCGCCAACTTGCCTCCCCGGCCCATGTGTTTTTGTGCAAGGCTTCCCCGCCATGCCCTGCTCTGGCTGCTTCCCCTTGGTTAACGCCCAGCAAGGCAGAAGTTGCTCTGCCATGAACAGGTGGAGACGGGCAGTGAGGGGCATACCTGAGCAATGCTCCTGCACCAAAAAACCTTCCCTTACCCTTCCCCTGTGTAAAGATTGGGGCCTTTTTACTTTGTCCTAGGCAGAGGGGACACTCTGGGCGCAGGTCGCCATCGGCATTACCTTCGTGAGCAGCCGTGGTGTGAGCCCCATGGGCTGGAAAGTAAGGCGGGCCACCTCAGGGGGGGGCGGTGAGGCTCAGCTGCCTTTCGGGCCCAGCTCTCAGCTTCTGCTGGCCCTCCGGGCGGCTGCTACCCATTCGCCCTCCCCTCTGCCTCAGGTCCTGCATCCAGCCCATGACAGGGGGATGCACATCACACACCGCTTCCAGGCCAGCCTGGCCGGTGGGTGGCCGAACAGGTGGCCCTTGGGGGAGAGTGCCACACTGGGGCCGAGTCCACTGCAGTAAAGCGAGGTGCGAGCATGCAGCCCCAGGACATCTGCCTGCCTGCAAGCCAGGAGTGTTGCCGGTGCTGGGTCCATTGGGGCAGGCCGCTTGGGCCAGCGGAGGCACGTGGAAAGTCTGGAGCCCCTCGAAGCCTTCAGGACAGATCAGGTCATCCAAGGCGAGTAAAGCCTTAGCCGACCTGATCTGTCCTGAAGGCCTTGAGGGGCTCCAGAGTTTCCACGCATCTCCACCAGCCCGAATGGCCTGCCCTTCAGACCCCAATGGAGCCAGCGCCTGGCAGCAGTGCTCCTGACTGGCAGGCACAGAGTGGGAGCAGCTGGGCCTGGTTCATGGGTGCTGCATGGTCCGGGCGAGCGGTGACAGCAGGCAAGCAAGGGGGCATCACACAATCCCTGTACTCAGAGCAACTTATCAAAAATTAGGCAGGCGATGTCAGGTAAGCAGGCAAGGAGTAGGAGCAACTGGATCCAGGTGAGTAGCATCAGCAGGCAAGTGGGTGAGGAGCAGGAGCAGCTGGGCTTGGGCCATGTGGTCCGGGCGAGCAGTGATGGCAGGCAAGTGGCAAGGAGCGGGAGTGGTTGAGGAACCAGAGGGCAGCCAGAGAGCAGCTGGCACAACTCTAGGTGAGCGAGGTGAGATAAGGAGTGGCTGGAAGGGGCAGGGCGGGCGGGGTTGGGTGGAGCCAGCCAGTGGTGCGATCAGCCAGTTCCCCAAACTGCACAAAAAGATAGCAACCGGTTTCCCCAAACCGGTGCAAACCGGCTGAATCCCACCTCTGACCAAAACCACGAATCAGAAAAATGTAACCATAAGTGCCTGGATAATTCCCACCGTTTCAAGGTATTAGGTTAGACCGGAAAGTTAAAAATCCATGCCAGAAGAAGACGACAGTGGTAAACCACATTGGTATTACTATTGCCAAGAAAACTATATAGACATGTGACTATGAAGTCATCAAGAATTGAACTTGACTTGAAAGAGATTTTATTATACTGAGGAATATTATTCACCAGCAAAAAGAAGATTTTTCTATGCCATTACTAGTCTGTTCTTTCAGAAAGGAACTGCACTGAATTAAAACCAGAATATTGGCAAAGTCATATCTCATCAACTTTCCTTCATATTTTTCAGGTATGCTGTGCCTTAAATACAGCAGGCATACTCAAAAGAAGTCAGGGAAAATGGTGAATTATGCTGCTTGGAAGAAACAGTCTGAGCAGCATTACATCTCCCAAGCACTGGAGATGAAGTCAGCTTTTGGGCATATTATAGTTGATATTCTTCCTGTCTCCCCGTGAGTCACTTCATATGTTTCTCCATAATACAGCTATGAAGAACAGCCAAGCCTGTCTCCTGAGGAAGTATTTTCAATCCATGATTAATTACATTCATCCTATACCAGCCTAGATAAACACAAATGTACACAATTCCTACACATGCATACAGGCCGTATATACTACTAGTCTGCCTTTTTCCTCCTGCCTTTATTTTTGTGTGAAAAGAAATGAAAGGAAGCAACTCTTTGAAATCTGTTGATCATTTCCAACAATACACTTTCCACTGTTTCCACATCCTTCCCATGGAAAGTGTGTCTGTGTGGGGGATGCAGAGTAGAAAAGCAATTTGTTTCCATTTAAATTCATTTTGAGAGAAAAGGAGAAGGGAATAAAGTAATCAAGATTATTCACTACTGACATGGTTCCTAGAGACCAGAAATAGGACATGATATTATTGGCCAGGAAATTGAAATCTAAAGTAAACTATACTGTAGAGCAACTGCTATAGCTGAAGACCTGCTGCCTGGAAGAAAGTCAAACTGCTCAGTCCCAGCACAAGACTGAGAGTGGGGCCCGTGTTCCTCAGGGTCACATATTGAAATGAGATCCCCCCCCCCCTAGCAGCTGTGAGCATCTTGACCTACATTCAGAAAAGCCATAATGCCAGCATTTCTGAGCTGGGCTGCTCCCGGTGATTCTGAAGTATACCTGCTGAATAAATGTATGTGTTCCACAGACTAGAAGACCTGGGTTTTGTTCAACTGAGCAAAGCCTACATTATAATTCTTGCACTCACAACACAGTTAGAATACCCGATCTCCTAAAAAAAGCCCATGATAATGTTAGCATCCTGATTTCTTCCCATTTAAGCCGAGAGGAATAAGTTCTTGGAGAAACCATGCACTCTGTTAGAGCTACCTATCCTTGCTCACAGTATGTGTGGTTGGGAAGAAATCTTTTCACACGTATCCCTTGCCTCCTTTTAGTTTTGTCCTGCACAATGTTAATGAAAAAAGAATGAATACAGTGTGCTTCTCTATGGATTACAATAGTGCTTAGTTTTCTGGGCTACACATGGAAGGGACTCTTTCCTTTCTGTTATGATTGCCAATAAACTAGGAATAAACTGTCCCAGCACTAGGCAGCGGGTGGTTGCCAAGAATGTATTGTGTAAAAGCAAGAAATTTGGCTGTTGACTCTGTTACTTCTCAGCAGAGCCATAATGCTTTTGAATAAAAGTCAGCAGCAGCATTTTCTTCACCATGCATGCTTGAGCGGAATCGCCTACTCGTGTTTTCCGAAGCCCAAATTAAAGAACCAGGCCATAGCAGGATCAATTCATGTGTGTGAGACTGAAGCATACAAATGGGTGGTTTCCTCTGCAGCTTCTCTCTGTGGTCTCTGCTGAACTGAGGGAAGCTGAGTAGTAGAAAACAGCAAGAAAAGGAGGTGATGGTAGCAACCCAAACAATACAGTAGCTGTGGCAGCAACCTTGGAGGTAACTTTTAAAATTGCTTCCCTGTAGAGCTGCTCCATCTTCTTTGTTAAAATGCAAGGGTAGATTGGTCCAGGTTGCTCCTCTACCAGCTGCAGATGCAGGCAGCATAGAATCATAGGGCTGGAAGGGACCTTGGAGGTCTAGTCCAATCTAGTCCAACCCTCTGCAACCCTATACCATCCTGGACAAATGGCTGTCCAATCTTTTCTAGAAAACCTCCAGATATGGAGCACCCAGAACTCCAGGAGGCAAGTGTTCCATGGATTAATTGTTCTCACTGTCAGGATATTTCTCCTTAGTACCAGGTTGGACCTCTCTTTAATATCCTGGTGATTTCTTCTGATCCATCTCTGTTTGCTGGTTCTAACGTAGCCATATCTGGGCATCAGAATGGTGGAAATCAAACCATGGTTATACTTTTTTTAATCCTTAAAAATGATGAGTAATCCATCATTGGATTATGTCAAGATTTAAGATATACACAGAAACAACCAAAATAGCACCTCTATAGATGAACATAATCAGATGGCATATATAGAAATCAAGGGGAGAAGGCTGCTGAGAATACAGTGGACAGTCAAGAAACAAACCAATGGATCATCAAACAAATCAATCCAGAGTCCCTGCTTGAGGCACAAATGGCCAGGCTCAAATTATTCTATCTAAGAAACATTATGCAAAGACCTAGCTCTGTGGAGAAGCTCATGCTAAAAGGAGTGAAAGAAAAGAGAAGTAGATGACCAGCAACCAAGCGAATTGACTCGGTTACAGTGGCCATAAATGCAACATTGGAAGCCCTGAAAGACCAGGTTAGGAACACATTGTCATGGAGAAAAATGTAAGGATGCTATCATTTTCAAGTGTTTTGATGCTGCCAAGAGAACTTCAGATTCCTAGAACATGGTCTGCATTACCTACATGAAGGGCTGCTGGCAAGGGATGGGCTGCACCTCACAAGAACTGGGAAGAATGTATTCAGAAAATGACTGGCTCATCTTATCAGAAGGATTTTAAACTAAAATTGAGGTGGGAGGGTGACTAATCCTTAGGATCTTTAGGACCGATTTCCAAGCATAAACCCCAAGACAACTTATCAAACAATGACATAGGGAATGATGGGAAGGAAGAAAAACTTAGCTATAAAGTAGGAGATAGAGGAAGCATACCCAGGATCAGCCATAAAAGACTCAAATGCCTATACACTAATGCTCAAAGTTTAAGGAACAAATTGAAGTAACAGTACTCAAGGGCAGGTATGATATAATTGCCATTACGGAAACTTGGTGGGATGAAACTCATGACTGGAATGTACTGATGAAAGGATACAAACTGTTCAAAAGAAACAGACCTACAGTAACAAAAGAGGAGATGGAGTTGTATTATATGTAAGAGATCACTATATCTCTAAAAAGATGGCCAAAACCAAGAACAAAAGCCTCCTAGAATGTATATGGGTCAATATAAAAGGAAAGAAGAATAGCATTGCCATAGGTGTATACTACAGGCCACCCAACCAAGCAGAAGAAATAAATAATTGTTTTGCTAACCAGTTAACAAATGTATGTAGAAAACACACCACAGTAGTAATGGGGGGACTTTAACTACTCTGATATCAACTGGGAGTCAAAGTCTGCAGCAAGTGGGAGATCAAACAGGTTCCTGACCAACCTAACTGACAACTTTGTCATCTAAAAGGTAAATGAGGGAACTAGAGGGACAGCTATGTTGGACCTACTTCTTATTAATAGAGAAGAAGTGATAGAGGGAGTTGAAGTTGCTGGAACTTTGGGCAAGAGCGACCACATCATATTGGAATTCAATATAACGCAAACACAAGCAATAGAGCATAATAAAACCAGTGTCTTACACTTTAAAAGAGCTGATTTAAAAATACTTAGAGAGAGCTTGGGAAGGATTCCATGAATGAAAATTTTAAAGGGGAAAACAACTCAAGAAGCTTGGGAAACTCTGAAAAATGTGATTATAAAAGCTTAATCCAGCTCAATCCCATTGAAAAGGAAAAAACAAGAAATCCAAGAAGATAATTCAAAACAGGGAAGATAGTGATGAATTTTTCAGACTGAGAACAAAAGGCCAATAACTCTTGTAAACTAATGTAATATTTAATTTTTAGAAATTTAATGTTTTTAGCAAACAAAGAAAAAAGTCATGAAAATAGAGACTGACACTATAGTGACTTGCAAAGTGTGCCATATGTTTCAGCTTATGCCCACAGAAGACCCAAACTATGTATGTATCAAAAGTAAACCATTTGAATTACTAGAAGAAAAAGTAAAGGGTCTAGAAGCAATTCAAACCACTCCGAAACTCAATGAAAAAAGCGAGAAATTCCAACCTAAATAAGACTACACCAAAATAAAATACAATTAGGTAGCACAGAGCTTCTAAAAAAATAACCCCATATATGAACATAAAGAAGAAAACCGATACACCAAAATTGAACACAATATGGAACAAACAGCTTCTGTAAAAAAAATGACTCTATATATGAACCTAATGACCAAGACCGATGGAAACATGTCACTTTTAGAAGAAAAAAGCAACCAAGAGCAAAGCCCCTACTATCTACCCTAGTATCCAGTGAAGCCCCTCTGGAACTGAACAATTGCTTTCATAGCCTCCCCCTGGAAGAAAATATGCAGACACCTATAAAAGAGCAGTCATCAATAGTTTCTAAAAAGGAGACACAACCTAGCATTCCTGTGACAGGAAGAATAGTATCCCAGACTTTCCTAGGGGGAAAAAGGCACATATTGGTGATAGGAGATTCAATTCTTTTGGGAACAGAAACTATAATCTGCAGACTGAACAGTCAATCTAGGGAGGTATGTTGTCTCCCTAGAGCAAAAATCAAAGATGTAACTGAGAAACTTACTAAAATAATCAACCCCACAGATTACTACCTCTTCCTTTTCCTACACGTTGGGACCAATGACACAACAATGAATCTAAAAACAACAGAGATTCCGAACAGATAGGGAAGAAAGTTAAAGAATTAGTAGCTCCAGTGGTATTTTAATCTATACTTCCAACAAAAGGCCAACATCAAATGAGGGAACAAAGGATTTTAGAAATGAACTACTGGCTTAAAAACTGATGTCGTCAACAGAACTTTGGTTTCCTAGACCATGGTCTGCATTACCTATATGAAGGGCTACTGGCAAGGGATGGACTGTATCTCACAAGAACTGAAAAGAATATATTTGGAAAATGACTGGCTCATCTTATCAAAAGGTTTTAAACTAAAATTGAGGGGGGAGGTTTTGGACACATTATAGTTGATATTCTTCCTGTCTCCCCGTGAGTCACTGTCAGAGTTTCAGGTCAGTGCTGGGGATCAGTACCCCGGACAGCCCCCTTTCAGGGTGCTGCTTAGTTGTTTAGAGATTCAGGTTAATGTCAGGGTTCCAGAAAACACCCCCAACAAAATAAAACTCTGAGGCCAGAAATTCCTCAAAGGTCCAATTGGCACATCTGGGGAAACCCGAATCTGAAAGCTTCCAGGGTTTCCCCACCCAGTTGAAAGTTCACAACCCTGCCCCACACCTACAAGCTTATCACATGGTCCAATCAAATCTTCACACTCAACTGGATACAGTCTCCACACAGGTGCAGGCATTTGTCCTTGAGTAAAGAATTTTGTTATGACTAAGTTTCTACCGCTCCAACAAAAAACTTCTCCCAATTTCCCAGGCTAAAATATGTGGCAGTTAAAGCAAACAGAAATAATGGCTTCCAGAACTGACAGCAGCTATTCCATTTCTCCAGCGAAAGAAGAACATCTTGAGCTGTGGGGAGAAACACAACAGAGCTGGAAAGCAATTTGGTTAGGAGCCCTTCTTGCAATTTAGCAAAGGACTGCTTTTGGCAAGCAAAGGGAGCTGGGCAGTGGTGCGCCAAGGTCTCCAGCTCTGTGTCGGCAGAGAAATGTGACAGAGCTGGAGAGTAGTATTGCTTAGAAGCCCCTCTTGCAATTTGGAAAAGGAGTGCTTTTGGCAAGCAAGGGGATCAAGGTGGTGGCGTGTTAAGCTCTCCAGCTCCATGGTGGTGCAATTTGTGAGGCTGGGGCTTAGTGGGGGGGAGATGTTGGCATGATGCTTCTCTGGCTGGCTGGACAAGGGCTCTGACACCCAAGGCTGTGCAGGAGGCGAGTGTGGGGAGTTTGGGGCTCTCAGGCGTGGCATCAAAGTAGCATGTTGCAGGGTCTCTGCAGTTGTTCGTAAGTGCAAATGACCCCTATGATGCTGCAACATATGTAACTTTGGGACACAGTCATAAGTACTTTTGGCAGGGATGTCATAACATTTGCTAAGTGAATGTTTGTAACTCAAGGACTACCTGTACTCTTCAATATCTTCATAAATGATTTAGATGAGGGAATAGAAGGAGAAATCATCAAATTTGCAGATGACACCAAACTGGCAGGTATAGCCAGCTGCTCATAAGACAGGCTTGAAATTCAGATGGATCTCAACAGACTTGAACACTGGGCCCTATCTAGCAAAATGAAATTCATTGTAGACAAATCTAAGGTTTTACACTTAGGCAAGACAAATCAAATGTACAGGTACAGATTAGATTTTGCAAGTTCACACAGAACTAGAAATGAGAAGCACAAATTGAGCAAAATTTGAACATATTAAAGTAGAAATGAAGCATATAAATGGAAGTCTTGGAAAAAAATGAGTTAAGAATGATAGGAAGATAGCAATGGGCTAAACAAAATAATGCAGGGCATAGAACTGTTTTGCAAAAAAAAATTCTTTGTTGACTGCCAATACCTATTCTAAGCAACAAGAATTCAGACAGTACTCTTGGACATCACAATATGCACAATATTGGAATCAAACTGACTGTATAATAGGAGAAAATGGAGAAGTGCAATCCAGTTGGCCAGGATCTTTCCAGCTGCATATTGCAGAACAGACCATAAATCATAGGTATTATATATAGTGGTTAAATTTATAAAATTAAAGTAGGTATGCCAGCAGATTTTGATCTGGAAGACACAGCTGAAAATAAGATCATTTAAGTCATGGCTATGTTTGTTTCTTGATTTTGCCTATCTTGAAGAACTGACAATAATATAGTGACAGAAACATTTGCAGATGGAGAATATTTAAGAATTAATTTTACATGAAAGAGAGATACAACAGGCAACAGACCAGCTGCTGAATAGGAAAGTATCAATGATCCCCATTAAATTGTTTAAATCTACAAGAACAGAGGCAGTTAAAGTTTTAACAGCTCTACATATATATATTCTATGTTCTAATGATTGTGTCTAAGTTTATCATTGCCTTCTTCTGTGGATTTAATCTGGGTCCAAGAATAGAAGATGGAAAATATATTGGAGAAGTAAGAAACAGATTAAATCTACAGAAGAAGGCAATGATAAACTTAGACACACTCATTAGAACAACATAGAATCATACAGCTGGATGAGTCCTTGGAGGTCTTGTAGTCTAGCCCTTTACTCAGGGCAGGAGCACTGGAAGTGGTGGGATCATTTTGAACAATGAATCAACCAGAGGGAAAAAAGAATAAGAAACCACTTCCTTCAAACTGACTTCCCAGCCATTGCATGGCTGCATTTCAGTAAATACAGAAAAATGTTGGAACAATATTTGGGTCTTATCTTACAGCTCTGTCATGGGCAAAATAAATCTTGAGTCAAGTTCTACTTTATTCATTTTCATCTGTGGTGGAGAAGCACAATGGAAAGGACTGTATTTCTGGTTGTTCTGTAGTCACCATGAAGGGCAATGAATGATATTCTCAATAGGAGCAGTAATGGTCGCTTGGCTGGCTGGAACTGGACTATACTCAACTGAGAACTGCTACAAAACTTTGTGACCTGGCAAATGAATGCAGTGAACAGTCTGGTCAACCATAATCATATTTTATCAGCATTGTTAAAAATGGAAGTGTAAGTGTTCCTGATAAACACCTGCTATTGACATAAACCAAGTCCCACTTGAAGCCACTCAAAAGTGATGGGAGCGTACTTATCAAAAGTTCCAGCAGGTTACCATATTCCCAGGTTGCAAGGGAAGGGATAACATTAGATTTCTGGCACTACAAAGTTAGTTCTCCTTCAATCTTTTTTAGTGTTTCTGATTTTGTCCATTGATAAATTGGTATGTTGCAAAGGTGGGTTCCTCGCCCGAACTGGTAGCAAGCCGCTTGTGATGTCACGATGACATCATGGAACCGGTTCTGTTGGTGCCAGTCCGTGGACACCGCCCTCTTAAAAAATTTTTTTTTTAAAAAATAATAATTTATTTTTTTGAATTTTTTTGCGGGTTTTTTTTCTTCTGCACATGCACAGAAGCCGAGTTTCCAGCACTGCGCAAGCATCGCCATCTTGTTTTCGGCTTTTTTGGGGGGTGTTATTTTTTGGCACTGCGCCACGTGCCCATGAGGCGTGGCCATGCATGCAGCACAGGAGGAAGTGAACCGGCAGTGAGGTAAGTTAGAACCCACCACTGGTATGTTGAGGTTATGTCATGGGAGAAATGAATAAGTCTTAGGACCACTTCTGTCAAGCTCAGGAAAGCGGGAGTCCAGGCAGTTCAAATGAATATAGGTTTATTGTATGCAAATGCTCTCTACAAGAATCTGAACTACTAACGGTCAAAGCAAATTGACTAGATAAGGGTAAACGGAATTCAAGGTGGGCTGGACTTAGATCTCTAATGGGCACAAAAGGACTCAAGACTGATGACTCATTTGACAACTCTCATATTATGATTTATAGGCATATTTCAGACTTTTTGCATATGCCTAAAAACAAAATGTGTAAGAAACAAATACTCCAAAGCACAGGTATCATTGGGACTGGCTGCAAGCCAAATTTCTAGGCCTATTGTTACACACACACACACACACACGTAATCTTCTCAGAGTGAGCAGCATGGTTAAAATATCAGTTATGCAGATGAAATTTTTTATTCCAGCTAAGCTAAGACCTATGATCAATTGATGTTCCAGAGTAGCTATTTTATCAACATTTTCAAATATGCCAGAGAATATGATTCCTCTTTCCAGATGGTGAACTCTACTTCTGGTTGGCTATGTGATCAATGAGAGTTTGGGTTTACTAGCCAAATTACACATACAATATATGCATTTACTTACTAAAGTAATTCTGCTATGTTTTTATTATGCAATGATCATATTTACTTTGGAGGAAGCATATGTACAGCTTGGATGGCCAGTATAAATAGTGGAAGCTCATTGACAGAAACCAGCAAGCTGAAGGAACTGAACAGTAGGATAGCTGAAACTTTGAGGGAAAAAGAAAGCCAGAATTTATTTTGCTTTGAACCTGGTATTTGTCTTTGTTAGAAACTTAATCTTCATGTCTGTTATTTAAAAGGATAATTGCACAGATGAATATAAAAAATGGCTTGAATCACTTGAACCTTAACATAATTGGTTATGTTACCTTGATCACCTTGAGCCCACAAGGCAACAGAAGACCGTTTCTTCTGTGGTAGCAGCAGGTTGGGACCACTGGCAACTGCCAGGCTGATGCATCATCCTTGGAATCCTACTGCATTAGAAGAGACATTTACTAGAACAAAGGTTTGCAGACAAAAGAATCTTGTAAATTGATGCCTGAGAGAGAGAAAGCTAAGGGGGTTGCAAATGCTTATTAAGCCTTCTCATAGACATGGTAGGAAACTATCAACGAGGCAGAGTTCATTGGACTATGTTACTGCTGAGACATAAACAATAAAGAACTGAAAATAGTGTGGTCTGATAGGAAAAGAGTCCTATTATTCCAGTGAGATCGAGACAGGTAGAACAGGAACATGTAAATTGTCAAGGGAACAGAATCCTGGAGTGCAAATCCTGAGTGAAATGGAAACGCTGAACAACCTGGAGGAATAAATATAGACTTGGGGATGGAATAGATGAAATGTGTGGAGGAGGCAGTGAGACCATTAAGGTTGCAGGAGCCAATGGAAATTATTTGTAAGGATTTCATTCTTTTGGTTTAAAGTTGTTATATGAAATAGATTAAATGAAGATAGGAAACAAGGTAGAGGAAAGCCAGCAGGTTCAGGACACCTCTTCACAGCCACACAAACCCTCAGAAACACACCCACTCTGCTTTGAGAGTTTCCATCTAGCTGGCCAGAGGGAGGGATACTGAATTGTAGTATTACAATTAGTATCCTGTCCATTTCAAAAATATTTAAAGAATACTTCTGAGGTTTTTCCAGCCCTATCATTCTATGATCATCTTCCTTCATTTGCTTTTGCAACAGAAACAAAACAAGATATTTAAAAAAAAGGATTGTGAAAAGACCTTTTGGGAAGAGCTGTGGACTGAAGGGGTTTTATTACAAATGGCTTCTCAACATTATAATTCCCTATAAAGCTTTACTTTTGGAGAAGCTGATTTCATTTAAGCTGTACAAGAAAGGGAGGTGGATGGAGAGATGCAATAATCACTCCCCCCAAATATCTATTGCACCCAACTGCATTCAGTATGGTGTTTGGTTATGCTAAAAGGTTGCTAATGGAGTCTAGCTATGGTAATTTCTTTCTTCAAATAATTTTATTACAGTAGATTATCTAAGGACAGCAAGAACAATCTCATCATTAGATTATAAAATTCTGCATGTTTTTTAATAACATTTTATTTAAAATTTTAAAGAGAACATAAAAACTAACAGAAACTAATACAGAAAAAAGAAAACAAAGAGAGGGAGGGGGGAAAGTGTGGAAAGAAAGGGTATTTAGAAATAGAAAGAAACTTCCAGTTTCTGTTGCAGGAAATATAAGCATAATGACAGATAACTCTTACTCTGTGATTCTTAAAAAAAAACATCCTGCATGTTTGATGCAACCTAAAGTATAGGTAGTCTCAAATTATGACCAGTCACTTAATGACCATGCAACGTTATGGCAGACTCAAAAAATGATACTTCTGTCCGGTCTTCGAAATTATGACTGCTGCACTAACCCCTTAGTTATATGATTGCATTTCAGGCACTTGGCAACTGGCTCACATTTATGACCAGTTGCAGTGTCCCATGGTCACATAATTGTATTCTACAATATTTTTTTGCCATTTTCTGGCAAAACCCAGCAAAAACACCCATTTAATAAGCTGGATTCAGACTTACAGTCATAGCTCATCAATGGTTCTGCAGTGTCCTGGAAGAGGATATTAAGTGGGGTGTCCAAGGCTCCAGCTCAGTATTATTCAACATCTTTAAAAACTACTTAGAGAAAAGAATTAAATGACTTATGAGTTTTGGATGACCTAAAATAAGAAAAATTAATTTATGGCTTAGAGGACAAACTCCCAATTCAAAATATGCTCAATAGGCTTGACATTGGACCAAATCCAATGCTGTTCAACTGTGAGAAGAATAAGGTAGAGAAAATGAAATGCACAGATATGGAACTGCAGAAACCTGGCTGAGGTTTCTGCAGTGTGTACCTATGAGTACTAATGGACTATTATCTAACCATGATCAAGCAATGTGATGGAGCAACTGAAAAAGTCCAATGCAATCTTGGATGGCATTAAAGGAAGCATTGCCTACAGTTTATAGAAGATAATAATTCCATGATATTCTGCTCCACTTGGACCACACTTGGAATACTGTATCCAGTTCTGGGCATCACACTTTAAATGAGACATGAAGAAATTGGAGCTGGTGAAAAGGAGAGACACCAGGAGATAAGGAGTCTGGAGAAAAGCCCTTCAAAGAATGGTTAAAGGAGCTGGTCATATTTAAGAGGCAGTTTGGTATAAGGATTTGGAAATGGGACATGGTGAGTTTTACTTCTCCTTTAGGCATGAAAGTCACTGAGAGACTTAGGCCAGGCATCCTCTCTCAGTCACCTCACAGAAGATTTTTGTTTTGGAGAAAAGCTATTAAGATTCATGCTGAACAATAGGGAGAAATTTCCTGATGGTGTTAATCACACCTTACTGGAGGTTTTCATATAGCCATTTGTTGGGGATATTTTAGTGGGTTCCTGGACTGAGCAAGATGTTGCTCAGTTGTATTTAAGGTCTCTTTTAAATCCTATTTTCTGTGTGTCCTGCTTTAGATGACAAGGACATTGCAAAATAAATCTGTTTATATTTAATCTTGCATTGGGATGACTTAGATAAGGGCATGACTGAAAACATTCAAGATCTTTTGCATGCTGTTGCTCTTTCAGTAGCAAAGATAGACATTTCTAGCTTCTGGTCAAACTCTGGACAGCATTCAGTATCATTTACTGTATGTGGCACAGATCCAAATCCATACTAGAAATATATGCCATGTATTTATCGCATATACAGTAATGAATGTTATGCTCCATCTAAATCCATACCTATTTTTAAACTATTAGTAAAAAATGGAAAGTGGACTGTATATCAGACTAGTTCAAAATCTGCAGCAGAATGTCAGATTCTGTTAGCAATAGGTATATATGTGTATGTTCTTCATAAATGGCAATATTTGGGCAAATGAAATTATCTTCATGCTGGTGTACTAGAGACAGAAAATCAATGCAAATTAAATTTGAACTGTTGTGTTGGCTTCTATGCTACATGAGGCAGAAGCCAGCATGCGCATTGAAACAACAATGCATGTTTACATGGAAAAATATTTACAATATGTAAAATTATTACGCCACATAGAGCATGTGAATCTATCCATATTCTCAGTGATGACTATATTAGATTAAATATGTCTCTTCATCTTGATCTCAAAGCCTAATCCTTCTTGTTGCCTTGCCCAATGCAAAAGGGCAAGCAGATAGCTGGTACAGTATTGCATTGTGACATTCAGCAGAAAATTAGGCAAGAGAGTGCAGAGTCAAGGTGTCTGCTGCTTCTGAGAGCAACTTTGTATACTACATTTCTCCAAAGGAGTGATAGAGAGTGGGCAATGAGATCATCTTGTATCTGCTCTCTAGGCAGTGCATTCCTTACCCTCCTCCTTCCAAGATCTGAAGAAGACAAGTAAAAGGAAGAGGGTAGAAAAGCTCCTTCTTTCTCTTGCACAATTTGCCTGCACCTAGATGTGGTAACATGAAGAAGAGGAGGTGTTGCAGGAAGAGAGAGAGAATTTATCCCTCCCCCTCTTCCACACACACAGAGACACACATTTATCTGAAGATGGGAACAGGGAGGAGCATACTGTATGAGTAGGAGTAGAGATTGCTGGTTGTGGGTAGGAGGTTTTAAAGAAGAGATTGGACAGTCATTTGTCTGAGATAGTATAGGATCTCTTGCTTCAGCAGAGAGTTGGACTAGAAGACCTCCAAGGTACCTTTCAATTCTCTGGAGGGGTGTTTGCCTCTCTTCACCCTATGGCAGTTTCCTTTTCAATACAAAAATTGTGCTGTTACAAATCTTTTCTCAAATGCTCATTCATTTCACTTTATATTAAATTAGACATTGAGAAACCAAGCTTGAAGCAAGAGTTGGGTTAGATGAACCAGGACCCTCTTGGATCCTGCCCTCAGAGTTGGTACTGGTCTAAGGCTTTATGCCCTCAGTGGAACAGTGGATTCCATTTTCTCCACTACCACCCCAGCCATCTGCATAGGGGCAAGATATGTCAAATCATCTTTTCCTTGCTAGAAGTAAAAAAATGACATTCAATGCCTGTGAATTTGGGTGGCAGAGAAAACCAGCTGCTTTGAGAACCTTGTCTCCTTCTGCAAAAAGGTAACATCAGCCCAATAAGTTGCAGTATCATCTTTGCTCATTTTTCAGAGCAGAAACGCAACTAAGAAGACCAGGCAAATACCTCCCTCTGCCTGCAAAATGCCCTGATAGCACATCAGCATCCTTGCATATATAAAATGATACTTCAAGTTATATTGAATTCCAATGGTTAGTTTACACCAGTAGTAAAACTATAGCTACTTTGTAGCATTTTCTGCAGAGGAGCCTGAAAAGGTTGACTTCCATATTTTATGTGACTTTGTGCATTTCAAAACATTACTTGCTCTTCCTGCCCTTGAAAACCATCCTTTGAATAACTGCCCAGTTTTACCTAGATTTTAAATATCCTTGTGGGATTCCATCCTGACTGACACAGATTGAAGGATGCCAAAGAATACAGAAGTGCAAAGGAAAGTTCTGAAAGACACTGCAAGTGGAAGAGGAAGACATCCTGCGTAGTCATTCCTTGAAGGGAGAAATGTCTTGTGGATTGTGCCCAGAATGTAGAAGAAGAAGAAGGAGAAGGAGAAGGAGAAGGAGAAGGAGAAGGAGAAGGAGAAGGAGAAGGAGAAGGAGAAGGAGAAGGAGGAGAAGGAGAAGGAGAGGGAGAGGGAGAGGGAGAGGGAGGGGGAGGGGGAGGGGGAGGGGGAGGGGAGGGGGGAGAACAACAACAACAACAAGAAGAAGAATTCCATGTACTGAATAGTGAAGGAGGATTTCTAAACATTGAGAGCTGAAGCAAATGTGACATAGAAGCCCTGTGATTAGATTTACTGTCACTATTCTATTTTACTGTGCAGACTTTACAATTTAACTATAGCAGACGTACTGTGGCAAGGGGGCATTTAACCCTTTCTTTCTTATAACTTCTGGAATATAAATGTCCCTGCTCCTCAAAATTTGCTATTGAAGAGCTACAGTGCCAAAATGGTATCATTCTCATACCTGTATCAAAAGGCAAATGATAAAGTCTAAGATCGAATATATGATAAAAATCCATGGTAATATTTATTTCAATATTTCAGCTGATCTATGTATTTTGCCAAATCAAATCATGGTATGTTTTCCCTAAGTTAAACCTCCATGAACCTTTTAAGCTCTGCTGGAAGCCTGGTTCCAAATGCTTTCTTAATTGAAGAAAGTTGAGTAGTGGGAAGATGGGCTGGGGCTGCTTTAACTGATGGCCCAGGTAGTATTGGAATCGAATATTATCCAGAGAAAATTACTATGCAACTCCAGTCAGAGAGTCTGGGCATAGATATTTTGGGATGGGTTGGTGTTGAGCTGCCTATCAATTGTTCAGGACTTTTATTCTCATTCATGTGCAGGCCATAATAAACAGGCAAATGCATTTATTTTGGGATGTATGAGTACCCCCAGAATTCCCTGCCTGATTGCTCCTATACTGCCCAAACAAAGCAGCAATCCTTGCATTGTTTTCTCATGGATATATATGAGACACATACACACATACACATACATACATATATATATATATACACACATACATACATACGTATATACACACATACACACACACACACACACACAGATATATATATATATATATATATATATATATATATATATATATATATATATATATATATATATATATATATATATATATATATATATATATAATCAACTTGAAAAGACACCCATCAATTCACAAGAATCGCAAATTGCATATTGAAATATTTGATATATCCCAGTTTGATGAGAAAAATAATTTACCATCTAGTAATAAATGATACTTAACTCATACAACAGTTTTTCATATTTAAAATTTATTTATTTAAGAGAAATAATTTTCTTGAGGCCTCTTCATTAAAGCTTTAGACTATGTAGAGTTATTCAAGCATTATAATTGTGGGTTCAAATATAGGAAATGAGAATCCAGATGATTACAAATGTCTGTTCTTGCAGATGTTGCTATGACAGCAATGTCAATTATGTAGTCAAAAATACTGTTTTCATTCTGTCAAATGAAAAAGTATCTCAAACTTGATGAATATTGCTGATCAACAGTGCCTTGCACCACTGGCCAAAGTCTTCTGATGCCACAGAATGGAAATGTACAGAATGGAAATTTACAAAAAATGGAAAGAAGGACACATAACTAAGGCAGAATATCAGCAGATAGCCAGAATCTGCAAAGACAAAGTCAGGAAAGCAAAGGCTCAGAATGAACAAAGACTTGCAACAAAAGTCAAAGATAATAAAAAAAAACATATAAATAACAAGAAAAAAAATCAAGGAAACAGTTGGTCCACTAAAGAGAGAAGATGGCAAAGAAGTACCGTAATAGGCAGCAGAGAGAAAGCAGAGCTGCTTAACTCAATCTTTGCATCGGTCTTCACGCAAAAAGAAACAATAGTCCAACTTACCAAAACCGTTACTGTTAAAGACAGACTAGAAATAAAAGTTAAAATAAGCAAAAAAAAAAATGGTAAGAGGACACCTGTCTGATCTTGATGAATACAAATCATCAGGACCTGATGGATTACATCCCAAGGAGCTGGCAGATGTCATATCAGAACCACTGTGCCACATCTTTCAAAAATTCTGGAGCACCGGGGAACTAACAGAGGACTGGAAAAGAGCTGATGTGGTTCCCATCTACAAAAAAAAAATGGGGGGGGGAACAGACCCAGGAAACTACAGACCAATCAACCTAACATCAATACCCGGGAAGATACTGGAAAAGATAATAAAAAAACAGATCTGCCAACATCTAGAAATGAATAAAATAATAACTAGACATCATGGGTTTGTTAAAAATAGATCATGCCAAACCAATCTTATTTCATTTTTCAACATAGTGACTAAATATCTGGGAAGATTTTGGAAAAGATAATCAAAAACAGATCTGTGAACAACTAGAAGAAAATAAAGTTATAACTAATAGCCAGCATGGGCTTATTAAAAACAGATCATGCCAAACCAATCTTATTTCATTCTTTGATAAAGTCACTAAATTAGTAGACCAGCGAAATACTGTGGACATAATATACTTAGACTTCAGCAAGGCATTCAACAAAGTAGACCACAGCCTATTTCTTGGAAAGCTAGAAAAAAGTGAGATAGATAGCATCACCATCAGATAGATTTGTAACTGGCTGACAAACAGTACTTAATGAGTAGTCCTTAATGGTACTACATCTACATGGAGGGAAGTAAGCAGTGGGGTACCACAAGGTTCCGTCTTAGTCCCAGTACTCTTCAATATCTTCATAAATGACTTAGATGAGGGAATAGAAGGGGAACTTACCAAATTTGCAGATGATACTAAGCTGGCAGGAATAGCAACACCCTAGATAATAGGCTCAAGATCCAGATGGATCTTGACAGACTTGAACTATCTAGTAAAATGAAATTCAATGAAGAGAAAAGTAAAGTCTTGCACTTAGGCAAGAAAAACAAAAAGTACACATATAGACATGGTGAAATCAGGCTGAACAGCAGTAACTGTGAGAGGGATCTTGGAGTCTTAGTGGACAATCAGTTAAATATGAGAGAGCAGCCAAAAAAAGCCAATGCAATCCTAAATTGCATTAACAGAGGGATACAATCAAGGTCAAGTGAGGTACTAATACCACTCTATAAAGTCTATAAAGACCACACCTAGAATACTGCATCCAGTTTTGATCACCACACTATAAAAAAGATGTTGAGACCCTAGAAAGTGTGCAGAGAAGAGCAACCAAGATGATTAGGAGACTGGAGGCTAAAATATACGATGAACAGTTGCAGGAACTGGGCATGGTTAGTCTAGTGATGAGAAGGACCATGGGAGACATGATAGCAGTGTTCCAGTATTTGAGAGGCTGCCACAGAGGGTAGGAAGTCAAGCTATTTTCCAAAGCACTTGAAGGCCAGACAAGGAATAATGGATGGAAACTGAACAAGGAAAGATTCAACCTGGAAATAAGGAGAAATTTTCTGACAGTGAGAGCAATCAACCAATGGGACAGCATGCCTTCAGAAGTTGTGGGAGCTTCATCACTGGAAACTTTCAAGAAGAGACTGGACTGCCACTTGTCAGAAATGGTGTAGGGTCTCCTGCTTGGGCGGGGGGGGGGGGTTGGACTAGATGACCCTCAAGATCCCTTCCAACTCTGTTAATCTGTAATCTATAAGAATGTGTACATATATGACTACATCCTAGATTCCCAATAGACATGTGAAGTGCTTTAAACACTCTTGAAAGTGACTGATCTAGATCTATTGTAAATCTGGGTATGAAACTAAAACAGCTTTGATCACTTTGTGGATAACCACTGCTAAAATAATGGAAATGTAATCCTTACAATTTTATTGGATCTCTGAGTGACTATAAATACTATTGATCATTGAATGCTTCTCTTTAAGTTGAGATGGGAATTAGATGCATTAATTTGATTTCTACTTTGATAGGTATTTTCATAAGGGAGTGGTAAAGGAAATGTGATAGTTTGTTAATTTATTGAACTGTGATACAGAATGTCACAAGGCTGAGGATCATCCACTACTGTATACTATTTAAGATCTACATGGATCTGTTGTGTGAAAATAAGCCAGAGGTATGGACAGAAGTATCATCAAAATGGAGCTCCTTTTTTTTTTTACATTATGTCCAATAGAGATAATGGATGTTCTGAATCAATGTCTGGATGCTGGGCTGGTTGAGGACACAAAAATATAGCTCAATTCAAGATGGAATTATTCTTACCATTTGTTGTCCAACTGAGATGCTCTAGTTCAGGGGTGTCAAACTCTATTTCATTGAGGGCTGTATCAAGGTTGTGTTTGACCTTGGGGGGCTGGGGTGGGCATGGCCAGCTTGACGTCACTCATGTCAGGGGCGCCTGTGGTGGTCCGAGCGCTCTGCCAGAGAAAACGGGCACCTGAGCTCTGTTTTGGGCTGTGATGGCCTCCTGCTGTCAAAGCATCGTTTGCCACATTTCTACAAGAAGACTATGGAATGGGAGGGGAGAATACTGTGAGGGAGAAACGTTAGAGATAACACATTCTTGGTTAGTTCCCCAAGGTCATCCTTTGTCCAACACCTGCCGGAAGCTGGGAGAAGAGATTGCCACACTGGCAGAAGATCAGTGGCCAACGTGACCCAGTTGGGGGGTGGGGGAAAAAGGGTGCCAACTTCCTACCGGTTGGGAACTTGGGAGGAAAGTTAGATTTGGGTTTCTCCATGTGCTTGCCAACATGGTCTCCGCATTAAATTGGAACTTTGGTGAATGATTGCCTTGGACTCTGATTTCTGCTTGAGTACTATTTGGAACCGTGACATCTGCAACCCTCTGCCAGTGAAAACAGAGCTTGGGATGGCTTCCTGTGGCTCTTGAGAGCTCCATTTTCAGCTGTGATGGCCTCCTGCAACTGTCTGCCAGTGAAAACTCCATTTTCGCTGGCAGAGGCACCGTGGGCCACTCCTTTGCTGTTTCCAGGTCAGTCCCGCAGGCCAGATCTAAGCACACCGTGGGCCGGATTCGACCCCCAGGGCTTGAGTTTGACACCCCTGCTCTAGATAGTCACATACTTCATGTAAAGCAGTTTGGGAATGGCATCATCCGCAGGACTCCAGACTGAAGGAGACATAGCAAGGGTTCCCACTGTAATTCATACCTCTGCTTAGGTCTGGGTTTATCTCCTGGGCCTCATGCAAGTCTCCAATTATTATTTGCAGCCTAAATTATCCACCTAAATGTTGCCATTGGATTGTAGTCTTTAATATGATAAAAGAAGGTATTAAATGCATTTAGTCCATATGTTTTCTTTTCCAGGAGGTTGACAAACATGAGTCTCCACTGTATCTGCCCTTGAGTCTCTCTTGCACATTCTTCATAGACCAATCAATTTATGTTTTTTGCTAACCCAAGTGTCTCTTTGTTATCTGCTGCTTCTTTTTCTTTCCAGTGTTGCATGTAGATGAGTCCTTTGTATAGAAATTTGTCTGAACAGTATATATGTATCAGAGTTTGTTGCAAAAAATTCAATTTCCAAAAGCACATACAGATGACTGATTCAGCTGGATTCATTAACTCATTTATAAACATAATAATATATATACAATACCACAAGTAGATTATTTATTCAATGTAGCAACAGTTACAAACAGTTTCATGTCCAGCAGCAGACAAGCTTTCAGTTCAGAGTTCAGAGTGGACAGAGAGCAGAGTGGACTGAGCCACACTCAGCCTTAAGCTTAAGTTTCCAGTTTTGATTATCTGCACAGACTCAGAAGTGGTTACCTCCCATTGGCTGACTTAGTTGCTATGCCTATTCATTCGTTAACCTTGTTAACATGGCTCTCCCAGTTCATGAATATTTTAACAATATGTCCTAATATCTTAGTTTTCTTTGTTTGATAGTCTTTAAGGGCCTCATTTTATCCCGCAATATCTCTAGGACTTCAAAGATTTGATCTTTTGTAACTCAAGGGGATTCTCAAATTCACCTTTAAAAAGGGGATTGATTGGACTTGGCCTAAACCTGTGATTCCATGATTCTATGGCCACCTCACTCTACTGCAGTCAGGGTGTGTAACAGTCGGTGGTAAGATAACTGGTTTAGAACCTAAGGTAGCAAAGTGGCCTTAAAACAATGAAAGAAAAGAGAATAGCTGTCTTTTCAAACCATATTATCAGTTACTGAAAGAGACAATATCACTTTACAGTATCTCATGGTAAGACTCATGTAAGTCCTCATAACAGCGGTGTTCCCCAAGGCAGCATTTTAGGACCTACTCTCTTTATTCTTTACATAAATGACATGTGTGATACTATACAAAGTAATTGCGTCCTCTTCACTGATGTTGTAAAACTATTCAACACCACCGACAATACTACAACCCTTCAAAAAGACCTTGACTATGTATCTGAATAGTCAAACAAGTGGCAACTTCAAATCTCAATCAACAAATGCTCTGTTTTACTCATTGGCAAAAATAATCAGAACACAAAATACAAACTAGATAATCATGACCTTGTTGATGATCCTCACTCAGTAAAGGACCTTGGAGTACTCATCTCTAATGATCTAAGTGCCAGAGCCCACTGCAACAACATAGCCAAGAAGGCATTAAGAGTGGTTAACCTAATCTTGCATAGCTTCTTCTCTGGTAACACTGTACTCTTAACCAGAGCATACAAAACATTTGCTAGACCAATTCTTTTTTTTAATTCAAAAAGTTTTATTAGTACAAAGTACAAACATTTTTCTTTTTTTCTCCCCCCTCCCCCCAACCCCCTCCCTTTCCCCCCATCCTCCCCCCCCCCGACTTCCCAGAAAAAGCACAGGGTATAGTATTCAATAAACATAAAATTAAAATATACTAACAAATTATAGATTCAAAATTTCTCTAGTTCTTTAACTCCTTGTTATTTAAAACCTTTTAAACACATTCTAAAAATTTAACATATATCATTATTAAACTATTTACATCTTCTTAATCTGATACTTTTTTTGAATATAATCAGTCCATCTACTCCATTCCAATATATATCTCTCATTTGAATGATCTTTAAGATATGATGAGATTTTTGCCATTTCGGCCAGATGTACAACTTTTAATGTCCATTCCTCGATGGTAGGTATATCTTTTTTCTTCCAATACTGTGCTACCAGCAACCTGGCAGCTGTTATCAAATTCAAAACCAATTTAGTCTCTATTACAGTACAGTCCATAATTATTCCCAGAAAAAAAAACTGTGGTGTAAACTTAATCTTTTTCTTTAAAATATTTTGAATAATCCACCAAATTTTTATCCAAAAAGCCTTAATTTTTTTACAAGTCCACCATATATGAAAATACGTAGCATCTTCACATTCACATCTCCAACATTTAGGTTGTAAATTTGGATATATACAAGCTAGTTTATTTGGATCTAAGTGCCATCTATAAAACATTTTGTAAAAGTTTTCTCTTAAGTTTTGAGCTTGTGTAAATTTTACGTTTCTAACCCATATCTTTTCCCATGTTTCCATCATTATAGATTCTCCAATATTTTGAGCCCATTTTATCATACAGTCCTTGACTAGCTCTGTTTCCGAATCTAATTCCACTAACACATTATACAATCTCTTTATGTGCATTGGACCTTTATTTTTTATTTGAATTATCAACTTATCATCTTGCTGCAAGATACCAGTTTTTAAATCTTCTTTCCATCTAGCCTGCAATTGCCCATATTGAAACCAGGTTCTAATTATTCCTTCTTGACCTAATTGCTCAATAGATTTTAACTGTAATCTAATTCCTTCTTCATAAAGAAGTTCTTTATATGTAATTTTATCTTGCTTTTGTTCCAAATTTATATTTTCTATCTCATGTCTGGGTACTGTCCATATGGGTAATTTATCATTTAATTTACATTGATACTTTTTCCAGACCCGCAATAGCGTGTTTCTTAATATATGACTCCTGAAAGCCCTGTTGCTAGACCAATTCTTGAATACAGCTCATCTGTCTGGAACCCACACTACATATCTGACATTAACACAATTGAGAAAGTCCAGAGATATTTCACAAGAAGAGTATTACATTCCTCTATTCGCAACTAAATACCTTATGAATCCAGACTTGAAATTTTGGGACTTGAAAATTTAGAACTATGCCGCCTTCGATCTGACCTAAGTGTAGCTCACAAAATTATCTGCCACAATGTCCTACCTGTTAATGACTACTTCAGCTTCAACCGCAACAATACACAAGCTCACAATAGATACAAACTTAATGTAAACCGCTCCAAACTTGATTGCAAAAAATTCGACTTCAACAACAGAGTGGTCAATGCCTGGAATAATTACCTGACTCAATTGTTTCTTCCCCAATCCCCAAAAACTTTAACCTTAGATTATCTATCATCGACCTCACCCCATTCCTAAGAGGTCTATAAGGAGCATGCATAAGCGCACAATCGTGCCTACTGTTCCTGTCCAATTGCACCCATATATTCATAATTCTTGTACTCATAATCATGCTTGTACTATTATATATATATATACAATCATGTTTATACTTTGTGTATACTTTGCTTGTTATCATATATGCTTGACAAATAAAATAAAAATAAAATAATAATAATAACTGGTTCACAGAGCTGAGAGGGTACTTATAAGGCCGCTGTGCAAGTACAAGGGATATGTTTTGCCATGCAGAAACATCAAGGAGGCATGTATCTGTACCTATCTCAGGTGTGGGCTTATCCCATTTGTGTGCAGCTGGGGTGAAGGAGAGTTTTGTCTAGATATATTCACAGCAAGTATTATCCACATTTCTCTTGGAAACTGAGCAGTGTGTCTGAACTGTTGCCTTAGCATATTAACCATCCAAAGCTTTGTGTGGTTGCTTCAAGATATACAACCTGGTCAGCATTTATTGCTGGCTCCTGTGCAATGTTGCTATAACTTCCATGGTATAGTATGGAACAACCTTTACTCTGCTGGGCATGTCTATGGCTCTAGAGGGAGTCTTGCTGGAGCATATATTGATTGTAAATAATGTCTCAATATCCTATAACAGGTCTTAAATCAAAATGGGCCTGAAAACACTTCCCTCTAAGGAACTTTTGAAAAGAAGAATCTATTTCTTTGTTTGCAGTTTTCATTTTGGAGTAACTGTGTTGCCCTTTCACCTGTGTATTTTTCTGTACATGTCTCTTCATAGTCAATACTTTGCAGGTTTAAGTATGAATGGCACCCATTTAGCAGCTGAGACTGATCCTTCTGCCCCTCTTCAAAAGACAAAATACTCTTGCCTATACAGCTGGGAGATGGATGGAAAGTGTATGAGTTCCTGCAAAAGAGACTCTTGTAGAGCTCTAGTTTGACTAGAGACAAAGATCTTCCTGCTGGCTTATCTGCCATGTAAAAAAAAGCAGATTGAGAAACAGATTGAGATCCCAGAACTTGAAGAATGGAAGCAAAGGTTTCACATATTTTAATTCTTAGCAGAAAAAAGAGGAAGTCCTATGGAGAACAGTCAGTGACATACAGTAATAGAAGAACATGAGGAATTGCAATTCTTGGACATTTTTGGAAAATAGGACTGATATCATCTGCTGAAGTATAGGACTAATTTAAGAGCTTTCCTTGCTCTGTTAAATGAATGAGTTGATAGTAAGGCTTTTAAGATTTAGTAAAGCTTATAGCAGCCCTTAAGAAGTCTGGGCTAATTTCAAATAGTTAAGATAACCAAGATCTTGGTTAGCATATGGGTGACAAACCCCAAGGAAATCTCAGAATTCTAGGCTAGATAGAGAATTCAAAACACCAAAAATGCATACATAGAAAAAGCAACCCACTTTCATATTTTTGCTAATAACAGCTCATGGATGGTTGTAGAAAGATACTATTAACTTATGACAGACTGGTACAGAGAGAAATAAAAACTTATAGTATATTTTAAAAAAGTAAGACCAGATACATCTTCCCCCTTTTTGACATAAAATTACAATTTTACACTATAAATATGAATGAGAACCTTTCTTTGTAAAAGTGCTTTGGCACTAAAAGCTAAAACTGTTTTTTATTGGATGAAGATCTTTTCTTAGAGTGCAATGTATTTTACAAGTTAAATGTTTATAATCAAAAGTAAGCATCACTAAGTTTAACTATTTGTTATTATTTAATTTTTTAGAAAGAGCCGGAATAGTCATACGCCACTTGTATCAAGGCTGTTGTGTGTCCCAGCACAGAGACCCCTCAGAAATGACGCACACACAACTGGTTGCAAATAATAATAATAATAGGTATTTACTAATAAATGTGCTTAGTAGAAATCTGGTTTAACGTCCATGGGGAACAGAGAAAGTTCTTTGTGCAGAAAGTCCAATACTGTTGCTTCGTGAGATTTGGCCAAAATTCAAACCCCCAGTATAAACAGGCAATTAATCCTCCGTTATCAGTTACTCACTGAAGTTGGCTGAAATCCCGGAACCAATTATATCATGAACCGACAATCCAAAATTCAAAGTCTCAGAACAGCAAAACACGAGTGCAGAGAAATCAAATCAGTTGCTTCCAGCATCAACGTCAGCGTGCTGAAGCCTTAAATAGCCTTTGGGCGTGGCCAAGTAGCCCGCAGCTCTACATGCGAGGAGACCTCCTCCTGCAGAGCCATTCTTGCCTACTAGCTGCCCTGCATGCCCTAGCATCAAGTAGAGGCTCCTCCTCTTCTGAGTCACTCAGCTCCAACTGAGGAGGTGCAGAAGGCCCTGGCTGGCTTTCATCCTCTGGCACTGAATCCTCCTCGCTATCGGACTCAGGTGCCAGGTGCATGGGATGCTAGTGCTGTGCCACAGTCAGCTTGTGGTCCTCCGGATCCATGACCAGCTGCACGGGACACGAGCAAGCCACAACAGCTGCAGCTATGGAAGTGGTCAATAGTATTAAGTATCTGGGGGTGCAGATGGCTAACAATCTGACTTGGTCTCTTTATAAGTTATTTTTAGTGAAGTGTGCAAACCGGTGTTTGCATTTCCTGCATCAGATGAGGAGAGCACATCTTTCTCCTTCTGTCCTGGCCACTTTTTACAGAGGTACGATTGAGAGTATTTTAACAAACTGCATCACTGTTTGGTTTGGTGGCAGTGCCTCAGATAGAAGATTCATACAGAGAGTGGTAAGAACAGCCAAGAAGATTATAGGAAGCTCACTTATTCAGGATACTGCTTACAAGCATTATGTGCTTAGAGCTCGAAGTATTGTTAGAGATCCCACACATCCACTTCTGTTTCTCTGCTCCCCCCTGGGAGGAGGATTTGAAGTATCTATAGCAGGACTACTAGATTCTGTAACAGCTTTCTTCCTGTTAGATGTGGGTGTGAATGAAGGAACAAGATGTGGGAACAGTTCAGCACCTTTTATTCTCCTAGCTGTTAGCAATACGAACTGCCAGCAGGCTGCAGGGATACCTCTTTTATATGCAACCACTGACTGCAGTTTATTTCTCCCACCACAAGATTAGCCAATCAGCGAATCTATGCAAATCTGTGCTACATACGGCCGTACATAACACCCCTCCCCTCTTAGTTTGCAGATAGTCCAATCGTCTCTGTATACAAGTCATGTAATCACGCAGGTAGGCAGGGCGCCGTACAGTCCTACTGGGCCTGCGTGATTCAGTTGTTTCTGGAACCTCATCTGGTGCGGTCATGCCTGCTGCTGCTCTGGGCTCCCCTTGTGGAATTATCTAGAACCTGCTGCTGGGCGTGGTGGCCGCCGGCCTGGTGTCTTTGTCCTCCGGTCCCAGATGACATCGTTGGACTCCGGCAGCTCCCAGTAGGTGTTCGCTCTCCTCCTCTGTGCTTGAGAATAGGTTTTCTTGGTTCCTTGGAGATAGGGCTGGAATTTCAGTGGGAGCTTCATGCTCACTTGTTGTGTATGCCCGTCGGGGCGGAGACTCTCATTGCAAGGTGGCTTGTGCTGTGCTTGTTTGCGGCTGGGAATCGTCTGATTGGCATAGCCAAGATTCCCCCAGCCTCCTTCTGAGCTGGTCTATGTGTCGCCACCACACTCGGTCATTGTCAAGCTCGACTTGGTATGATTTCAGCCCAGTGACAGCGACCACTCTGGCTTTCACCCACTTGGGATCCCCTGCATAGTTATGGGCAAATACCAGATCATCTATTTCTAGTGACCTGATTAATTTGCTAGAGTCCAAGGGTTTCTCTGGGTGATAGTTGGGACCATAATGTCCATCCCATTAACATTTTGGCTGGGCTCCGGTTAGTGGCCGCACATGGTGTGATGTGTTGGGCAAGCAGGAACTGGTCGATTTTTTCCTGCCAGTTCCCTGGGCCCATTCTAGTGAGTGTTTCTTTGGTCATTCTCACCATTCTTTCTGCCCGGCCATTGCTCACCGGACTGAATGGCGAGACGAGTGCGTGCCTTATTCCCAGCTTGGACAGGAACAACTCCATGTTCTTGGCGGTCAGTTGGGGTCTGTTGTCCGATACAAGGACGTTGGGCAGGCCATGGGTTGCAAAGATTTGCCTCAGTCCTCTAACGGTTGCCTCTGTTGTCAAGGTGGGCATTATCACAACTTCCAGCCATTTAGAGTAGGTGTCCACCACAATCAGGAATGTTTGTCCCGCCATGGGTCCTGCAAAGTCTATATGGATTCTTGCCCATGGAGCCTTGGGAATTTCCCACTCTAGTGGGGTTGTGTGTGGAGAAGCCGGTCATGTCTCTTGGCAGGGCATGCAGGTCACCACCCATTCAGTGATGTCCTGGTCTTGTTTTGGCCATCATAGGTAACTCCTGGCCAGTGCCTTCATACTTACTATTCCAGGGTGCCCTATGTGTAAGGTTTCTAGGACCCTCTTCTGCAAACTTTGGGGTACCATGACTCTTTCCCCTCATAGCAGACACTCCTTTAATACTGACAGTTCCAATTGTTTGTTTAAAATGGTTTAAATTCTTCCCCCTCTTCTTCCTGTGGCCACCCCTTAACACCCAGTTTGGACCTTATCTCTTGCTGTGTGATCTGCAATGTCGCAGGATATGACTGGGCTGGTCTTTTCAATGTTGACCAATAATATTTCGGCCACAGGTGCGGAGTCTTCAACGAGGTCAGGTGTAGGGCAACGGCTGAGTGCATCGGCATTGCCTATGCTTTTCCCTGGTCGGTGGGTCAACTTATAGCTGTACCCTGTCAGGAATATGGACCAGTGTGTCATCCTGGGGGACATGTAGTTGGGTGTTTGCTGGTTTCTCGTGAGGAGTCCCAGTAATGGTTTGTGATCTGTGATAAGCTCAAATTTGCGACCGTACAGGTATTCATGGAAACGCTTGATACTGGCCACTGCTGCAAGCGCTTCTTTGTCCAGCTGACTATAGTTCCTCTCAGCTGGGGACAGTGTTTTAGAGTAATAGGCTATGGGAGCCTCAGATCCAGTGGGAAGTTGGCTGAGGATGGCCCCCACTCTGAAAGGGGATGCGTCACATGTTAACAACATGGGAAGGTTCTCATTGTATTGAATGAGGACGCTGTCGGACGATAGTAAGTGCTGCAAATGCGTTGGCTTCCCTCGGTCCCCATGTCCACATGGCCATCTTCCCCAAGAGCCTGTGGAGTGGCTCAGCAATTTTCGCCTTCTGTTTCAAAAAGATTGCATAAAAGTTCAGTAATCCGAGTGAGGAATGCTTGCAATTCTGTTTTGTTGCTGGGGGATGGTGTTTCTGTAATGGCTCTTATTTTGCTATCTGTGGGACAAATGCCTGACCCATTGATTAGGAACCCCAGGAATTTGACTTTTTTGACTCCTATTTTGCACTTGTCCTGCTTCACCTTGAGCCCCCTTTGTTGGAATCATCCCAGAAACTCACGTAGTCTGCTCATGAGTTGTTCCTTTGAGTCCTCAGAGATGAGGATATGGTTGAAATAAGGAACCACTATGGGGATGCCTTGGAGTAAGCATTCCATCATGCTTTGGAAAAGGCCTGGGGCCACGCTTACTCCAAACTGCAGGCAGTTGCATTTGAATGCTCCCCTATGAGTGACTATTGTCTGGGCCTCTGCGGTGGCTGCATCCACCGGTAGCTGCTGGTATGCTTGTGCGAATAATTGTCCATTCCCTAGTGAGTGCATTAGGTGTTGCACTACTGGCACCAGGTAAGTTGGAGTGCCTTATTAATAGTGCATTTATAGTCAGCGCAGACGCGTATTGATCCATCTGGCTTTATAGGGGTCTCCCACATAGCATGGTCGACTGGCTCTAGGACCCCTTGGGCAATGAGCTTGTCCAATTGTTCATCCACTTTGGGCAGGAGTGCAAAAGGAACCCTTCGGGGCTTTAGCCTAATGGGGATGACACTGGGGTGTAGGTTAAATGAAATGGGTTTGCCCATATATTTACCTAGACTCCCATCGAAAACGTCCCAGAAATCGGCCAGCAGTTGGTCCAGTTTGTCCCCCTTTATTCGGTTGAGGCCAGTGATGCCTATTCCTAGTGGCTTGAGCCACTCTACACCTAATAGTGTGGGCCGGTCTCCCTCAACAACAGTTAGGGGTAGCTTGCCGGTGAAGTCTTTGAATCAGATTTGTACTTCTGCCCATCTGAAAATTTGGATGGGGTTTCCTTGGAAGTCTCTGAGTCGGATTCGTTGCGGCTTGAGTTGGTACCAGGATATGAACGATTGGAAGTGTTGCAGGGTGTTCCAGGACATGATGATGAACACTGATCTGGTGTCCAGTTCCATTTTGCATGGTTTGCCCTCGATCGGAATTGTGACATGGAACATGTTCCCTTCACCAGTGTCCGAGTGACCCACGGTCGTATGGTATATTCCCCTGTTGTCCTGGTATTGATCATCCCTGCGTCTGCCTCTTTGGCCCCCTGGTCTGTTCTGCCCTTGTCTCCCTGGTCCCATGGGCAGTTTGGGTTGGTATAGGGCAGATTGGTAGAAAACACCAGGACCTGATGGATTACCAGCAGAATTTTACAAAATATTACAAGATACATTAGGTGAAGTTATGCTAGAAGTATTTAATGATTTGTTATTGAAGGCCAAAATTCCAGATCCACGGACAGAAGCATATTTAACTCTTATACCTAAAGAAGACTCTGACTTACAACAAATAAGAAATTATAGACCAATCTCTTTATTGAATGTGGATTATAAGATTTTTGCTTCAATTATGGCAAGAAGGTTGAAGAGATTATTGAATGAACTCATTTATTCGGACCAAAATGGCTTTCTTCCATTTTGAGATAAGAGATAATACTAAGCATTGTTTTAAATACATTGGAATACTATGAAGTTCATTCTGAAAAACAACTAGGATTATTGTTTTTAGATGCACAGAAAGCTTTTTATAATGTTAATTGGAAATTTATGATATTACAGCTAGAAATGATGAAATTCGGAGAAAATTTTTTAAATATGGTAAAAGCAGTATATAATAAACAACTGGCAAAAGTGATGGTAAATGGTGAATTGACGGAGAGAATTAAGATTGAGAAAGGTACTAGACAAGGATACCCTCTATCTCCACTACTATTCATTTTAACATTGAAAATATTAAATAGAAAAATAAGAGAGGATAAAGAAATAAGAGAAATGAAAATTAGGCAACAAGAATATAAATTACAAGCCTTTGCAGATGATTTGGTATTTATAATGGAAGATCCAATAGAGATTGGCCCTAAAATATTAAGACAAATAGAACAATATGAAGAAGTGGCAGGGTTAAAAATCAATAAAGAAAAAACAAAAATGATAATGAAAAATATGACAGAAAAACAAAAGAGAAAAGTAGAGGAGAAATTGGGTTATCCAGACAGTAAAAAAAATAAAATATTTGGGTATATATTTAACGGCAAGATGTATAACGATAAAAGAAGACAATTATAACAAATTGAGAATGCAAATAGAAGCAGACCTGGAAAAATGGAAGAATTTACAAATGTCATTAATGGGAAGGCTAGCGATAATTAAAATGAGCATATTGTCGAGAATATTATATCTTTTTCAAATAATTCCAATTAAATTAGAGAGAACTTTTTTTGAAAAGTTAAATAAGACAATAAGGAAATTCATTTGGCAAGGGAGGAAAGCAAGAATTAAATGAAACTTTTACAGGAAGTAAGATTGAGAGGTGGTTTTGGTGAGGCTAACTGGGAAATATACTACCAAGCAGCAGTGTTAACATAGTTGAAAGAATGGATTCTACTGAGAAATGTAAGATTGTTAACTCTGGAAGGTCATGATTTGCAAATAGATTGGCATGCTTTTTTATGGTATGGAAAGAACAAAATACATTCATATTTTCAGAAGCACTGTTTGAGAAATAGTCTATTAACAGTGTGGGAGAAAGAGGAAAGCACTATAGGGAAATACCAATGTGGCTTTCAACAATGGAAGCACTTGTACAACCAAATATTATTAACTTAAGAAATATTATAAGATATAAGGATATTTTGACAGACAAAGGAGAACTGAAAACAAAACAAGAGCTAGAAAAATAGGGAATTAAAAGAGACTGGTTCACACATTTGCAAATACAATCCAGATATGAAAAAGATAAAAAACAAGATGGATTTATGATGGGAATTTCGGAATTAGATGAGATATTGACAGGGAGTGATGAAAAAATGATTAAGAAATTATATAATTATTTGTTACAAGTTGAACTAGAGGAAGAAGCCTCCTCCAGGTCCCGTCGGCCAAGCAATGCCGGCTGGCGGGCCCTAGGGGGAGGGCCTTCTCTGTGGCGAGCCCCGCGCTCTGGAACCAACTTCCCCCAGAGACCCGAACCATCCCCACCCTGGCCTTCCGAAAAGCCGTTAAGACATGGCTTTTCCTGCAGGCTGGGGGTAGAGCCTAATCCATCCGAGCTCACCCCCGGGTATGTATGGTTGCTGGATGGTTTTAATATTGAATTTTTAATTTTTATATTTGATTTTAAGCAATGTTTATTGTTGGTTATTCTTGTATTTTTTTCTGCTGTACGCCGCCCTGAGTCCCTCGGGAGTTGGGCAGCATATAAGAAAACCAAAATAAAATAAATAAAATAATAAATAAATAAGAAGTAGTAAAAGGAACAATGATAATTTGGATGAAATTTTTTGGATATAAGATAGAACTGGACAAAGGGCAACAAATATGGGAAAGAAATTACAAACTAACCATGGCAACAGTTTATAAAGAAAATATGTATAAAATGTTTTATAGCTGGCATATGTCACCAGAAAAATTATCAAAAATGTTTAAAGACAAATCAGCAAAATGTTGGAAATGTCAGCAAATACTAGGTTCTTATTATCATACGTGGTGGACATGTAGAGAGGCAAGAAAATTTTGGATTAAGATACAAATATGGTTAGGAAAAATGGTGGAAGAAAAGCCAGACTTAAAAGCAGAAATCTTTTTATTAGGAATCCTACCAGAAAAATACAAAAAAGAAGATATATATTTAATAATACATATAGTAACAGCAGCTAGGATTGTATTTGCGCAAAATTGGAAAGCAGGTATTATTCCTGGAGATGAGCAGATAAAAAAGAAAATTTTGGACTGCACTGAAATGAACAGATTAACATTAAGATTAAAAGATAAAGAGGATTCATTGTATTACAAGACTTGGGGGAAGTTGTATAGATGGTTAGAAAAAGAATATACATAAGAAATTTTAAATATAAATGAATGGTATAACCCAGATGTAACATTCGAAAGTGATGACGGGAGAGGGAAGGGGGGGAAAAGAAAATTTTAAATTAGAAGTGTATTAATAGACAAACACATAAAGATAATAAATAAATAAACAAGGAATAAAATATGAAATATGGAATAAAATATGAAAAAATGTAAGATTGTGTAAAAGAATTCAGGGTTGCTGGAATACCATCCCAGAAAATTCGAGAAAGTACAGCAAAGGAAAGAGGAAGGGAAGAGAGGAGTTAGAAGAAAGAAGAAAGAAAGAGGAGGAAAGATGAGTAGAGGGGAGAAGAGAGTAAAGAGAGAGGGCAGGAGGGGAAGTAGGGAAGAGGAGAAGGAGAGAGGGAGGGGAAGTAGGTTTAGAAAGAGAAAGGGGAAGGGAAGAAAGAAGAAAGAAGGAAGGGCTGTATGAGATAGAAAGGGAGGATGGTAAAAAAGCAACCTTGAACTAATAAAGCAATAAGATAAATATAGAATATATTTGTAAAGATCTTGTAAAAGAATGAAATGAGAAATGAGATGATAAATATGTGAAAATGTCTGTATGGTAATAAAAAGAAAAAAACTTTTTTTTAAAAAAGAGATGGATTCGATGTCTGTGGGTGCTACAAGGGTCTGTGCCATTTTGTAAATTTTCGGTCCACAGTAGGTGAGGAACAGAGCCCTCTTTCTGTTGTCGGGTGGGTCCTGGAAATTGTTGGCCTCCAGGAACATGCAGAATTGGCTCATATAGGTGTGGCATTCTTCTGTCTTCGGGTCGAAGATTGCTGGAGCGGGGGAGGTGTGAGTAGTCATCCTCAGGTTGGCCGGAGCAGGACAATGCTTGCTTCAAGATGGCCATGGATGCCACGAGGTGCCTTTGTTCGGTTCTCCTTCTTCAGGATCCTACCTTCGTTGCCAGTGTTACATGTGGGCACGAACGAAGAAACGAGACACGGGAACAGTTCAGCACCTTTTATTCTCCTAGCTGTTAGCAATACAAACTGCCAGCAGGCTGCAGGGATGCCTTCTTTATAGGCATCCCTGTAGGCCAGCCGGCCACTGACAGCAGTTTATTTCTCCCACCGCAAGATTAGCCAATCAGCGGTGACTATGCAAATCCGTGCTGTGCAACAATTCCTTATTCCACCCATCTTGTAAATTTGCAGGATACTTCCCCCCCGCTATATATATGTATACATTCAAACTAGACTGTGTTGTTTGTATGTGGGTTTGTATCTCTGTGTGTATGTGGGTATATGCATAATGGTTATCTTTTAAGAGCTGAATGCAATGAAATTTCATTTTAATTTATGCTGATTAGTGTACATTTAAAGTGACAATAAAGTTCTGTTCTGTTCTAGTCTAGTCTAGTCTATTCGTGATAACTTTCATATAACTATGCATAAGATTTTAGTCAAACTGATCTGTTTATTACTACAATAACACAACTGCACACACATATGACCTCTTGCTATAATCATGACTACAGATTCAATGTTGGCCATGATGAAGTTTGATAATAGGAAACTTAGGATATGAGTACCAACATTAGATATAAGTAATGATTCTCACACTACGATTTTGGGCACCTATCATCACCATTTTCACTCCTACTTTCAGAGTATTTTGAAACTGAACTGGAATAGTCTTTACTGGGCCAGCACTGAAACTCAAAGAATATGTTGAGATCACCGTATATATATATATAAATTAGTGCATTCCCCTTCTAACCAACAACAAAAATGTCATTTAATCAATACCCACCATACTGCCATGAGTTCATGAGAAACAAACATCCTTTTCTCCACTCCATACAAAAAAGAGAAAAAGATAACACTTGCTATAATCTCTTCAACCAATGTTCATATGGGGAAAGTTGTGGTAAGGGATACTAATTTGAAAATTAAAAGGAAAGGATAACATCCAAAGTACCTTGATATCATTCTTATTAGGGGCAGGTTCCTAATTTTTTTACTACCACTCTGTGGGTGTGGCTTATTTTGTGGGTGTGGGTTGCCAGCCATGTGACCGGGTGGGCGTGGGCCTCGGGAGCTTGGCAGTGGCTGGAGAAGCGGGGGGGCATTGCCCACCCGCAACGCAGCCCCCTGCAGCGGGAGCAGCAAGACCGTGGCAGCGGTTCTTCTAGGAGGCTCCGTCCGGCCTCAATACTCCTCCCTATTCGATGATCCTAGGCTCCTGCCGCCCGTTCTTTCAGCGTCTCATGCGCTCCCTCAGCCATCCTCCCCTGCTTGGACTCACTGTGGGGTAGGAAGGCAGCACATGCGCAGTGCCGGAAGCTCGGCTTCTGGGCATGCGCAGAAGAATTTAAAAAAAAATTAAAAAAACATTTTTAAAAAAAAATGGTGGCGCCCAGGCGCCGGCAACCGACCATACCAGTACTGTGACATCACCAGCGGGCCGCTACCGGTGCTATAGAGTGGACCGCACCGGTAGGAACCCACCACTGATTCTTATGTTGTGCATAAAAACATCAAAAGATATAATGAAGCTATCTTTGCAGTTGGAGGAATTTAGATGCTTTCACCAATATTTTGTCCATGGGGCAAAGAAATACGTTCTAAACAAACTACATAGATATTGATAGAGGAGAATATTTGTAACTCAGGGGTGAAATGAAGTGTCCTTGGTGCTCACTGAGCTTGGTGGTATTCTTGCAAATGTTTTGTTACCCAAATTAGGTGATGTTACATAGTTTGGGTAATAAAATGTCTGCAAGAAAACTAAGAGAGAATCAAGGAAACCTCAGTCTACTCAGGATTCTGGAATCCCACTTCATCATTCAGCTGGGTTAATCCAGACTGCTTTGACTGTTTGTAAATCCCTGCCCTCTTTTCATGTGCAAGGCTGGCCAGGCAGAGTGTAGAGTTCTGCTCTTTACCCCTTCTTCTGTAGGAGACCAGTCACTTGCAAAGCATCCAGCTGTTTGTTTCATTTTGGTTTGGTTTGTTTTTGCAGCAGAATGGCTTGCCTGAGTCAATGAGATAGACAGAGGCAAGATAGCACTTAATGGGGGAATAGACTCCCCACAATTTTCATCATTGCAAAGAGAAAGATCAGCTTTGTCCTACTTTTAAATAAACCATTTCCAAGCTATAATCTGATGAAGACATATCTAGCACTGATTTTGAACTAATGCAAAAAAAGTTTTGCATTGCCTTTGATACATTGAGATGTCTTTAATTAAAAATAATTTAGTATTATCAAAATAAGACCCCCTCTTTTTTGTTGCAAGAATTACCTTGACAAAGAGGGGGCATAATACAAAAAATACTGGAAGAATAGAACATAATCAGAGGCAGCATCTTGTGGTGTGTGTGAGTATGTATACACATAGTTTGTGTGGATGTGTGCTGTGCAAAATCCCATGCAATTCAATATTTTTTCCAGCTACTTCCAACCACCTGAGCTGGCAATAGAACCATTTAAAAGGATGGAGAAGACGGCAGATTATCCATAAGGAAGAGCATCTAGTTTAATGAAAAGAAGGACTAGGGCTGACATGATAACAGTGTTCCAATATCTCAGGGGTTGCCACAAAGATGAGGGAGTCAAGCTGTTCTCCGAAGCACCTGAGGGCAGGACAAGAAGCAATGGATGGAAACTAATCAAGGAGAGAAGTAACCTAGAACTAAGGAGAAATTTCCTGACAGTTAGAACAATTAATCAGTGGAACAGCTTGCCTCCAGAAGTTGTAAATGCTCCAATACTGGAAGTTTTTAAGAGATTGGATAACTGTATAAGAGATAGCCCATTGTAACAACATTGCAAAAGGCACTAAGAGTTGTCAATCTAATCTTGCGTAGCTTCTTCTCTGGCAATATTACACTGCATACAAAACATTCGCTAGACCAATTCTTGAATACAGCTCACCTGTCTGGAACCCGCACTGCATTTCGGACATTAATACAATCGAGAGAGTCCAAAAATATTTCACGAGAAGAGTCTTCCACTCCTCCGCTTGCAACAGAATACCTTATGCCACCAGACTTGAAATATTGGGCTTAGACAACCTAGAACTACGTCGCCTTCGAACTGATCTAAATGTAGTTCATAAAATTATCTGCCACAATGTCCTACGTGTCAATGACTACTTCAGCTTCAACCACGACAATACACGAGTACACAATAGATACAAACTCAATGTAAACCACTGCAAATGCGACTGCAGAAAATACGATTTCAGCAACAGAGTGATCAATGCCTAGAATTCACTACCCGATTCTGTGGTTTCTTCCCCAAACCCCAAAAACTTTAACCTTAGACTGTCTACTGTCGACCTCACCCCATTCCTAAGAGGTCTGTAAGGGGCGTGCATAAGCGCACCATCGTGCCTACCGTCCCTGCCTTACTGTCCTATTGTCCTCATTTATCTGTACTTACTTTGCTTATGTTTATGTTTATACCTATACCTGCTATCTTGTACATGTTTGACAAATAAAATTAAAATAAAATAAAATAAAATAAAATAATAATAAAATAAAATAAAATAAAATAAAATAAAATAAAATAAAATAAAATAAAATAAAATAAAATAAAATAAAATAATAAAATAAAATAAAATAAAATAAAATAAAATAATAAATAAAATAAAATAAATAATAAAATAAAATAATAAAATAAATAAAATAAAATAAAATAAAATAAAATAAAATAAAATAAAATAATAAAATAAAATAAAATAAAATAAAATAAAATAATAAAATAAAATAATAAAATAAAATAAAATAAAATAAAATAAAATAAAATAAAATAATAAAATAAAATAAAATAAAATAAAATAATAAAATAATAAAATAATAAAATAATAATAAAATAAAATAAAATAAAATAAAATAAAATAATAAAATAAAATATTTGTCTGAAATGGTATAGGGTTTCCTGCCTAAGCATGGTGTTGGACTAGAAGACCTCCAAGGTCCCTTCCAACTCTGTTATTCTAATTTCCAAAAGACAGAATTATGGATCTCATCTACAGTGAGTTATTCAGATCCTGTTAAACTCCAGATTCAAGGGAACTTTTTTTAGGTGGAAATGATCTGCTGCAGCTATCTAAGAGACAAGCAATGACTCTCATGCTGGCTTTGTTAATGAATAAATGCTAAAGAGGAAGGGACACAGATGGAGAAATGCTTACTTGGAGGTCTCCAGAGAACTTGTCAAGAACTTGCTTAAGACTTGGCACTGGGGATGTGAATGGAGCTGCCAGCAGTTAAAACAATGTCTCAGCATTGACTAATAATTTCCATGCTCAGAGTAGACGCCATTAATGACCCTTTTTATTCATGTAGGTATTCCCAAAGAGAAACATAATACTCCATTAGGATAATTTGGAGAGTCGTTGCAAGCTGTCAAAAGCTTCAGATGATGTTTCTGCCAAAACATTTTGGTGACAAATGTATGAAGTATTTGATGGAAGGGTACTGGAGAAGGTGAGAAGGTTTCAAAGAGAATGGAAGGCAGAGAAGGAGGAGACATGTAGTAGTTTAAGAGGAAGGGTCCAATCTGTATGTATCTCTCTCATACCGACTTCCCAAGATTCTTGTAATAACTAGTTACACTCTATCATTTAATTTGCAAAAAGAAAAAAAAAGAAAAAATCAAACCAAATGGATCCAAGGCTTACATTTAAGTCTTATTTAAGGAATTAATTTCTTTTCTCCTCTTTTTAGGACGACCGTAGGTGAAAATGAACAGCTTGTCTAATGTACATTGAAAAGCCATGCAGGAGAGGGCAACCTTAAAACTGAAGTTATCATATTGGAAAAAAGTTGTGCCTACTTATGTTACTTCTAAGGTTGTCCTCTCAACCTATGACCAGTGGTTTAATGATCGTTGGAAGTTACTCTCAACCCCAAAAAGGGGACTAATGATCCGGATTTGAAGTTCCAGTGGTTGGGCCTCCTCCTGTGATTGAGCTTTGGGTGCTTGGCAACATGGCCACATTTATAGCCATTTTCAACATCCTGTGGTCACGTGGCCACATTTGACAATAGTTTTGCTGAAAACTGGCTCTTCCAGTTTTCAATATCACGCTCAAACCGAACCATTGGATGACTTAACAACTTTGGTTTTTGCTTAATAACTGTGGCATTCACTTTATAACTGCTGCAAAAAGCAAACAAACAAACAATTTTACAATGTCACAACATACAACCATAATGGTCAGGCTCTATTATGGTCCTATGTTGAGGACTATCTGTACAATCAAAGAAGAGTCTCTTTCAGTCCTATCTTTTCTTCATATACATTCAACAGGGAAGTGTACGCCCTTCCCAGTGCCCTGCTCTATAGCCTCTCCTAGCTAGCAACCTAGTGAGTGACCAAGGGAGCTGTGCACAGAGACCTGCAAGGGGGCAGACCCTTCATAAATGAACTCCAGATCACATAGAGTCTAGATGGCTCAACTCACAATATCACCCAGTTTTAAAAAAGATGTCATCACATTTTTGGCTCTCTCCTAAGACAACCATGGTTTTAAATGTTTTTACTGAGAGCAGTACAGTAAATGGATTCATAATAAAGATATTTTTTTGAAAAAGGCTTTGGTACACAAATTCTTCCCACCTTTATCTTTTCAATAGATTGGAGAGAGGAATTTCCATTTGTGGATATTGTCTTCATTATACATACAGGTGATCCTCAATTTACAATGAGTAATTTGAAGTTACAGCAGCATTGAAAACAGTAACTTATGACTGGTCCTTGCACTAATGACTGTCACAGCATTTCCACAGTTATGTGTTCAAGATTTGGGCACTTGGTAACTGGCATATATTTATTCCTGTCTCGGGGTTATGTGATTGCCATTTGAGTTCTTCCTAGTCAGCTTCTGACCAGCAAAGTCAATGGGGAAAGCAGGATTTCTTAACGACAATGTGATTGACTTAACAACTACAATGATTGACTTAAATGTGATAAAAAGGTCATAAAATAAGGTGTGACTCAATTAATAACCACCTTGCTTGGCAACAGAAATTCTAGTCGCAATTGTGCTTGTAAGTTGAGGAGTACCTGTAATTGGTTTTTAAATGGATATACCTCCTTTAACACACTTACAAAGATTAGCAGCAGCATAAAACAAATAAAAAGTGAACAACAAATATTCCAACAATGAATTAAAAACAGAAACTATTTCCACTATATGTTAAAATTAAATACCCAAGAAAGTAAAAAAGATATTTACTTGGACATAAAAATAGTTGCCAGGAACCCTCCCTGAAGACAATATTCTTAACTGCTATTCTCAGTTAGCATATAAACATAGGACAGGCTGATTAGGGCCTTCTAAATGTATGAACAGAGAATAAATTTGTCTAATGATTAAATGTGTCAGTGGGAAAACTGTCTTAGGCACAGGAGCTAACTGATTTACTTTAGGCCAGTCACTCCCTTTCAGGCCGAAGAAAAAAGAAATGGCAAACCATTTCTAAAACTAGAAAACTTCATGGACTTGTCCATGCAGTTGCTATGAGTCAATTGTGACTTAAAGGCCAAATAAAGTATATAAGCAATGTCAGATTAGTGAAGGCAGTCCTCAGGATCTGACTCCAAAGCTCCACAGATATTAAAAGTACGAACTAGCATATTGAATTGTAGTTGAAAATAAAATGCATTCCATCATTCTGTCTCGACAGCTGAGCAGCCCTGCTTTCAATTAAGTACAGCATCTGAGCAGTCTTCAAAAACAATCCTGTATATACTATATTACAGTAAAGTAATCTGAACGTCAACAGAGCCTGGATAACTTATCAAGTTATGTGTTTAGGACAGGTCGGTGGTGGATTCTCTCTGTGCTACAGTAGCTTTTTGAATCTCCTATGAAAAAGCTCGGTCTAGCAGCAGCACACCCTGATTGTAGATTTGATTTTTGAGGGGCACTGTGCTACCTTTAGGACAGGTTGACCACCACTTTTCTGGACAAATGAATCATTTACTGTTTATCAATTAATTTTGATGGAGCTTTTGTTTCTTCTGTTTCAAATGACAGGTCCTGGTCGAATACCTCAGCAACTTAATCACAAAGACAGTGTACATAAGTGACTACGAAATAGTTTAAAGGCAGTTTTAACATGCATAGAAATAATCCTTAAAATGCAATTTTAAATCAAGTGCTTCAGTTGGGCAGCATTCTAAATACCATTGACAATGAAGTCTCCTCCCTTTCTAGCTTTAATTCAAATGAACTTTCTCTGTGTTTCAACCCAACAGAATATTGGGAATAAATTATGTAAAGAGGCTCGGGATCCTGTCTGCCTAACTACTATGTTTCCCCAAAAATAAGACCAGGTCTTATTTTCTTTTGGACTCCAAAATAAGCACTAGGTCTGGACGGAGAACTGACAGAGACTGGAAGCTTCATCTGCTTGCAAATGGGGCACTTGGGAATGGAGTGAATTCACCCAAAAGTGCCCCAAAGGTGCCCAAACACTTTTCGCCCAGATGGAGAACTGACAAAGACTGGAAGCTTTGTCTGCTTGCAAAAGGAAAGAGTGGGTGGAGGGAGGCGGCAGGGGGATGCTTGCACCACCCGGTCCTTCGGCTTCCCCTGCCTGTCTGCACTGCTCTCCTCCTTGCCTGAAGGCACATTCTGCGGCACTGCCCTCGCCTCCCGAGCATCTGCCCTGGGCAGTCCTGCAAACCATTGCGGCTGTGGGCAAGCAGATGGTGGGAAGAAAGATTAACAGAGTTGGAAGGGACCTTGCAGGTCATCTAGTCCAACCCCCTGCCCAAGCAGGAGACCCTACATCTGCCTCTACCTAGGATCGAACTCACAACCTCCTGATTGTGAGGCAAGAGCTCCACCGGGAGGGAGTGGGTGGGCAGCTTCACAGGTGTCTGACAGGCAAGGGAGGTGGCAGGGGTGGCTTGTGCCATCCAGTCATAGTGCAAGCCACAGGAAAGTTGATGGAGGGGAATGAGGCAGTGGCTGCCACCGGGCAGGTGATCTGTGTGGTAAAGCAGGGGCAGCCAGGACCAAAGAAAGCCCCTCCAGCGGTGGACACTGCTATTGCACGGGGGACCCTTTCACTGTCACAACCCCCTGACTCCGACACAGCAGAGGGAGAGCAGGTAAGGCAACTGAGCTTTCCCCACCCACCCTCCGTAGCATGGCAGTCCAGCTCAGGGGGGGGGGAGGAGTAAAAGGGAAGAGGTGGGTGGGCAGCTGGGTCACTGATCGGGAAGTGGCCTGGCTGTGGGGGCCCTGAGGTAAGCGGTGTGGGGTGCATGGAGCAGCTCTACCCCCCTCCTGCCTTGCCTCACCTCAGTGAGCAACCAGACGGTGGGATGGAATGGGTGGGGTCTTAACTAGGGCTTATTTTTGGGGTAGGGCTTATATTAGATGCATGTGTAAAAGTCAAGCTAGGGCTTATTTTCAGGATAGGTCTTATTTTTGAGGAAACATGGTATCTAGGATGCCTCTCCAAAACCTGGACAGAACAGAACCAAATTCATGTATTTATATCCTGCTTTTATTACTTTTTCCTAATAACATTAGGCAGAGAACCAGGGGCGGGTTCCTAAATGTTTTACTACCACTCTGTGGGCATGGCTTATTTTGTGGGTGTGGCTTGATGGTCATGTGACAGGGTGGGAGTGGCTTGCCGGCCATATATTAGTTATTTCAGAGAGATGTTACTACTATTTTTGCTATTTTATACCTTACATGAAAAGCTTTGCATACAAAGTGTGTGTTACACCATGGCAGCACAGCAACCTTTATATGCAGAAAATGCTATAGTTAAAAGACAAGCAAGTCTCATACAGCATTTTTGGTTTCAGTCATGGTGTAAGGACTGCCTTCCCAACCACAATCAAAGTACGAACTTCTGAGTCAGTGTTTTCAAAAGGATTCCTTTAATTTGCAATTGTATGACAATCCATTCATTCATAGCAAAGTCTAAATGCCTTCAGGCAAGGCAAGCATATTTAACCTTAATGCCCCACCCCATTTGGCAGGATGCAAGCACAATCAATCCACAAGTGTGACACTCCTTCCTGAGTATCCAGATGGCCATACGTTCCCAGCCCCCTTCCGTTCAACTGACTTGCATTGCCCCTCATAAAACTCTATCTTAAGATGAGAAGGTTCCCAGGTGTCTAGGATCCGGATATGTTATAACCTTTTGATCAAACAGGACCAAGACCCCCCTTCTCCTTTTGAATGGCAGAGTCTGGAGTCTGACACATGGATTCCTTAGACGAAAATATTGAGGACTGTTAAAAGAACAGTATCTTTTAACCAGTCTTCAATATTTTCGTCTAAAGAATAACAGTATAAAACTGTATAAAATTAACAGTATAAAAGGTTAAGCTTTTGGAAAATGCCCACTTTGGGAAGCTTTAGGCAAAAGCGAAGGAAAAATGTCAAATGCGAGCTTCTTATTATTTTCAAGTGAAGGGACGGGGGAAAGACTTAATTGTCAGGTTTTCAGTTTTTCCAGGCAAGCAGGCAGTTGACTAAGCAGCTTCCAATGGGATGCGGGAAGAGAAAGAGGAGGCGCAAAGAAACTTTCAGGACTTGCTCAGTACAACACACTTCCACCGGGTGCGGTGCTAGAAACCAAGACTTTTGGGGAGAAACCGGGATTTATTCCTCATCTGAATCCTTAGCCCGGATGGGGCGTGGGTCGGTGGGGGGCATACTCACTGGTTTGTTGGGGGCTCATTCAGTGGGATGGCCACCTCCTCTTCTTCATACTCGGGCCTGTCGAGAGAGTTGCCTTCATCCACTGTGCTCAGTCCCCTGGCCGGAAGTGGCAGCTGAGGAGGCGGCGGCAGCGGAGGGAAGCTCCTGGCAGTATTGACAGTGGTACTGCCACTCTCGGAAAATGGTAGTGTCATGGCTAGTGGCCCCTTGGACATCTCCACAGGAACAGGCCTGGAGCCCATCGCAAGCAAGCCTGGGGTCTCCTCCCACCCCGGGCTCATTAAATGTGGGGAAGGGGTGGGAGGAGCTGGATGGCGGCGGCTGAGGCTGGCGGCGAAGAGGGGAGCTCGGCAGAGGCCAGAAAAGTGGGGGAACATTGCCCACCCACCAACGCAGCCCCCCTCAGCGGGAGTAGCAAGACCACGGTGGCCATTCTTCTAGGAAGCTCCGGCCTGAATGCTTCTCCCCATTCAATGATCCCAGGCATCACCGCATGTTTGGGGCTTCTCGAGCTGCTGGGGAGGGGAAACAGAGATAGCTCCTGCCGCCTGTTCCCCCCCTCAGCAGCCTGAGAAGCCTCGAACGTGTGAAGATGCTTGGGATAATTGCCGCGCATTCGGGGCTTCTCGGGCTGCTGAAGGGGGGGGGGGAACGGAGATAACTCCTGCCACCCATTCCCCCCCTCAGCAGCCCGAGAAGCTTTGAATGTGCAAAGATGCCTGGGATAATCACTGCGCGTTCGGGGCTTTTCGGGCTGGTGAAGGGGGGGAACAGAGATAGCTCCTGCCGCCCTTTCCCCCCCTCAGCAGCCCGAGAAGCCTCGAACATGCAAAGATGCCTGGGATCATTTCGGCCGAGAGGCACACGGGGAGAGAGAGAGAAATAGAGCTGTTCTCCATCTTTGCCTCTCAGCAGGGAAGGGAGGGAATCGGTGGACCTGAGCTGTCTGAGGCACGGAATGGGAACAATGGGAGAGCCACGCGGCAAGGACTCAAGTCAGTTCCTGAGGTGGGAGGCATGACATTCTAAAGCGGCACTCTTTCAGCGTCTTACGTGCTCCCTCAGCCATCCTCCCCTTCTTGGACTCACAGTGGGGTAGGAAGGCAGCGCATGCACAGTGCTGGAAACTCGGCTTCTGGGCATGCACAGAAGAATTTTTTAAAATTAAAAATTTTTTTAAAAAAGATGGCGGCACCCAGGGACCGGCAACCAACCGCACTGGGCCGGTGACATCACCAGCGGGCTCCTACCAGTGCTGGAGCACTGGGCTGCACCGGGAGGAACCCACCCCTGCAGTGAACATATCAAATGGACCTTTCTCCTCCTATTTTCCCCACAACAGCAGTCTTGTGAGGTGGGTTGGGCTGAGAGAGAGTGACTGGCCCAAGCTGGCGTTCATGGCTGCAATGGGACTAAAACTTAAGCTCTCCCATTTTCTAGCCTTTTGCTTTAACCACTAGACCAAACTGGCTCTATTTTGTACATTAAATTTGGTGTGGTGACAGAAGCCAGTAAAAGAAGGACTGAATTTGAGTATTGGTTGAAACCAGCTAGGAGATGTAGAGAAAAAAATTGTAAAAATATTCCCAATGCATCTCTAGATGTATGTGAGAATGAACTTGGAAGAGCTGCAGACTAGACAAGGGTCAGATCAGCAGCAGCTGAGTTTGCAGAAGGAATTGCGGCATGGGAAATGTCTCAGAAAGGACCCTCCTTAATTTCTCAGATTGAAAGGGGGTGGGAATCAGGGAGAAATGTATTTTCAGACTTGTAAGATTCTGTTAATGTAACCTTAGAATAAAATTAGAGCTAGTACTTTTGGGTGTGCTTCTTGTCTAGAATATCTTGCAAGGCTAACAGTAGGAGAGACAGATGGGTAATGTCTTAGAAGTCTGCTTTCTAAGCCATCCTTGCTTCTTCTTGGACAAGTGACCCAAAGCAGACTGTAGGTAGACCTCAAGTTATGACTGTAATTGGGACTAGAATTTTTGTTGCTAAGCAATGTGGTTATAAACAGTGAATGTCATGTGATTGCATAACTTAGCGAAGGCAATCCTTGTTGTCCTCATTCAGCAAGAACCGTGAGTTGTTAGGTGAACATCTTCATGCAACTTCCTACCAGCTTCGAACAGCCAACATTAGTGGGAAAGCTGGCAGAAGTTGCAAATCCCAGGTGGCTTGCAACAGACTACCAGGCAAGTTCAAATCGAATCAAGTTTAATACAGTCAAAGACCAGAGACGAGAATAAATAAAAACACTCAAGGAATATCCAGTTAAAAATTCTAGAATAAAATAATAAATAACAGATGAAATCTATATTAAAATCACAATTTGGCATCCAATCTGTCAGTTACACATGGCCTAACTATACTATAATATCAATCCTTAAACTGTGAGGACCATAGTCATTAAATACTAAAATGCTGAAGAGTAGTAATGCAAAAGGGTATGCTACATTAGTTGTGTAAAATAGCTAGGGTGGATTAATCACGTGTTTTCGATGAATCCCCGGTGCTGCTGCGCAGAATCTAGCCACTTGTGCTGTAATCACAGTCTGTTCATCCTTAAGCAGCCACTGGAGATAATCAGTGTCGGAAAAGCCAGGATACCTATTGATTATTGGGAGGATAGTTTTTTTCTAGTATCTCTATAGAAAGAGCATCAAAGAAGTATGTGTCCAACAGTCTCCACCTCTCCTAAGCCACAGCAGCAGAGTTTTTCAATCAATGGTATCTTTTTATACTTGCCATACAGGACGGCCAACAAAAGCACATGGCACCGTGTGAGCAAAAATGCTTTCCACTGGGTTGCCATCTCCAACTCAATAAGATAACTGGCAGGAGTAACAATATATCTAATAGAGTCTGGAGCCAGAAACAGCGGAGCTTTCCCTAAGTCCGCTCGCCTCTCAGTGTCCTCTACCCTTTGTCGCAAGGTTTGTTTTTCTTGGTTGTAGTTCAACTTGAGTATTGAGGCTGGAGAAAAGCCTAGTTTGGCAAGGTTGGACTCAATGACCTTGATCCATGAAGAGGAGAATTTGTCTTGGAGGATTAATGGAGCAAAGCCCTGTGAAAAGAAATTAAGCTTTAGCCAAAGATTTAAAGAAGCTATACAGATTCTTGCTTCAACTTTTATCAATCCTGTCTCCAGGCACAGAAATGCATTTGAGACACAATGAGGAATCTGGAGAATTGCTCTAATAAATTTGGATTGAATTATTTACCGGTCCGAGCAAGGTCCGGTAAAGAAGCTGTGCTAGCAACTTGGTCAGAAAGAGCATAATTGTGGCAGGGACATAGTATCCTCCCTTTGTGCATTTGCTGATCTTTGACCAGAGGCAGCTGCATATTCACATGTACTTTTCTTGAGCCAGTGGCACGTATGATCACCCATAGGTACTTAAAGGTGGTTACTTGCTCTATATTATGACCATTAAGATACCATGAGCAGAGTTTTGGCCTTTTTGCAAAGGTCATAATCTTGGTTTTCTGGTAATTTGTGTCCAGTTTATTAAAATTACAATACTGGATGAGGGCTCGCAAGGCTCTTTTAAGGTCTATGGGTGTCCTGGAGAGGATCACAGTGTCATCTGCATATAGCATCAGGGTGATGCTTCAGTCACCTATTTTGGGGGCATGGTAACTTGGTTTATTTTTACCATGTCATTTATATAAAAGTTGAAAGGGGGCCAAAATACACCCCTGTTTAACCCCCTTCTTAATTTTGACCAACCTTGAGAGGGACTCTTCCTTTTTTAAAAATTGGGACAATTATTGCTAACCCCAATCCTCTGGGACATGGCCAGTGGGGTCAGAATAGGTGAATAGCGCCGCCAGGACTGGTATCCACCACTCCATATTGTTCTTTAATAGTTCACTAGAAATGAAGTGGGGCCTTCCCATTCCTGAGTTGGCCAGTAAGAGATTTAATTTCAGACTCTGAAATTAGTCTGCCACTCTGACAGAATGTATATCCCATTAGACTCCCATATACCTCCTACAACCTGGGAACTTCACTTTCGGAGAATGTATGAAGATCCCTCCAGCAAGAGAATAAGGTATATAATGAAGGATTTACCTGAGTGACCCCCAGTTTCAGAGCAGGCAGGTTAGTGTCTGCTGCCATATGGAGGAGGATATATGAGGGTGGAGGAGGCACAGTGTGAATGCAGCAGGACTTGAAGTGACTGTTGGGTGGGGTGCACAAGGGTGCACAAGTAGTCAGGGAAATGCAACACAGGTGTAAAGAAGTTGGGGGAGGGTGCACAGCAGTGGTGGGCTCCTACCGGTGCGGTCCACTCTGTCGTTCCAGTAGCGGCCAGCAGATGGCGCTGTTTGCACACGACTGCTCCGGTGCTGAATTTTTGGGCTTTTTTGCTTCTGCGCATGTGCGGAAGAAAAATCTCACCGAAATGTCACAAGGGGATGCGCGCGCGCGATTTCGGCGACATTTTGCTTCCACGCATGTGCAGAAGCAAAATCTAAGTGAAATCGCGTACGCGTGTGCGTCCCCTTGCAAGATTTCAGCGAGATTTTGCTTTCGCGCATGTGCGGAAGCAAAATCGCATGAGGGGGCACGCGCGCATAGCGAGTGCATGCGCTCACCAAACGTGGCAATGCGCACGCAGCACTCTGGTGGCGAGGTAAGAGAGCAACCCACCCCTGGTGCACAGGTGGGAGAGATTTACCTGAACAACTTGTGACCTTCACTGCTGGCTTCCCCATTGATTTTGCTTGTGGAAAGCCAGCAGATTGCAAACTACAATCACATGATTATGGGATTCTGTAACCTTCTTAAATACAAGTCAGTTGCCAAGTACCCAGACTACAATCACTGGAGTGGTAGGACAGCTGGAAGTTTGAGGACCAGTTGCAACCACTACTTGTTCAATCTGTTGTACCTTCAAACATTCACTGAAAGATGCAGCTTGCCCTGTGTTTCAAAGGACATATAAACATATAGGCACAACATATCACTTTGTTACACAGAATAAAGACAGACTCCTCCTGGTGCTGGTAAAGGAGGTAAGAATTTCAGGAGCCATGCATGCTGCTGTAGGCTTTCCCTATTTTTTTAATAGAATGAAGAGAACAAGATCTCCTCTGATTATTATGTTTATGCACAAGCAGAGTAACATTGGAGGTATTGCTTCAGGTATCTCTATCTGAATCTAATCAGAATGAGAAATGGAACTGAGTTTCATTGGCATAATTATGACATTTTCTTCTAATAATCTAACCCAGTGGCTTTATACAGATAGTGAGGATCATGGAAGGAAAGATAAGATGGAGCCTTGCAAAACTCCTCAGCTCTCCCATGACAACATTGAATGATAATCTCCCTGTACTACTTTCTAAAACTCTTCATACAGATATGAATGAAATCATAATGAATCATGGCCTTCAAACTTTGGCCTACAGAACCTAAAAAGATACTGTCACTTGTCTCAAAAATATCCCATTTCTCTCTCAACAAAAATTATCTATCCAGGCAATAAAATCTGCCTTTGTGCAAAGCTGTACTCTAAAATGGGGGGAATGAATCTGTTTAACAAGAAAAGTCACATCAACAAACACACCTGAGATAAACAGAAAAGCACCCAGACTGCACCCACCAGAAAAGGAAGGTGAGTGTTGGTGATAGGAGATTCTATTCTCAAAGGAACCGAACCAGCCATCTGCAGACCAGACATACAATCTAGGGAGATATATTGTTTCCCTGGAGCAAAAATCAAAGATGTGGCTGAGAACCTAACCAAAATAATTAGGCCCACAGATTATTACCCTTTGCTCCTCCTTCACATTGGGACAATGACATAACAAACAACCTGAGTAAAATATTGAGAGATTATAAGCAACTAGGCAACAAAGATAAGGAGCTAGGAGCACAAGTAGTGTTCTCATCAATACTCCCAACGAAAGGTCAACATCTATTGAGGGATAAAATGATTCTAGAAATAAACCACTGGCTAAAGGATTGGTGTTGCCAAGAAAACTTTGGTTTCCTGGACCATGGACTGCATTACCTTCATGAAGGACTCTTGGCAAGGGATGGGCTGCACCTTACAAAAACAGGGGAAAATGTACTTGGGAAAAGACTGGCCCAACTCATCAGAAGGGCTTTAAACTAAAATTGAAGGGGGAGGGTGGCCAATCTTTGGAATCTCTAGAACACAAAACCAATCATAAATCCCAAGAAAACAAATCAAACAATGAGGTAGGGAGTGATAGGGGGAAAAACTCAAACAACTAACAGATGCAGGAAACATACCCATGGATGTCTTAAATGCTTATTTACAAATGCTCAAAGCTTGGGGAACAAACAGGGTGAACTAGAAGCAATAGTACACGATGCTAGGTATTGTCATAGTTGCCATTTCAGAAACCTGATGGGATGAAACCCATGACTGGAATATACTGATGGATGGATACAAATTGTTCAAAAGAAACAGTTCAGCAAAAAGAGGAGGTGGAGTTGCACTATATGTAAGAGATCACTACATATCTACAGAACAGCACATGATCAAAAATAAAACCCCTCCAGAATGTATATGGGTCAATATAAAGGGGGGGGGGGAAGTGACATTGCCATAGGTGTATATTACAGGCCACCCAACCAACCAGAAGAAATAGATGAACTCTTTGCCAACCAGTTAACAAATGTATGTATGAAGCATACCACAGTAGTAATGGGAGACTTTAACTATCCAGATATCAACTGGAAGACTAACTCTGCAGCGAGTGGGAGATCAAATAGATTCCTAACCAACCTAGCCAACAACTTTGTCATCCAAAAGGTAGAGGAGGGAACTAGAAGTAAAGCCATACTGGACCTAATTCTTACTAACAGAGAAGAAATGATAGAGGGAGTTGAAGTTGCCAGAACCTTGGGTAAAAGTGACCATGTCATACTGGAATTCAATGTAATGCAAACACAAGCAATAGAAAATAATCCAACAAGTGTCTTAAACTTTAAAAGAGCTGATTTTAACGAACTCAGAGAGAGCCTAGGAAAGATTCCATGGATGAAAATCCTAAAGTGAAAAACAACTCAAGAAGTGTGGGAAACTCTGAAAAAATGAGATCATAAAAGTCCAGTCCAGCACAATACCACTGAAAAAGAAAAACAAGAAATCCAAGAAGAAACCAGCATGGCTGCACAAAGATCTCTGACAAACTGAAAGACAAAAAGGACAAGTACACAAAATGGAAAGAGGCACACTTAATTAAGGCTGATTATCAGCAGATAGCCAGAACATGCAAAGATGAAGTCAGAAAAGCAAATGAACAGAATGAACAAAGACTTGCAACAAAAGTGAAATATAATTTAAAAAAAGTTTCTTTCAACATATTAATAACAAGAAAAAAGTCAAGGAAATAGTGGGTCCACTAAAGAGAGAAGATGGCAAGGAAGTAACAGCCAGTAGGGAGAAAGCACAGCTGCTTAACTCATTCTTTGCATCAATCTTCACGCAAAAACGGATTATAGCTCAATGCACATAGATACACAAAATACTTTAAAAGCCAAACTAGAAATAAAAATAAAAATAAACAAGAAAATGGTAAGAGAACACCTATGTGATGAATATAAATCATCAGGACCTGACAGATTACATAGCAGAGTTCTGAAGGAGCTGGCAGATGTTATCTCAGAACCATTGTACAATATCTTTTAAAAAATCCTGGAGCACTGGGGAAGTACCTGAGGTTTGGAAAAGGGCTGATGTGGTTCCCATCTTCAAGAAAGGGAAAAAAACAGACCCAAGAAACTACAGATCAATCACCCTAACATCAATATCTGGGAAGATTCTGGAAAACATAATCAAAAACAGATCTGCAAACAGCAAGAAGCAAATAAAGTTATAACTAGTAGCCAGCATGGGCTTGTTAAAAACAGATCATGTCAAACCAATCTTATTTAATTCTTTGATAAAGTAACTAAATTAGTAGACCAACAAAATGCTGTGGACATAGTATACTTACATTTCAGTAAGGCATTTGACAAAGTAGACCACAACCTACTTCTTGGTAAGCTAGAAAAATGTGGAATAAACAACATCACCACCAGATGACAAACCGAACTCAATGAGTAGTCCTTAATGGTACTACATCCACATAGAGAGAAGTAGGTAGTGGGGTACCACAAGGCTTCATGTTAGGCCCAGTACTCTTCAATATCTTCATAAATGACTTAGATGAGGGAATAGAGGGAGAACTCATCAAATTTGCAGATGACACTAAACTGGCAGGAATCACCAACACCCCAGAAAACAATCTCAGGATCCAAAAAGATCTTGACAAACTTTAACAATGGGCCCTATCCAACAAAATGAATTTCAATGTGGAGAAAAGCAAAGTTTTACATTTAGGCAGGAAAAGTCAAAGGTATAAGTACAGATTAGGCAAGACTTGGCTCAAAAACAGTAACTGTGAGAGGGATCTTGGAGTCCTAGTGGATGATCACTTGATCATCCACTAGAATGATCACTACTGCCAGCAGCTACCGCCAAAAAAGCTAATACAATCCTGGGTTGTATAAACAGAGGCATAGAATCAAGATCACGTGAAGTACTAGTACCACTTTATGAAACCCTAGTAAGACCACACCTGGAATACTGTAACCAATTTTGGTCACCATACTACAAAAAGATGTTGACACTTTGGAAAAAGTTAAGAGAAGATCAACTAAGATGATCAAAGGCCAGGAGACTAAAACATATGAAAAACGGCTGCAGAATTTGGGTTTGGATAGCCTAAAGAAAAGAAGAATGAGGGGCGACATGATAGCAGTATTCCAGTATTTGAGGGGCTGCCACAAAGAAGAAGGGTTCAAATTATTCTCCAAATCACCAGAGGGCAGGACAAGAAACAATGGTTGGAAACTAATCAAAGAGAGAAGCAACCTGGAATTAAGGAGAAACTTCCTAACAGTGAGGACAATTAACCAGTGGAACAGCTTGCCTTCAGAGATCATGGGTGCTCCATCACTGGAGGTTTTTAAGAAGAGACTGGACAGTCACTTATCTAAATTGGTATAGGTTCTCCTGCTTGAGCAGGGGGCTGGACTAGAAGACATCCAAGGTCCCTTCCAGCTTATTCTGTTCTGTTCTGTTCTGTTCTGTTCTGTTCTGTTCTGCTCTGCTCTGCTCTGCTCTGCTCTGCTCTGCTCTGCTCTAATTCTATTCTATTCTATTCTATTCTATTCTATTCTATTCTATTCTATTCTATTCTATTCTATTCTATTCTATTCTATTCTGCCCTGCCCTGCCCTGCCCTGCCCTGCCCTGCCCTGCCCTGCCCTGCCCTGCCCTGCCCTGCCCTGCCCTGCCCTAGCCTAGCCTAGCCTAGCCTAGCCTAGCCTAGCCTAGCCTAGCCTAGCCTATTTTTTGAACAACTTAGTTGGGCTGTTCTTCTCTTTCTAATAATCTTTCTAATAGGGACCTTGGCTGTATCTTATAAGAGTTTATAGTACAGTGTAGTGAAGACTGCACCACACCAAACTTGTACCCATGTTTTCCCAAAAATAAGACCTACCCTGAAAATAAGCTCTAGCCTGATTTTCATGCCTGCACCTAATGTTAGCCCTACCTCAAAAATAAGCCCTAGTTAAGACCTGCCCACTCCATCCCACCACCTGGTTGCTTGGCATGTTAGTGCCACCACCACAAGGTCAGGCGAGGCAGGTGGTGTGTGTGTGTGTGGAGCTGCCCCATGCATTCCACATCCGTGCACCTGAGGGCCCCCACAGCCAGGCCACCCATGCCCTGACACCTGCCTCGTGACAGCAGCACCAACAGTCCTGTCCAGCAGGAGCCCATGTGGCTGCCAGCTAACAGCCGCAACCGAGCAGGAGGCACACAGAGAGAAAGATTGGATCAGATCTCTCTCTCTCTCTCTCTCTCTCTCTCTCTCTCTCTCTCTCTCTCTCTCTCTCTCTCTCTCTCTCTCTCTCTCTCTCTCTCTCTCTCTCTGTGTGTGTGTGTGTGTGTGTGTGTCTCCCTCCCTCCCCCCCTCCCTCCCCCCCTCTCTCTCTCACACAGACATTGGATTGGATCGCTCTGTCTCTCTGTCTTCCTTCCTCCTTCCCTCCCTCCCTCCCTCCCTCCCTCTGTGGAGCAATGGCTGGTCCCCACTTTCTCACTGGCCTGCATCTTTCCGCATCTCCGTTCTGGAAATGGCAGCACCCTTTTCTCCCACTTCTCCAACCAACATTGTGTTCCGCCTTCATATGGAAGGACGCTTAGCTCTTGGGAAATTAGGCCACCTGGAGCTGAGTGAGGAAGGCCAGGTTCCCCTTCCCTGATGGTTTTTCAAAGCCCTTGAGGTTTTGTGTGGAGGGGTGGGAAATTGAGTGGCACCGAAAACAGCTGAAAGTGTGGTGTTCAAGTCCTGGAAGATTGTTTGAAAGAGACAGCATTGCCTTCAATTCTCATTACTGGGAGAGGCTGCACATTGCTTCTAAGCACACACTTCCCATAATCTTCCAGGGCTTGATTACACAAAGGCAATTTGCTCTGGAAGGGAAGTGGGGAAGAAGTTTCTGTCAAAAGAGGTCCCACCCAGCAGTCAAAACTTCAACGCCACATGGGTTGCCCTCTGGGATGGCAGGGTTAGAGCTAGGGTTAGGCATTGTGGGTTAGGGTTAGGGATGGATGGTCTGGCTACCTTACCTGAGGTAAGCCAGTGTGCGTGTGTGGCAGCTCCACCTCATCCTCCACCTGCACCTGCCTCGTCCTCCACCCTGTTCCCACCTCACTTCATGGCTGCATCACCAGTGTGTCACTTGGCCTCCTCCTGTGGTGCTGTGCCAGTGCCAGAAGAAGAAATGGGATGCTGCCATGAAGCAAGGCAGTTGTCAGGGCATGGATGGCCTGGCTACATCACTCAGCCTCCTGCTCCGGTGCTGCACCAGTGTCGGAAGAAGTGGCCCGGTGGCCATGTGGGCCCCTGTTGCACATGGTCACTGGTGCTGCCGCCGTGAGGCAGTTGTCAGGGCGTGGAGTCATGGGGGCCCTGAGGTAAGCCGGTGTGCATGTCGGGTAGCTCCACCCCCCCGCCTCACGGTGGTGGCACTCAAAAGAAATAAGACACTCTTGAAAATAAGCCCTAGTTTTTGTTTCGGGGCCTAAAAGAAAATAAGACCAGGTGTTATTTTCGGGGAAACACGATATCAGTTACGCTGTATCAAGATCAGACCAAACACAAACAATGTGTTTGAATTGAGATAGGGCGTTGTTCTTACCTGAACGTCTCTTCTCGTAGGGCAGAGCTAGCCTCCAAGAATGGGATGATACAATCCAACAGCCAATCAGGACTGAGTCAGACTTATAAAAACTGTCCTCCTAATGTGCACCCCCTCTTGAGACGAAGAACGAAGTCAGACCCAATGTGTTAACCCAACCGAACTTTATTTAACATTCAATGAAACAACCCCACAACCCTTAGAACAATCACGGCGTCCAAGGCGTCTCCGAAGAGGGACTGACCCTTGATGGGGGGCGAGCTGCCACTTGTGGCGCGTGTCTGCCGGCCAGCTCCACAGCCAGTGCATGCGGCAGGCTACGATCGTCGAGCCCATCACCCGGGCAGCAAAGCGGGTCGCCTGGAGGGTCGCGTCTGCCGTAAATTGAGAGGCCGCCATGAGTTTGTTTATATCCTGCCTGGCTCGGACATCCGAGGGTGGAAGGTGCTCTTGGAGTAGGTTAAGCCAGCGTATGGATGTGTGGCAAAAAAACGAGGCCGTTGACGAGGCCTTAAGAGCCCAGGCCGCGGCTTGGTGAGCCCGTTGCAGGGCCTGCTCCGTCCGACGGTCCTCTGGGCGCAGGAGCTCTTTGGAATCTCCGGGCATCTGCGCCGTGGTGTACAGGGCTTTAATGGGTGGATCCACAGGTGGGATAGGTAGATGTTGGGCCAGAGCCTGGGCCACATTAAAGTACCTCTTGTCAAGTGTAGATGGTAAAGCTCCCACCTGAGGGGCCTGCCACTGCTTGAGGACTGATTCAACGAAAAGTTTTGGGGCGGGGATCACCTCCGTCTGGGAGGTAGTCTCCTCAAATAATGGGTCCACGTCCTCGTCCTCAGGCAGCTTTGGATCCTTGATCTTGGCCGCCGCCTTGGCTTTGTGGAGCAGCAATTTAAACAATCCGGGGTTAAAGAGCCCCGTGGTGGCCGGGGGCTCTGGCGCTGCATCCTCATCCGAGGACAGATCAAGCTCTGGCCCCTGGTCCTCCTTCTCTATGGTGGAAGCTGGTGACCCCAAAGGTGACTCCTCCGCATCTGTGGCCATCCGCGGTTTAGGTGTCTGCTGGGCAACACCTGATGCCGAGGTAGAGGGTTTGGCCCTCTTCAGTCCGGCTGCAATGCCCTTCTCTATGGCCGCTTTGATCATGGCCTGTACCTCAGGGCTGTTGAATTGAGCTGCTGCTGAGGGGGCTTGCCTGACCGGGGTGGAGTCACGAGATGGGCCGGGGTCCTCCCAAATATCCCCTTCCCCCAGCCTCAGGTGGGGGTTATCCAGTGAGAGCGCCCCCGAGGATTGCCTGGACCTGGCCGGTGGGGGGGCCTCAACCACTCTGGGTGACTGGGTCCCTGGGGTGGGTTGCAACACTGGGGCCTGCTTGGGAGGAGCCGATTTTGTGGGCGCTGGGTCCCGCTGCCGGTCCTGAGAGCCCCGGGAGTGAGACGAGCCTCTGGAGTGGTCACTGGAGGCTCTCAATGGGGACCGGTCCCTGCGGCTAGGAGAAGAGGAGGTGGCTGATTTGCTCCGCCCTTCCTTCTCTGGAGCATCTCTTGCCAATTTGGATCGGCTCTTGCTGGGCTTGGCCTGCTTATCTGCCATAGGTGTTGAGGCAGTGGGGCGCAGGCCAAGTATTGCATGGGCGAGGGCTCTAGGCCAGCTGAGAGGCGGTGGCAGCAATTACGCCCAGCCGCCCAACTGCGGCTGCGTGGGGAGAGCCGGAGATCCCGGGCTTCCCCCAACGCTGACGATGATGAGCTCGCCGATCGCCTCTACTGCGGCTGCGCGAGCCGAAGAGGCGATTCCGGGTTTCCCCCGATGCCTGACGTCGAGCTGGTGCAGCGCGCCTGCACCGATCAGAGGGAAGCAGGCGGCAACAAAGGAGGAAGGTCTCCAAAGCTCCGACGAATAGCTGCAGTTGCCGGGCGGGGCCTCTAGCGCATGCGCCGATCAGATGGCACGCCGGCAGCGACGAAGCAGCACAGGGCTCAGCCGGCTGTCAGTTGGAACTCAAGATGGCCGCCGGCGCCAAAAATTGATTGAAGAATGCCCTCACTGACAGGCCCAGGGGAATTTGACCGCAATCCGGTAATGCCGAAGCTCGGAGCGACTCCCGCGGTCCGATTTGCCATTTCTAGTGTTTGTTTTAAGGAAGCTAGAGATCGAAGGTGCCCAAGTCGCTCAAGCGCGAGGCTTCTGCGATAGCGATCCCGGGAAGGCACCTACGAGGCAGCAAGTGGCACAGGCCACCCTGGCAGGAGGTCACAAGCGCTAGGCTTCTGTGACTAACCACGAACACCGACGGAATGCCAGGCCGCAGAGGGACCGCAGGTCAGCCGGCCACACCGGTGGCTATTTGGCTGTGGTAGGCCGCAGCCTACCTCAGATTCCTCCCCCCCCTCAACGATGACAGTTGACAGATGTAAATGGGGGGAACACACTCACTTGAACTAGATTCTCAAATCAGTAGACAAAACTGCAAGTTGGGAAACACAATCCTGTAGCCAAGGACTGAGTCGAAAGAGGAGGTGCACATTAGGAGGACAGTTTTTATAAGTCTGACTCAGTCCTGATTGGCTGTTGGATTGTATCATCCCACTCTTGGAGGCTAGCTCCGCCCACTATGGAGAATAGCAGTGTAACAGATTTCACTCTAGTCTTTTCTGCAGCCAGCTTCAGTAACTGCTTACAATCTTGGGGAAAAAATCTGCCAGACATCTAATGAAGGATACAGTAGAGGCAAAAAAAAGTAAGTTGTTTCACTACTTTCATTATCACAAATTAAATATGTGTTCTTGTATATAATAATTGCTTTTTGTTTCATTATCTCCCAGCTTTCTGGTAAATCAGGACAGTGCCATTGACAGTGATGCTTGAGAGAACCCATAGCCTCAAAACCTTAGCTTCTTGCCATTTCACTGTGACTCACATCTGTGTTCCCAGTAGAGAGTTCAGATGCTTTGATTTTACAAAATCATAGGAAAGTCACCTATAAAGAATCCATCCATGTCACCTTTAATCTCGTGTTCAGTTGAATATTTTAATCAAGAATTATTGTTACAGAATAATGAGACAGAACCCTCCTAAGGTAAATCCAATATGGATATCAAAAACAAGAGAATCACCTTTTTGAATATTATACAGATCAGTATTATAGCTGGTATAAATCTGAGAAATAAATAAATAAAATCATAGTCTAAATCATAAAACCATTTTTCTTTTAAACATCTTGCAAGATTATCTGATTGCAGTTATCTGTCCTGCTGGACCTTTCTTTCTTAACTTGGAAAAGCTGTTTCAGTGAATGAAAAGAAAAATTATTTTTTTAATATCAGGTGGCATAGCTAATCAGTTTGCTCAGAAAAAAAGAGAAATCATTTCAGGAGGATTGTATGAGGGTGAATCAAAAAGTAATTCCATTTTCTTTAGGACAGGTATAATTACCAACACAGGAACATGTAGCATACATCAAAATGAAGCTGGTCCTCTGTGGATCCCATCCCTACTTCTCAACATAGTCACCATTTCTCTCAATAGCAATGTTCCACCTTTGAATGAGAGCATGTATCCCTGTCTTGTAAAATTTTGTTGACTGTTCTTTGAGCCACTTCTTCACTGCAGTTTTCACTTCCTTGTCACTGGAATAATAATCCTCCATACTCACCAGATTTAGCGCCTTCAGACTATCATCTCTTCGGCCCCATGAAAGAGGGTTTGAGAGGCAAACATTATTCCAGTGACGAGGAAGTGAAAACTGCAGTGAAGAAGTGGCTCAAAGAACAGTCAACAAAATTTTACGAGGCAGGGATACATGCTCTCATTCGAAGGTGGAACATTGCTATTGAGAGAAACGGTGACTATGTTGAGAAGTAGGGATGTGATCCATAGAGGACCAGCTTCATTTTGATGTATGCTACATGTTCCTGTGTTGGTAATAATACCTGTCCTAAAGAAAATGGCATTACTTTTTGACTCACCCTCGTACCTCTTACCTAAACAGAATGAAGGAGCTCTACAGTGGAACAACAGCTTCAATTATGTCTGTATTCACCCTACATCTCAAAGTAGTAGCTGAGTGGAGCCGGAAGCAATAACTGATTTATCAAGTGACTAATCAATGAATGCATGCATTACAAAGTGAAAAGAAAAGAACAAAACCAGACAAAACTTAAAAGCTGCAATATTTAAAGCAAAGTTAATTTGAAACACTCAAACATGGAGACATCTGGTCAGAAAGAATAACATTTCAACAATGGAAGTTTCAGTGAATTGTGTTGCATGCTGGCTGTATGGAGTCTGTGCAGTGTTTTAGTATCTAATTAATGAACTGACCAATTAATCAGTTAAAAGCAACACAGTTAATCCACTCAGCATTTTAATCAGTTGCAGTCCAGCAGTTCAATAAAGCAAGATGGCCAGTCAGCTGAATAAGAGACATTCATAATTTTTTCATATGTGTGTGTGTCTACCACTATGATATGCAGTAAACCTGAACCTTTTAAAAAAGTGAATAGCATTTTTGAATGCAGCAGCCACAGAGCCTTTGGAAGGCATTTGAAGATAGTCAACCCAGTTTGCAGTATCATGAATTTATCTGGCCTCAGCTGAAGGGCTTTGGGGTTGTTCAAACATGCTGATGATGACAGAGGGTCCCAAAGCAAGGCAGACAAAGGCAGGTTTTTCTTTCTGCAGAACTTTTGCATTGAAAGTTAAACTTCATAAGATGTTCAATACTCAGGTGGGTAGCTTTTGTGTTTTCTTTTCAGTAGCAATATATCTAATTTTGATTGGGATTACCACTCTTGGACAGGGGAGTTTAAACTGCTGCCCTCATAGCTCTGTATGTATGAATCTATTAATGAAAAACCTTCTACTTGGTGGATTAAACCAATGCTTTGTGGACTCGCTCAGGTACAAATGCCTTTCCCACTAACACCAAATAAAATCTTTATTGTAGTCACAGACCAGGATAAGGAGGGTAAGGTACAGTCAGTTTAAAAAAAACAGTGTAGAAGATACATCAGAGTCTAAAAAAAACAGTTATAAAAAGCTAGAAAATATAAGAAAGATATTAAAACAGCAGTTTACAACGTTTTTGCCAAAAACCAGCATTTACTTCTGATTTTTGGCAGAAATGTCTCATAGCAAACAATTGGTTTGCTTAAAACTACCGCACCAAAAACAGTTGTAAAATCATTTTGGTTACATGGTGACCCTCTTTACGACCATCATGACTTACAATCATATTGGGAAGGCACCATTATGGTTGTAAATTGAGGATTACCTGTAATTCCATAAGCTCTTAGTTTACCAAGGTTTTATTTCCCTAAGTATTCTTAATTCTTTGCCAAAACAATGTATCATAATGAATATTTTTAAGAGTCAACCTTTACATGTCATTAACGGAAGTTTTTCTTTCTGACATAGCATACCTGTTTTAGGCCACTTACCCATTGTCTAGTTTAGCTTGGAATAAAAATGAAGGAGGGAATCCTGAAACTCTGGACAGTTCTCAAATGCTTCTTCAAATACAGAAACAGGCAAATTGTAAGGTTTTAATACTATCGTGGTGTTTCCTACAGAGTTTCAAATTACAAGACAAATAGTGCTTTGGAATGTGGGTGTGGGTGTGGGTGTGGGTGTCACCCAGAGTCACATATATGAGATGGATAGCTATACAAATTAAACAAATTGAAATTAACCAAGGAGAGAAGCAACCTAGAACTAAGGACAAATTTCCTGTGAGAGCAATCAGCCAATGCAATAGCTTGCCTTCAGAAGTTGTGGGTGCTCCATCACTGGAGGCTTTCCAAAAGAAACTGGACAACCATTTGTCTGAAATGGTATAGGGTCTCCTGCTCGAGCAGGGGATTGGATTAGAAGACCTACAAGATCCCTTCCAACTCTGTTAATCTGAGAATCTGAGAAAAAGACCTCCGAGATCCCTTCCGATTCTATTATTCTATGTTCACTACCCGAACAACTTCATGCCCATCGCTTTAAATCATTTCAAATAATCTTCATTTACATGAATATTAGAACATTAGACTTTTTCATATATTATTCTGCCTACATAGCTGAACACCCTTCAGTGCTTGAATGACTATCATGAAATTGCTCTTCTACTTATGCTGTAAAAAGGGTTATTCTGTCATGACCTTGAATGGACCTTAAAAATATTTATTTTCTATCCTGACCATAAATAAAAACTACTGGTACTTTCTCTTCTGACATTTAATTGGCCATTACATACATGAGACTGAGTAAGTTTTCTCCAGAAACATTGCATAGAGTAGCAAGTTTAGTCCATTTAGTCTGCTTTTCATTCTGGCTTATCCACAGCTACAGTATCTGCTTGGCTGGTGCCCTCTTGCAATGTATTTCTGGCATTGCAACATACTTCTTCTGCTTTACGGGCAATCAAATGTTTTGGTTTCTGTAGTTTCATGCTTTAATTAGATTACCTGCATTTACAATGGCATTGTAGAATCAGAATCTCATACAAAATCTCCATTAGTAATTACAGCTTAGACTTAGACTTATAATAACTTTATTGTCACTTTAAATGTACACCAGGAGTGTCAAACTCAATTTCATTGAGGGCCGCATCAGCATTATGGTTGCCCTTAAAGGGTCAGTTGCATGTAAGACTATTTTATTTATTCATTTATTTTATTTAGTGTTCTTCTATGCCGCCCTACTCCCTAAGGACTCAGGGATTTTGAGACAACTTCATCTTGGGCTCCCCCATGTATGTAAGATTTTGTATGTTTTTAAATGTATTTTAAATTGTTTTATACGATATTGTTTAGTGGTTCTTCAATGTTGTACGCCGCCCTGAGTCCCCAGGGATTAGGGCGGCATATAAGAATCCTAAATAAAATAAATAAATAAAAAGAGTTTTAAAAAGACATACAAAAACCATGCATACATGGGGGAAAGTTGTCTCAAAATCACCCCGCCTGCAGGAAGAGCCGTGTCTTAATGGCTTTTTGGAAGGCCAGCAAGGTGGAGATAATTCGGATCTCTGGGGGTAGTTGGTTCCAGAGAACAGGGGCCCCTACAGAGAAGGCCCTCCCCCTAGGCCCTGGCAGCCGGCATTGTTTGGCTGACGGGACCCAGAGGAGACCCACTCTGTGGGACCTAACCGGTCAAAGGGAAGTATGAGGTAGGATGCGGTCCCGGAGGTAACCTGGACCTAAGCCATGTAGGGCTTTAAAGATGATAATCAACACCTTGAATTGCACCTGGAGACCAATGGGCCACCAATGCAGCTGGCGGAGTATAGGTGTTACGTGGGTGTATCTTGACACACCCACCACAGCACGCGCAGCTGCATTTTGCACCAGTTGAAGTCTCTGGATACTCTTCAAGGGTAGCCCCATGTAGAGTGCATTACAGTAGTCCAATCGGGAGGTGACAAGGGCATGAGTGACCGTGAGTAGAGCCTCCTTCTCCAAGTATGGTCGCAATTGGTGCACCAGGCGAATCTGTGCAAAGGCTCCCCTAGCCACAGCTGTGAGATGTTGATCTAATTTTAGCTGTGGATCTAGGAGAACTCCCAAATTGCGGACCCGTTCCGAGGGAGTTAATTTTTCTCCCCCAAGAACCAAGGAGGGACAGTCGGAATAGTCTTTAGGAGGCAATATCCAGAACCACTCAGTCTTGTCAGGGTTAAGCTTGAGCCTGTTCCTCCCCATCCAGATCCTGACATCGTCCAGGCATTGGCACATTACGTCCACTGCCTCCCTGAATTGAAATGGGGTGGAAATGTACAGCTGGGTGTCGTCAGTGTACTGTTGAAAACTCACCCTGTGTCGACCGATGATCTCCCCCAGCGGTTTCATGTAAATGTTGAACAGGATGGGCGAGAGGACCGAACCCTGCAGCACCCCACAAGTCAGGGGCCTAGGAGACGACCTCTGTCCTCCTGTTAACACCGACTGCATCCTGTGACAACTCACCAGGGTCAGGTAGGCATGGCTGGGTAAGCATGACTGGATGGTCAAAGCTGGGTTGCTGTTACTAGGTGGGCGTGGCTGGGTGGGTGTGGCTGGCTCGACGTCACTCACTGGGTGACTTGGGACGGCTGGGTCAGGACAGAACAAGTTGCACTGGCTAACAATTAGGTGTCCCACAAGCTCCTCACCTCCTCAAACAGCTGCAGTGAAGTGTGTGCATGCGCGCACATGCGCGCATGCACACACACTGCATTCTAAGTTTGGGGCCTTTTATCCACAGAGGAAGGAGAGGGCCTTCTTCCCAAGCCTAGGCATGATTGGAAGTTTGAAAGCTCAGATGTGGATAAAAATGGTGGAAATGCTTGGAATGGTGTGTATGTGTGTGTGCGCACGCGCGCCGTGCATGCATATGCATGTGCACAGCATGCCAAAGGAGACATTCTTCTCCCAATCCCAGAGATCATTGGCGTTTCCCTGTCTGGTGCCCCCTCCCAGCAAAGCAGGAGGTGGAGGACCACACAGCTGTTTGTGGAAGCGTGGAGGAGGCAGGGGAGCAGTGCATGAGGGAGGCTGGCCCTTCTCAAAAGAGAATCCCTGTTTCCAGTCACATGTGGTAAGGATGCTGGCTTGTTGGGGGCAGCCTTCCTTCACACAGCTCCCCTGCCATCTGCTCTTCCTCTCCAGAGATCTAGCAAGGCAAAAGTTGGACTCGTAGGAAACTGCTTCCTGCAAAAATTTTCCTCTACGCTTCCACATGTAGCAGCATCATCCTCTGCCTCCTGTGGGGGGAAAGGCAAGAGGACCCAGATTGTTGGGGGCAATATAAATATACATTGCTTACTGGTGTAAACTGCTTAGAGAGTGCTTGCACTGTGAGGCGGTATATAAATCTCACAAATAAAATAAAATAAATAATAAATAAATAAGACTGGGATGGGGATCCAGAGATCTCCAAAGGAGGAAAGCAAGACTAGGATGAGTGCCAAAGCTTAGTCCACCAGAAGAGCCTTGCCATCGCTCTCAGGCCACATGGAGGACCCCCGGACAGCAGTGTGGGTTGCCCCGAGCCCTGGGCAGTGGAGGGCAAGCACCCAGCCTCATTGGGACCCCACAGCCCAGCCCAGCCCCACTTCCCTGAAGAGCACCTGGCCATGCTTATCTCCTCCTCAAGGCTGTTGCTGCTGTGCTCACTCTCCTTGGCCAGGTTGCTCATGTTGGGTATGGGAGGGCAAAGTGCATCAGTCAGAGGAAGGCCCACTCCATGTGAGGAGACCTGACTTTGTAAACAAAGCATCCTCAGCAATAAGATGGAGAGGCCAGGAGGAGGGGGCAAGGCCTATGGCAAAAGGGCAGCAGGGCTAAGGCAGGACTTCCCTCCCACCCTCTTATTCCAGTCTCCTCCCTCCCTCCCTCTCTCCCTCCTCTTTTATTCCCTCCCTCCCTCGTTCTTATTCCCATCTCCTTCCTTCCTTCCTTCCTTCCTTCCTTCCTTCCTTCCTTCCTTCCCCTTCCCCTTCCCCTTCCCCTTCCCCTTCCCCTTCCCCTTCCCCTTCCCCTTCCCCTCCCTCCCTCCCTGCACCCAGAAAGGGACAAGGGGAAGGGGAGACAGTGACAGCACTGGCAGTGGCTGTGGCTTTCCCATGTGGGGGTGGGGGTGGGCAGCCTGATGAAAGGGAAGTGCTTGTGGGGTGTGGGGTCAGCAGGTGAGGCCAAAATGGTGAGCGGGCCATGGAGGTGGAGGAGGTGCGGGTGGCAGGTGCAGTGCTGCTACTGGGGCTCTGCTATGCACTGATCTACAACAACTTCATGCCAGCCACCCAGTGCTGGAACATGGTCAGCCTGCGGGTCAAGGTGGTCATGATCAGCACATAGCAAAGTCCAATCAGCAGCGAGTGCTTCTCTTTTACCAGGGACACCAGCTCTGGCATGCTCCCACCTCCTGTGAGTATGCCCAGGGAGAGCGCCTGGCCAGGCTGGGGTGGGCCAATGCCAAGACAGTGGGGGCCAGCCCCTGTCTGCAGGGTGGCCCCATGGGTAAGGTGACCAGATTTTAACATTGGTAAAGAGGGACACCATTGACCGGGGTGGGTGGGTGGGTTCCTGATTAAAAATTATTATTTTTTTTTTTTGGTCGTTTTTGTATGCTGCCCCACTCCCGTAGGACTCAGGGCAGCCATACAACCTTCTTTCTTTCTTTCTTTCTTTCTTTCTTTCTTTCTTTCTTTCTTTCTTTCTTTCTTTCTTTCTTTCTTTCTTTCTTTCTTTTCTTTCTTCCTTTCTTTCTTTCTGTCTTCTTTCTTCTTTCTTCTTTCTTCTTCCTTCCTTCCTTCCTTCCTTCCTTCCTTCCTTCCTTTCATCTTTCTTCTTTCCTAACATCTTTCTCTCTCTCTCTCTCTCTCTCTCTCTCTCTCTCTCTCTCTCTCTCTCTCTCTCTCTCTCTCTCTCTCTCTCTCTCTCTCTCTCTTTCTGTCTGTCTGTCTGTCTGTCTTCTTTCTTCTTCCTTCCATCCTTCCTTCTTTCTGTCTTCCTTCATTCCTAACTTTTCTTTCTTTCTTTCTTTCTTTCTTTCTTTCTTTCTTTCTTTCTTTCTTTCTTTCTTCTTTCTTTCTTTCTTTCTTTCTTTCTTTCTTTCTTTCTTTCTTTCTTTCTTTCTTTCTTTCTTTCTTCTTTCTTTTTTATGCAGCTATTAGTTCTTGGAGGGATTTGGCTGGGTAAACTTGGCCAATCTGACTAAACCAGGGGTCGGCAAACTTAAACACTCAAAGAGCCATTTGGACCCGTTTCCCACAGAAAAAAACCCACTGAGAGCCACAAAACCTGGGTAGGCATGGCCAACTTGACATCACTCACACCCACCAAGTCACATGACCCCCTAGCCACGCCCACTCAGCCAGTCATTAGGACAGAGAACTCGAAACCACAAAACCCTTTACTCTCTCTCTCTCTCTCCCCCTCCCTCTCATCTCTCCCTTTCCATCTCTTTATCTCGCTCTCTCCATCCATATTGTCTGTCTGTCTGTCTGTCTGTGTGTCTGTCTGTCTGTCTATCTATCTATTTATCATCTATCTATCTATCTATCTATCTATCTATCTATCTATCTATCTATCTATCTATCTATCTATCTACTCTCTCTCTCCCTCTCATCTCTCCCTTTCCATCTCTTTATCTCTCTCTCTCCATCCATATCTATCTACCCATCTACTTACCTACCTACCTACCTATCTATCATCTATCTATCTATCTATCTTCACTCTCTCTCTCTCATCTCTCCCTTTCCATCTCTTTATCTCTCTCTCTCCATCCATAGCTATCTATCTACCTACCTACCTACCTACCTACCTACCTATCTATCTATCTATCTATCTATCTATCTATCTATCTATCTATCTATCTATCTATCTATCTATCTATCTATCATCTATCTATCATCTATCTATCTATCTTCTCTTTCTCTCATCTCTCCCTTTCCATCTCTTTATCTCTCTCTCTCTCCATCCATATCTATCTATCTATCTACCTATCTACCTATCTACCTATCTACCTATCTACCTATCTACCTATCTACCTATCTACCTATCTATCTATCTATCTATCTATCTATCTATCTATCTATCTATCTATCTATCTATCTATCTATCTATCTATCTATCTATCTTCTCTCTCTCATCTCTCCCTTTCCATCTCTTTATCTCTCTCTCTCCATCCATATCTATCTACCTATCATCTATCTATCATCTATCATCTATCTATCTATCTTCTCTCTCTCTCTCATCTCTCCCTTTCCATCTCTTTATCTCTCTCTCTCCATCCATATCTATCTACCTATCATCTATCTATCATCTATCATCTATCTATCTATCTTCTCTCTCTCTCTCATCTCTCCCTTTCCATCTCTTTATCTCTCTCCATCCATATCTATCTACCTATCATCTATCTATCTATCTATCTATCTATCTATCTATCTATCTATCTATCTATCTATCTATCTATCTATCTATCTATCTATCATCTACCTACCTACCTACCTACCTACCTACCTACCTATCTATCTATCTACTCTCTCTCCCTCTCATCTCTCCTTCCTTCCTTCCTTCCTAACTTCTTTTTCTTTCTTTCTTTCTTTCTTTCTTTCTTTCTTTCTTTCTTTCTTTCTTTCTTTCTTTCTTTCTTTCTTTCTTTCTTCCTTTCTTCCTTCCTTCCTTCTTTCCTTCCTTCCTTCTTTCTTTCTGTCTTCCTTCCTTCCTAACTTTTCTCTCTTTCTGTCTGTCTTCTTCTTTCTTCTTCCTTTCTTCCTTCTTTCTTTCTGTCTTCCTTCAATCCTAACTTCTTTCTTTCTGTCTGTCTGACTTCTTTCTTCTTCTTCTTCTTCTCCTTCCTTCCTTCCTTCCTTCCTTCCTTCCTTCCTTCCTTCCTTCCTTCCTTCCTTCTTTCTTCTTTCTTTCTCCCTGCAAACCAATCCACACTGTGGCTTCTTTCTCCAAGGCGCTGCATGTGCGAAGTCTCCCCAGTCACTGTGGCTGCACCGGGGAGCCCGCGTCCTGGTCATTAACAATGGAGACGCAGAAAGTCTCAGCTCCCAGCCTTCGCGGGAGTCGAGCTGGCGTGGCTGTGGAGAGGGGCTGGCTGAAGACGTTTCAGCAGCTCCTGGAAGACGGGCAGCCGTCAGCCCAGCCGAGGAGGAGGAGGAGGAGGAGAAAGGCAGCGGGAGAGACCTCAGAGCAGAACACACACACACACACACACACACACACACACACACACACACACACAAGACTCGCAGAAAGTCTCAGCTCCCAGCCTTCGCGGGAGTCGAGCTGGCGTGGCTGTGGAGAGGGGCTGGCTGAAGACGTTTCAGCAGCTCCTAGAAGACGGGCAGCCATCAGCCCAGCCGGGGAGGAGGAGGAGGAGGAGGAGAAAGGCAGCGGGAGAGACCTCAGAGCAGAACACACACACACACACACACACACACACACACACACACACACACACACCCCCCAGGGGCCAAAACCCTGAAAGTGACCGCCTGACCTGCCAGGCTGTTGTAACAGTCGATTTTGATGCTGTCCAACAGTTGCCTCTGCTCGTCCGAGAGTTTGCCCAGGCCGGTAGCCCCCATGGTAGAGGCGGTCGAAGCGGCGTCCTCGGAGTATTCCTGGGCCAGCAACAGCCCCTTCAGCTCCAGCAGAGCCCTGTGATACTTGCCGATGGCTTCCCGGCACTTCTTCTCCTTGTAGCACTAAGCTCCTTGGCTTTTGAAATCCAGCGCTCTTCGGATCAACTGTTTGGGCTCGGCAGCCGGAGAAGCGGTGGTGGGCACGGAGAGCTGGCCGCCGCTGCTCCGATGCTGGCCCTCCATCGCTGACCCGCCGCTGCCCTGGGCGCAGTGCCCGTCCCCTGGTGCCCAGCTGGTGACGCTGTTTAAGCGAACAAAAGTGATTCCGACTGCGGAGCACAGGCGCCTGGGGCGAGAGGTGGCACTGCCATCCCCGCATCTCTCGCCCCACTCACCGGGCGTCTCTGCTCCGCGGTCAGAATCACTTTTGTTCGCTAAAACAGCGTCACCTTTTCTTTCTTTTTCTCTCTCTTCCTGCCCTTGCAACTTTCAGTCGGGACGCTCTGCGGGAGCGCTTCCCTTTCCCTCTCCTCCTCGGCGGAGGCAGGGTCGGCGCAGCTGCCCATGAGAGGACTCGGCCGGCGCCCGCTGTCGCCTGCCGCTGCCTGGAGAGCCTTGGGCGCTCGGCGCCGTCTTCCGGCTTTCCTTCCGCGCGCGCTGCAGTCCTGCTCGCCGGGCAGAAAAGCGTCACCTTTCCTGCCATTGGATGATTGCAATGCGTCACTTGCAATCATCCAATGCGCCACATTTGGCGCATGCGCCACGGTTTGGCCACCACGGAGCCCGACATGCCTGCCTTAAAACTCCCCGAGTTTTAACTCCCCCCAATCTCGCACGCCCCCCTTTCAGGCCGATTTTTGGAAAGAATGCCCTAGTTGTGCATTCTTTCCAAAAATCAGGACTTTTTAGAAACGCGGCGGGACGCGGGACAAATCATTAAAAAGCGTGGCTGTCCTGCCAAAAGCGGGACGTCTGGTCACCTTACCCATGGGCCATATCTAACTACATCATGGGCCAGATCTGGTCTACAGGCCTTGAGTTTGACATGTCTGATTTATACTAATCGGCATACATTAAAATAATTTCATTGCATACAGCTCTCAAAGGGTCACCACCTCCAATATACACTACATAAACATGACAAATAAATATGCATATACCCACATATATTATTATGTGACACAGAGAAACAACACAGTCTAGTTTGGATGTCTACATGTACATGGTGAGAAAAATAAATCTTGCTAGTTTGCCAGATGGATGGCCTAGGGAACAAAGCTGTTACAGAATCTGGTAGTCCTTCTAGAAATACTTTGAAACCTCCTCCTAGAGGGAAGCAGCAGAAACAGACCATAAAGTGGGTGTGTGGGGTCGCTAACAATGCTTTGAGCTCTAAGCACATAGCGCTTATAAACAGTATTCTGAATAATGGGAAGTGAGCTTCCTATAATGTCACAATGTGAATTTTGATTGTCAGCTGTGCTCATACACTAAGATATATGGTACCCAGACTTCTTAGTAAGCAGACACGTGATAAGACTGTACTACGCATGTGCAACATGACATTCATTTTTCTTCTGTTGCTGTCCTTCGTTGAAGAAGGATGTCTTAGATCAGTGATGGCGAACCTTTTTTTCCTCGGGTGCCGAAAGCACGTCTGCGCACGCTATCGTGCAGGCGCGAGTGCCCACACCCATAATTCAATCCCTAGGGAGGGTGAAAATGGGCTCCCCCTGCCCCCCGGAGGCCCTCTGGAGGCTGGAAATGGCCAATTTCCCAACTGCTGGTGGGCCTGGTAGGCCCATTTTTCGCCCTCCCCAGGCTCCAGAGGCCTTCCTGGAGCCTGGGGAGGGCGAAAACAGCCTCCCCCGCCCCCCGGAGGCCCTCCAGAAGCCGAAAACACCCTCCCAGAGCCTCCGTGTGAGCCGAAAATCAGTTGGCCGGCGTGCACATGCACGCTGGAGCTGAGCTAGGGCAACAGCTCGCGTGCCAGTAGATATGGCTCCGCGTGCCACCTGTGGCACGCGTGCCATAGGTTCGCCATCACTGTCTTAGATTGCAGAGATGTAGTTATTAAGATTTATTGTGTTTTTATATTCTTTTATACTGAAATAAATATTTTGTTACCTAGACTTATTCTCGCGCTTTATTTTGACAAAGGATTAGATTCAAAGGAAAAAGATACTATCACCTCTAATCGTAAATCCTCATCCTGACATATAATCTTCTTGGCTGCCCTTACCACTTATAAGCTACTAGCTTAGAAAGCCACCTGGGTTTGGGGTCCGGCACAGGACAATGCATTCCAGGCAGTAAAGAACCTCCTTTCAGAAGAAAGTTTTCTGATACAATTTAGCGAGACTCTGCCAGTAGTTCTAGTGTGCGATGCATCACCTTTTGGGGTGGGGGCAGTACTGAGCCACAGACTTCCAAACGGCCATTAGGCCCCCATTGCATACTTCTCCAGGAGTCTTTCGAGCACCTTGAATTGTACCCGAAGACCAATGAGCAACCAATGCAGCTGGCGGAGTATGGGTGTTACGTGGGTGTATCTTGAAACACCCACCACAGCATGCGCAGCTGCATTTTGTACCAGTTGAAGTCTCCGGATACTCTTCAAGGGTAGCCCCATGTAGAGCGCATTACAGTAGTCCAATCGGGAGGTGACAAGGGCATGAGTGACCGTGAGTAGAGCCTCCTTCTCCAAGTATGGTCACAATTGGTGCACCAGGCGAACCTGTGCAAAGGCCCCCCCTAGTCACAGCTGTAAGGTGTTGGTCTAATTTTAGCTGTGGATCTAGGAGAACTCCCAAATTGCGAACCCGTTCCAAGGGAGTTAATTTTTCTCCCTCAAGAACCAAGGAGGGACAGTCGACATGGTCCTTAGGAGGCAATATCCAGAGCCACTCAGTCTTGTCGGGGTTGAGTTTGAGTCTGTTTCTCCCCATCCAGGTCCTAACATCATCCAGGCATCGGCACATTACATCGACTGCCTCCCTGAATTGAGACGCAGGATTCATGTATAACATTCATGAATTCAGCAGGATTCATGTATAAAAGAAACTTCTTTATATACAGTAATATAAAGCATGATGCATGTATACAATACCCATGCAGCAGAAGCCAGAACCAGAACTCAGAATCCAGAAGCACAGAATCACAGAAGCAATAATAATCTTTATATATATATATATACAGTTCAGTCAAGCTAAGCCATGCCCAGGCTCTGAGCCATCTCCTCTGGCTCACAACAGATCCTATTTCTTAGTCACCAAACAGTTCCCATTGGCTGACTTGTTGTTATGGCTATCCCAGCTCATAATTTCTTACACACTGACAGTTTAGCATTCTTTTTTTATGATACCTTTCTGGGAAAGAACAAAAGTGTGTGGATTCTTGGGATATTATATATTGTATTGTAATGCATTGTCTTGAATAGAATTTCCTATTCTATTCTATTCTGGTTCCGGTTCTGGTTCCGGTTCTGATTCCTACTCTACTCTACTCTACTCTTATATTATGAAACAAGTTATTCCTAGCTAGCTTGCAACAACAATGTAGATTAAGGAAAAAAGTAATCATTATTAAGATTAGGTGGACCACTGGTCTAAATCAGTTTACAGAAGTTCTTGATATCCTGGTAAGTTTTCTATATCTAGAATCTGTTGAAGCTGCCTTTTCTTCACAAGAATTGATAGTAAAGCAATTCTCCTTCTGTTAGCTATTCCTTTTTGGGCATCAGTCTCTGATAGCATTAACAGGCTGGGTTTGCACTGGTTGCCAATTACTTTCCACATTCAAATTAATTTAAAATAGCATGAGATAACTAACTAGCAGAGATTAAGATCTTAAGCTGTCCCATTTACCATAGCCTCCTTGAAAAGCATGTGAGAAAAGGTCTTCTGTAATGTAGCATCCACAGCACACTGAATGATCTGACAAAGCTGCTACTGACTCCAACTTTCTGTACCCACAAAAGAAAGCAAATTTCCAATTTATCCTTTGGATCTGATTAAAGTGCAACTGGAACTAATTTTATCATATTATATTATAACATTATTAATAGCATAATTTTACAATATACCAAAGTATTAACTTCCCAATATTTAATATATATATATATCAATAATAATTAGCTAACCCCTTATATTTCAACACCCTTAAACTTAGTTAAAATCCACCCACTTATTAATAACATAATATTATATATATAACATTTCCTCTGAACCTCAAACCATAAAATACACCTTCCTAACAATATTCCTATACTTTAAAGTATCGCCTCAGAGTATATATTATCTACTATACTAAAAATAGTAACCAAAATATATAATAATAATAATAATAAAAAGAATAAACACCAACTCTTTATACCTCTAAATTTTTAAACTTAATCCCTATATCCTCAAAATAATGATACCAAAATATTACACTATATCCAATTTATAACTTCAAAATATTTGATATGAAAATACCATCAATAAACAATATTAATATTTCAGGTCCCCAAATTATTGATAACGAAATACTCTAAATCAAATTTATAACTCCAAAATATATAATATATATCTAAAAAACAATCTAGAAATAAAATATAATACCAATAATAGACAATATTAATACAACATATATATATATATAAAGAAAAAAATGATTACAATCTTGTTCATCTTTCCAACCATCCTATAAGTTTCAACACCATCTGTCCTTTGGCCATTTCCAATCTGTCGCTTCAGCTGTCATCTGATCCCATTCCTCCGTCTCCTTATCCACGTCATAAACATCTGTCTGGCTCTGCCACTCTTTTGGAATCATCGAAATTATTTCCTCTTGATCACATATATCCGGATTTCCCTTCTCCTCCTCCCTTATTTCCATGCCCTTTTCCACTGGAATTTTAGAAATATCAGCCTTTAAAACATTGATGTAGAATTCTGTAGCTTTCTTTATTGTATTTAGTCCATATCTTTTTCCCAAGAATTTTACAGTTACTCCTGTTGGTACATTCCATTTATATTGTAAATTTTGTATTTTTAATTCCTGAACCAAAAACGAATATTCTCTTCTATCTTTAAGCATCTTGGCAGGGATTTCTTTCCATATCTTTATTTCTTGACCATTTGCCTGAAGATTTTTATTATAAGTCGCCTGTATGATTCTGTTTCGCAAAGCTCTGGTAGTGAAGTATATTACAATATCCCTTGGCAAGTGGTTTTGTTTTGCATACCAAGAATTGATTCTGTATACTTTATCGATTTTTGTAGCCAATTCATCTTTAGACAATCCAGACACCTGCTCCAGTGCCTCTGTCATTCTTTCTTTCAGATTTTCAAATTTTTTTTCTTTCAAGCCCCTGACTCTTATAGCAAATTTCATCTCTTGAAATTGAGAGATCATCGCTTCTTTTTCCAATTTTAATATATCATTTTGAACCTTGGTTATATATTCTTCTGAAATTGTTATATTTTGCTTATTTTTTTCCAAATCCTTCTCCAAAATTTCCATATTCACTGCTAGTCCTTTGCAAACTTTCACCACATCCGCTCTCAATTGTAGATTCATCTTCTCCATAGCAGTCTGCATCTTTTTTTCTATCTCAGCAAGTTTTGAATTAAATTCTAAAATTAACTCATTTTTCAAAAGTTTCAGGGTATTAAAAAAAGTCTCAGGTGTTAAAGAATCAGGCATAGGTTGTTTCTTTAAAATATGATCAAAGGAGTACTCAGTTCTTTTATTCACTACAGTCTTTTCAAGTTTAGAAGCCATTTCAATATTTTCAAAAAAAAAGACAAAGAAGAGAGGAAGAGGAAACCCAGATCTTTACTTAAAAAAGAAAATTCTTTTCCAAGTCCAGAGCCATTTAGATTTTTCCTTCTATAAAACTATAACTTAATTCCAAAGAAGAGAAAAAAAAAGGGGAAAAAAATCATCCTTCAAATCAAAGGTTTCCAGAGGAAAGGGCTGGTAACAAAGCAAAAATAACTTTCTCTTTTACACCACAGTTGCCAATCGCCATCTTGTTGCCACTCCTTATTAAGTTACTTTGTTTCTTCCATCTTAAAAACCCAGGAATGGAGTTAAAGTGCAAACTATTACCTCCAGGACTCCTGTCTTCTTCTGGCTGCTCTCTGTATTTTTAAAATAATTGTACCTCCTTTAAAGCAGCAGCGGTGGTCGCGGCATCTTGCTCCGCTTTAAAAGCGGAAGCTTCCAATCTTCCGGAGCAGCTGACAGGCTACCTGGGGAGCCCTTACCCTACGCGCCCTAAGTTGGTTTTTAGGGCACTAGGAGGGCTCTACCCCACCTGTCTCGCTCTCATCTCTCCCCTTCGCCCGGGGAGAGATTTTCAAGCCGCCAGACAACTGTTCTGGCGGCTTTTACAGAAGATCGGAGGTGCGCCCTGCAAAGAGCGCCAGCGACGCCATCGGAGCCGGAACCGGAAGCCCTCATATTATTATTGTTAATGTTATTTGTAATTATAGGTAGTCCTCGACTTATGATCACAATTGGGACCAGAATTTATGTTGCTAAGCGAGGCCGTTATTGAATGAGCTGCATCTAATTTTATGATCTTTTTTGGCTATGGTTGTTAAGACACCCCCCCCCCCCCATCACTAAGTGATCATAAAGTTGTTAAGCGACTCTGGCTTCCCCCATTGACTTTGCTTGTCAGAATCCAGAGAGGAAAATTGCAAATGGCAATCACGTGACCCTGGGATGCAGTAACTATCATATATAAATGCCAGTTGCCAAGCACCCAAATTTTGATCATGTGACTACAGGGGCAATGGTTATAAGCGTGAGGACCAGTCATAATAGATGTTAGTCATGGACTACTTATATTGTGCATTCTCTTTTTAATTATATTTTAATGAATTTAAATTAATTGTATTTATTTGGTTTTTTTAAATCACTATTTGTAATACATAGAACATATATCAGTACACAATCAAGCAAGCAAAACATATTATTCAAATTAATACTTTTTGAAGCAGCTTTTATTTCAGTCTCTATGTTTATGCTTACTAATCACATTTGTAAGCCTGGTGGGTGCTAGAAAAGAGCTTCAACAGATTCTTACAGAATCTATTTCCCAAATTAAGTTCCAACAATGTATAAGAGGGTTTTGAAAAGCTCCCTGGTTTTTATCTGAAAATTTTGAGGGTATTTGTTTTTTACTATTGTGATACAATGTGATTTTATTAGACTTGTTTTCATTTTAAAATAATTCATAATTTGATCAATAGATTTTTATAAAAATATAAATAAATATAAAAATATATAAAATTTTATAAAATTATTTTTACTCTATAAGTTGACTTGGGAAGATGAGATTCTTGAAAGGTGACACAAAAAAGATTAACCAACTAAATGACTGGTGAAACTATGAATTTTAAAAATCTATTGATCAGAAGTACAATTCTTTTAAAGACCTAAGCTTGTTTGGCTACTGTGTTTCAGATTAATCTACTCCACAGGGTTGTTTTGAATGAACTTTACTAACTCCTGCCTTGGGTCTATAAGACCTCCAAGGTGTTTTCCTACCCTACAATTCTATTATTTCTTAAAAGGATGCTAAGCTTAAATATAAGCAAGATGGCAGAAGTTTGCAGAATCTAATAAAAATAATAAACAAAGTCATGAATCACAGCTTTCCCATGAATATATTTGCTATTGTTCAAATGCTTGTCAAATACTACCGTATTTTTCGGAGTATAAGACGCACCTTTTTACCCTCAAAAAGAGGGTGAAAATTTGGGTGCGTCTTATACACCGAATGCAGCCCCACCCAGCCACCCCCACCCTTTGGGCTCTGCCTGCCAACAATTTACCTCTTTGCAGCAAACAGAACAGAAACAGAAGCCTTATTAGCACAGTAAAAGATTACTTGCCTCCCGATCTACAGCTGACAGAGGCTTGCAAGCCACATGGTAAAATGAAACTAACTACGGTGGCTGTAATGAGACAAAATGCTGGGAGATAAACTGCTGGCAATGTTACATTGCTGAAATTGCAAGACAGTAAGCTACAGCTACTGTAGCCTAGAGGAAAGAGCTCTTGCCTCCCAGTCAGGAGGTTGTGAGTTCTATCCTAGATAGAGGCAGATTCTGTTAATATGTTATTTTGTTAAATGTTTGTAGAGTGTTCAAATTATAAGACTTATTTTTTAAAGACTGCTTTATTATTGTTCTAGACAACTTAACAAAATGAAGAAGCTTTTTAAAATAAATGCTTGCTCTGAAGAGGCCCAGTGCTATTGTATCTTCTTTTAAATAGCAGAAAGCCTTCCAGAAAGCCACATCAATTTTAAAGATCTGTAAAAGTATAATCTGAAATGTCCTGTTTTAGTATTAAGTATTAGTATTAAAATAAGGCAGCTGAATTAAACCCTGACTTAGTCATGTTTGGAGTAGATCTATTTAAATAATTGGGAGGAGTTAGTGTGATTACAGTTAAGAAAACTTTCTGGGATTAATATACTGCCATAATGTACATTTCTCCAATTCTTTGCTATTTCTATGGGTCAAGCACACATGCACAGAAATACACAGCAAACAGTGTATATCATCTGTGCTGTTTGCTGTTTGGCAAATTGCTGGGAGGCAGAGGCCTTTTTTCCTTGTTTTCCTCCCCCAAAACTAAGGTGCGTCTTATACTTTGGTGCATCTTATACTCTGAAAAATACGGTACTTCGAGAGCAACGCTACTGTACTTTATTGTTTTACAATGGCCTTTTTAAAAAAGACGAAAACCCAATTATTATGCTTCCTCTACTTTTGTGACCAGAAGGAACCTCTCTCTTCATAAAACACATAGAATAGATCAGAGACATAATTGGACCAGAGATTGAATTTCAGTGGTTTCAGTGGATTGGGATGCCCTAAATTCACATCGTTACCTTCTTCTTCCCTTATGGCCTTGGAACATGTTATTTCAAAGCCCCATCATTGCTATGGGAACAATAATAGAGACCTCCCTTGCAGGATTGTTGTTAGGATCACAACAAAGTGACATAAAAAGTTATTCCAATGTTGTTATGCAAATGACAATTATTTCTGCTGTACCTGCTTCCCAGTTCTCATTAGATATTAAGTAAACTAAATGTGGAAAAAGCAAGCAATTTCAATAGGGCCCAGTTGCTTTCAAATCTATCACTGCCTATATTTGGATGCTAATACATTTTCTATTCAGTTATCTTGGCATACAACAATAGAAAGGCTCAAATTAACAATTAGATGTAAAAACTGGTGTGGGGGAAAAGAGGTGGTGGTGGTTGTCTTTATCTTTCAAAGATAGCAGAAAAAGTAAGACACACTCTGCCGATCAACATAAATGATTTAAGATTTTTGCCAGGGAAATGTTAAAGATGGAGTCTAATCCTTTAATCTAACCCTGGTCTTTCTAAAAGCTTTGTGCTAGGAGTTGACTCAGCACATCACTGCCAAGAAGATCCATTGACCCTGAGTTCAGTGCTGAGAAATTGAGAAATGTTCTTTTTAATGTATATTCAATAAATACAGCATCTTCCTCTCCATGGGCTGAGCAATCCACTTCAAATCCATTATCGTCGGTTCTCACAGACTGACAAGTTGTCCTGAGACAAGAGTGGCCATGAGATGAGGTTAACCCTTACTGAGGGGGATGTATAAATCTTGCCAACTGCAACATTTTTGCTCCCTGAAGTCCTTGAAGAAAGCCAGGGGGTGTTTGAATTGATAGTTGTTATGTGTGCTCCATCTCAACCAAGGTGATTTCTGTCACTGAAACACATACACAACCAGATCCCAAGTCTACTTGTATCCCAAGTTACTATTCTTCAGACACTACAATCCTTAACCATTAGCCTCACCTCTGGCTTGGGAAAGATCATTTGGACCACCAGTGCAAACTCAGCCTGGTTTGAGGACCATTGCATCACCCTTAATTGCAAGAGAGAAGTCATTCCAAGCCTGCCATTATACTCAAACACTCGCAAAAGTACACAGACACGCACAGACACCCCCACCCCACCCCCACACCCCTGCTCTCAATAGAAACATTGGTGGGATTCTTTGAAGAGCCAAGATGGAGCCTGTGAAGAGAATCTTTGGCATCAGAGATGAGGAGAATTGGGGACCCAGCCTTGGCCAGGATTTGCAGCTAATTTTATTTTCTCATTATTGATCAGACACTTTTTTCATCTCCTAATAGAATACAACTTTGGCTTACTTGAACTGTATACTGCACCAGGGTTTTAGGGACTGCATGTTTGTTCCTGGAAGGCATCTTACTTGAAATTAATTCAGCAATTATAAATGGAAATGGGTTTTGTCCTTGGGGGTTGAAATTGCAAACTGGGCACTTGATGTCTCTGTCTCTATCAACTATAAATATCCTTGAAAGATCATGGAGAGAAAAGGTTGTGAGTGATTTATTTATTTATTTATTTTCTGACCCGCTCCCCCAAAACAGGGATAAACCTCTCCTTGCAGAATAATGTGGAAGGTTGAATTTTATCTGCTACATTGCAGGAAAATCCATTAAAAGGAATAACGGCAGGTGCAGCAAACTCTTGTTTTTCTCTGTCTGTCTCCACTTCTTCACTCCTGATGCTTGCTAGTTTGTATGATTAATTTTATCAATTTTCTTGACCTGCTTTGCCACCGAAATAAATATGACAGCTGTGGTGCTGCCTCGATTCTTTCTCTTGCCAGGCGAGCTGCTGAGATGTGTTTTCTTGTTGATTGCAGACTTTGGTAAATATCAAGTAAATAGACTGAAGAGGATTCATTTCAGCTGCTCAGCTAGTCAGGACGTCAGGCCAGGCACAAATCTTTCAACACAAAATCAAAAGCTCTTTTCCATGAAGCTGAACAGAGCCCTTCCAAAAACATATTCCTGAACTGCATGGCTGAGGGGAGGAATGTTGGGGGAAAGGAAGCCACTAGACCCAAAAGAGAAAAGAAAAGCATCCACAAGAGGGGCAGAGGAAGAGAGAAGCACAGTCCTATTGATCCAATACTTTTCGGCTAAATCTTTTTTAGACAAAGTGAACTCGGTTCATATTAAAAATGACTGTCCTAGAGAGTGTGCTGGTGGAAGTCTGAGGGACTTTCATTTGAATTTCTGCTCTGGGTAGAGGGCTGGGCTTTTTGGCCAACCATCAAGGGCTGTCTGAGGACAACAGGGTTCAAATTCAATTAAAATCTATCAATTTAATCAATTCAACAGGAGAAAAGTAAGATGATTACTGTTTCATGTTTCCATCATGTGTTTTACTCAGCTTGGCTCTGGAAACAGATGTGGGGAGAATTGTAAACTCAGAACTGACCCTAGGAAGAGTCTAGGACAACTCGCTGCAGCCAACTTGTCACAGCCAACTCGCCATGGCCCACTTGCTGCGGGACAAGAATTACACATATCCAAAAAAAAGGTGGAATAGAATCATTAAAGAAAGGATGCAAAAGGAGGGGCAAAATGAAATGTGAAGGGCAAAAATTAAAATAATTCTTAAAATTATTTTAAATAATTAAATTAAATTGTTGAATTGTCCCAACTTCAGTGTGACTTTTAAAACTCTTGTTTATAAATGAACAATTTCTGCCTGTTAGATCCTTCTTTATACAATAAGAAATCTCCAGATGTTTATTTTTCTGAAGCTTCTGAAGCTTCTTAGGGTTTTTCTTTTTATTACATGATGGTTGGAAATAATGGATACTAGAGCCCAAATTATTCAACAGTACCAAAGTTAGGGAAGCTGGTATTCACTATTGATTTCTCTAACCAGGAGTCATATCTATGTCATGCTCCTTTGATGGGATTTTGTATTTTGCATACATAACTGGCTGAATTTCATATAATTTTACAAAGGTATCTCCAAAAGTTATGTCCCAACTTCAAAAGCTGTCTAGTGCCAAATTATTTTCTTAGAATTAACACTGAAACATATTTATTTGTTTTATTATATCATATTTTTTAGTTTTTAAGATACCACAGGCTACTTTATTACTTATAGTGTGGCAGGTTTTTTATTCCTCCTGTTTTAGGATTTATACTGGTAGAAACATCCCTGAAAGTTCAGGTCAGCAATTTTGCTTGGAACATGAGTTATAGGACTTCTGCTGATGCCTGCTAAAGGTTTATGCTAAAGAAAAGTGGATCAAGAGTTGTTTCCACAAAAAATCCTTTTCTATCTTCCTTGAAGATTGTTTTCAGAACAACAGTACAGACCACAGTCATATGGGTAGATTGGAAAAAAGGATCCAAAACCTATTTCTAGAAAATGCATTTATTTGGACCAACCAAATGTCACAAACTGGTGTGCAAGTTTTTAGGTTCTCCATAAAATTGTTCAACAGTCAACATGTTAAAAAAAGAGAGGGATGGAGAGAAGCCAGAATTTTTTTTAAAAAAAAAGATCTGATATTTTATCTGCTGTCACCGCCTCACAAAATCAATCCCAAAATTTATTTATTTATTTGTATCCTGTGTTTATTATTTTTATGTTTAACTCAAGGTGGCAAACATATCCAATACATCTTTTTCCTCCTATTTTCCCCACCACAACAACCCTGTAATGTGAGTTGGTCTGAGAGAATGTGACTGGCCCAAAGTCATCCAGCTGGCTCTCATGGTTAAGACGGGATTAGAACTCAAGGTGTCCTGCTTTCTAGCCTGGTACCTTAACCACTAGGCTAAACAAGTGTGTTGTTTACAAGATTACTAGTATTCAGGACAAAGAAAATCGGGGCTTGTCTGAGCTTTGGAACTCAAAAGCCATTACTACTACTACTACTACTACTACTACTACTACTACTACTACTACTACTACTACTTCTTTTCCTCCTCCTCCTCCTCCTCCTCCTCCTCCTCCTCCTCCTCCTCCTCCTCCTCCTCCTCCTCTTCTTCTTCTTCTTCTTCTTCTTCTTCTTCTTCTTCTTCTTCTTCTTCTTCTTCTTCTTCTTCTTCTTCTTCTTCTTCTTCTTCTTCTTCTACCTCTTCTTCTACCTCTTCTTCTTTGTTGCCATTGTTGCCATATAAAAATGCCTTTGCTTGACAAAGAGCAGAAATAAGGAAACATTGCAGTCTATTGACTGTAGCAAATATTCTTCCTGAAAGTATTTCTGGATAGTGCACTCAGTTGGTTTACAATATTGCAAACAAGCAGTTGTTTCCCTTTCATTTTTTTACCATACAAACATTTACATTTTACAAAACCTTCCTAACTCAGTAGTAGTCACATTGCTACCCTACAACTGTTTTTGCTTACAACTCCCATGAATATTAATGTAACTATTGATTGTCTATCACTATCTAGCTGCAGAAAACCTTCACAACAGCCCTTTAATGAAATGAAATTTCAAGTTGGAATAGCTGTGCCACAGCTTACTCCTTTTTGCAGATCTGTGTGATAATTATTCTTTGTGAATGTATCCAGGTAAACAGTCCATGGAAATAGAGACAGGAGCTTCCTGGCTAGGCCAGAAGGTGTTCAAAGAGTGGGTTAAAGCGTGGCTGAGGGTGCCAATCTTTTAAATATCAGGAATAGGCAGCCTGACGCTAACTTATGCCACTGGCCTCAAGGAAGTTGACCAGCTGCCTCATGTCAAGCTCTCTTCTATAACTGCCAGTGAAATGTTTGTTTGTATAAGATATTTATATCTGTCTTTGAGCTCCCAAGGCAATTTACATTTAAAAAAAGCCCACTCATGCACACATACAAGCAATACCCCCCAAATGACTATAAAATAAAACTGTGTTTGGGTAAAAATACATCTGATTATGGGGGTTTTGTTTTGGGGAGGGATGGGGAACTGTCCCTCCCCTTAAACTGCTGAATTGGCAGTAACCACAGGCAGTAAATCATGAAGCATGATGTGGGAGGAAAGAAAGCCAAGATGTTGACTGCATTTTAAGTCCCACCTTAGTTTTACACACATCTCATGCTTGGGGGGGGGGATTGTGGTTACCATACTGATCTTTTCCTGACCCTCCCCCCACAGAGACCCTGACTGAAACTCTGATTGTGATTGAAATAGTACAAGTGGGAGTGATTTTCAAATATTTCAATTCTTGTCTGGATCTCTCATCTGCTTGTTTAACACTAAATTTGATTTGTACTTAAGAGTTAAACCTAGGTGGAACTGTGATAACAAACTATCGGATCAGTCTCCAAGTCTGGATGAAGAGGATTTGCTACATACTGTACCGATAACTAGCATGTCAAAGAACCAATTAGGTTTGGTTTGGTTTGCCCCTTGTAGGGAGGGGGGATATACATACCATCAGCAGAACAAAGCAGTCAAAGAAAAATTCACCCCTGCAATGAAAACTCAGGCAAGACTACTTTCAGACACCAGAAGAAGCCAGTGAAGGATTCTTTTCCTAAACTTGCCCTGCTCTGAGGCATAAGCCCATTTCTACTGCATTATAATTGCAGAGCATTGCCACTGTCATCTTCAGGGTAAGGCAACCTGAATTGTCCAACTTAACCTGAATCCCAGACAACATGCACTGTTTATAATGAAAGCGAAAAAAACAGCGTCAGATATTTTATCTGTAAACTCAAATATTTGAAGAGAATTTGCTATTGAGCAGGGTGCAATTACGATAATATAAATAAATGAAAACATACTTGCTGTGCCATGTTTAATTGTTTCAGTTAATGGCTCTGATTTAGTTATCATTTGAACTGCTTGCTGAAAAGAATGTATAAAATAAATATGAAATATATTTTATTTTGCTCCCATGTCTTTCAGATTTGATTTTAGCGCTTACTGCCACTTAGACTCAGAATAATGTAACTGCAAATTATTCCTGATCTAAATCCTTCAATGTATGAACTGGATTAATAAAGCAAAAAACCCGACTCATAGATATATGCATGTATTTAACAGCCCTGGACAAATAAAACTTGAGTACAACATTTAAAACACAAAAAACTCAAACTTGAAAAAAAGTAATACCGGTAATGAGAAGAAATGTCAGCCCTCAAGCCATACTTATTTGCTAGAAACTTGGCAAACTTTTTTAGTGATTGTCCCAGTTTAGCCTTGCAGAAAAAAGATTATAGTTTTGAGATCAAAGAGACAACTAAAATTTCTGATCATGTTTTAAGAGTGCCAAGCTCTATGGGTAACACATTGGGCAGTGTAACAATACATGGGTTACTCACTTACTCTGTGTAACTGAGCAAATACACATGCTGTATTGAACAAAAGACCAGTATACAGGAAGTCCTTGATTTATGACTGATTGCTTAGTGACTATTAAAAATTACAATGGACCGCCTCAGGAGTACTTATGACCCAATTCTGCACTTCTGACAGTCATTCCCCCTCACAGTCTTGGGAGTTTGGCAACTGGCCTGAATTCACAACCATTTGCAGCATGCCACGATCATGTCACCAGATTTTACACCGTTTTTGCCAAAACATGGCATTTACTTCTGGTTTTCAGTAAAACCAACCCATAGCAACCAGTTGGTTCACTTAATAAGTGCAGCATTTGCTTAATAATTGCCTCAATAGGGCAATTATTACCCAGTAAAATTGGGTCAATCACGTGAGTAGCAGGCTCTATTTTGGTCATAAGTGGAGGATTACCAGTATTTGCCTAATCTTTATAATAGATAGTGCATGAATTTGAGCAAGTTTTAACAAAAATCTGTTATATCTGATATAGAGATAAATAAGAATCATCTTTGGAAAATCTGCCATAATATAGCCAGGAATGAGAAGGCATAGTATGCCAGATAAGAATCATTTTGCTGCCTCAGGGATGAGGAATAGGGTGAGATGACCTAAGTCTCACCCTAAAAGATTTGTTTCCACCAAAATGTGAGATGGCAAGAGAGAGTTACCACAAAGAGGAGCCCTGAACAGGTCACTAAAGTATCTGGTCCAGCACTCTAAAGAGATTAAATCATTGGCACTGGAACTAGGTTTATGTGAAGAATGAGAAACTAGATGCCAAAACAGAAAATTGTCCTTATTTGTTACTGCTAGTTGGAGCCTCGTCCAATTCCCTAATCAATAGCTTTGCTTTTTCTCTCTCAAAAGCTTTTTATACTCCCTTTTTTTACTAAATGGAAAATTTCACCAGATAGAAACTCATTTTTAGAATTAGCCATTTCTACAGGTAGAAATTATCATTGCCTAAACTTGGACACACTCTTATTGAATCAGGTTTTGGAACACTTATTGGAATTAAAGCAGGATGGAATTTGATTACTTCTGAACTAGTGCTGAAAAATGACAAAATAAATTCATGAAAATGGCTGTTTTGCCTATAATCTGTTTCAAATGGTTGACCTGGGATGATTCAAGAAATTGGACTCCACAAGTTCCTTGTGGAGAGCCAGTAATGACATAATTCCAGAAGAGAGTATAACACTATAACAGATGTGCACAAGGTACTACAATCTCTGTCCTCCAGTGGCTTTACAGAGCTTGAGATAGTTCTGGCTTCATACTAGGAAAAAGAATGACTAAAGGCAGTTCTTGCATTTGAGCACTGCCTAATTAAAAACAAAAAGCAATAGAATGGGGTAGGAATTCAGCATCTCTCTAGAGCAAACTGGGATCTAATTTGAAGAACTGAAATGCAACTAAGGTATTTTGATGTGACACATGTAGGTTTGCTTAATAAAATGCTGAAGATGTTAGTAGCTTGTTCCATTCTGTTCAGATTCTGGAAGCCATAGTGTTGTGTCCCAAGCCCATCAAGGGAGAGAAGAATAAATACCAGTTCGGGAGTGAAATTCTTCTGTATATTCAGGAAAGCAATGAATTCTGGATCTGTTCCTGAAATGATTCTGCCTTTAAGAAAAGTTGTGCTTTTAGCCAAGATTAGGAAGTGTACGGAGAAACCTGGTCTAATCCTGGCTGCATAAAATTAGAAACACTGATGGGGGGGCTTTATACCAGTGGTGGGTTGCTACCGGTTCACCCTGGTTTGGGAAAACCAGTAGTGGCAGTGGTGGAAGGCTCCGCCCACCCACCCGGACGTCATCACAGACAATCTGCACATGCGCAAAGTGCGCACACGTTCACAGTTCCGAACCGGTAGTGAAGTTAAGTGAAACCCACTACTGCTTTATGTTCTTCCCTCATATGGAAATAATCAACTCCACATCTACTTTTCCCATTTTCTGATTGGTGAAACTTTTCAAGCAGAGAGGTTTCTGTTCTCTGTGAGAAAGATGGCATTGAGAAAGTCCTCTAAGGGGATCTTTGATTTGTGTAAAACACCAATACAAATATACACACGCATCTCTGCTATGCCCTCGGGCATCCTTAAGGCTAAAATAATGCAAATATGCTTTATTAGGGAGGCTCACAGCAGGTGATAGGAGGGCTGTGGAAGCCACAAGAATGAGCACATTTTACAAAAGCAAGCCCTTTATAAGATCTTGCTGACAATCACCATTAAATATTCATTCTATAGACTGCAGAGACATCATTAGATGCACAGAGTCAACCCCTTTCTTTTCCTGTGCAACAGGAATTTGGCATTTGGTTTTATTCAGCAGAGGTGAGACAAAAGAATATCACTGGAACCCCTTGTCCTCTTTCTAACAGGTCCAGAGACCTGTTAGATCAGTGGTTCCCAAACTTTTTCAGTCCACCATCCCCTTGGTGCTACAAACTCATCCTCACTGCCCCCACCCCCCTCAGGTGGGTGTGGCTTGGTGGTCAGGTGACCGGGTGGGCATGACCAACTTGTAAAATGTGGTGAAACTCACTTAACAATGCTCTTGCTTAGCAACCAAAATGTTAGGCTCAATTGTGGTCATAAGTCTTTCTCTTTCTTTCTTTCTTTCTTTCTTTCTTTCTTTCTTTCTTTCTTTCTTTCTTTCTTTCTTTTTCTTTCTTTCTTCTCTCCCTTTCCTCTTCTTTCTTTCTTTTTCTTTCTTTCTGTCTTCCTTCCTTCCTACCATCTTTCTTTCTTTCTTTTTCTTTCTTTCTTTCCTTTTTCTTTCCTTCTTCCCTTCCTTCCCTTCCCTCCCTCCTTTCTTTTTCTTTCTTTCTGTCTTCCTTCCTTCCCACTATCTTTCTTTCTTCCTCCCTCCCTTCCTCCCTTTCTTTCTTTCCTTTTTCTTTCCTTATTCCCTCCCTTCCCTCCCTCCTTTCTTTTTCTGTCTGTCTTCCTTCCTTCTTACCATCTTCCCCCATCGAGGGAGGCTGGGCAGGGAGGTGCGTCAATTGTTTCATTGACAGCTTGGCCAAGGAAGAGGGCAGCCGAGCCAGTCCCGTGGGGTGTGCGTTTAGCCACCTCTCTACCTCTCTCTCTCTCTCTCTCTCTCTCTCTCTCTCTCTCTCTCTCTCTCTCTCTCTCTCTCTCTCTCTCTCTCTCTCTCTCTCTCTCCCCCCCCCGGCCAAAAGAGTACCCATGCAGAAAGAGTGGCTCCTGGCTGTGAGAGCGATAGCAAGTGCACACACCCTGCGGGACTAGATCGGCTCCTCTGGGCTCTGCCTATGGCAATTTAAAATGCACTTCTGTCTGCAAGGAAGAGGGGCGTGTTTGAAAACGCTGCCGGAGGCAGCCCAGAGCAGCCGAGCCAGTCCCGTGGGGTGTGCGCGTAGCCGCCTCTCGATTGCTCTAGCTCTGTCTCTCTCTCATAGCAAGGGGGAGAATCGGGACAGGCAGAAGCCGCCGGGTAAAGAGCGACCAGAATCGAGGGAATCCTCTCCCGCAACAGCCGAAGAGCAGTAAAAACCGTATTTTTACTCCCAGTAAAGAGAAAAGTATGCAAAATAATGTGGCTTAAACACCATGAATAATTCATTTTATTTCAAAAAACCCACAAGCAGCTAAGGAATCCTAGCACTTTTTAAAATGCCTGCCCTTTTATTGTCACCAGCCTGCACCGATTGCAATCTTGAGAGCATAGGATCTGGGCACATAATGTGCCAATGGGAAGCGCATGTTTTTAAATGAGGGCGAGAGTGGCGCTGGACAAAATATGGGAAAGTTGTTTCATTCCTGGTCGGCCAACAAGCTAGGAACCAAATCTATTTACGGTCACGTAGGGGCCGCCTGTTACAGTATATTTTGGCCGCCCATTCTGGAATCGCTCTTGTAATCACAGCAACTCTTGGCTGTTGCCTCTCCTCCGCATGCATGCCCCGGACGCTTAGACCGCCGGCAACAAAGAGCCCCCTCAGCCAAGGATCCAGCAGCTCCAGCCGAAGGCGGGGAGGGGGGTGTAGGCCTTCAATTCACTGTTCTCAGCCCCATGAGGCGCTGGGCTTTGTGGAAGCGGGTGCAGGCTGCTGGTTGCGAGATGCGTCCCCGCAGAGGAGCTCTTAATGTTGTGCAGAAAGCAAACGGGGCAACTCCCTTCCCTTCCCAGTGCTACTGTCACTCATGGGGCTGAGGACAGTGAATGGAAGGCCTATACCCCCCCTCCCTGCCTTCAGCTGGAGCTGCTGGATCCTTGGCTGAGGGGGCTCTCCGTTGCCGGTGGTCTAAGCGTCCAGGGCATGCGTGCAGAGGAGAGACATTAAACTGGTTTAACAGCTCCGTGTGTCTGTCAGCTGGTCTCTTTAGGGAAAAAAGCTTGCAAAATATAGAAACTCTTCTTGCTGCGAGAAGTTGTTAATTGCTCACCCTCGCGAGAAGAGTTTATGTATTTTGCAAGCTTTTTTTCCCTAAAGAGACCAGCCGACAGACACACGGAGCTGTTAAAATCCAGTAAGAAGCCCGTCTCGCAGCCCACCCAGCCCCGCCAGGAAAAGAGTGGCAGGAAAAGCAGTGAGCGGGCGATTGGGTGGACATGGGCAGTGGCGTGGGGACAGGACCGGCGAACAACCTGCCGCCCCCTGGTCCCTCTTAGCGCCCCCTACGGCCACCCTTGCCTCTTAGCGCCCCCTAAGGTACCGTCCACTTTGGGAACCACTGTGTTAGATGGATGGAAGAGACAAATTTCAGCCTTGTAGTCGATTTGTTTCAAAGCATCAAAATAAGTTTCTTTAATAACCCACCCATTTTCATAACCTCAATTTATGTATCACAATTTATATGAATAAGGGACTGAAGAAGGCTAAAACAGTGCATATTCAGCACCAAAGTCTAACACTAATTTTTTATATGCTCTGTCTCATGAATGGTATGGCTTAGTGACTTAGTGACAAGGCCTTCACTCTTTGACTGTCAACTAGCCAAAATACAATCCATCACATTTATACTGTTTCTTGCTAGCAGTCTGAAAATAAGCTGGGTGGGTAGCAGAAACAGTATCATCTACTTTTCCAGTCTGCACACTGGATAGGTGAGCATGGCTGTTCTTAAAACATTCTTTGTAAAAGCTGACTAGTTGAAAGGCATTAAAAGACAGATTTTCCTTCCTAAACTTTAGAATATATGCACCTTAGAAAATATGTGGTTCTCATCATTGTGGAAATAGAAAGGGCAAGCATGCCAGATTCAATTAACAAAACAGACATAACATTATCATGTCTGAAAGGCATGATGGGTCAGGTTGCCATGCTGGGATTGGGCCTACCCGTGGCATGACTGGGGCGGATTCTAAAGGCTAAGAGATCCTCCTTCCCCAGGAAGGGATGGCATCTGTTCTGATTCTACCTGTGCTTGTATTACATGCATGTATACATGGGCACACATAAAATCTGCAGTGATGGCATCATTTTTGAAAACAAACTGCTTATAAATGCCCCTGGAAATTCAGACTTCCTTTTATTAAAACTGAGAAATGTGTATAAATGTAAATAACAAATGAGGGATATGGAGAGAGCAACCAGAACGGCTGCTGGCATCACATGTTCATGCGCTCTCTTCCCTCCTTGTGTAATTTGCATTAATAAAGAGGCTGTTCCTTGTCGGAATGCGTTTCATCCGGTTTAAAATCCCAGGGCGCTCCACCAGGAAGTGCTTTGGGAGAATCCAACTGTCAGAGCCGACAAGACAAATGAATCCCAGTGTCAGGAGCGTGTGGTTCAACGATGACAGATTGAGAAGAACTGTCCCCCTCTCGACAGGCGGGCTTCATTTTCAAATTAATAAATCTGAATAAAATATTTTTCCTTTCATTACAAGCCGGGCTTAGTTGACAGTTCCCATGACAGGGGGAGTCGCAGTGTTGATGAGAAGAGTTTGCATCAATTCCACCTGGGCTTCCATTGCTTTATTTTTACCTGCAATTGCATTTTTCTTTGCCTCTCTTCTACCTCCCTCTCTGTCTCTCTCCCCAGCCTATTTTCTTCCTCTGTCACTCACCCCCGCCTTCTGCCCCCTCACCCATCTGCACTCCTGCTCATTGCTTGCCTGAAATAAAAGGCTTAAATAAAAAACCAGAACAATACTTATTTCCTCAACACACAAACAACTACATACACAGAGACCGACACACACAAGCACACTCATCTTCAAAGCAGCATGGAGCCTCCTAGAAGTCTCCTCTCAATGACACAAATGTTATGTATGTCAGATGCACACACACACACACACACACACACACACACACACACTCTGCAGGCAATTGCATTTCTATTTACCTGCACAGTTACTCTTTGGCAACATTCAGGTGTACCATCTCAGGAAATTTTATGCAAAAAGTTTCTACCAAAGCAGATTAAAGCTCATGTCCATCAGAAATGCATTTGGGATAAGTTTCAGTCCTGCAGAACAGCTAAGAATCCCTGCCATGCCATGCAACCTTGTCCAAACCCATTCAAAATATTTGGATTTCATTTGAGCAGTATCTTTCCAATCTGTTAGACTTTGTTTCTTCTGACAGTCAGAGAACATAGTTCAGGTTTCTGTATACAATAACCCGCTTATTTTTTAATATAGGGTGGAGACAGCTCTTTTTTTAAAAAAATCCTTTTCCTCTGGATTAATGAATGAGGCCCTTAAAAATAGTGTATATGAGCTTTACCCAATCAAATGTTTTGTAGTTCATGGGGCTGAAGCCCAGAGGTTGGGTTTCCAAAGAATGTCTTCCTCTAAATGTGCTTCACGTATGTCTTCCTCTAAATGTATTCCTCCTTTAATAGCCACTGAGGGGGACTGAAAAGGAAATTCAGAACAGAGGCCACAATATGTGGAAAATAAAGTTTGGTTTATGCAATGATCTCTCCACCCACATTGTTTTCCTGCTTCCCAGGTTGCCAACAGAGGTGAGGGAGAAATCCTGGCATGTTAGTTTCTGCCACTGCCAGGATTGCAGTGCAAACACTTGGTAATGTTAAGCTACATTTCTGCACTCTGCAATCCTCACTCTTGATTCACTGCCCCCCCTTCTCTTAATGTTAATGTAACCATGCATTAACATAACCTCTGGTTTATCCATAAAAACTCCTTGGATGAAGGTGTGATAGAAATGACAAAAGCCTTGCTGATTTTAAGAGTAGCTGTCTGCAATCTAGAAAACAATTCCAATTTAATGTAGCTGTCTCGTTCAAACTGAATTCTACTAGCAATGTGAAAAAATGTGACAGACGGAGCTTTCCTAGGAAAAGTAACCCTTACTGAAGCACAAGTATTCCCTAGTAAGTGTTTTAGGGCTTAAGTCCTACAGTGGAACCAGGTTTGTGCATTGATTCAAACTAGGTCCAGTTTTCTGCAGTTAAAAATCTTGCAATTATTTTTTTTCCCTTTGGAAATTAAGGTCAGTCTACACATGCAGCAAAAGTAAGTGAAGGAATGGACATAATTATTTTAAATATTTTAAAAAACCCAATTCTCTTTATTTTTATATTTTCAAGATGGTAGATAATTATTCTTAAGTAAATGTTTATTGTTTCTTCTTTATTTTTTTACAGTTATCCGACAATTTAAAACCTAATGTTGGGCTTCCTCCATGGTGTAATAACTTTCTACCAGCTGTTGAGAGCTCTTCTTTTTTGCATATGGCAGGATTCAAAATGAGTATTTGACCAATTTACATTCTGAAGGAGTAGAATCCACTCCAGCACCTTTTTTCTGGTTATATATTTTGCATGTGGTCCAAAGTCTGGAGTGAAAGTCCTGATACTGGTGCAAGATGAACTCTATGTTGATCATGTGATACCTCTAGGAACTTATTATTGTGAACAATTATATCCACAGACATGGAACTGCCTTTCAATGCAGAAAAGGCTGATTCAGAATTAGCAACCTATCTCTACTTTGTACTTAAAGGGGCAGCCTGTGGTCTCATTTGAGGGGATTCTGGGCTCACCCTGCCTCCCACCTGCTGGGATCCTATTGTAGTTCTGTGCTGGCATGATTAGGTAATTCATGTCTGCAGGACTTGCAGCAGGCCACCATGGCAACTACAGAAGTACTCGGAAACATGATTGGTTCTCTTGCTTTGTGAAAGGGGGAAGGAATGCATGCTTCAGCATGAACTTGAAAGGATGGAAAAAGGCACCCAAGTTACTGATCAGCAAACAAGCCCTGCTTGACAGGCAGTTCTCAGTGCTCAGTTATCAGCCAGAAAGGATAAGTGCTGGTTTTCACATATTTTCAAATATGCAAACATGGGCCACACTCACAATGTTCTGATCTAGAGTCCCTTTTAAACTGAATTCAGAAGAGGTGGGAGGAAAATGTATCACCTGGAAGTAATCAGTGGAACAGCTTTCCTCTTGGTATTGTGAGTGCTTCATTGCTGGAGGTTTTCAAGAAAAGATTGGACAGCCATTTGTCTGGGATGGTATTAGGCAGAGGTCACCAACCAGTGGTCTGTGAAAATTTTGGTGGTCTGCAGCACACCTTCGCAGCACAGGAGGAGCTGCTCTGGGATGACCAATGGGCCAGTCCTGTGACTAGAACTCTGGAACAGCCAGGCAGTTCGTGATGGGGCTGGAAATCTCCGCTGTAGAGGGAGGTACGTGCAACTTGCAACTTTGCAGGTGGTGAACGTGCAAGAAGTAGGGCAGCCCTCACCAGCCGGAACAAAGTAATGGTGCTATTGCGGCAAGGGGGGGGTGCAGGCAGGCCAAAGCAACGGGTGTCGGCAACCCGTGGCTCTTTGGTACTTCTGCTGTGGCTTCCTGTTGGATGATCCCACCACTGGCTGTCCCTGCCCCACGCCCTCCCAGTCACTTCTCACCTGGCCTGAGAAGGGAAGGGCAGGGGATGGAGATTCACTCCATATTCCAGAGCGGGAGCGAAGCTTCATCTCTTGCTGGGTCTTGTGGGCGTTTCTTCCGGCTCTTGTTGGTGCTCCGCGCACCTCGGTCACACCGGAGAATCAGAATGAGAGAGAGGGGCAGAGACAGAGAGAGATGAGAGAAAGAGAGAGAAGAGAGAGAAGAGAGAGAAGAGAGAGAGAGAGAGAGAGAGAGAGAGACAGAGACAGAGACAGAGACAGAGACAGAGAGACAGAGACACAGAGAGAGACAGAGACAGAGAGAGAGACAGAGAGAGAGACAGAGAGAGAGGAGAGAGAGATGAGAGAGAGATGAGAGAGAGATACTGAGAGAGAGAGAGAAAGAGGTGAGAGAGAAAGAGAGAGATACTGAGAGAGAGAGATGAGAGAGGGACACACACACACAGAGAGAGAAGAGAGTGGAGAGAGATGAGACAGAGAGAGAGAGAAAGAGAGAGGGGAGGGGGGAGAGAGAGAAAGAGAGAGAAGAGAGGGGAGGAGAGGGGGGGGAGGAGAGATGAGTGAGAGAGAGATGAGAGAGAGAGAGATGAGAGAGAAAGAGAGAGAGATGAGAGACAGACAGACAGAGAAAGAGAGTGGGGGGAGAGGAGAGAGAGAGAAGGAGAGAGAGGGAGAGAGAGGAGAGAGAAAATGAGAGGAGAGGAGAGAGAGAGAGAGAGAGAGAGAGAGAGAGAGAGAGAGAGAGAGAGAGAGAGAGAGGAGAGAGAGGTAGAGAGAGAGAGAGAGAGAGAGAGAGAGAGAGATGAGAGATCCCGGTGTTTTGTTTTCTGTGGGAAATGGGTCCAAATGGCTCTTTGAGTGTCTAAGGTTGCAGAAACAGATGGCCAAGCTAAGTGCCTGAAGGACCCCATCCTGTCACTGGGAGTCCAGGCGCTTCAGCGAGTGGCACGCTAGATTCTTATTAGTGGTCCGCGGGATTTAAAATTATGAATTTAGTGGACCCTGAGGTCTGAAAGATTGGTGGTATAAGGACTCCTGCCTTGGGCAGGGGGTTGGACCAGAGGTGGGTTCCTCCCAGTTTGGACTGGTTCACCTGAACTGGTAGCAAACCACTGGTGATGTCACAATGATGTCACAGAACCGGTTCGGTTGGTGCGGTCCGTGTGCGCGTGGCCATGCGGCGCGAGAGGAAGCGAACTGGCAGTGAGGTAAGTTAGAACCCACTCCTGGGTTGGACTAAAAGACCTCCAAGCCAAGGTCCTTCCAGCCCTATTATTCTATCATTCTACTGTACATTTTATCAATTTAGAACTTACCAGCAGGGTCTATATCTTACTGAACTTCACATACTGTATATAACAATTAATATTATATATCCATGGTGGCAGAGTGGTTAGAATGCAGTATTGCAGGCTAATTCTGCTGACTGCCAGCATTTCAATTCTCACTGGCTCATGGCTGACTAAGCCTTCCATCCTTCCAAGGTTGGTGAGGACCCAGATTGTTGGGGGCAATATGCTGATTGTAAACCACTGAGAGGGCTGTAAAGCACTGTGAAGCAGTATATAAGTTTAAGTGCTATTGCTATTCTTAAATACTATATATAATGAACAACAAATATAGTATATGTTATATAGTATCTTTCCTGCCCAGGAAATTACTTGTTCTCAAATTGTTCCTTTTTTAAAGGTTTAGTTAAAATATTGTAGGCAGGGTCCCCTCCCCAGAATAAAATATTCCACAGAATAAGAAAAAAAAGCAAAAGGAAAAGAGGAGAAAAATCTCCTCAACAAAGGCAGAAATCAGTCCCAGTCTTTCCTCCACTAAAGCAGCCTGCAGGCAAAGCTTAAGGAAACTAAGTTTCATTCATAAAACAACTAGTTAAAGCAGTGGTTCCCAAAGTGGGTGGTTCCCAAAGTGGGCGCTATCCCGGGGGGCAGTGGGAACCCTTAGGGGGGCGGTGAGAGGCAAGGGTGGCAACAGGGGGCGGTGAGAGGGGTCAGGGAGGCGGTAGGTGGTTCGCACTTGAAGCTCCCTCGCGTTCCTCGCTCTTGTGTGCAGGGCAGCCCATTCTGAAAGAAAACGCGAGACATTTTCATTCAGAATGGGCTGCCCTGCACACAAGAGCATGGAATGCGACGGAGTTACAAGTGCTAGGTATGATGCCCATCTCACGGCCCGCCGAGCCCCCGCCCAGGCTCCACTCTGCTCCGCCCCGCATGACTGGTCACCCCAAACTGCGTCCCACCGCGCGTCCTACCTAGCACTTGAAGCTCCCTCGCAGTCCTCATTCTTGTGTGCAGGGCAGCCCATTCTGAAAGAAAACGTGAGATGTTTTCTTTCGGAATGGGCTGCCCTGAACACAAGAGCGTGGAATGCAACGGAGTTACAAGTGCTAGGTACTGAGCATGGCACAGCGCCGAGGGAAGCTGACCGCTCCCAAAGCTGCTCGGGCGAGCGCTTGCAGACCCGCAGGAAAGCCCTGCTGCGGAACCTGTGCATGTGCGGACTTTCCCGCCCGGCGTCCCTGTCACCTAGCAACCTGGCGCGTGCAATTCGGCGGGCTTCCCTTCAGCATGGAGCACCCGCGGATCTCAGCCCAGCTGCCCCCCTACATCGACCCCACCAAGGCGCCTGTGGCCTTCGGCCGCCGAGGCCTCCCCAAGCTCAAAGAGCTGCAGCACCCTGAGCTGCTGATGTGGCAGCCAGCCTTGATGGCACTCTGCGACCTGGTATACGACCCGGAGAACGCTTACCAAGCCATTGGCCTGGGTGAGCGGCGGCGGTGGCCTGGCCATGGCTGGCAGGAGGGAAGGGAGGGAAGAAGGGAAAAAAAGGAAAGAGAGAGGGAGGGACGGAGGAAAGAAAAAGAAAGAGAAAAAACAATGGTAGAAAGGAAGGAAGACAGACAGAAAAAGAAAGGAGGGAGGGAAGAAGGAAAGAAAGAAAGAAAGAGGGAGGAAGACAGAAAGAAAGATTGTAGGAATGAAGGAAGACAGACATAAAAAGAAAGGAGGGAGGGAAGGGGAGGGAAGAAGGAAAGAAAATGGAAAGAAAGAAAGAGCGAGGGAGGGAGGGAGGAAGACAGAAAGAAGGAGAAAGAAAGATGGTAGGAAGGAAGAAAGAAAGATAGAAAAAGGAGGGAGGGAAGAAGGAAAGAAAAAGGAAAGAGAAAGAAAGAGAAGAAAGAAAGAAAGAAAGAAAGAAAGAAAGAAAGAAAGAAAGAAGAAAGAAAGAAAGAAAGAAAGAAAGAAAGAAAGAAAGAAAGAAAGAAAGAAAGAAAGAAAGAAGGAAGGAAGGAAGGAAGGAAGGAAGGAAGGAAGGAAGGAAGGAAGATGGTAGGAAGGAAGGAGGACAGACAGAAAAAGAAAGGAGGGAGGTAAGAAGGAAAGGAAAAGGAAAGAAAGAAAAAGAAAGGAAGAAAGGGGGAGGGAGGGAGGGAGGAAGACAGACAGACAGAAAGAAAGATGGTAGGAAGGAAGGAAGACAGACAGAAAAAGAAAGGAGGGAGGGAAGGGAAGGGAGGGAAGAAGGAAAGAAAAAGGAAAGAAAGAGGGAGGGAGGGAGGGAGGGAGGAAGAAAGAAAGATGGTGGGAGGGAGGAAGAAAGAAAAAGATGGTAGGAAGGAAGGCAGAAAGAAAGAAAAAGATGGTAGGTAGGAAGGAAGACAGACAGACAGACAGACAGAAAGAAGAGATGGTAGGAAGGAAGACAGACAGAAAGAAAGAAAGGAAAGAAAGAAAAAGAAAGATGGTAGGAAGAAAGACAGAAAGAAAAAGAAAGAAAGAAGGGGGAAGGTAGAGAAGAAAGAAAGAAAGACTTATGACCACAATTGAGCCTAACATTTTGGTTGCTAAGCAAGAGCGTTGTTAAGTGAGTTTCACCACACTTTACAAGTTGGCCATGCCCACCCGGTCACCTGACCACTAAGCCACGCCCACCTGAGGGGGTGGGGTGGGGGCGGTGAGGATGAGTTTGTAGCACCAAGGGGGGGGGGGGGTGGACTGAAAAAGTTTGGGAACCACTGAGTTAAAGGACTGAAATTGATTGTGAAGGCTGGGGTCAAATCAAGAAAACAAAACGCTTAGGATTTACGCTTCCCCTTGCCTTTAGGGCCAGACATAACCTCACATGCCACAAAAGAAAATCTTGCAACAATTAAAATACTATATCCAGTCTAAAGAACATAGAAGGAACACATTTTCATACAAATACCAACACACCAATAACAAAGAACCCAGAAACATTAAAAACTCACTAATTCACAACCCCAATTATCCAGCTGCCCCCAGGAATGCATGCTGTTGTCACTGTTGTTACCTGGCCAATAAACAGAAACCTCTTTTCCAACTGCAGCCTGCCTTGAACTTATTTTTCCTTTGCCTGCATTTCTTTCCCGTCTTGGAATAAAACACAAAGTCTGGATTTCACTGCCAACGAAATATTCTTTATATGTATTATTTTTGATATTTTTGGTATTATTGCTTTACAGCAATAAACTTTTGCATCTAGTTAAAAAAGAGAGCAGGGGGGGAGAAAGAGGGAAGGGGAGGGAAAGGAAAGATTTATCTTCTTATCACATACAAAATAGCTGTGTAAAAGTTGGAGTGATATTTCTTCCCAGACATTCCAGAATAATAGAGAAGTTTTAATGTCTAGGCTACTTTCACAGAAAATCATGGAGAACTACAGAAGATGGCATCCCGCATGATCAAAGGACTAAAGCATATTCTATACCAGTGGTTCCCAAACTTTTTCAGTCCACCGCCCTCTTGGTGCTACAAACTCATCCTCACCGCCCCCCACCCCACCCCCTCAGGTGGGCGTGGCTTAGTGGTCAGGTGACCGGATGGGTGTGGCCAACTTGTAAAGTGTGGTGAAACTCACTTAACAACACTCTTGCTTAGCAACCAAAATGTTAGGCTCAATTGTGGTCACAAGTCTTTCTTTCTTTCATTCTTTCTTTCTTCTCTACCTTCCCCCTTCTTTCTTTTTCTTTCTGTCTTTCTTCCTACCATCTTTCTTTTTCTTTCTTTCTTTTCTTACTTTCTGCCTTTCTTCCTTCCTTCCTACCATCTTTTCTTCCTTTATTTCTGTCTTCCTTCCTTCCTATCATCTTTCTTCCTCCCTCCCTCCCTCCCTCCCTCCCTCCCTCCCTCCCTCCCTCTTTCTTTCCTTCTTCCCTCCCTTCCCTTCCCTCCCTTTCTTTTTCTGTCTGTCTTTCTTCCTTCCTACCCTCTTTCTTTCTTTCTGTCTTCCTCCCTCCCTCCCCCTTTCTTTCTTTCCTTCTTCACTCCCTTCCCTTCCCCCTCCTTTCTTTTTGTCTATCTTCCTTCCTTCCTACCATCTTTCTTTCTTTTTTCTTTCTTTCCTTCTTCCCTCCCTCCCTCCTTTCTTTTTCTGTCTATCTTCCTTCCTTCCTACCATTGTTCTTTCTTTCTTTCTTTCTTTCTTTCTTTCTTTCTTTCTTTCTTTCTTTCTTTCTTTCTTTCTTTCTTTCTTTTCTTCTTTCTTCTTTCTTTCTTTCCTTCCTCCCTCTCTCTTTCTTTCTTTCCTTTTTCTTTCCTTCTTCCCTCCCTTCCCTTCCCTCCCGCCAGCCGTGGCCAGGCCGCCGCCGCTCACCGAGGCCGATGGCTTGATAAGCATTCTCCGGGTCGTGCACCAGGTCGCAGAGCGCCATCAAGGCTGGCTGCCGCGTCAGCAGCTTGGGGTGCTGCAGCTCTTCATTGAGCTTGAGGAGGCCTCGGCGGCCGAAGGCCACAGGCGCCTTGGTGGGGTCGATGTCGGGGGGGCAGCTGGGCTGAGATCCGCAGGTGCGCCATGCCGGAGGGGAGCCCGCCGAATTGCACGCGATGGGTTGCTAGGCGACGGGAATGCCAGGCGGGAAAGTCCATGCACGTGCAGGTTCTGCAGCGGGGCCTTCCTGTGGGTCTGCGAGCGCTCGCCCGAGCAGCATCAGGAGCGGTCGGCTTCCCTCGTCGCTGTGCCGCACTCAGTACCTAGCACTTGTAACTCTGTCGCATTCCACTCTCTTGTGTGCAGGGCAGCCCATTCTGAAAGAAAACATCTCGCATTTTCTTTCAGAATGGGCTGCCCTGCACACAAGAGCAAGGAACGCGAGGGAGCTTCAAGTGCAAAAGCATGGCGAACCACCTACCGCCCCCCTGGCCCCTCTCACCGCCCCCCTGTCACCACCCTTGCCTCTCACCGCCCCCCTAAGGGTTCCCACCGCCCCTTGGGGGGCGGTACCGCCCACTTTGGGAACCACTGTTCTATACCATATTATCACACTTCAGTTTTTAGGTTGGGGAGCAGAGGAAGGAAGGAAAATGATTGAGGAAGGATAAGATTTTCATAATCATTTAAATTGTCACTGTTAAGACATATAAGAGATTGACAGGAAAATATAAATAATCACAACGAGTCAATAACAAATTAACTGAAAGATGTATCATTCTGGTTGTGTACGTAGATTATGTCATTGTTCTGTAATTTATAAGCACACAAGATGACTGATGAAATTACACGATGTAAGTAAGTAATACATTATTTATTTTTAAATTATATTCCATTCATTTACTTTTTACACTGCATCGATTTTTGAAAGAGTTTATTGAAACTGAAAATTTTATTTTGAAGGAAAAACAGCAATGAAGGGCACCAATCTAGACAATTTTCCTAATTCTGATTGAGGCTCCATGCCAGTTTTCTTCTGAAAATCACTCATGCTATAGGACTGATATAAGAACATCATGCTTCCAATATGTGAGTCTGCAACAAAAGCCTGATTGGTTTAATGGAATTTACTTTAGTGGATAATTGAAATTTTCAGATCATCTTGAAAGACACTTGCACATAGAAAGCACTGCAGTAAACTAGCCTAGGAATAACTAAAGCATGAACCACCAAAATAAAACCTTTTTTCTCAAATAATGGTAGAGGCCAAGGCTAAAATTGACACTCAGACAATTATCCTCTCTGGACATTTAAAATAAAGCAATAATGAAAAACGAAAAGCAAAAATTTAAAAAAAATGTTACTAAATTAATGCATGTTTGAGCACAAGGGCAATTCTGTCACACTCCAACCCCATTCTTTGCTACCAAATCTCCAATGTTGCTAAACAGCAGAAACTTTGCAGAGAGTCAAAGCACCTATGTAGCCACCAGGTATATTTTCCTGTTCCACTTCTATCCTAGTGTTTTCCTGCTTCTGTTGGCTCAAAGGCTGCTGCCCAGTTTGCCTAATGCACTTTTCTTTCTTCAAGTCTGACCCTTGCACTTTGGTTAACTACTGTGCAGAGTTAAAAGTGCGCGTGCACGCATGCACGCACACGCGCATGCACACGTGCACACGCACACACGCACACACGCACACACGCACACACACACACACACACACACAGAGCCACCAATTTCATTTTCCCAGATTGTCCTGAATAAGATCAGTGGCACATTCTCTAGTTGAAAACCTAGAAGATTTTAACAGCAATATTGCTGCTACTATTATTTTCTTTCTCTTAGATATTTTGATGCTGGACTTAAAAAAAAAAGATGTATTTCCGCCAATGCTCCATTGGGAAACTGCTGATTCAACCACATGATCATGGTCATCATCTTTACTTTTTTTTTATTACACCGAGGACACCCATGAATAGGGGAACTGTCCATTGAAATGACACAATAGCCTGAGATCCACACTGTCTTGCAAACTGTTTCCCAGTGTCTATGTCTGGATAGGATTTTCTTAAACTGGCATCTGGACAGGAGTAACTTGAAGGTGTGGTGCTGATATGCTCTTAGGCCTGTTCCTGTCACTACTATGTAGTGCTCCGCTGCTCTTACTTCCCTCCTTTTAAGGTTCAGTACGAAATTTGAAAACGAGAGCCTCCACATGTCTTCTGCAACAAGGATACAGGCTATGGGATTCTGCATTGTGCAGAGACTCCTTTGTCAATGCAGACTGAAAAGCAGTCTTCAGAATCTTACATGACATATTACAGTTTGCTCATCTTCATTCTTCATATTGAGACATCACATTGAGGCATATATGCTCATAACATAAGAGAGCATTTCTAAAATAAGTACCGTATTTTTTGGAGTATAAGACGAACCTTTTTCCTCCCTAAAAGAGGCTGAAAATTTGGGTGCGTCTTATACTTCAAATGTAGATTTTTCGAAGCTTTTTTTTCCCAGCCCTAATGAGGTGCTAACAATCTTCCCTGTTTCCTATTCCCTCCGAATGAGGTTTTTTCCAGCCCTAAGTCTTTGCAGGCTTGTTTTCATTCCTACTCCCTCTGAAAAAGGCTTTTTCAGCCCTAACCGGAGGATAAAATAATGTGCTGAAGCTGAACAGACTAAGGACGCTAGCCAGATGAATACCTGGTAGGTAGATTTTCCCCCCTATTTTCCTCCCCCAAAACTAAGGTGCGTCTTATACTCTGGTGCGTCTTATACTCCGAAAAATACAGTAAACATTACTGTTTAAGTAAGTAGGATGAGCCTAAAACTCTGCTCATAGGGCATGTGGCCTTGGAGACATGTGGAGATACAAAAACACATTTAAACAATACAAAAGAGACATAATTATTTTCCTCAAGCCACCTTCCTTTCTGGTCATTTCCCACCACTTCCTGGAAATGTTTATTTCATTGCATTTATGTAGTACTGTTGGGATCCTCTTAAATGTAATGCTTATTTTAATGCTGGAAGATTGTGAATTCCTCCACGTTAAAAAAAATCCCACTGGAATTCTTGACTAAAGGTAAAAATATCTTGCAATTTAAATATCAATGACCTACTTATATATTCCTTTGCAGTTAGATTTCCTGCTAAGCCCAGTGCACCTGCACATCTTGGAGTGATGGTGCTTCTTGTTAAGAATTCAATACATGTATAATACTACTGTAATAACAAAAATAAAACAATATATTTGGTGCAGAATAAATTGTTTTCTGTTTGAGATCTTTCTGAGCCTCAGAGTCCGTTGTCTACTCTTCTGCCCAAGACAACCACAGTCCCCAAGTCATTTCTCTGGTTTCTCTCCACCGTTTCTTGCCATTTTCCTTTAGAAGTGCTATTCTCAGCCTGAATTGAGCTGTAAAGAACAAGGGTGAAGCTTTAAGCCAGTAGATTCATGGTTTGGGTGTTTATATCCAGATAAAAAAGAAATCTCAGCTGTATACAAAGCTGAGTCCATTGTGCCAAAAGGATCCAAGTGAAGCAGGCCCATAAAATGAAATCCTTCTGGACTCGTTTAAAGAGACTTGAGTTAAATAAATTCTGCTTGCTCAAATGCTGAGGAGAAGGTTTTTTATGCAAGCTTTTCTGTGTGGTCGGCTAATATGTAGGAAAACTCAGCAGAGGAGAAATGAATTCAGGAGCAAAGGAGAAAGAAGAAATACATGGAACTCTACATTAATCCAATTTGATAGGTTTAGCATGAAAATTTATCAGATGACATAAAACAGCTTCTATCCTCTACCAAAAGGAATGGGTAAATTGATCCAATTTATTTCAGGATTAAATCTTCTAACTGCAAAATCCTATGTTTTAGCAGTTCTTCACACAACAGCAGCAGCAGTAGTACTGTTGTTCAAATGTTTGAATTTTATAAGCAGGTATTAAAGACAAACTTGAGAAACGGATACACCGATTTTTGCATACTTTTTCATATTGTCTGCTGTTGGTTTCTCTGCTCTAACTTCTGTGGCAAGAGAACACCTAGAATGTAAGTGAAGAATTAACTGATCTGATGTCAATTGTCCAGTTGGCAAATCCAGAAAAAGAAACTCCTGGGACAGTATTTTACCAAGAGTTAAAACTTTACTGAACAATTTCAGGCAGAAATTAGGTGTCCAGCTCAGCCATTCTGTTCTATTGAGCTGCCCCGCTATCAGCCCCCTCTACCACAAGGATCCTGCAGGAGAAGCACAGTATGGACAACCGTGGGATATGGCAGGGTGAGAGCCGTGAACCACAACCACAAAGCTTTCGCTGTGTCCCTGTATAACAGATACAGTGCCCTTGCTGACCTTAATAGGGATACTAAGGTAGTACGTCAAGGTAGTTGTGATGACGATAACTTAAATGAACAGGGGATCGTGGTCTGAGACAAAGAACTTGTTTTGGATAGGGGAAAGTGTGAATCAGGTATTACACAACAGTCATGCAAGAAGAGCAAGGTATCCAAAAAGAGAATTCACCTTCTCTTTTTGGTGATTCTATTGTAAGGGATATCAATTTAGGAAAGGATATGGAGGTTTTGAAAGAGGTTAGCTGTCTGCCAGGTGCTACTGACAGCAGAGACAAGAGGCATATTTTTAAGATAGTTAAGAATGGCACGAATGATCTGTCCCAAAAAGATGTATTCTCTGTGCAGAATGATTTCCAGAGCTTGGGGCAGGAACTCAGTAGGATACGCTGTTGGCTCACCTTTTCAGAGGTTTTACCTGTATATAAGGGAGGGGGGGAAAGGCCAGCGTATAGCAGAGTTCAATGTGTGGATAAAGGAGTGGTGTAAAGGGGAAGACTTGGTTATATTAGTCATGATGTCTGCAGCTGATCCAATGAAAAACTGTACAAAAGAGATGGTTTGCATCCATCAAAGAAAGGAACGGAGTTACTTGGCATTACATTTACAGATTTTCTGGAGAAACATTTAAACTAAACAATGGGGACAGAGTTAATTGATACAGAACATTTCTGTCCCCAGCAATCTAAAGCTAATAGGGTTATCAGTGCATGTAACATAGATTTTTGTGCAGGTAAGAATATCAATTTTGCTGTCAAAACCGAACTTTTAATAAGTGAGTGCCATACCGTGTGCACTAATCAGTCAAACAGGTGGTAAGGAAGTAGTGGAACTCAAGCACAACACAGGTTATGTAGAAAGTAAACACAGGGTCAGTCAAAAAGGACTCAAATGTCTATACACTAAAGCACAGAGTATGAGGAATAAACAGGGTGAATTAAAAATTGAAGTAAATTAGGGCAGATATTGTTGCCATTACAGAAACTTGGTGGGATGAAATTTACAAATAGAACATACAACTAGAAGGATTTAAATTATTTAAAAGAAACAGACCAAATAAAAGAGGAGGTGGAGTTGCACTATATATAAGAAATAACTACGTCTCTACAGAAATAGAGCACAACAATGATGAAAATTGCCTTGAATGCATTTGGGTCAATATAAAAGGGGGGAAATGGTGTATGCCATAGGTGTATGCTATAGGCCATCCAACCAAACAGAGGAAATAGATGAACTTTTTGCTGGTCAGTTAACTAAGGTATGTAGGAAGCATATTCATAATGGGGAACTTTAACTACCCTGACATCAACTGGGAGACAAACTCTGCACCAAGTGGAGATCAAACAGGTTCCTGACAATCTAGCAGACAACTTTGTGTCCCAAAAAGTAGAGAAGGAAACTAGGGGATCAGACATAGTGGACTTATTTATTTATTTATTTATTTATTATATGTTCTTCTATGCCGCCCTACTCCCGAGGGACTCAGGGCGGCGTACAACAATCTTATAAGAACATCAATAATAAACAGTAATTTAAAAGCAACAGTTAAGAAAATATACAAAAGTTAAAAAAATGTTCACAATCAGCCATACCAAGGGGGGAATTCAGATGGATTTAGTCTTTCCCCCCTGCCTGCAGGAAGAGCCATGTCTTGACGGCTTTCCGGAAGGCCAGCAGGGTGGGGATGGTTCGGGTCTCTGGGGGAAGTTGGTTCCAGAGCGCGGGCCCCCCCACAGAGAAGGCCCTCCCCCTAGGGCCTGCCAACCGGCATTGTTTGGCTGACGGGACCTGGAGGAGGCCCACTCTGTGGGCCCTAATCGGTCGAAGGGAAGTGTGAGGCAGAATGCGGTCCCGAAGGTAGCCTGGTCCTAGGCCATGTAGGGCTTTAAAGATGATGATCAACACCTTGAATTGTACCTGGAGACCGATGGGCAGCCAATGCAGCTGGCGGAGTATAGGTGTAATGTGGGTGTACCTTGGCACACCCACCACAGCACGTGCAGCCACATTTTGCACCAACTGAAGTCTCCGAATACTCCTCAAGGGTAGCCCCATGTAGAGCGCATTGCAGTAGTCCAAACGAAAGGTGACAAGGGCATGAGTGACCGTGAGTAGAGCCTCCTTCTCCAAGTATGGCCGCAATTGGTGCACCCGGCGAACCTGTGCATAGGCCCCCCTAGCCACAGCTGTAAGGTGTTGCTCTAATTTTAGCTGTGGGTCTAGGAGGACCCCCAAATTGCGGACCTGTTCCGAGGGAGTTAATTTCACTCCCTCCAGAACCAAGGAGGGACCGTTGTCTTGGTCCTTAGGAGGCAAGTACTTAATTCTCACTAACAGAGATGAAATGATAGAAGACGTTGAAACTACTCCCCTTGATCATGCAATATTGGAATTCAACATTATGCAAGCACAAGCAATAGAACAAAGTCCAACTAGAGTCTTGGCCATTAAGAGAATTAATTTCAATAAACTTAGAGCTTGGGAAGGATTCCATGGGTGAGAATCCTCAAGGGCTAAACAACCCAAGAAGTTTGGGAAACTTTGAAAGGTGAGATTATAAAAGCCCAGTCTAGCACAATACCAACGAAGAAGAAAAATAACAGTTCTCAAAAGAAACCAGCATGGCTGCATAAAGAATTCTGTGATAAATTGAAAGACAAAAAAGACAAATATAAAAAGTGGAAAGAGGGGCATATAACTAAGGCAGAATATTAGCAAATACCCCCAGCCTGAAAAGATGAAGTGAGGAAAGCTAAGGCTTAAAATGAACTAAGGCTTGTGACAAAATAAAAAAATCATACACAAAAAAACTTCTTTCAACATGTAAAAAACAAGAAAAAAGTCAAGGAAATGATTAGTCTATTAGTGGGAGAAAGTGGCAAGAAGGTGACAAGCAACAGGGAGAAAGCAGAACTGCTTAACTCGTTTTTTGCATCTGTCTTTACACAAAAGGAATAAAAACAACCCTTCAAAAACAGTACCATAAAAAGCAGATTAGGAATATGAGTTAAAATAGGGAAGGAAATGGTAAGTGAGCACGTGCCCACCCTAGACAAGTTAAAATCAACAGGACTAGATGGATCACACCCCAAGGTTCTGAAGGAACTGGCAGATGTGATCTCAGAACCACTGAACTATATCTTTCAAAGATCCTGGAGCATCAGGGAACTACCAGAGGACTGGAAAAGAGCTGATGTAATTCCCATCTTCAAAAATGGGGGGGGAATAGATCCAGGATACTACAGACCTATCAGACTGTCTTCAATACCTAGGAAGATTCTGGAAAAGATAATCAAGCAACAAATCACCAAACACCTACTGTGTTTCTCCGAAAATACGACATACCCCGAAAACAAGCCCTAGCCTGATTTTTTGGGATGGGTCTAATATAAGCCCTACCCCAAAAATAAACCCTAGTGAAAGGGATGGGCACGGCCAGCATAGGAGACAGCCCTTCTCTTCCCCGTTACCTCATGGAGGGTCAGCCCCTTAATCTACCCTGCGGTTCAGCTGAGCCAGCGAGAGCCGGGAGCTGCCTCTCATTCGGTCTCTCTGGGTGCCTGGAGGTGTTTCTGGTGCACTCTTGCCAGCCCCAGCCCTGCCCGCAGTGCCAGGCAACCTCACAGCTGAGGGCCTGTCTGTTCTGCAGCTCACATTGTGACTCTGGAGCAGGTGGCAACCACGGTTTGTGCTCCACCAGGCCTGGAGCTCGGGTCTTGCTCAGGCTGTTGCTGCTATGACAAGGCAGAAAGCCGTGCGGTGCATCAGAATCGGCTCCCCCTGCCCAGCTGCTGGGCCTGCTGCACCTGCTGCTGCTGGCCTCACCCTCCTGACTGTGCTGGTCTCAGCAGCCCTGCTTGGCTACTCCTGCCTGGTGTGGGGCAGCTCAGCCCAGATTTCTGGAGCATCTCCCCCACTGCCAGCCTGCCAGAGCCCCCTTTGCCAGTGGTTGTGCTGCCCTGCATGAGCTTCGTGGAGGCCCTGCAGAGGGATGAAGGAGGGTGTCACGCAGTGATTTTATGTTGCCTGTTACATGTATATGCAGGGAGATGCATCCCTATCAAATATAATGGTTTATTCCTGAGCACGTGATTAATGTTCCTAGTACGCATGTGTACATTCCTTTCTCCTTTTGTTCTCTGCTTCATGACGAAGCAGCATCTTTTTTATATAGCCAGTATGTAATTAGCTATTTTTGATAAGAAATAAATATCTTTTACATTAGAATTATAATGCGGTTTATTTTGGCAATGTCAGAGTTCCAGGAAAAGATTCATTTCGCCTCTGATAAGAGTAATTCTTATCTCAACATGGTAGCAGAGGATGGTTTTGATCCATCGACCTCTGCTACCATGTTGAGATAAGAATTACTCTTTTTTGGGGGGGGAAGTGGATGCCGGCTGTTTGCGATGGTTCGCTTCCTGCAGACCCGCCAACGAGCCCCGCTCCCCCTTTGTGGAAACTGTCCGGTTGTGCAGGCAGAAGCTTCTCCATATTCTCTAGATGACATCTGCTTGAATGTCTTGGTTGCTGATCTGGCAAAATTCTGTACAGAAAGACCAGATGGATCGCTGTGCTTGAAAGAATCTCAAAGGCTTCCACAAGAAGTAGCTGATCGATTGCTGCAAATAATGGCTTATCAAGAGTTGTTAAATGATAGTACTGTGGGCATTTTCCAAGGCAACCAAATTCGTTTGAAGCAAGCTTGCATCCGCAAAGCGAAAATCTCAGCCCAGTCCTTCAAGAAGGCCTTCTGCCATCATAAACTAGTACAGCTTGATGCTGCAGGAATGAATGAAACTGTTACCATTGCAGATGTTGTGAGTGGATTGGGAAGCAGTAAATGGATCCAGAACAATCTCCAGTGCCTTGTCTTGGACTCATTAACTCTTTTTCCTACACATTCGTATGAAAGATTCTTTAGTCAGTTCCCCGGTCTGCGTTCTTTGAGTATTACAAATGTGTTGTTCGAGGATAAACATCTAGCAGACGTTGCTACCCTGCCAAAATTAGAAAGCTTGAACATATCCAACACTTCTGTTACAAATATATATGTACTCCTCGCCTGCAGGAATCGACTGAAATTTCTAACTATGTACAGTTTGAAATGTTTGAAACTGCCTATCTACATGCAGACCTAGATGAAGAAATCTACGTGAAGTGCGCCCCTGGATTTCGTGACGACCTCCGTGGCCGAGAAGGGGACACGTGGATTCTCAACAAAAGTCTTTATGGTCTGAAACAATCAGGTTTGATGTGGTATAACTGTCTCAAAGACAAACTAAATTCAATGGGCTTTATTAAGTCCGAAACTGATGAATGCGTGTTTACAAAAAGGTTTAGAGATGCATATGAAATTGTTCTTGTTTATGTAGATGATATTGTTTACATTGGTCCTAACAAACAAATGAGTGAAATTTTTGTTTCAGGTCTGAAGAGATTCTTCACATTGAAGTCACTAGGTCACATCAATGATTATTTAGGTGTACAGATTGAAAAGACACAGAAGGGGTTTAGCCTCTCACAACAAGCCAAGATAGAACAACTCCTACACTATTGCAACATGCAAGATGCTACACTGACACACACTCCTATGCAAACAGATTTTTGTAATTTGAAAGATGAACAAAGTCCTGAGTTCAAGGATCAAACACTTTACCGCTCAGTAATTGGTTCACTACTATACATTAGTGGTTGGACTAGACCAGACATAGCACTTAGTGTCAATTTGTTGTCACGACATGTAGGCAAAGCCACAGAATTCCACTGGTCATGTATTAAGAAGTTACTGAGATACCTAAAATACACTCAACACATGAAATTAAAGCTAGAACCTACACATTCTGATTTTGCTGACTTGTATTGTTATGCAGATGCTGACTGGGCAAGCGATAAGGAATCAAGAAAAAGTACATCAGGTTTCATAATGTACCTAAATGGATGTCCCGTTCATTGGAACATGAGAAAACAGAGTTTTGTTTCCTGTTCTTCCACGGAGGCGGAATATGCGTGCATTTCTGACGCTAGTAATCAGTTAACTTGGTTCTATTCTTTAGTTACAGATATCTGGACCAAACCGAAGAAGCCAATCACCATGATGGAAGATAATCAATCAGTTGTTTATATTTCAGAAACACATTTCACAGGTTCTAGGTCCAGACACATTGACATTCGTTATAAAAATGTTAGAGATTTAGTAAGACAAGGTTTCATTAAGTTAGAATATGTGCCAACAGAATATCAGATAGCTGACATCCTGAACAAGCCGTTACCGGCAGCAAGACATGAATCTTTGACATATTTGATGTGTGTGGAGTGATATAAGCATATCCATCCAACAGACAAAGAAGGGGTGTCACGCAGTGATTTTATGTTGCCTGTTACATGTATATGCAGGGAGATGCATCCCTATCAAATATAATGGTTTATTCCTGAGCACGTGATTAATGTTCCTAGTACGCATGTGTACATTCCTTTCTCCTTTTGTTCTCTGCTTCATGACGAAGCAGCATCTTTTTTATATAGCCAGTATGTAATTAGCTATTTTTGATAAGAAATAAATATCTTTTACATTAGAATTATAATGCGGTTTATTTTGGCAATGTCAGAGTTCCAGGAAAAGATTCATTTCGCCTCTGATAAGAGTAATTCTTATCTCAACAGAGGGAGGGGGAGATCACCCCTTCCTCCTTTGCACCCAAAACCCCATCTTCCCTGGCCACTGAGCTCGTGGCCTGCACCCCTCCTGCTGGAGCAAGACACGCAACTAAATGTTACCTGCAGAGGCCTCCCAATGCAATGCTCTGCCACAGCTTTGGAGCAAACCTTCGCCTTCCCTGCATAGGATTGCAAGGCTGAAGGCTTCAAAGGGAGCATTTTTGGGATATGCATCTGTGCAGGGCTGCCCAAGGAAAGGACGATTGGTAGGAAAATGGGGTGGGGTGATACTGCATTCAGTTTGGGCACCACAATGCAAAAAATGTTGAGACTCTAGAAAGAGTGCAGAGAAGAGCAACAAAGATGATTAGGCTAAAACATATAAAGAATGGTTGCTGGAATTGGGTATGTCTAGTTTAATGACAAGACCAAGTGGCAGTGGATACTGCCTCGGAAGGACTATACCGACTGTCCTTCCCTGGTTCTGGGGGGCAGAGAAATTAACCCTCTCAGAACGGGTTCGCAATTTGGGTGTCCTCCTAGACTCACAGCTGAAATCAGACCAACATCTGACAGCTGTGGCTAGGGGGACCTTTACACGGGTTCGCCTGGTGCACTAATTGCGACCCTACCTGGATCAGGAGGCTCTGCTCACTGTCACTCATGCCCTTATCACCTCACGGCTTGATTATTGCAATGTGCTCTACATGGGGCTACCCCTGAAGACTGTTTGGATACTGCAGTTGATCCAGAATGCAGCCACACGAGCGGTTGTGGGTGTTCCTAGATACACCCACACTACATCAATCCTCCGTGAGCTACACTGGCTTCCCATTGGTCTCCGGATACAATTCAAGATGCTGGTTATGACCTTTAAAGCCCTACATGGCTCAGGGCCAGAGTATTTGTGAGACTGCCTGCTACCACATACCTCCCAACGACCAGAGCCCACAGAGTCGGTCTCCTCCATATCCCATCAGCTAAACAGTGTCGGCTGGCGGGCCCTCAGGGGAGGGCCTTCTCTGTGGCAGCCCGCGCTCTCTGAACCAGCTACCTCCCGAGATTCGTACTATCCCCGACCCTACTGGCCTTTCGTAAAGCCGTCAAGACCTGGCTTTTCCGACAGCCTTGGGACCATTGACCTCGGGTGAGGATAGATGAGGCTGGCCCATAAATGGTGGATGATTGTAATTTTTAATTGTATTTTTAATTCTGTTTTTTAACTTTTAACTTTTTTTATTTATGTTTCTTTCTGATGTGAGCTGCCCAGAGTCCTTCAGGAGTTGGGTGGCATAGAAATGTAAATAATAAATAAATAAATAAATAAATAAATAAATAAATAAATAAATAAATAAATAAATAAATAAATAAATAAATAAATAAATAAATAAATAAATAAATAAATAAATAAATAAATAAATAATGAAAAGAAGGACTAGGGGTGACATGATAGCAGTGTTCCAATATTTCAGGGGTTGCCACAAACAAGAGGGAGTCAAGCTATTCTCCAAAGCACCAGAAGGCAGAACAAGAAGCCATGGATGGAAACTAATCAAGGAGAGAAGCAATTTAGAATTAAGGATAAATTTCCTGACAATCAGAACAATTAATCAGTGGAACAACTTGCCTCTAGAAGTTGTGAATGCTCTAACACTGGAAGTTTTTAAGAAGAGATAGGACAACCATTTGTCTGAAATGGTACAGGGTTTCCTGCCTAAGCATGTGGTTGAACTAGAAGACCTCCAAAGTCCCTTCCAACTCTGTTTTTCTATTATTTCCTATTCAAACCACATTGGCACAGAAGAAGCGAAACCAGCTCTGGTTTTCTCACGCAAAAGCAAGTATAGTTAATTCCCCTTTTTCCTATGGGCCACCCACAGTCCAAAACATTCACCAATCACTCCTGTTCATTTTGTTATGAGAAATAGTCTGCAACATCGGAACATCTGCTCAGGGTGTCCTTTGGATGCCAGCAATGTCCCACAGTGCCGACGAATGCTTGAACACCATTCTCCCTCCCTTGAATTCCAACCACCCCCTCCCTGTTATTGTCAAGCTGCGAATGAAGGACACAATGTAGGTGAAAGTGCAAATCAGTCTTGACATGCCGACCCCTTGGAAGAATGGCAGACCTGAAATAGTAATAAACATATATACTGTACACATTATTACTTAGCAAACACCTACTACTGCAATCCCTATTGTGGGCATTTAGGATATTTAGTGTGAAACTTCTTAACCAACCTAGCTGCCGTAAATCTGGAGCAGCCACCCACTCAGTGTCTGCTGACAGGTAGCTTTTCCACAACACTAGATATTGTAACTTTTCCTTGTGGTATCTGGAATCAATTATCTTTTTGATCTCATAGTGCTCCTTTCCCTTAACTAGGATGGGAGGAGGAGGTAGTTCTCTGACTGGTCTCAACCCAGAATCTTGAAAGGGTTTTAAAAGGCTGCAATGAAACACTGGATGAACACCCCTAAGGCTTTTTGGCAACTTCAACTCCATCATCACCCGATTCACCATCTGGATGATTTGGAAAGGCCCTATATACTTGGGACCTAACTTTTTACAGGGCTGCCTCAGGTTCAGAAATTTTGTGGACAAACTTTATCCCCCACACTAAATTCTCTCTGGGGGGTGGTTTTCCAATCTGCGTGCCTCTTTTGACTCTCAATAGCCTTATTCAACGCCTTACACATGGTAATCCACATAGCTTTCAAAGTATCCATCCACTCAGCTAATGACACTGGGGATGGGGTTCCTGAGGGACCTCTGGCATGGGCATGAACTCAGTCCCTGTAGTCACCTTGAAAAGGGTAAAATCTATGCTACTGTGCAACAAATTGTTATATGCCACCTCACGAAAGGCAGGAGCTCGGCTCAATTAGTCTGCTGATAATTTACATAACAGCACAGGTATTACTCTATCACTGAATTATCTCATTCAACAGCTCCATTGGTACTGGGATGATAGGCAGAACTAAGTCCCTGGGAGGACCTATCATGTTCAAAATACTCACCAAAACGTAAAAGATTTATGAATGAATTTTTTGTCATGAATATACAGAAGGGTACATCAATACAGATGGTCTGGGATGCAAGTAAAGCTTATATGAGAGGTGTTTTAATATATCTGAATAATAAATATAGAAGGAAGAAGGAATTTAAAAGAAAAGAACTAGAGGAAGAAATTAAAAAACAAGAGAGGGTTCTAATTTCCAAACCATCAGATAAGAAAATTAAAGAAACAATTAACTTATTAAAAGCTCAATTTAATATGTTAATGGCAGACCAAGCAGCAACTAATTTACAGTACGCTAAACACAAAGTTTTTGCAATGCAAATAAACCGGGCAGGTGGTTGGCTTATATGTTAAGAAAAAAGCAAAAATCAAGAATAGTAGAAAAAATTAAGCATAAGGGGAAATAAGTTTTTGAATATGAAGTGATTAAAAGATCTTTTTTAGAGTTTTACTCAGAGTTGTATAAGGGGGACAAGGTCAAAGAGGAAGATATAGATAGGTATTTGCAAAATGGGCATATACATATAGCCTCTAAGGAGCAGACTGAAATTTTAAACCAATTGATAACTTCAGAGGAAATTTTGGCGGCTATTAAACAGCTAAAAATGGGCAAAGCTCCAGGTACAGATGGTTTAACAGCTGTTTACTATAAAAATTTACAGGATGAAATGGTGGAACCTTTGAAGGCATTATTTAATAATATACAACAAGGTGGAGAAGTACCCCCAACTTGGAAGACTGCTTTTATCTCTTTGATCCCAAAAGAGGGTCAAGACCATACAGATCCCAAAAATTATAGGCTAATTTCACTTTTAAATATAGATTATAAAATTTTTGCTAAAATATTAGCAAACAGATTAATGATACTTATGCAACAATTGATTCATCAAGATCAAACTGGTTTTATAGTAGGTAGACAAATGAAGAGTAATGTAAAACAAATAATTAATTTATTAGAGTATTTGGGAAGGCACAACCAGATATCTGTTATATTGGTGTTTTTGGATGCTGAAAAAGCTTTTGATAGATTGAATTGGAAATTTTTATTAAAATTAATAGAAAAGATGCATCTTGGAGAATACTTTACACAATCTATTAAGGCAATATATCAAAAACAAACAGCCCAAATAATAGTTAATGGTGGACTAACAGACAATTTTAATATAGAGAAAGGAACGAGACAAGGATGTCCCTTATCACCATTACTGTTTATTTTGTCTATGGAAATTTTATTTAGCAAAATAAGGGAGTCTGAGATAATTAAGGGCATTAAAATAAGACAGGAAGAATATAAATTACGAGCATTTGCGGATGATTTAGTAGTTACTTTAACTCAACCACAACAATCAATTACAGGGTTGATGGAAATTATTGATTCTTATGGACAAGTATGTGGTTTTAAAATAAATATAGATAAAACTAAAATAATAGCTAAAATATGACTAGAAGTCAGGAGGAAGAAATAGAAAGGGTTACGGGATTTGAAACAATTAAAAAGGTTAAATATTTGGGGGTTTATATTATGTCAACAAACATGAAATTATATCAGCATAATTATGAACCGTTATGGCAAAAAAATACAGAAAGATTTGGAAAACTGGAAAAAATTACAGCTGTCCCTGCTGGGTAGGATAGCTGTAGTAAAAAATGAATGTTTTACCAAGGTTTTTATTTTTTTTTTCAAATGATTCCTATACTCAAAAAAGATAACTTGAAAGAGTGGCAAAAGGGTATTAACAAATTCATTTGGGCAGGGGAAAAAACCGAGAGTAAATCAGAAAATAATGCAAGATTCACGAGAGAGGGGAGGATTAAAGATGCCTAACTTGAGGTTGTATTATGAAGCAGCTACCCTCTCAGTAATTACGGATTGGATTAATCTGACGGAAGATAGGATATTAAATATAGAAGGGTATGGCTTGATTTATGGATGGCATGCTTACTTAGTGTATAATAAAAAAGTAGATAGAGCCTTTAAGAGTCACATATTAAGAAATGCTTTATTGCGCGTCTGGAAGAAATATCAAAGTAAATTAAATGATAAGTTACCTATATGGACAGTGCCCAGACACGTGATAGAGAATATAAATATAGAACAAAAGTTAGATAAGATTACATACAAAGAATGTCTCTACGTAGAAGGAATGAGATTACAATTAAAATCAATGGAGCAACTAAGAGAAGAAGGAATAATTAAGTCTTGGTTCCAATATGGGCAATTGCAGACCAGATGGAAAGAGGACTCAAAAGTAGGTATTTTGCAGCAAGATGATAACTTGATAACTCAAATAAAGAATAAAGGTCCAATGCATATAAAGAGATTATATAATGTGTTAGTGGAATTAGATTTCAAAACAGAGCTAGTTAAGGATTGTATGATAAAATGGGTGCAAAATATTGGAGAACCTATAATGATGGAAACATGGGAGAATATATGGGTTAGAAATGTAAAATTTACACAAGCTCAAAACTTAAGAGAAAATTTTTACAAAATGTTTTATAGATGGCATCTGGACCCAAAAAAACTAGCTCGAATGTACCCAAATTTACAACCTAAATATTGGAGATGTGAGTGTGAAGATGCTACTTATTTTCATATTTGGTGGACCTGTAAGAAAATTAAGGCTTTTTGGATTAAAATATGGTGGATTATTCAAAATATTTTAAAGAAAAAAATTAAGTTTACACCACAGTTTTTCTTGCTGGGAATAACTATGGACTGTACTGTAATAGAGACCAAATTGATTTTGAATTTGATAACGGCTGCCAGATTGCTGGTAGCACAGTACTGGAAGAAAGAAGATATACCTACTATTGAGGAATGGACAACAAAAGTCACACATCTGGCAGAAATGGCAAAAATTTCATCATATCTAAAAGAACACTCAAATGAAAGATATATATTGGAATGGAGTAGATGGACTGAATATATTCAAAAAAAGTATCAGATTAAGAAGATATACATAGTTTAATAATGATATATGTTTAGAAATTCAGAATGGTTTAACAGACTTTAAATAATGTGGAGTTTTTAAAAAATTAGATAAAATTTTGAATTTATAATTTGTTAGTATATTCTAGGTTTATGTTTATTGAGATTATATCCTGTGCTTTTTCTGGGAAGTCGGGGGGGGAGGAAGGGGAGGGGGGAAGGGGAGAGAAAAAATTTAAAAATGTTTGTACTTTGTACTAATAAAACTTTTTGGAAACAAAAATACTCGCCAAAACATTGATGTGAACTGCACCCACCCCCCGGTCTGAGATAATGTGTTTTGGAACCCTGTGTAGTCTGTAGATGTGTTGCACAAACATTTTGTCTAGGACCCAAGGTGAAGGAATCTTCAGACATGCCACATGTGCTTGTTTCAAGAACAAATCAATGACAGTCCAGTTTATGGTATTCCCAGCATTCTCAGGCAGCTCCACAATGAAATCCATGAATATCACCTCCCACAGATTAACGGGGCTGGCCACTGGCTGTAGCAAACCTGGAGGCTTCCCAGGCAGACACTTCATGGATGCACACATGGGGCAATTAGCCACATAGACTTCTATGTCCTTTTTCATCCTTGGCCATCAGAACTCTCTTTTTACAAAATGAAGGCTCTTCACAAACCCAAAATGCCCTGTGGTTTTCGATCATGGCTCCTCTGCAAGATCAAGTTTCTCTTGCTGGCCAGGATGTACAGTTTTCTCTCCTTCAATGCCAAGCTTTCCTTTAACATCAAGTCATCCTTATGTCTTTGGAATCTATTGTCTTCCACCAAGGCATCGTTTAGCGTCTATGTCAACGAATCTCCAGCTGGCTGCCGAGAGACTGTTTTCTGCTCTCTTATGAGCGCTGGTGCTGCGAACTGCCTGGATGGGAGGATGGAGTTGACTACTTCCTCTCAGGTACTTTTATACTGGGGCAGAGATGCCCTCTGCTAAGAAGTTTCACTCCCCCGGCAAGTTGCAAAAGGTGAAATTGAAATAGTTAAAATATTGAGCCCACTGGACCTGCTTAGGGGATAGCTTCTTCAGGGTCTTTAATGCCTCTAGGTTCTTGTGGTCTGTCCAAACCTCGAATGGGATTTTACTACCCTCTAAGAATTGCTTCCATGTTAGAAGTCCCCATCAGACAGCATAAGCCTTCTTTTCCCAGATGGCCCAATGTCTCTCAGTTTCAAAAAAATTGCAAGATGTATAAACACAGGGCTGTAACTCCCCTTTTTCATTCCTCTGGAGTAAAACTGCCCAATTGCCATGTCACTAGTGTCTGCTTGGATTATGAAAGGTTCATTTGGGTTTGGGTGTTTCAAAACTGTTCCGCAGCAAAGAGCTGCTTCAGCTTTTCGAAGGCTGCTTGGCATTCAATGGAACAATTTACTGGCTAATTCAGTTTGGTTTGCACTTCTCCCCCTGTCTTGAGCAGGTTGGTAATGGGCAGGACTATCTGGGCAAAAGTGGGAATGAACTGCCGATAGAAGTTTGCAAAACCCAAGAAGCTCAGCAGGTGATTCCTAGTCCAGGGGGGCTTGAATTCCAGAATCACTCTCACCTTATCCAGGTCCATTTCCACCCCATCCTTAGAGATGCAATACCCCAGATAGTGTAGGCTGATCTTGTGAAAGTCGCACTTAGACAGCTTTGTGTACAACTGGGCTTTTTATAGCTTCCCAAGTACTGCCTTGATTAGCCTTACATGCTCTTCCATGGTCTCAGCATAAATTAGGATGTCATTCAGGCATACCAGCACCCCTTTATACAGGTGTTCATGCAGAACTTCATTTATCAACTGTGTGAATACCACTGGCACCCCCTGCAGCCCAAATGGCACCACCTGGAATTGGTAGCAACCCAAAGGGCAGTTAAATGCAGTCTTCCACTCATTTCCCCCCTCCAATCCTCACTCAGTAGTATGTTTCCCTCAAGTCCAGCTTAATGGAAATTTTTCCTTTGGGTAGGTAGCCCAGTATGTCCCTTATGAGGAGAAGGGGATACATATTCTCCATGCAGATACAGTTTAGCCCACAGTAGTCGATGCACAGCCTAAGAGACACATCTTTCTTCTCTTTGAAAAGCACAGGGGCAGCCATTCTCGATTTCACCGGTTTAATAAACCCACTGGCTAAGTTATTGTTTATAAACCACCGAAGTTCTTCCATCTCCCTCAGCATCATGAAGTACATCTTCAGCTTGGGAAATTTGGCCCCTGGCAAGATCTCAATAGCACAGTCCATGGGGCGATGCAGCGGGAGCCGATCAGACTCCCTCTCGCTGATCACCTTTGCTAGGTTGTGGTATTCTCTTGGAATGAGCAGCTCTAACTCCTTGCTTCCTTTTAGTGTATTTGCTGACTCTGCTTTCACTTTCCTAAATGCAGCCTCGTGGCTAGCGTTCAGAATTTTCACTGGCTCCCATCGGCTAGCTGCTTTCTTTTTCATTTGGTACTTATTACTGTCCCAGTTTACCGTGAGGGTCCCCCTTATTCCTGAGGAGGGCACCAAAATCTCTACCTGGGTTGCCATATGGATGTTGGTGCCACTTACAGTTGGGTCATGTTCCCCTTTGCTGTCACTCTCATAGAAGACCAAACTGGGCTTGACATGGATTAGAGTTCCCTTCCCTTCGCTAGATTGGGAAGAGACCTCCATGACTTGTTGAGCCACCAGCATTTTCTCTTTCAGCTTCATGTGTGGGTTTTTTGGCTTTGGCTGGCTCGAGGCTCGTGGTGTGGATGCCGGTCACAGCACGAGGCAATTGACTGCTCGGTGATCTTTCTTCCCACATTGGAAACATACTCCTGGGCTCCAGCAGGGCCTATCTCCTGAGGCAGAGGCCACACCCTCTTTTCCTCCATGGGGTGCTGAGCATCTCTCAGACATTCTGCAGGGCCAGTTCTCATGTATAATGTGTTCCCGGTACTCCACCAAGGCAAGCATTTGTAGCCAGCTGGTACCATGCTTGAAAGTCACAGGGCATTCCCTGAGGTAGGCAGTTGTGATGCAGCTCCTTGTTAAACCCTTCTCGAAATTGGTAGACCAGCATAACACTTGGGCCAATCTCTCAGGTGAGCTACCAGGCTATAGAAGTCCTAGATATACTGTCACTGGCCATTTGCCCTATCATAGGGAGCGGATGCAGGTCTCTAGAACTGCCGGGCAGCAGTTCTAGAGCCCCTTTGTCATGGAACGACACCATGGCACTCCCTTCCAGGTTGGATGCAACAGAATGGACCCAGGCACACTCATCTGGGTACATTGCTCTGTGGCGCTACATATAGTTTCAAACCTGAGTCAGGAAGAAGGCTAAGTTGTCGGGTCGTCCATCAAACTGGACCACTAGGAGATGCGATGGTCAGTCCTCTTGCAACAAGACATATCCAGGTGACAACCCCATCCCTGCTGCTGGGGTGCCTGAGCAGGGTCCTGTGGCAACTGTCAACTGTCCAATTGGCAAATTCAGAAAAAGGAACCTGTGACATTTTTCTACCAAGAGTATAAAACTTTACTGAACAAATCACATTGACACAGAAGAAGCAAAACCAGCTCTAGTTAATTTCCCTTTTTCCTAAGGGCTACTTACAGTCCAAAATGTCTACCAATCACTCCTGTTCATTTTGTTATGCGAAACAGCTAGCCATGCTGGGACATCTGCTCGGAGTGTCCTTGGGATGCCAGCAATGTCCCATGGTGCCGATGGATGCTTGAATACCACTCTCCCTCCCTTACATTCCAACCCCTCTCCCTATTATTGTCAAGCTGTGAGTGAAGAAGAAATGTAGGTGAAAGTGCGAATCAGTCTTGACACCTGTTTTCTTGTAAAGAAGAAAATCAGAAAACTAAGAACTTTGAAGGAGAAGAGTTCAATCAAGAGTTAATATTAAATAAAGTCCTCTGAATACACAAGAAATATTGTGTATTCAGAATACATAAGAAACAAATATTGATACCCTTCCCAAATTTAAAATTCTACTTTACCAATATAAAAGCTGAGATGAAAGGAGATAACATTAATATATCAAATTTCAATATAAGCATATTTGGAGGTGATGATATAATACTTTCATGATTCATGCCACATTCTTACATACTTCCACTATAAATTCTCTGGGGAAAATGTAGGCCACCTCCAGGATATATGACATTTTCATAACAAAAAAACATTGTTTTGGGTTTTTTTAAAAAAAAATCCACAAACTGCAACCTCCCCACTTCCAAATTAATACTTATCAGAAACTTCATGGAATAATAGAGTTGGAAGGGAACTTTGAGGCCTTCTAGTCCAACCCCGTCCAACCCATGACTTTTAATACCCATCCCAAACAAATGGTTGTTCAAACTTGAAAATCTTAAATGATGGAATACCTACAACTTTAGGAAGCAGCTATACAACTGCTTAATACAGACCAGCTTAATACAGACCTGTGATCCCCGGGCCACATCTGGTCCTTTGCCTCTCCAGCCCTTGTGAAGTCAGTCAGAAATTAGAAATCAAATGTAAATAAATGTAACCATGCATGCAATACAACTGCATTGCTTTCATTTTCATTTTGAAAGCAATTGCCTTTTCAATTTACATGTGTGCATGTGTAAATGCCTACATACCTGCACAGCCCTATTGGTTAAGGCCTCCACAACAGTCCCAGATTCTCATGTGGCCCCTTGGGAAAATAAATTGCCAACCCCTGGCTTAATAGCTCTAATTGCCAGGAAATCCCCCCTTACTCTGAGTTTGATCTCCCTCCATGAAGCTTCCACTTCCTCATTCTTATTCTGCCCTCCAGAATAAATCCATACACTTCTCAAATATTTGAAGACTGCTGTGATGATTCCCCTTAGCCTTTTCTTCTTTAACCATTCTCCATAGGATTTAGCCTGCAAGCCCCTCACAATCTTCTCTGTACTCTTTCTAAGACTTCAGTATCATTCTTGTACTGTGATGGCAAGACATAGTATTCCAGGTGTGATCTGACCAGTGCAACACAGATGCAACTATTACTTCCTGTGATCTCAGTGCAACCTCCTTCCCAGGCTGAAGGAAATCAACAACTGGCAGATGACCTGAATGTGTTTTACTGCAGGTTTGAAAGGAAACTACAGTCACCTATCTCCACAACCCCCATCTGAGACACATCAACAACAGCCAAGCCTCCTGCAACTGACCCCATCCCATTGGGTTCACAACCCCTGGTGATCACAGAAAAGGAAGTGCAAGATCTATTTCACAGACAAAAACCAGGAAAACCACCAGGATAACTCCTTCTTGCTTAAAAGTCTGTGCTGACCAATTGGCCCCCATCTTCACCCAAATCTTCAATAAATCACTAGAGATGTGCTTTGTTCCTTCTTGCTTCAAACGCTCCACTATCATCCCAGTGCCGAAGAAGCCCTCCATCAAGGAACTGAATGACTACAGACTAGTTGCTCTAACATCTGTAGTTATGAAAACCTTTGAAAGGCTAGTAATGTCCCACCTGAAAACCATCACAGATCTGCTGTTAGACCCCCCTGCAATTTGCATACCGAGAAAATAGATCGACAAATGATGCTGTTAATATGGCTCTGCACTACATCCTACAGCATCTTGAATCTCCAAAGACCTACACAAGGGTCCTCTTTGTAGACTTTAGTTCAGCATTCAATACCATCATTCTGGACATTCTTCTAACTAAATTAAATCAGCTAGCAGTACCTGAACACACTTGTAAGTGGATCATAAGCTTCCTAACAGACAGGAAGCAGCAGGTGAAGCTAAACGGAATCACATCAGATACCTGTACAATTAACATAGGGCCACCCTAAGGATGTGTGCTCTCTCCACTTCTCTTCTCTCTATATACCAATGACTGCATCTCAAACGATCCATCTGTTAAACTACTGAAGTTTGCAGATGATATAACAGTGATTGGTCTCATTCGAGACAACGATGAATCCACATACAGATGGGAGGTTGAACAACTAGCCTCATGGTGCGACTGGAACAATCTGGAACTGAACACACTCAAAACCGTAGAAATGGTGGTAGACTTTAGGAGAAAACCTCCCATACTACCACTTCTTAATTACTAGACAACACAGTATCAACAGTAGAGACCTTCAAATTTCTAGGTTCTATCATATCTCAAGATCTAAAATGGACACCTAACATAAAAATGTCATCAAAAAAGCACAACAAAGAATGTTCTTTCTGCGGCAACTCAGGAAGCTCAAACTGCCCAAGGAGCTGCTGATACAGTTCTACAGAGGAATTATTGAGTCTGTCATCTGCACCTCTATAATTGTCTGGTTTGGTTATGCAACCCAACAAGACAGACACAGACTTCAATGGATAATTAGAACTGTAGAAAAAACAATTACTACCAACCTGTCTTCCATTGAGGACCTGTACACTGCATGAGTCAAAAAGAGGGTTGTGAAAATTTTTACAGACCCCTCACATCCTGGACATAAATTGTTTCAACTCCTACCCTCAAAACGATGCTATAGAGCACTGCACACCAAAACAACTAGACACAAGAACAGTTTTTTCCCGAACACCATCACTCTGCTAAACAAATAATTCCCTCAACACTGTCAAACTAAGTCTGCATTACTATTACTATTAATCTTCTCATCGTTCCTATCACCCATCTCATCCCACTTATGACTGCATCTGTAACTTTGTTTTTTGTATCCTTATGATTTATATTGATTGTTTCCTAGTATACTTTGATTGCTTATTTGTATCCTATGACTATCATTAAGTGTTGTACCTTATGATTCTTGATGAATGTATCTTGTCTTTTTATGTACACTGAGACCATATCCACCAAAGACAAATTCCTTGTGTGTCCAATCACACTTGGTCAATAAAGAATTCTATTCTATTCTATTCTATTCTATTCTATTCTATTCTATTCTATTCTATTCTATTCTATTCTATTCTATTCTATTCTATTCTATTCTATTCTATAGTTCTGTTATGCAACATTAACTCTGTTCACAGCTGCAGCACAGTCTAGTGTTTTAGAGAAGAAAAAACAATGCCATTTGATGTAAGAGATGAATTAACTGTAGCTAATTGCAACAGAATTTTGGGTCTGTGGCTAAGTTTATTTAGAGCTGGAACTGAACCTTGCCTATACCAGTTATAGTTATAAATCTTTTAACAATTAGGGTCAATACATATGAAGATAATCAGCAGATCTTTCTTCACTTTTATCTCATTTTGTTATCTAACATTTTTATTGAGTTATAAAATATAATAAGATACAAAATACAAAAATAGGAAAATGGTGGGGAGGAAGAGGAGGAAGAAAAGTGAGGAAGGATAATTTAAAAAAGAAAAAGAAACATTGACTTCTGACTCTGTTGCAGTAAAATAAGGCATTAACATCAAATCACAACTTTTTGTTTTGACTACTTTTATTAAAGAAAAATATATACCGGTAAGTACTTTTGTTTCCACATGGAGACTGCTTCTGAACTTTGTGCTTGAAGGGGAAAAGAACAAAAATTGATTTTGGGTTTTACTGAGTAGATTGATAGATCTTTATAGAAATGGCTTGCTCATATTATTATAAAAAAATCTCATTTTGTTATCTAAAACAAAGTTCCCCAACCTTTTCAGACGAGTGAAGTGGGAAGGGTGATGGTTCTGCATGAGCGGCTGGCAAGCACGTGCGCATGCATGCTTGTTCTGCTGCTCACGCAAGTGGGGATGCGCACATGTGCACACACGGATGCCACTTCCGCGGCCTGGTTCCGAACGACTCAAGGCCTGGAGGTGGGCCATGGCCTGGAGGTTGGGGACCCCAGATCTAAAACACAGTATTCTTCATGCCTCTGTGCAACTGCCTCCCATTGGTTAGATTCATTTTCTCAGGGTTTTAATCACTTCCTCTTTCCACTATTTCCCGCTAGGATCCCATAGTTGATTAAGGCCTCTCATGAGGTGGATTTGAGCAGTGTATCTGTAGTGATTTTTCTTTATTTATTTGTGGATGTCATTTTATTTTATGATGAGATTGTTAGCTACTGCAAAGCTTTCAAGACTATGCAACACAGAAATAAAACAAACACATAAATATAAGTGTGTGAGTCCTCACTGGAATGAAGCTCTGAAGCATTAAGAATGGATTACTTTTTGTGGCAGCTTTGAGATGCTGAACTATGAGTGGAGATGCAACTAAAGATATCTCTGGTGTCATTTGAAGCACAGGAACAATGGGATGATTAATCTCTTTTCTCTGTGGAGACCATGATATGCTTTTCACGAAGAAGGCAAAATCTCTTAGAATGCTTTTCCCAGAGAGGCCTGTCTATTGCCTACATTGCAATGATTTGGCACCATATAAAGAAATTATTTTCTATGTTTTTAAACCTGAACTATTTTCACCTGCATTTTATTAATGCTGTTTTTCACTGGATTTTTAATTTCTGAATTATCTTTTAACTTTGATTTTATTTTAAACAATCTCACAAGTCAGAGCTAGGAATGTTTAAATTATAAGATGAAAAATATATCTGATCCATCAAATAAACTCATAGTTGCAATGCTTGTGCGCATCCCTCCTGCCATGCATATGAATAAAATTTTCTGCCAAGAAGAAGGTTATAAACGATGCTTTTCCTAAGCACCAAGTTTTCTGTTTATAGCAATTTTGGTTTCATGTGGAAGCAGGTCCAGTCATGTTTGCCATGTGAAGTAATATTGTCCTGACACAAACTTATTGACTCTTCGTTGAAAATGAAATCTCTCAAATGGGAAATAGGGAGACTAACCTGCTTTTCTCAGATGGTGGTGAATGGAGAGAAATCTACGAATTGTTCTGTTAACAGGATGGTATTGCTGTCCCCACTGACCAGTGGATAAAGCACCGGCTGGCTGTCGATATGGTGGAAAAGTTAATGGGTTCACCTCCTTCTCATTCAGTCACAGAGAAAAGAGGATTTATAGCAACCTTAAAACCCCAACCTCTCTGTTTTATGCTGATCATTAACCAAGATTATCTCACACCAGAGATTTGTTATACCAAAGAGCACTGACATCACTAACTGCTATTAAGTGTATTATACTTAAACTCCATAAAAGGGGAGCAAAATGCTCTTGTCAGCAACATGAGGGAAGAAAGACACATTATCAGACACTCTCCAGTGAAAAAGAGCAGGTGCCTACAGCTTTTTGCCTGAGACAGAAATCTCAGGATGTCCACAGAGACTCCGAAATCCCCTTCATGCCAACTGCCAGCTTTTACTAGACCAAGAGGAAAATACTTGCCAAAGTGCTTCTTTGAGATTGCTATAATCAAGTGGTAGTGGCAATAATGACCTTTTCCTCTTCAGCTCACATCCCCACCCCTTCTCTTGGCATGCTCCTCAGCTGCCAAAAGGGGGCTTCTGGGTGCAGCAAGTTCTTCCTTCTCCAATTTATTTATCTAAAACAATTATTGAGCCACTGGTCTCATACCACCTTTTTGGCAACTCCCAATTAACAGTTAAAACAGCACCATTATACAAGTAATATCTGTTAAAACCACAAATAGTAAAAACCAGGTATAATAAACTTCAACAAATACAGTAGTCTACCACAAAAACACTCATCGATCTCACCCTATTCCAGAGCTTGGGGATAAAGCAAAGTCTTCATGCTTTTCAGAAGGCTAGGAGGGTGGAGGGTGGCTGTCAAACACCAGGGGAAGAGGTCGTCAGTTGCATCCATTTTCCTGAGGGTGGGGGACATCCTTCTCCCTAGGCAACATTGCAAAACTTCCTTTCTTACTGTTTATTGGCAAGTTTTATTTATTTTTTTCATTTGGTTATTTGCTGCTCTATTTGATTTATAGGGGCAAATCAGATCTCGTTAGAGATACCCAGGAGCCTATCAAAACAATTTGGTTTGGCATTTGTACAATATGAATGCCTTAATGAAGTTATTAAAACAATAACATCCCCACCTGATCCAAAAAAATGATGTAACCATGCAATAGGATCTCTTCTAGATTAGATTGCCCTTTGGCCCTTTTCCTAATTGGGAAATGTCAAACATCCCTAAACCAGAGCTAGATGTTATCCATTTTTGCCTTCCCATCCATCCCCCGTCATCTCCAACTCCTAAAAAGCCATTAACCTTTTATTTTAAGCTTTCTCCCTCTCCATCTCTGGTAAGAAAAGATAACTTTAAGGCACTACATGCCTTATTATTTGCACAGTTGCCAATCTTTAAATCTACCCTGGCATTCAAATGTATGCCCTCATGCCATGAAAAACTACACCTGCTCATTCCTGTACATGAACTTGTAGCTAAAGCCTAAAAATCAGATATAGTCAAACTCTGATGTTTCCCCCACCCCATTTATTTTGGCCAGTTGGATACCTATCTTTAGACTTCTTATACTCTCTCATTCACAAAGACAGTAACTGCCAGGACTCAATTGCCTAATGGACCAGGAAGGGTTTCAGAGGGAGCTTGGGGATTTACCTGAACCCCTGGTACACAATTCCTCTGAAGCCCTAGCGGCTGCCTGGCATAGGGCGGCATCTGGGGCCTTGGACAGAATTGCGCTTTTGCAACCTCTCCGTGGCAGCGGATCCCAGAGAGCACCTTGGTTTACTGAGGAGCTCCGGGAGATGAAATGCCAGAAGAGACGCCTAGAGTGACGATGGAGGGCCAGTAAATCCAAATCTGACCAAACACTACTAAGAGCCTTTATTAGGACTTATCTTGTGGCGATAAGGGCGGCAAAATGTTCTTATTTTTCCGCTCTTATTGCATCCACAGATTCTCGCCCAGCCTCCCCTTTTAGGGTGACCTGCTCCCTTCTCAAGGGGGTAGGTGCGGAGGAACCCCTTCAGGGTAGAGCTGAGGAATTCATACAATTTCTGGCAGATAAAGTCACTCAGATTCGGGCAGACCTGGACTCCAATTGGGCAAAGCAAGCCGAGATGACAGGGGCAGATCTTAGTCCTATTTTATGGGAAGAGTTTGACCTGGTGACCCCTGAGGAAGTGGACAAGGCCATTGGAGCGGTGAGCTCCGCCACTTGTATGCTGGATCCGTGCCCCTCCTGGCTGGTTTCTGCCAGCAGGGAGGTGACACGAAGTTGGTTCCAGGTGTTAATCAATGCTTCTTTAAGGGAGAGGTTCATCCCCCAGCCTTTAAAGATTGCTGTGGTGAGGCCCCTTCTTAAGAAGCCTTCCCTGGACCCAATTGACCTTAAAAACTACCGACCAGTCTCCAACCTCCCCTTTGTGGGGAAGGTAGTGGAGAAAGTGGTGGCGCTGCAACTCCAACGGCTGTTGGATGAAACGGATTACCTTGACCCTTTTCAGTCGGGTTTCAGGCCCGGTCATAGCACAGAAACTGCCTTGGTCACACTGATGGATGATCTCTGGCAAGCCCAAGATGGAGGTTATTCCTCCATCTTGGTGCTACTTGACCTCTCAGCAGCTTTCAATACCATTAACCATGGTTATCCTTCTGCGCCAGCTCGGGCAGCTGGGAGTGGGAGGCACCGTGCTGTGGTGGTTCTCCTCCTATCTCTTTGACTGGTCACAGTCAGTGTTGGCTGGGGGACAGAGGTCAACCCCGAGGCCCCTCGTATGTAGGGTCCCTCAGGGGTCGATTCTTTCCCCTATGCTTTTTAATATGTACATGAAACCGCTGGGTGAGATCATCCATAGGCATAGTGTGAGGTTCCAACAGTACGCTGATGACACCCAGCTGAACATATCCACCCCATGCCAATTCAGTGAGGCAGTTGATGTGATGTGCCGGTGTCTGGATGCTGTAAGGGTCTGGATGGGGGTGAACAGGCTCAAACTCAACCCGGACAAGACTGAGTGGCTGTGGATGTTGCCTCCCAAGGACTTTGACATCAGTCCCTCCTTGGTTCGGGGGGGGTTGACCCCCTCGGAATGAGCCCGAAACTTGGGGGTCCTTCTGGAGCCACAGCTAAATTTTGACCAACATCTAACAGCTGTGGCCAGAGGGACCTTTGCATAAGTTTGTCTTGTGCGCCAGTTGTGTCCTTTTTTGGACCAGAAGGCACTACTCACAGTCACTCACGACCTTGTTACCTCACATCTTGACTACTGCAACACACTCTACATGAGGCTACCCTTGAGGAACGTCCGGGGACTGCAGCTAGTGCAGAATGCAGCGGCGCGTGTGGTGATGGGTGTTCCTAGATACACCCATGTGACACCCATCCTTCACGAGCTGCACTGGCTGCCTGTAGGTCTCCGAACGCAATGCAAGGTGTTGGTGATCACCTTTAAAGCCCTACATGGCTTAGGACCAGTATACCTCTGGCACCGCCTTCTTCAGCATACCTCCTTAAGACCGATCAGAGCCCACAGAGTTGGTCTGCTAATGGTCCCGTCAGCCAAATAATGTCGGCTGGCGGGCCCACGGGCGAGGGTCTTCTCTGTGGCAGCACCGGCTCTCTGGAATACACTACCCCCCGAGATCCACATTATTCCCAGTCTGCCAGCCTTCAGAAAAGCGTTAAAAACCTGGCTATGTCGACAGGCCTGGGGCAAATGAATTCAATATAACATCGAGAACTCTTGGTCCCGTGAATGAAGGAATTGCATGGGGTTTTTAAAATTGTTGTTTTTAATGTTTTTTAATGCTTTTCTAATAATTATTGTTTTTCATGTTTTTTGATGTTTATTGTTTGCATGTAGATTTTTTTTATTGCTGTGAGCCGCCCAGAATCTCTGTGGAGTGCGAATAATAAATAAAGAATAATAAATAAATTGATAACTTGAAGAGTCCAACCTGATTTGAGGAATTTACCTGGATTAGAGAGCAGGATTTCAGAATAAGGACTCAAGACAAGAGGAAAAGCAAATTTCCTCTTGTAAGAGGAAAGTCTGAAAGATGGTGCAGAGGTTCTAAGATATGACCAAGTATAAATTCTAAATTATCATTCCTGCTCTTATGGAAACTGTCAACTATCTGATATGGCTACCACTTCCTCAAAGACAATTAAATATACAATTTATAGCTACGTTTGTTCTTGCAAGATTGATGTTAGCTCTGCATAGTAATCCAGACAAGAAGCACAACTAGGAGTACTAACTCTATATTAAGGTTGTATCAATATAATTTTGCAAGATAAAATATTTTTCCTTTCCTTTCTTTTATTCTCTGGAAAACTAGGGAAGATCTCTTCTGAAACATTTGCCTTCTGCAGGCTAAGACTTACATGATGGTGGCTCTGTTTCCTGTCTCCCAAGGTCATTCCCACATACCATTACATGAACTCAAGTTGAATGCTATTTTGGTCACATCCACATTTTTGTATTGTCTCCATCTGCTTGTAAACAGTGATCCTGCTACATTTTTTGTTCAATAGCCTCTGTGTTATTACTGTTTTGTATCATTTTATTGTTTATGTTAAAACATAATTTTAATCATTAACATTTTAAAAACTTTATTATCTTATTTAACTTTATTTAAGGTATCCTGGGAAGCATTTCAAGGGCACAAAAGAAATGAATAAACACAATTCCATCCATCCACAGTTCACTGCAATAGAGAAGAATCTTTGCCTGCCATCATTGTTTTTCTCCACGGTGCGCTAACTTTTAGCACACAGCTATTTGTTTTTTAAAGAGAGCAAGAGGCCTATTCCATTAAAGTAGATGTCACAACTTCCAACCTGAAATATTACAGGAGACAGATATACTTCTGCAAGAAATATAGTGAAAATATATATGGAATTTCTGCATCAGATCTGTTTGGAAAGCAGTCATATCTCATAGCTCATTAGTATATGCTTTCCAATTATATGGAATGATGTTCAACATTTATTGCTCTACTCCTATTGCCTCTACTAAAAGACCCCAGATTAAGGTTAAGGCATTTCTTACCAAAACTGAACATTGTTATTTTTCCCCTTAGAATTAGAGCATTCTCCCTAGGGGGTGGAGCTAGCCTCCAAGAATGGGATGACACATTCCACAGCCAATCAGGACTGAGTCTGTAACCTATAAAAGCTGTCCTCCATTACTGCACCCCCTCTTTCGACTCAGTCCGAGCCTAGGACTTGTGTCTCCCTATCTCGTTGATATAGCTCATCTATTCTTCACTACCATCTGTGACACTTCTGCATTCTTCAACAGTGAGTGTCATTTCCACGCAGCTGTCATCGCGCGTGGTCACTCTGCGGCCTGGGCCGCGGCCCTGCCGCCAGCCTCTCAGTCCACCCTTGCAGTGGCTGGCTGTTCTCGGGTTCCCCTTGCGGCCTGGTCTGCCCTATCTGCCTGATCTCGCCATTCGGTCGCAGAAGCCAAGCGCTTGAGTGACAGGGCGACCAGCGTGGCCTGTGCCACCGCCACGCGAGGGAGAGGTCTTTCCAGCCGATCCTGTGTGACCTGTCAGATCGCAGAAGCCCGGCGCTTGCGCGATCCTCGCCTCTCCCTCCCTCGCCTAGCTCCGTCGTCTACCCTCCGGAGAGACTGTTACCAGCTGGGGACCCTCTTGCCGCTTGTTCGGCATCCAGCGCCGAGGCTCGACGGGAACCGGCCTGCTGCGGCTGCCTTCCAGCTCTCCCGACTTGACTCGCCGCTCCTCACTAGCAGGCTCCTCCCACAGTCTCTTTTCGGCGCCAGCGGCCATTTTAAACCGCCGCGGCATTCCCACTCTCCTCGTTCGCCCGGACACGGTTCGCGCAGGCGCACAACGACAGAGGGCCGTTGCATCGGCAAGCCAAGCCGCGCCTGCGCACACAGAAGCTAGCTTGCCGCCGGCCCGCCCCGCTCGCCGAAATGGCTGATAAGGGCGGAAAATCAGGCAGGAGCAAGCAAAAGTCGGGCCGTGAAGCCCGTGATGACGAAGGGCGGGCAAGATCCAGGGAGCGGGCGAAATCAACCTCCTCAAGGGATCGATCTCCCTTAAAGGGCCGGGGCAGCAGGGACAGGTCACCCAGCAGGCAGTCCTCCGATAAGGGCTTTCGCACAGCCCATAAGGAGGGGGGGCATCGCCAGAGGACCCCTGAGATGTGCAAAACACCAGACGCCCAGGCATCCTCCAGCTCAGCCACACATGCCCCCAAAGCCCCTGTGTCAGTGCCACCCAGGTCACACCAGTCTTCAGGTGCCCTCTCTCTAGACAACCCCAACTTGTGTCTAGAGGAGGGAGATATCTGGGAAGAGCCCAGGCACAGGAGTACACCAGCAGCCCCAACACCACCTGCATCAGTGGCTGCCCAATTCCAAAGCCCTGAACTACAGGCTATGATCCAGCTGGCAATCCAGACTGGAATAGAGGCAGGGCTGAAGCACGCCAGGCCACAGGCTTCTGCTTCACCCTGTCAACCCTCCTCAGCCTCCCACCGGGCTCCCTCCTCTGAGAGCCGCCTGAATATTGGGACAGAAGGGGACCCCCAACAGGGCTCCCCAGGATCCATCCATGATCCGGAGGATACAACTGAGGACCTCGATCTCTCAGCTGATGAGGACATGGCCCCGGAGGCCCCAATCACTACTGGCCTTTTTAATCCCGGGCTATTCAAATCCCTTTTGCATAAGGCCAAGGCATCGGCCAAGGTCCCCTCTGCCCCCAGTAAGCCGGCTGAGGGGGAGGGGGAGGATCCTCTATTTGAGGAAACCACCACACAGGCGGAGGTAATACCAACACCCCGCCTGTTCGTGGACTCAGTGCTGAAACAGTGGCAAGCACCATCCGCGGGGGCCGTGCCCAACACCCTGGACAAACGCTTTTTTAACGTTGACCAAGCCCTGGCGCAGCACTTGCCTATTCCCCCAATAGACGCGCCTATCAAAGCGCTCTACACAACGGCGCAAATGCCTGGGGATTCGGAGGAACTGTTGCGGCCTGAGGACCGTCGGACGGAGCAAGCCCTCCAACGCACCCACCAATCCGCCGCATGGGCCGTTCGGGCGTCCGCTACGGCGTCGTTCTTCTGTCGGACATCGATTCGTTGGCTGAAGGGATTGCAAGACCACATCCCCTCCTCCGACACCAGGGCAAGACAGGACATCAATAAATTGATTGCGGCCACCCAATTCACATCGGACGCGACCCTGCAGGCAACTCGGTTTGCGGCCAGAGCCATGGGGTCGTCCGTGGTGGCGCGGAGAATGCACTGGCTCCGCAGCTGGCCGGCGGATTGCTGCCATAAGTGGTGCCTTGCAGTGGCTCCTGTGAAGGGTCAGTCCCTATTCGGTGATGCCTTGGAGCCCTACCTCATAGAATCAAAAGATAAGAGGAAGGTGCTCCCCAACTGCATGCGTAAGGCGCAAAATAAAGCCTCGACCTCAACCGCCACCTCCACCTTTTCGAGGCAGCCGAACTACACTCCCAACAGACAGCAGTCGGGAGGGAGGCAGTCGCAGGGGCAAGACAATTCTAGATCCGATAACTCCTCCAGGCGGCCTTTTCGGGGGGCAGGCGGTCGCCCCTTCCGCCGCTACAGATAGACGAACCCGGTCCTCCCATTGGGGGCCGCCTACGCTTCTTTGCTAGGCGGTGGGAGGACATAACAACAGACACTTGGGTTCGCGAGACCCTAACATCAGGTCTCGCCCTGGATTTTATCTCCACCCCCCCGGGGTTTTTTCTGAGGTGCCCCCGATCCTCCAACCCCGGAAAACGGTCACTTATGGTGGCCGCCATCCGGCATCTCCTTGACATCGACGCAATTCAAATGGTGCCGGAGGACCAGCGGGGCCAGGGCTTCTATTCCATCTTATTTCTCGTACAGAAGTCCTCGGGCGGGTGGAGAGCCGTCCTTGATTTAAAGCGTCTCAATAAATACCTAATTTACAAAAAGTTTAAAATGAATACGTTACAATCTATTCTGTCCTGTGTACGGGAGGGGGATTTCATGGCGTCAATTGATCTTACGGAGGCTTACCTCCATGTGCCCATACACCCCTCCTTCCAGAAATACCTGCGGTTTTGCTACTTGGATGAACACTACCAGTACTCGTCCCTGCCCTTCGGGCTATCTTCCGCGCCGAGGGTTTTTACTAAGATCTTGGCAGCGCTCGCCGCACATCTACGATCTGTCCCGATTAGGGTCCAATGTTACTTGGACGATATCCTCGTCCAGTCGGCTTCCCGCTCCCAGGCCCGGGAAGATGTCCAGCTGACCCTAGACACCCTCGAGAACCTCGGCTTCTCAGTCAACCTGGAAAAGAGCCTGCTACAACCGGCGACCAGGATCGCCCACTTAGGGACCACCATTGACTCTCTGGAATGCAAGGTGTTCTTCTCACAGGAACGACAGGAAAGCCTGTCCAAACAGGTCACCCAGGTCCTTAGCCAGAGTCAGGTGCCCATTTGCACCCTGACCTCACTGCTAGGCAAAATGATTTCCGCGATTCATGTAACACCTTGGGCACAACTGCATTCCAGAGACCTCCAATGGTTTCTCTTACCGTTTCAGAGATCACAGCGAAGCACATCCCCGTCCAAGGTCCGCCTGCTGTCGTCGGTGCGACGCTCCCTGCTGTGGTGGCGCTCCGCGGCGATCGCCAAGGGGAGCTACTTCAATGAACCGCGCAGGGTTACGGTAACGACAGATGCCAGTCTCCTCGGATGGGGGGCCCACTACTTGGAGCACGTGGCTCAGGGTACCTGGACTCCAGCAGAGACAGAGCTCAGCATCAATCTCCTGGAGCTGAGAGCAGCTTTTCTCGCCCTCCAGCACTTCGAGACAGCCCTGGCCGGGTGCCATGTCCTCCTGCTGACCGACAACGTGACCACCAAGGCACACGTCAATCGGCAGGGGGGAACGGTGTCCGAGCGCCTGATGTCGGAGGCCATGGCCTTAGGCCTCTGGGCAGAGAAACACCTTTTGTCCCTCAGGGCGGAACACATTTCGGGGGAGTCGAACCGCACGGCGGACTGGCTCAGCCGGAACCAGGTAGACCCATCGGAGTGGAGCCTACACCACGACCTTTTTCAGGAGATCTCCAACCGGTTCGGTCCTCCGCTTGTAGACCTGTTCGCGACACCTCAGAACGCGAGGCTTCCCCGGTTCTTTTGCCGATATGGTGCTCTCGGAGCGGAAGGGGTGGATGCGCTTCGCTGCCCTTGGCCCAGGGGGCTCCTCTACGCGTTCCCCCCTCCCTCTCATACCACAGGTGATACGCAAGATTGTAGCCGAGGGAGCGGAAGTGATCCTCCTAGCTCCCCACTGGCCGAGGAGGACGTGGTTTGCGGACCTGAGGGCTCTATCCATCAGCCCTTCATGGCGGATCCCGCCGACCGCGTCGTCGCTCTCCCAGGGGTCAGTTCAGTATCCAGATCCTGTCTGGCTTCAACTGACCGCCTGGCACTTGAGCGGCGCACGCTGAGGCTTCGTGGAGTACCCGACAGCGTCATCGAGACTCTCCTCGAGTCCCGCAGGGCCTCCATGGTACGCATTTACAACTCCACCTGGAGGACCTTCTGCAAGTGGTGTGCAGCGGAATCTTTGTCCCCAGTGGAACTCTCGGTGATCCAGGTGTTGCGGTTCCTACAAAAGGGACTGGACGAGGGCTTGGCGCCCGCCACACTGAGGCGCCAGGTGGCGGCTCTGGCCACGGTCCTCACGTGTCCCGGGCGTGAACCCTTGTCCAACCACGCGTTAATCCAACGCTTCCTTAGGGCGGCAACCAATGTCGCACCGCCGGTCGTCCACCGCTACCCGTCGTGGGACCTTCAGAAGGTCTTACTCTCTCTCTCCGGGCCTCCTTACGAGCCCCTGTCCACAACGTCGCTCCAACTTCTTTCCTACAAGGTGGCGTTTCTGGTAGCCATAACTTCGGCTCGTCGGATCTCGGAGCTGGCTGCTCTTTCGGTACGCCCCGACCTCTGCATCTTCCATCCCGACCGAGTCGTGCTGAGATTGGACCCGGCGTTCATACCCAAGGTGAACTCTCATTTCCATTGGGCCCAAGAACTAGTACTCCCAGCGTTCGGTACAGGGTCCTCCTCTGGTGCCGACGGTCAGGAACACCCTCTGGACGTTCGTCGAGCTGTAGAGGTCTACGTCCAAAGAACTGCGCCCTTCCGGATATCGGAGGCTCTGTTCGTGGGGTTTACCTCATCTTACCTTGGCAAGAAGGCATCCTCCGCAGTGGTTGGCCGGTGGATCCGCTCTGTGATTGCAGATGCCTACACGCAGCTGGGACTCCCGCGTCCGTGTCCCTTGACGGCACACTCCACCCGCAGCACCGCGACGTCTGCTGCATGGGCAACCCGAGCGTCGGTGGAGGAGGTGTGTCGGGCAGCGACGTGGTCATCGCCGTCGCCCTTCATTAGACACTATAAAGTGGACATTTTTGCATCTTCTGATGCGGATTTTGGGCGCCGCGTATTGCACTCGGCAGTGGGATTTGGGTTCTCTGACTTGCCTTTAGAGGGCCCCTCCCTAGGGACGTAGATGCTTTGGCATGTCCCATTCTTGGAGGCTAGCTCCAACCCCTAGGGAGAAAGGGCGTTGTCTTCTTGCTGAACGCCCCTTCTCGTAGGGTGGAGCTAGCCTCCAAGTCCCCCCCTTATGTATTAGGATTTGTATGTTGGGGAGAACACTGGAGTCTGGCCTTGTCCTTCATCTCAAGAGGGGGTGCAGTAATGGAGGACAGCTTTTATAGGTTACAGACTCAGTCCTGATTGGCTGTGGAATGTGTCATCCCATTCTTGGAGGCTAGCTCCACCCTACGAGAAGGGGCGTTCAGCAAGAAGACAACGCCCTTTCTCTATGTAGCCTTTGGCTTTCTTTCAGAGAGAATTTAGAGCTTTAAGGAGAAACACAGCAGTTCAAGGTCTGTCACAGTCAAACTTCACTGCAGCTGATGAGCAATCACCAGCATTGGCCTCAGACTGAAATATAAACCCAGTAAGCTGGACAATAATATAATGATGTGGTAGCAAAGAGAAAATGTCTTTGAAGTGCTAGTAGGTGATTCCAAATGGACCATATAGGAACCAGAGAATTGGGTACTGGAGGATTCAGAAGTTGACTCTGGAATCAGGATTTTGTTTGGAAAATTGAGGAAGGAAGCTGCAATAGAGCACAAGTACAAGTAAACACACATCTATTGAGTTGACATTTTTTGACAGCCCAGTATGTTTTTAACAACAATCAGAAAATTCAATCTATAGCTTTGGCTTTGATCAGCTCATTGCCCTAGGTCAGTGTTTCCCAACCTTGGCAACCTGAAGATGACTGGACTTCAACTCCCAGAATTGGCTGGGGAATTCTGGGAGTTGAAGTCCAGACATCTTCAAGTTGCCAAGGTTGGGAAACACTGCCCTAGGTCCTAGGAGAAAGTATGGTTTTACTAGAAAACCATTCCAGTTTGACCTTTAATTGCTCTGGTGCTTAAGTTCCAATAGGCTGGAAATAGTATGATAAAGGGAATATTAAGTTAATAAAGAGACCAAAAAGGAAAATTCTCTGTAACAGTGGTTGTTAGTATATGCTAAACAAAGCCAGGTATGGGAATTGTCATCTCTGGTGCTTTTAAGGACAGCTTGAAAACCACCCATTCAGTAATGATAAGGTTTCTCATTATGGGCACTTCCATATAGAGTGCCATCTCATGCATTGTTCAAATATATAGAGTTCAAATACATATGGGGGGGAAATTACTGTCCACCCCAGTTGCTTCAATGATGGCCATGGACAACCTGCATTGTTTCTAATAAAAAAAACATTCAAAGCCTAGAGCAGCATAATGCCAGAAAGTCATCCCTGACAGATTTTGCAATAGACTCTTAGTGATCACCTCCAGGGGCTGGTTCCTAATTTTTTTACTGCCACTCTGTGGGCGTGGCTTATTTTGTGGGTGTGGCTTACCAGCCATGTGACCAGGTGGGCATGACTTCTCAGATTGCTGAAGGGAGGGGCACTGAGATAGGTCCTGCTGCCCATTCCCCCTCCCCTCAGCAGCTCGAGAACCCTCAAATGTGCGAAAATGCCTAGGATCATCACCGCATGTTCGTGGCTTCTTGGACTGCTGAAGGGAGGAGAATGGAGATAGCTCCTGCCGCCCGTTCTTTCAGCGTCTCATGCACTCCCTCAGCCATCCTCCCCTGCTTGGACTCACTGTGGGGTAGGAAGGCAGCGCATGAGCAGTGCCGGAAACTCGGCTTCTGGGCATGCGAGAATAATTTTTTTAAAAATGGCAGTGCCCAGGCACCGGCAACCGACTGCACCGGTACAGTGACATCACCAGCGGGCCACTACCGGTGCTATAGAGTGGACCGCACTGGTAGGAACCCACCACTGATCACCTCCCAATCAGTGGGTGAATTCCATAAACACTGCTAAAGCTGTTGCAGAAAGCTTGTTTAAAATGAGGAAGACATTTAAAAGAAGGAGAATGAGCTTAAAACGGGGAGTGGAAAGAGAATCTAACTTTCTAAAATGTATTATGCAAGTAAGATGTAGGAGTGTGTTATCACCGACAATTTCAGATCCTGATTCAGCAAAATAACCTCAATAAGAGGTACGTCAAATTGACCTATTACCTGAATAAAAATCCCAACTGGATATTCAAATTAATTTGTCTTTTCATTGTCTGCAGATTGCAGAATTATTTACATTTGGAAGTTAGGCAGCACAGAATCTCCTGATGAAGGCTATGGCAAACCATTTTGAAAACTTCCATAGAATTATCTTACTGTAGTTTTTTTAAATTAATTACAGAGAGAGAGAGAGAGAGAGAGAGAGAGAGAGAGAGAGAGAGAGAGAGAGAGAGAGAGAGAGAGAGAGAGAGAGAGAGATTTGGACTATTATTTCTTTTTTTAATAATAATTTTATTAAATATTACAGTTAAATGGATAAAAACTAATTCAAACTACAAAAGAAAAAAAATACAAAATGCAGAAAAATAGAAAAATAAAAATATAGCAAAGGAAAAGAAAAAATGTATAAAGAACTAACTTCACCCTTTGTCACAGACAGTATAAACAATTATCAATTATCACTTATCACTTTCTCTTGAAATACAAAAGAATCTTCTCATCTCATATCTCATCTTTAGCTATAAATAGATCCTTACAACCTCATTATTCAGTCCTGGTCAGCAAAGTCCACAAATAACAATATACTGTATCTACTGTATTTTAATCATGATCAAATAGACCCTCGTTTACTTTTAATTTTAACAGTCTTGATCTTTGATTCCTCCAAATAATATTCTAGACCTTGTTTTCTTTTTGTTTTTTGTCCAGTCTCACATAATTCTTCAGAACTTTAACAGATCTCTTTTATAAATCTAATATAAGAAAGCTATCCAAGTCATTATTTTGGTTTGCCATAGTATATCCTTTTTAATTATTAAGACATCAGTTTCATTTATATAGCCAATGCAACATATTTTTCCATATCATTCATGCAGCTTGTCATTTTTAAATCTACTTTTAGATTTAAATTATTTAAATTATTCACCTTTAATTGTAATCTTGAGTTCCTTTCGGTGTTCCTCCTTCCTTCTAGTGCCCAATGTTCAAATTCCTATCTATCATATTTTCTTCACGTTTTAAGAATTCAAACAACACAATTTTCCCATCGGAAGGATTATGATTAATTTAAAAATATTATTTTAAGTACATCTGGACCCTTAGTTCCTTTATAACTTTATAAAATCAACACACTAATCACTGTTTTACTATTTATTCCAAAAATATTTTTGGTATATCCCTGAGAGATGTTTAGTTTGCCATGAGTTTGGACTTTTATTTCCAAAACACTTTGAGATTTGGCTAAATGTTATGCAACCTGCTAGCTATAAAAGATTCCAAGGCAATTATTTTAAAAATATTGTCAACAAAATGCAATATTATACACATAAGATACATATTGGACAGTGATGATAGAAACCTGGGGAGAGTGGTATTCTGTAGATAATATCTGGTGAAGACAAGCACCATATGTGGCTTTTTAAAAGTCTGCACCCTGGGGAAATGTTGCCAAATCTGATGGTGGCAAATAACAAGTTCTTCACCAGGAGATCCCGAGATTAATCTTAGACTTTCAGCCAAAAGACATCCATGCATGGTAGTTCAATCCAGATAATATGATTCACTATATGGGATGCCTCTGCATTGTTTGTACATGTATAGAGCCAATCACAAGATGTGCAGGATCTTCCTTTATCTGAAGTCTGACACCTGAAAGATTTCACTTGGGTCCAGGAGGCCACACAGAAAATAACCCCAAATCTCTCTTCTCTTTGCTCCAAGACTCTCCTCCCAAACTGTATTGTGCACCCTACATTTTCACTGATAAAATGAGGAAAATGTAAATATATATGGACATGTAACCGTTTTGTCTACCCAGTTAACACTTGTCAAGATCTCTTTAAGCCTCTCTTGGTTTTCAAATGTCACCCTGCCAGAATTCATTAAGTTCAATTAATTAATTAATTAAAATATATTTATGTAGAGCAGGCTTTGTTAGATGATGTTAAAAATAACATTTGGAAAGCTATTTGGATGGAGGGGACAGTCTCTGATGGCATAAGCCAAGCCCATATCACTAGCCTCTGTGTCAGCAAATAATGATTTGTACTGCACTGATAATATGGAAGTTGCAATCATAGAAACATTTAATACAGATAATTGGCAGTGTGAAAAGTTGCAAGGGTTAGGACTGTTTGTTCAAGGTGAACAAAGTGAAATAATAGCTACTCAAATTACAAGATTAAAAAAAGGAGGTGTGCTGAAAATCTGTACGAAAGCTGCAGCATGATAAACCACAAAATAGCATCAATAAATTTGTTGCTTTCAAAATTCAACTCATTCAATATGAATTCTAATTTTTAAATGTCTATTATTTTTCTTGTTCTTACAACATAAATAATAACTACATAACAAGTAATAGCTATTTTATATATACACCTAAACACAAATCATTTATGTAAGTCTTACTGTGTATGCATTAATGTTGAAGTATGCTTCTAGGATATAGAGCAGACGTTCCTAAAGACCTAAATACTCACAAAAATGTTGCTAGGATGGATATGGCTAATCACAAAAGATTCTCTGAGAGCTGGAAACCAAACATATGCTGTACCTATCCATTATTTTATTTCCTGACAGTGACTCTGGAGTCCATGTTTTCTTAGAACTGGAATTTACTTTGCAGCATACTAGTTTCCCATTTTTTAATTAAAAGGATTTAACAGAATAACAGGTTTGGAAGGGACCTTGGAGGTCTTCTAGTTCAACCCCCTACTCAAGCAGGAGATCATATACCATTTGGCTGTTGTCCAGTCTCTTTTTAAAAGTGACGGAGCACCCACAACTTCTGAAAACAAGCCGTTCCACTGGTTTATTGTTCTCACTAGTGCAATGTACTTTTTATGGGTTACCAACTGGCTTACTGAACTATAACGTCCCCAGTCCATATTATAAAAATAGAGCTATTTCTTTATTCAATATCTGACAAATATACAAATAAAAAGGTTAAAAACATAACAAAACCTAAGAGTCCAGACAAGATAACAACCACATTTATAAAAAGCACAACTGGGTCTCATCAGAGGCATTATTCCTAGGCCTGGGAACAAAGCCATGTCTTAAAAGCCTTCCAGAACCCCAGGAAGGTGGACACTTCCTTCCTTCCTTAAGGCTAGGGGTGCTCCTCTAGACAGTGGGGAAGTTATGCTTCCTTGGTCTAACACGATAGAATATAGAACATATAATAATACGGTTAGAAGGGACCTTGGAGCTCTTCTAGTCCAATCCATTGCCCAGGGCAAGAGATTCTATACTATTTTTCATACAAATGGCTACCCAGTCTCTTCTTGAAAACCTCTAGTGTTAGAGCATCCACAATTTTTGGAGCCAAACCATTCCACTGTTTAATTGTTCTCACTGTAAGGAAATTTCTCCTTAGTTCTAGATTGCTCCTCTCCTTGATTTGTTTTCATCCATTGCTTCTTGTCTTGCCTTTTGATGCTTTGGAAAATAGGTTGACCCCCTCAACCTATTTTTATAATAAAGAATATTATTCTTTACAAGAATAATATCCAGGGCAGGAATCTTGGTGGTCATCAACAAATCAATGTGTTAGCAAGCACACTGTCACCTTAGGTTACAATGGGGATCCAAAATTAAGAGCTTGATTAATTTGCATTCCTTTCAACAAATGAATTCTATTTTGGTCCATATTCTAACAGTGAATTGCTTTTGTTACGAATATAGAAATTTCAATACAGTACATTCTATTACTTAGCGGGGCAACATAATTGAAACAGCAGTTAAATTCTGTCCAATATATTGTTTATAAATTGCAAAGCCTATGGAGACTAATGCTAGGTCTCTTCTTGGCATTGACCTGTTTGTGAATCAATGCACAGATGACAACTGTAACTAATACAAAAAAGTCATTCTTTTTACTCAAGGTCAAATGCATAGTTACTCACCGGTTTCACAGAGTGATCTCCTACTATGTGTAGACATGAATTTAAAGTCCAAAACAAGCTATTTAAAAATTCACATCAATAAAGAGCATCCAGTTTGGATGCTTGCAATCACCTTGAACAATCAGACTCAAGAGGGCCCACCTTTCAACACCAGAAACCTCTGCTGACACCAGGTGGTGGGCATCTGAAAGGAGAGGGGAAGGCTGCACCTTGCACAGAAGGTATGCAGAGTGCATTCTACTTGCTACGCCACAGGTAGGGATACTTGTACAAAGAGCAAGGTTGATCTAATACAGTGTTTCCCAACCTTGGCAACTTGAAGATATCTGGACTTCAACTCCCAGAATTCCCCAGCCAGCGAATGCTGGCTGAGGAATTCTGGGAGTTGAAGTCCAGATATCTTCAAGTTGCCAAGGTTGGGAAACACTGATCTAATATATGTGTCTCAAATCTCCATTTTATTCTTATTAGCTGGCTCTTTCATTAGACTTATCTACAGTTAATTGCTTATTAATCAATTAAAACCCTTTCAAAGTAACCTAAGCAAACTAAAATCTTCCAGTAGTAAAGTCTGTATACAAATTAAACATTATGTAAAGAAGTGGTTTATTTTGCCTGCATAAATATGCAGTCTATTTCACTGACTACCCCCAAGGAGGGGATAAAAAGCCACCAAATATTCCATGCCATTCATAATTTTAATCAATTCCACAGTATCTGCACTGCCCGTAACAAATCTCCTGTTTGATTCAAGGTTTTGTTTCATTTCTACTGCCCAGGCTATAAAGAAAGAATGTTGGTTTCATTTTTTTCTTCACCAATCTCACCTTTGAAATATTCAGTAGTAGTTTTGTGCAGTCCCTGCTGAGCTTTTTTCCCTCCCTTGCCATCAGAAAAATATATACAGGCCACCTTTCCTTAAGTTCCCAGAGGAGAGAGATAAAAGATTTCTCTATGGATCTGCTCAGAGGTTCCTCCAGCTGGCCGAGGGAAAGGTTCAAAACAACAACAATTGTCAGGCTCCTCCTAGCTCCATCTTTGTTGTTCCCTTACAAAATTTGCTTTTGTGTGGGGATCACTCCTTCCCCTAGGGTGGAGGGGAACAGGAAAGCGTAGGGGAACAGGAGATGAGTCTCATTAGAGAGCATGGAAATTGTGGGAAGACACCACAGCACTTCAGCTAGTTGGTGGCGGCAGGGGAGGTGGGGGGGGGGGGGCTAGAATTCCCAGGAACTGGGAAGTGAGAGGAATCCCTGTTAATAAGGAACTGTCTCCCCCACAGCTCTAGAGCAATGGACTTCATGGCATTTTCTTTGCAAATTGCTAATAGCCTCAGCTTTCTAAGCAGCATGCAACCGCAGAATTGCAGGGACAGAGGTGGTGCTGTTGATCTTTGATCCATGCAACTTGGGCATGTGTAAGGGACATGTTTTCTGAACTGTAATGGACATCTATTTAAAGGCTGCTCTTGGCTTCCCTTCTCATTTATTTAGAAGGCCAGAATAAGGGACAGAATTGGGAGAAATAGGTCCCTTCTCGTGTCTAGTACACCTGGATGAGGGAGAACAAAATGCACACCTAGGCCTATGCATTCATATCAGACATGGATCAACATTTTATCTTGTATGCACTCTCCCATTCCAGCCTTTTAGATGTCACATAATCAAATCTATGACTCTGTTTCTGTTTGTATTTTATTTCCTTCACTACGAACTACAGTTTGGCTGTAAAGCTGAAATTGTTTCTTTGTGAAATAGCTGCATTTATACCAATAGGAGAGAGTATTTTTTTAAAATTTACCTTTGAATACTTGTAACCATACTTCTAATTGGGAAGGGGTAATTTAGGATCTAATTTTTAAATCTAAAATATGGGTTAAAAAAAACCTCTAACCCTGAATTGAAACTTTTCCTTATTCCCACTCACCCTCAATATTCTGTTTGGAAAAGCTGGTAAGGCAAAATCATCTTTATTTCCAACAACAGAACTGTCAAAAATAGCTGATATGCAATCATATACAACAAATCTTATGATTCATACCTTTTTTTAGGCTTTAAATCAGAAGCTGTGCAGTTTCTGATGCACAGACTCTCACATGCAACAAAACATTCTCAGCTTTTTAGAAACCAAGATTTTGTGGTGGAGTTCTGCTCTTGGACAGAGACCCCACTGAAAAAGGTTGACCCAAGGGGGTGAATTCAATTTCCAGTAAGAAAGAAAGGCAGGTACCAGAGCTGTTTCTCAAGTTTGCTCTCGGAAGTAATATTTACAAATTAATTATCAGAAAGTTTTAAATGATCTTTTGACATTTAGTTTATATGAAATCAACTCACTTTAGCGGCTTCTGCTAGTGGGAGCAAACTAGTGGTCAAATTCAAAGCAGCAGGAATAGCTCTCTTTTCTGATAGTGGGTGCCAGTCCCCCTCATTTGTTTGCTCACCACAGTAAGAACAACAAGTATTGCTTTCACCCTGAAAGGGCTTCTGGAAGGTGCAACAATCACTAGAATTTGACTATATGATAATGGATGAAAACTGGACTGAGGGGAGAAGAATAAGAAAATGGCAGCCAGCATCAGCAAAAGTGTATTTGCTACCATTCCCAGGGTGAAAAGTAAAAAACAAAACAAAACCTAAAGACGATGGAAAAGGGTAAGAATAAAACTTTTATGAAATGAAAACTGCCCTTCTATGAGCTGGGAAAATGAGTTGTTTGAATGTTTGATTTAGCTCTAATGGACTCCTATGAAAATTCAATCAGTCTTTTTTTCATGCCTGCCTGGATCTGAAATAAAAGTAGATCATTGGGTAACACATATCTTGCTGGGTCATTCCATACAAGCATACTTTATGTAAGACTGGGTTTTGGATCAGATTACATTTATTCTACATTTTGTAATACCAAGGCAATATCATAGAGTTATTGTCATAGAATGAAAGGGTTGGGACTCCCTGACCAGCATTCTATATTGACTGAGATGGGCAGTTATAGAAATTGAATTAATTAAATTAATTAATTCCTCAGCAGCTGTCTTTCAACTGCTGTTAAAATATCTCCAGTGAAGGAGAGTCCACCACCACTCAAGAACCCTAACCATATTTATATATGTATAGAATCATAGAATCTTCTCCAATCTTTTCTACCCACTGCATCCAACTCTTCCTCAAAGGTTTTTCTGTCCATACCCTTCATCATTTTGTCAATGTTCTTCTTAAAATATGGTGCCCAGCATTTAACTCAATGTTCTCAGAGTAGTTTGATTAGCCATGAATAGAGAGAAATAATTACTTCTCTGGATTTTGACAGTATACTCAGTTGATACTTAAGATTGAATTTGCTGTCATGGCAGTTGCATCACATTATATTGTTAATTCATGTTCAGCTAGTGACCACCAAGATACCCTGATTTCTGTTGCTTATAATATGCAGCTTATATAATGCTGCTTATTATGGTCGGCTCTACATATCCTATCTTTGAATTTTCCTACCTAACCAAGAACTTAGTTTTTATCCTTTGCTGAGCTTTGGCCCAATGATTCAGCTTGTCAAAATTCTCCTGAATTTTGATATTGTCCTCTAAGATTTTTTAAATAATTATTTTAAATATATATTGGATATGTTCTCAGCAAAAGTTTTGGTAATGCTTGTTTCATCTTTTTTTTAAGCACTAGGTGAAAGTCTTTTTATTCACCAGATATATTAGTTGTACAGGGCCCCAGACTATGACATCGAACATGCGAATAAGTTAACTTCACTCCTAACGTGGACAACCTCCAGCCCATACCCTCTCATCTTTCTTGGTGACCTAAATCTACCTCTTATTAAATGGTCCCTCAACGAATGTACAACATCCAATACATTCAACCCTGTACAATGCTATTACAAATCTGGGACTGGATCAACTAGTATCCAACAACACTAGACTCAAAAACTGCCTTGATCTCATCTTCTGTAACAGTTCAAACTTAATTTCTGGATTACAAATAAAAGAACCCTTTTCCAACAGTAATCACAGTATGGTTGACTTCAATCTCAATATATACCCTTACAAAAATCAACAAAATGACAGGATCCCCAGTTATAATTTCAAAAAAGCTAACTTTGATCTCATAAACACTGACCTCTCATCTCTTGATTGGCATACCCTATTCACTGACTGCAACACTGCTGAAGACCACTACAACATTTTCTTACGTCAAGTCAAAAGAGTCATTAAACTATACGTACCACTAATAATTCCCCAAAACAGGAAAAACAAACTACCCATAACAATAAGGAAACTCCAAGCAAAAAAAAAATCTCTGGAGAAAAAACAAAATGGGCCACATAACCAATTACAAAAGCCAATACAAAAACTTATGCAAATGAATAAAGATGGAATGCACAAATTATCATATCAAACAAGAGGAAAACCTCCTGCGCACAAATTCCAACCAGGCATTCTACAATTTTGTAAACAACAAACTTAAAGAGATGAGAACCATCCCACCCCTAAAAGGACCTAACATTAAAGACTGTAATGATGAAACCGACAAAGCCAATCTCTTCAACACATTCTTTGGCTCAGTCTTTGTAAAAAGCAACAACTCATGTCCAATATTTCCTAGTCGAACCACAAACAATTACAATGATCTAATACAAACCGACTTTACAGAAGACAATGTTAGAAAGGCTCTACACAGCCTAAAACCATCTCTATCCATCGGACCAGATGGACTATGTGCTTACTTCTTAAAAAAACTTTCCACTGTCCTATCAGAACCTCTAAGTATTATTTTTGACATATCTTTCAGAACCAGCTCCTTACCCAACCTGTCACGCAGTGATTTTATTGCCTGTTACATGTATATGCAGGGAGATGCATCCCTATTCATTATAATGGTTTATTCCTGAGCACATGATTGATATGTTCTTGTACGCATGTGTGCATTCCTTTCTCCGTTCCTCCCTTCTGTTCCTGGCTTCCATTGAAGGAAGACCTACTTTTATATCAGAGATGTAAACAAATGAGGATTTATTGTTTTTGTACCAAAATAAACATTTTTACTTAGACTTTTAAACTGCGGTTTCTTTTCTAATGTCTGATGTCCGGGAAAAGATCAAACTTCTCCTTTGTGAGATTAATTATCACCTCTGTCACAACCTATGGTCACTAGCTACAGTAATCCCTGTCTTCAAAAAGGGAGACCCCAGCCTAGTTGAAAATTATAGACCAATCTCTTTATGTTGCGCCACCTGCAGAGTCATGGAATCAATCATCAACCAATCCATTAGCCTCCACTTAGAGACAAACAACCTACTCTCTCACAAACAATTTGGTTTCAGAAAAAATTTATCCTGCAATCTACAACTTCTACATTGTAAAAGCATATGGACTACACAACCCGACCAGGGCAAAGCAATAGACGCAATGTACATAGACTTTTGTAAAGCCTTTGACTCCATGGTACATGACAAACTACTTCTAAAACTAAAATCTTATGGCATTTCTGCCCCCCTACACAAATGGATAACTGCATTCCTGTCAAACAGACAACAAGTGGTCAAAATAGAATCAGCTCTATCAAACCCTGTACCTGTTAACAGAGGTGTTCCCTAAGGCAGCGTTTTAGGACCTACTCTCTTTATTCTTTACATAAATGACATTTGTGATAATATACAAAGTAACTGCATCCTCTTCGCTGATGATGTAAAACTATTCAACACCACCGACAATACTACAACCCTTCAAAAAGACCTTGACTATGTATCTGAATGGTCAAACAAGTGACAACTTCAAATCTCAATCAACAAATGCTCTGTTTTACACATTGGCAAAAATAATCAGAACACAAAATACAAACTAGATAATCATGACCTTGTTGACGATCCTCACTCAGTAAAGAACCTTGGACCAGTAAAGGACCTCATATCTAATTATCTAAGTGCCAGAGCCCACTGCAACAACATAGCCAAGAAGGCATTAAGAGTGGTTAACCTAATCTTGCGTAGCTTCTTTTCTGGTAACATTGTACTCTTAACCAGAGCATACAAAACATTTGCTAGACCAATTCTTGAATACAGCTCATCTGTCTGGAACCCACACTACATATCAGACATTAACACAATTGAGAAAGTCCAGAGATATTTCACAAGAAGAGTATTACATTCCTCTATTCGCAACAGAATACCTTATGGATCCAGACTTGAAATTTTGGGACTTGAAAATTTAGAACTACGCCGTCTTTGATCTGACCTAATTGTAGCTCACAAAATTATCTGCCACAATGTCCTACCTGTTAATGACTACTTCAGCTTCAACCGCAACAATACACAAGCTCACAATAGATTCAAACTAAATGTAAATTGCTGCAAACTCGACTGCAGAAAATACGACTTCAGCATCAGAGTGGTCAATGCCTGGAATACATTACCTGACTCAATTGTTTTTTCCCCAAACCCCAAAAACTTTAACCTTAGATTATCTACCATCGACCTCACCCCATTCCTAAGAGGTCTATAAGGAGCGTGCATAAGCGCACAATCGTGCCTACCGTTCCTGTCCAATTGCCCACGTATATATATAATTCTTGTATTCATAATTATGCTTGTACTATTACAGTATATATTTATTATTTATTTATTTATTATTAGAGTTGGAAGGGACCTTGTAGGTCATCTAGTCCAACCCCCTGCTCAAGCAGGAGTTCCTACACCATTTGAGACAGATGGCAGTCCAGTCTCTCCTTGAAGGTCGCAAGTGTTGGGGCTCTCACAACCTCTGCTGGCAAGCTGTTCCACTGGTTGATCGCTCTCACAAATATATATATACAATCATGTTTATACTTTGTGTATACTTTGCTTGTTATCATATATGCTTGACAAACAACAACAACAACAACAACAACAACAACAACAACAACAACAATAATAATAATAATAATAATAATAATAATAATAATAATAATAATAACAACAACAACAACAACAATGACTCTGGCATAAACCAGTACAGGTGGTCCCAGTGGTAATCGGCACACTGGGTGCTGTGCCAAAAGACCTTAACCGGCATTTGAAAACAATAAACATTGACAAAATCACGATCAGTCAGTTGCAAAAGGCCACCGTACTTGGATCTGCGTGCATCATACGAAAGTACATCACACAGTCCTAGACGCTTGGGAAGTGTTCGACTTGTGATATAGTGATACGAAATCCAGCATATAAATCTTGTTTGCTGTGTATTACATTTTTTGTGAATAATAATAATAATAATAATAATAATAATAATAATAATAATAATAATAATAATAATAATAATAATAATAATAATAATAATAATAATAATAATAATAATAATAATAATAATAATAATAAGTGTTCTTTATTCTCCTTTTTTAATTCAAAAAGTTTTATTAGTACAAAGTACAAACATTTTTCTCTTTTTCTCCCCCCCTTCCCCCATCCCCCCCTCTCACACACACACCTCCGACTTCCCAGAAAAAGCACAGGGCATATTTTCATTAAAATAAATTTAAATTATACTAAAAAAAATTCTTAATTTCCACATTTCTTTAAATCTTTAACTCCATGTTGTTCAAAACTTTTTAAGCATAGGACTTCCGGTTTTGGCTCCGACAGCGTCGCTGGCGCTCCTCGCAGGGCGTCCTTCTAACTTTCTGTAAAAGCCGCCAGATCAGCTGTCTGGCGGCTTGAAAATCTCTCCCCGGGCGAAGGGGAGAGATGAGAGCGTGACAGGTGGGGTAGAACCCCCCTAGTGCCCTAAAAGCCAACTTAGGGCGCGTAGGGTGAGGGCTCCCCAGGTAGCCTGTCTGCTGCTCCGGGAAGTCGGAAGCCTCCGCTTGAAAGCGGAGCAAGATGCTGCGACCACCACTGCTATTGCAAAGGAAGGTACAATTATTTTAAATATATAGAGAGCAGCCAGAGAAAGACAGGAGTCCAGGAGGTACCAGTTTGATCTTTAACTCCATTCCTGGGTTTTTACATTGGAAGAAACAAAGAAACAAAGTAGCTTAATAAGGAGTGGCAACAATATGGTGATTGGAGACGTTGGTGTAGAAGAGAAAGTTATTTTCGCTTTGTTACCAGCCCTTTCCTCTGGAAACCTTTGATCTGAAGAATGATTTTTTCTCCTTTTTTTCTGAATTAATTTATAGTTTTATAAAAGATAAAATTTAACTGGCTTTGGACTTGGAAAGGAATTTTTTTAAGTAAAGATCTGGGCTTTTTTTCCCTCTCTCCTTTGTCTTTCTTTTTTGAAAACATTGAAATGGCTTCTAAACTTGAAAAGACTGTAGTGAATAAAAGAACTGAGTACTCCTTTGATCATATTTTAAAGAAGCAATCTATGCCTGATTTAACATCATCAAAGTCTTTAACACCTGAGAGTTTTTTAATACCTTGAAAGCAATGAAAAATGAGTTGATTTTGGAATTTAATTCAAAACTTGCTGAAATAGAAAAAAATGCAGGCTGCTATGGAGAAGATGAATTTACAATTGAGAGCGGATGTGGTGAAAGTTTGCAAAGGATTAGCAGCAAATATGGAGATTTTGGAGAAGGATTTGGAAAAAAATAAGCAAAACTTAACAACTTCAGAGGAATATATAACCAAGGTTCAAAATGATATATTAAAATTGGAAACAGAGGCGATGATGTCCCAATTTCGAGAGATGAAATTTGCCATAAGAGTTAGGGGCTTGAAGGAGGAAAAATTTGAAAATTTGAAAGGAAGAATGACAGAGGCACTGGAGCAGGTGTCTGGATTGTCTAAAGACGAATTGGCTACACAAATTGATAAGATATATAGAGTTAATTCTTGGTATGCAAAACAAAACCACTTGCCAAGGGACATTGTAATATATTTCACTACTAGAGCTCTGCGGAACAGAATTATACAGGCGACTTTTAATAACAATCTTCAGGCAAATGGTCAAGAAATAAGGATATGGAAAGAAATTCCTGCCAAGATGCTTAAAGATAGAAGAGAATATTCCTTCTTGGTCAAGGAATTAAAAATACGAAATTTACAATACAAATGGAATGCACCAACAGGAGTAACCGTGAAATTTTTGGGAAAAAGATATGGACTTAACACAATAAAGAAAGCTACAGAATTCTACATCAATGTTTTAAAGGCTGATACTTCTAAAATTCCAGTAAAAAGAAGCATGGAAATAAAGGAGGGGGAGAAGGAAAATCCAGATATACGTGGTCAAGAGGAAATAATTCCAAGGATTCAAAGTGAGTGGCAGAGCCAGATAGATGTTTGTGACGCGGAAAAGGAGATGGAGGAATGGGATCAGATGAGAGCTGAATCGACAGATTTGAAATGGCCAAAGGACAGATGGTGTTGAAACTTATAGGATGGTTGGAAAGATGAACAAGATTGTAAACATTTTTTTTCTCTTTTCTTTTCTTTTTTTTTTGTATTAATATTGTCTATTGATGGTATTTTTTTATTTTTTATTTTAGATTATTTTATAAGCACAACCATCAAAATCATTTCCTCAATAATCTTCTTACTGCAAAATGTCAGTTTTCATTCATCTCTCTATCTGTCCTATAACGTCCCACACTAGCACCAAACTCTAATCGTTCCTTCCTCTCGGTCAAGTTTTGGATCTGGTTCTTGCAGCCTTTTGTAGCTTGGCAATTTTTGATTTGTCAGCTCTACTCTTGTCTGACTCTGATCCTCTGTCTCCTTTTCCACATTATAGACATCTCTCTGGCTCTGTAAATCATCTTGAATCATCAACGCTCTTTCCGTTTGAACAACTATCGATGACTCTCCTTTCTCCTCTTCTGTTGCTTTCATGCTTCTTCCTTCTGGAATTTTAGATATATCGGCCTTTAAAACTTTAACATAAAAATCAGTAGCTTTCATTATCGTGTTGAGCAGGTATCTCTTTTCAAAATATCTCACCACTATCCCCGTTGGGGCATCCCATTTGTACTGTAGGTTCTGTTTTTTAAGTTCTTCCACGAGAAAGGTATAACCCTTTCTGGCTCTGAGCATTTTAGGAGGAATTTCTTTCAGTGTCATTACTTCCTGTCCATTTACCTGGAGCTTATTCTTGAAGGTCGCCTGTAGGATTTTATTACGTAACGCCCTTGTAATAAAGTATATTACAATGTCCCTTGTCAGATGTTTTTGTTTAGCAATCCAAGAATTAACACGGTATATCTTATCAATTTGCATGACCAATTCTTCTTTAGTCATTCCTGACACATGCACCAGAGCTTCCAACATCCTCCCTTTCAAATCTTCATGTTTTTTCTCTTTTAAACCTCTTAGTCTTAAAGCAAATTCCATGCTTCTGAATTGAGTCATTAACACCTCTGTTTCAAAATTTTCAATATTGTTTTGAGTTTTGTCTATGTTTTCCCCCAAGGTTGTCACAGACTGTTTAATTACTTCCACATCCTTCTCCAAAATTTCCATATTTACTGCTATTGCTTGAAATGCAAATATCATATCCTTCCTCAGTTGTTGTTGTCTAATGTCTATCTCCTCTAGGGCAGCCTGCATTTTTTTATTAATTTCATTAATTTTTGAATTGAATTCCATGACCAGTTCATTCTTCATAACTTTTAAGGTATTAAATAAATTTTCAGGTGTTAAAGTCTGTGGGGGTGTTAAGTAAGAAGTGGATTGCATTCTTGAAGTATAAACAGAGGGATGCTCAAATCCTTTATTAAAAACAGTCTTTCCAGATTTAGAAGCCATTTAAAATTTTAGATTAAGCTTTTAGTTTTAATCCAAAATCAGAGAGTGAAAAGAGTTCATCAAAGTCCAACGTTTTCAGAAGTGTACAAAAAGAAACCCAAATCTATAATTGAAAAGATTCTTCCCAGATGCTGAAGCCATTTAGATTTTAAAATTTGAATTGTTCTTTTAATCCAAAGTCAAAGATAAGAAAGAAAAAAAAATTTCCTCGGAATCAGAGGTTTCCATGAAGAGGGCTGCAAAACGAAACTTTCTTTATAACTTTCGCTTTTCCACGCCCTTTTAAACTTCAATCGCCATTTTAAAACAGCTTGCTAGTTTGTAGCTTCCGAAATGAGAATCAACATAGAGTTAAGTATGGTTACTTGCCCAGCTTGTCTCCTGGCTTTTTCTGCTGCTGCTGATCCAAAAAATTGAAATCTGTTATTTAAAGCAGGGTTGGTCGCGATCTTCTTGCTCCGCTAAAAAGCGGAGATGTCCCGGGTCCGGAGCATCGGACAGGTTTCCAGGGAGCCCTCGCCCTTCGCGCCCCAGGATTTCCTCCTGGGACACTTGGGGGACTCTACCTGTGCCTGCCTGCTCTTCACCCTCCCCTTTGCCCGGGGAGGGGGTTTTCGGCTGCCAGTCAGCTGTTTGTCAGCTGTACTGGTGGCTTGAATGGAACCGGGGACTGGCGCTCGACGAGGAGCGTCTTCGGATAACGCAGAGCCAAACCGGAAGCCCGTGTTCTTTCTTCTCTTGTTGGAAAATTTTTCATGCTATATTTTAATATTTTAATTTTTGGACTTCCTGGATGATAAGCCTTTAATTATTTTAATAATCAAATTTAATAATAATATTTTCTAAACTCTCATCCAAACAATATACGACTATGCTAAGCACACATTGTGATTGGCTTTGGTTCTTGTAGTAACTTTTATCTTAGTTTACTTTACTGTTCTTCCTTCCTGCAACAGTGCAGTCTGGAACAAGACTGAATTTGCTAAAACAATCTGATCAAGTTGCTGAGAGAGGCAGAAAGCCACCGGGAGCAGGGAGAGTCATGTTTTGGGAAGCTTTTTGCAATTGTGTTTGTCACTATCTCTATGTCTTTATGCAAGAATCAAGGACCCCTTAGCACATGGGTGTCAAATTCGATAGTGTCACAGGCCGGATTGTGACATATCATGATGTTTTCTGCCTTTGCGGAGCCAGGATGGGTGTGGCCTGCGTGTGACGTATTGGCCCACGGACCGCCAGTTTGACAGGCATGCCTTAGCATTAAAGAAAATCATTCAAGCTTTGAAGAAACTACAGCTCCATACATTACATTCATGTACAAATTTACCTCCATAACATTCCCTTGGTATTTCAAACCAAATTAGTTCCTTCTGCCACTTAAAGTAGCAATATTTTTGCAGCCTTTTAGCAATAGCAATATTTTTGCAGCCTTTTTCACCAAACCCTTTCTAGGATGATGACCACTTGGATTAGTTCATTCACAAACTTTCCTTATACCACTTTGATGACATCTCCCTTATTTTTCATAAGATATATGCTCACAGCTAAGCCACCATCTTTTTGGCAGCCTGCTGCTGAGGCAGACCAAAGTTGGATTAGAGGGACCTCATACACAAGTGGTATTTCCCCTGGGAAAACAGTATAAAGCTTCCAATGCAAACATTCTATGTTGCACAGAGAAGGAATCTAAGGAAGTTTGTGCAAACTGATGGCCTTCAACTGGCCTACTGCAGGACCCTCTCCTCCCATCTGGTTCCTCAATGGGCATTTCTGCTTGGGCTTTAGAAGAGAACAGAGTCTCACAGAGCAAATATTTTCCTCTTTGGAAATCAATCTCCAGGAATCTCTTGCTCCAAAGCAGAGTGGAGTTCACAAGCAGGGGCCAAAAGAAAGACATCTGATTTGTCTCTGCTTCTTGACCACCACTAACACTGCTGCTTATCAACTCATTTACTAAGTAACAGGCAAACCAAAGCAGTGGTGGGATTCAATTTTTTTACTACCGGATATGTGGGCGTGGCGTGGCGTGGCTTGGTGGGCATGGCTTGGTGGGCGTTTCCTCCCCATTCCAGGGGAAGGTTACTGCAAAATCCCCATTTCCTCCCGATCAGCTGGGGACTCCAGAGGCAGAGAATAGATGGGGGCGGGGTCTGTCAGAAGTGGTATTTACCGGTTCTCCGAACTACTCAAAATTTCCACTACAGGTTCTCCAGAACTGGTCAGAACCTGCTGAAACCCACCTCTGAACCAAAGACATCTAATTGTTTGTTTGTTTGTTTGTTTGTTTGTTTGTTTGTTTGTTTGTTTGTTTGTTTATCATGCTGTATTTGTATAGCCACCCATCTCACAAGAAAGTGTGTAAAGACTGGCTTGAACTTTTACCAATATTCCTCTTTGCTCACAGCTTGACAAAGAATAGGGGTGGTAAGGGGAATGGCATCCAAGCATCGTGGATTCCTGTGAGACACTGCTCCCTCCCTCAAGGACACCCAGAGCAGATGCCACAGTGTAATCAGCTGGTTCCCAAAATAAAATGAACAGAAGTAGTTGGTGGATGTAATGGACTATGGGTTGGCCTCTGGGGAAAGGGATTAATAAATTATGTGTCCATTTGCGTGGGAAGCCCAGAGCTGGTTTCGCTTCTTCTGTGCCAATGTGGATTTATTCAGTAAAGCTTATAGTTTTTCTGGATTAGACACCTGGAGAGTTGACATTAAACTAGCTCTCTCAGTAGCAGCCTATCTGGACCCAACCAGGAGGTTGGCTGTTTCGAGATGTCAGCAACTGACAAAGGAACGGAAGGGGGGGTGAAGCCATGGTAAGCCTCCTCTCAAAGACCCCAGTGGTGGCCCCAAGCCAATACTGGGATGCAAGCGACTGGCACATGCTCCAAGCAGAGGGCTGCGAAGCCAGAGCAACAATCTACACTAAAAGGGGAAAGAGTTACTGAAAGACCCTATTCGGGCCCCAAAGGCTTGTGGGCAAGCCACCTGGGGAAAGCAGAGGAAGCAGAGGATTAACCAACCCCCCCTGGAGTCACAGTGACCTGGGGGAGCAAGTGGAAGATTAGGAGACCAGCCAAGTGAGATGACACAACCGAGTGGAAGTTCCCAGTCACAGTCAATGGAGCAGCTGAGGGAGAAGTTCAGTGGGATGGAGATCAAGGGAGCCACCTCACCAAGGGTGGCAGTTATGGGAGTCAGGATGGGGGTCATGAAACCAATGCCTACCCTGTCTCCTTCCCTCCTGCAGCCAGTGGTGTCAACCCCACCCAGGGCAGTGGGAACCCACCACCAAGGGACAGCAGCTCCCATCCCAGCCACCATCCCATGGGGGGGGGGCAAGCACCGGCACACACAGCACGAGCAGCAGCCAGTATTCCCATTCAGGAAATCCTGGCTGCAGTGGGCTTACTGTCTGGATACGTCCTAGTGTGAGAGGACTGATTCGATGGGTGACAAAACAATTTGGTTTACTTCCTGACCCAAGTCTGGAACTACATGGAGTGCCATGGATCAATATACCCAGATGAGCGTGTCTGGGTCAATACCATTACATCAAACCTGGAGGGGAATGCAGCAGGATGGCTGGTGTCTCGCCACAATGAAACCTTGATGCTTTCATGCAGATGTTGAGAGACAGATTCGAAGACTCCATAGCAGCCCGGTGTGCAGAAACCCGCATCTGCTCCTTGCAGCAGGGCAAGTGGTTGGTGGCAGAGTACATCCAAGATTTTTGTAGCCTGGCAGATCACCTATGAGATTGGCCTGAGCATATGCTGGTCTACCAATTCCAGGAGGGACTGAACAAGGAGCTGTATCACCTGCCTGTTCTGGGGGGGGGGGTGCCCTGTGACCTTCGAGTATAGTACCCGTTATCCACAAACATGGAGCTTGACCTGATGGAGTACTGGGAGTATATGAGAACTGAATGTCCAAGAGATGCCCAGAGCACTGTGGAGGGAGATGGGGTGCAACCCCTACCAAGAAGGAGAAGACCCGCCAGAGCCCAGGAACATCTTTCTGATGTGGGAAGGAAGGCCTCCGGACAGCCGATTGCCTTGCGCCATAGCCAGCATCTGCACCATGAACCCCAGCCCAACCAAAGCTGAAAAAACCCCATCCCTGAAACCAAAGGAGAAAACACAGGCAGCTCAACAGATTGTGGAAGTTTCTCTCCAGTCCAGTGAAGGGGAAGGAACTCTGCCCCATGGAAAACCTGGTGTCAGGGTTCCAAATAGCATCCAAAACTAAATCAGAGTGTGAGGCAAAGTATTCCTCAAAGTTCCAATTTATTAGCAGAGCCATGTTGGTACAGCTGGGAGAAACCCGAATCTGAAGTCCCCGGGATTTCTCCACCCAGTTGAAAGTTCAAGCCCTTGTCCCCACTCCCCCAAGTCCATCATATTGACCAATCTTCATCTGCCAACTTGGCAGCAACTCCCATCTCCTTCCGTACAGGTGCAGAAGTGCAAAGACAAAGGATGACCTTGACAATCTAGAAGGAATTTGTTATGGCTACATGCAGACATCCCTCATGCAATTACCCCTCCCAAATTCCCACAGCTAATACATTTTAAAATAGCATAAAGTGTGGCAGGCCAAAGACCCCAACAAAAATGGCTTTGGCCTGACACCTGGCTTGATCTTCTACAACAGCGGTTCTCAACCTGTGGGTTGCGACCCCTTTGGGGGTCGAACGACCCTTTCACAGGGGTCGCCTAAAACATCGAAAAACACATATTTCCGATGGTCTTACGAACCAAGACACCGCTCCTCTATCCATCTCCAGGCGGGTCCACCCACATGCAAATAGACTACTGCAAAAAAATCGGTACCATGGGAACTTCTGAGCATGCGCAGAAGCCGAATTTTAAATCTAGTGCCTTTGTCCCAGAATCTTCTATGCAATAAAGATATACCATTATTATGTGGTTTCCTATTGTCAAACACTGAATCAGTCTTACTAACTTGGTTATCATTTAACAAAACAAACCATCTTCTGTTTTAACTGTAATTAGCTTGCCCTGTTTCTCAATCAAACATTCATTATGTTTAAATATTACAGTGTAACCTGCCTTAACCAAAACATTTACAGATAATAAATTATACACCAATTTAGGCATATATAGCATAGGCAATGCATCATTAATCCCCAAACAATAAACTTTCCTTCCCCCTTTGCCCGCATTTTCCAACCATTTGCAAGAGCAATATACTGCTTACTTTTAAACATTTTTACAAACTGTTTCTTATTGTTTGAAATAGTCGCTCCACTATCTATGACCCATTTACTATGATTTATCTTATCATTAACCTTTGGCATGGCAAAACCTACATTCTGCTTTGTATTCTTTTTACAGTATTTTGCTATATGTCCTTTAACCCCACAATTATAGCATTTCCTAACATAGTAAACACTAGAATATGTCTTCTCTTCTTCTTTTTGTTTCTGTACTCCTATTCTCATCAGCTTTCTGTCCTCCCGTCTTCTCGACTCTTCAAGTAATCTTCCCGTTATCCCAGTTAATGTGAGTTCCTCTCTGGGTAACACTTCAAATCAAGATACATAGTCATCATAACTTTCATGTAATGATGACAAAATTATATATACTTGATGACGTTCAAAAAATATTAGCTCTTTTTCATGAAGTTCCTGCAACGTTTTCTTCATTTCTTCTAAATGAGCTAACATATTGCCTCCCTTTGACAAACGAGCTCTAAACAGCTTGCGTGTAAGATGAATATGAGCACCCACACTATCACGTATATAGATTTGTTTCAGTATGTCCCAACACCTAGCAGCTGATTCTTTTTGTCGAACATGAATGAGTTGCTGATCTTTCAGTGTTAGAACTATAATACTTAAAGCTCTCTCATTGTCATGATTAAAGTCCTCAATCTTCTTGGCATCATCGTCATCATCAGGATCCAAAGCTGATATATCTGGAGGATTAATTACTATGTTCCATAGTCCCTCATTTCTCAACAATATTTTACATTTAGTAGACCAGGATATGTAGTTAGTTCCATCCAGCTGAGTTATCATGGACAGATAGCGTGACTGCTTGTGCCATTGTTATTGTAGTACACTTCAACTTCTGAATATTAAGACTCAATATCTTCTTAGCAACACACCACTTGTACTCTTTATAGCTCTGGCTCTGGGCCCATAACAAATGTTGAGGTTATGTATTTGTGAAATGAATATACGCAACGGAATGTGGAGTTGCTGTTCGATACTATAGAGTCAATAAACAGAAGTCTTCAAAGTGTTAAATATAATTTACTTAAATAAACTGGCAAAACTTCAAAACAATCAGTCCACAAAGAATCTTTCTTGAACTTATCTTCTTCTTGAAATAGCAAACAGATTATTGTAGCTATTTAATATACAGACACAAAGTCAAACTCTTAGCACTTAGCTATTAATCTTTTGTAGCTAAAGTTCTTTCAAACAGTTCACCAAAAACCTTGAACTTCTTTCTGGTAGCATCTTGTCTTCAAACAGATACAGGAGCAATGAGTAGAAGCAATCACTAAGCACACAGCCGCACAAATTACTCAAGCTAACCTGTTCTCTTTTATAATTATCAGCAAGCCTACAATGCTTACAATTTAAAGCAATACCACTTTTTTATATAAACATAGATTAGTGGTTTATTTATACATTAGTAACCCAATCAGTTTTAAACATAGTACTGACACATCCAATACACTGGAATTATTACAAAAAAAGATGGCTATATTTTCTTGGAAAAATGAGGTTGGCATGAAGAAACATATGCATTCTTTGCTTTTAAATTATCTCTTTACCAACAAAATAGAAAGGCTGCATAATATGATTCTATTTGGTACTATCAAGCTTTGCCTTTTAATTTTTGTTGTATTGATTGTTGTATTTTGCTCAATTATTTGAGGTTTGGAGGTTTTCTTAATTTTTTTCTTTCTTGTATTAAAGCCATGAAATTAGAAATTGTAACAGGACAAAATCCTTTTAGTATGTATTAACAATAATATACATATTAGAAATAGCAAAGAAATCTGAGCTATTTCTAATATGTATATTATTGTTAATATATAAAGGACGTAAAGGAACAGAAGCAAAGAAGCAGTTGTTTTAAAATGTGCTTAAAGCACAGTATTAAATATTCTGGATGAATAAAAAATACAGTATCTAGTATTAGGCAAATTTCTCTTGGGAAAAATTCCATAGTCTGGAGATAGTCGGCACTGTTTGTCACCTGTTCAACATCTGAAGTTGTTGCACAGGTGACAATAGTTAATGCAGAAGTGTATGTTAGTGCTTACGTGAGGTTCAAAACACTTCATGTGAACCATTTTTAAGTCATACATAGCTCTAGTTGTAATCATAATCTGGTCACACATGATTAATGGCTTTTACATTTAAAATCAACATCTTGCATTGATCTTGGAATTTTGTTCAGAATTGTAGGTGAAACTGGAAGGGTAACTTTCTGGACACAATAATGCAACATTTTATCCTATTTTATTTCAAATTGTCTTTAAGAGCAGTGTCCTGCAATAAACTAAATGAGCTGATGAGCATGTTAATAACTGTGTCAAGCTATTATTAATGAGACTGATTCTTCAGGGGAGTAGAGCATTTCTGTCCAATATAAGCCAACTACCATGGCTTATATTGAAGCCTGATTAAGTCTGTTGCATATTTTTTTATCTTGTTACACAGTTAATCTTTTAACCATAGAGTAAAATTGTAGCTATCTATCAGTTCCAATAACTGTCTCATAGGTGAGCCAACACATCTTTAGACCTGTTTTCCCAGACTATTCAAATTTAGAGAGAATTGGGACCAGGGCACCCATTTTGGCGAGGTGTCTAATTTACATTTCTTAAGTATCAGCACATTCTGAACTTTTGCTTTCCTGATTATCAGTTCTACCTCTGAGCTTCCATATCTGTTCTTTTCCTTTGTGATTCAGTCTTTGTGTCAGATTCCAGACTCTGCCATTCAAAAAGAGAAGGGGGGTCTTGGTTCTGCTTGATCAAACGGTTATAACAGATATCCGGATCTTAGACACCTGGGAACCTTCTCATCTTAAGATAGGGTTTATGAGGGGCAATGCAAGTCAGTTGAACGGAAGGGTCTGTGGTAACGTATAGCTATCTGTACTCCCAGGAAAGAACTTTCACACTTTGTGGATTGCCTTACTCTTGCATCCTACCTAATGGGGAGGGGCACTAAGGTTTAAATATGCTTGCCTTGCCTGGAGGCATTTAGATCTTGCTTTGAATGAATGGATTGTCATACAACTGCTAATAAAGGAATCCTTTTGAAACACTGACTCAGAAGTTCGTACTTTGAATGTGGTTGGGAAGGCAATCCTTACACTTTGGTCCATTTCCTGTCTGTTTTCTTTTTAGAACACAGAATAACAGGGATGAAAGGATCTTTGGAGATCTTCTAGTCTAACTCTCTGCTTGAGCAGGAGACCTTATACCAGTGTTTCTCAAATAGTGGGGGCACAGAGCCATGCCAGGGGGACACATGTGACTTCCAGACAAGGGAGCCAGCTGCCGGCTGCACCCCGTGCCAAAGCTGCCTCATGCTTTCGAAGCCAAGAGAGCCAGAGGGACCCCAGGAGGCTTAGCGTGTGGCAGCCCGGGCAACATTCCTTGCCTCGTCCCCGCCAGGGGGTGGGCGCTCACCCTCTGCCCCCTGCCCCTGTGTGGCGGCAGTGGTGGACAGAGGGAGTTGTTCTCCAGCTGGCATTTCCTCCTGAGCCTTTCTGGGCTCACCTGGAGGCTCCAAACGCCACTCTTTGGCATGGGGTGTGTTATGTTCGTGCGTGGGTGTGCATGTCCGGGGAGGTCTAGTTGCTCACTCAGACGAGCAGGGGGCGGGGAGAAAAGGGCTTCCTCTCTGGCTTATCCACTGTCCTCTCCCGTTTCTCTTGTTCCCGACCGCTTTCCCCAATTGAGAAGTGACATCCGCCTGCCTGCCTGCTACTTTCCCTTCCAGTCTCTTTCCCCACCAACCCTGGTTGTCTGGGCAGGGGGAAGAACCTGCTGCCCAAGCTAGGCAGCGATCCTTCGGGAGAGGATGAGTCGCACCCATCATCCCCAGCAACATGGCTGCGGATGATGGGCGTGGATGGTCCAGCACATCCAGAGAAGAGGCGGCAGTGGGGGGAGTGTGTGTGTGGTGGCGGGATGCCCATTCCCTTTCCTGGGGGAAAGCCCAAGGCTTACAGTTGTGGAAGAGAGTTGGGGGGGGCGAAACGTTTACTTCTTCCTGGGGGGGGGCATAATAGAAAATAATTGAGAAGCACTGCCTTATACCATTCTGGACAAATGGCTGTCCAGTCTCTTTTTAAAACATAAAGGTCATAACATTCATGGCCCTAGTTGTCTATACATTGTTGTTCAGAGCATAGAAACTAAAGGAGATAAGCTTTTACCATAGAAGGGAAAATATGATTTAATAAAAGTAAGATAGACTAATGATTTCCATGACCAGATTATAGCAACTAAATGCTGCTGCTTATTTAAAATGAAAATTAACTATAGAATAGAATAAGAGTTGAATTGTACAGTATTCTTAAAACAATTTCCAGTCCAAAAACTTAGAAATACCACAGAGAACATCTGGGTTAAAATACTTGAGACATGAATGAATACAAAACAGTTGTTAATGTTCACTGTCATCTTCCTAACCACAAAGGAGATGTAAATGATGCCTTCAAAAACAAATTGTAAAGTGTAAAAGCAAAGAAACATAGCAATAGAGGACTTCGATTAACTAGACCCATGATGGCGAACCTATGGCATGCATGCCAGAAGTGGCATGCAGAGCCATCTCTCCGGGCACACGAGCCATCGCCTGTTGCTCTTCCGGGTTCCAATGCGTCGGCCAGCTGGTCTTCACACATGCGGGAATGCCAGAAACCGGAAAAGCAGCCGCCCGGTGCAAATGCGCATGCTGGGAAGATGATCTTCCGGTTTCCAGTGTGCACATGTGCACCAGCCAACTGGTCTTCATGCATGCATGCATGTCAGAAACCAGAAGATCAGGTGGCCAGTAGACATGCGCGCACCAGAAACCAGAAAATCATCTTCCTGGCGTGCGCATGTGCACCGGGCAGCTGCTCTTCTGGTTTCTGGCACATGCGCACATGCACACGTGCACCCCCATTTTGGCACTCTGTGCCAAAAAGGTTCGCCAACACTGAACTAGACTGTAGTTTGAGTGGCAAACTTTTCCAAGCATGTTCCTTTCAGGTTCTCCTATCTTAAACTCCTTTTGGGTCACCCTGTTCCTGTCACTCTTTTGTGTTTCTCTTGCAGTTTCTAGTGCCTTATGAACCACAGGCCAGGTATCTTGTAGAGTGTTAATCCATTTAGCCACCAATGTGTTTGAAGGGCTCTGCTGGGGGAGGTCTGGCATGGGCATAAAATCTGCACTGGTAGCTACTCGAAAAGGGATAAATCCAGTAGTACTGTGTATGGAGTTATAGTACACCACTTCAGCGAAAGGCAGAAGCTCGGCCCAATTATCTTGCTGGTTGTTCACGTAGCATTGGAGGTACTGCTCTAGCACAGCATTTGAACGTTCACAAGTTCCATTCGTTTGCAGATTATGGCCAGAGGTAAGACTCTGGGAGGAGCCTAACACAGGGGTCAGCAACCTTAAACAATGAGCCATTTGGACCCATTTCCCACAGAAAAGAAAATGCTGGGAGCCACAAAACCTGGATGGGCATGGCCAACTCGACGTCACTCACTCCCACCCAGTTACATGACCCCCCCCAGCCATGCCTACCTAGCTGGTCATTAGGGAAGAGAACCAGTTGTTAAATTATTTGCCACACCTGGTCATGCCCCTCCCTCCCTGCTCCCCTCCCCCTCTCTCCTTTCCACTATTTGAGCCCCTCTGGAGAAATTAAGATTTCAAGTACAACTAAAGTTTAGCTGTCAAGTATGTTCAAAGACTTTTACCTGTTATATCAAAGGAAAGAAAAGTGTGCTAGAAGACCAAATAAGGGTGGGGAAGAGAAACCAGGACATGGAATGCTTGATGGGTACAGAGATGAGACTGGCTCCTGGGGCATCTTCTGCAGGATCCCCTTCAACCCTGGCAGTGACCTGGGATACCTCACTGAATTAACAAGAGGACAGCAGAGAAATACATTTATCTGAAATTTAAATCATAGGGCACATAACAAGAAACTGCATCAGGGAGAATGCACACCTCTGTTATGACCGATCACCACTTAGTTTCAATGTGAGGAATTTCAATCACTCTTTCACAACTTGACTTCTCCCTGATGGCACTGGATTTCTTTAACAGCACAACTAATAGTCAGGAATGATGGAAGTGTAGTGCAGTAGCCTCTAGAGGGCCAGCACATCCATCCATCCTTCCTTCCTTCCTTCCTTCCTTCCTTCCTTCCTTCCTTCCTTCCTTCCTTCCTTCCTTCCTTCCTTTCCTTCCTTCTTTCAAAAATTATCCCATCTTCTCCATCAAGGCCACTCCACCACAAAAACATCTTTCCTTGAAAACTGACCTTATTATTTCAACCCAAAGTAAGATTTAAAAAAAATTCAAGACTCTGATAAGAAACTAAACAGGTGTGGAGAGACCTCAGATTCTTTTGGAAATGAAAATGTAGTAAGTAGTGTTTTCTCTGCCCCAAACCAAGAAGCAGAAACGATTGCGAAACTCATATTTAATTCTGTATATTATAGTTTGTTATTGTTAGTATTTATTAAAGAATGCTGTGTAGCTTAGAAGCTCTCAGCAAAAATAACAGCAGCTGTTGTTTGTGGCTGAAGCTATCCCGGGCTGTTATTTACACACACACACACACACACACACACACACACCTATTTTTATTCCACTTTCCCTGGGTCCTTGGGAAAGGAATGGCATCCTTTCCCCATCCCCATCTTTAATAATCAGGACTTTGCACCGGTGCAAGATTTAAGCACACATTTTGCGGAGTGTCTCTCCTCCCCCCACCCAGAAAAAAAACAGGATTCAGAAACATGAACCAGGAAACCCAGGGGAGAGTCCCCGCTAGACTTGGGGGCGTGAGAGAGGGGAGGTTGTGGATCTACCAGTCTGAAAACTTGGTGCAGTCTGGAGCTGCTGTGTTTTATGCCTGTTGCCTCCAACCAAGGCCCATCACTTCCCCACAGAATATCCTCCAAAGTGCATGGGGAGGCAAAGAGCCAGTTGATACCATGGAGGGGGTTCTCTATCCACTTCCCATCACAGCCTTTTAGCTACTATTGTCCCACCTTGCTTCCACCTCCCCTTAAAACAAGGCTAGGGAAGAAAGCCAGGAGGGGGGAAATCTAAGGGGGAGGGAAGAAGAGACAGATCCCTTTCTGAATAGCCTCCCACTCCGATTTTGATTGATTTCCTCTCCTATCCTCTGATGAATAGACTCCACCCCCCTTTTTGGACTCTAGACTGCCGGGCCTTTATTTTTCCCATTTATTGGGGGAAATTGGATTTTTATTGGGTCTTCCCCCTGCCCCACACCAAAAGGAAAGCCAGCTGGGCTTCTCCTCCTAGAAACCCCCCTACCCTTCCCATGCTCCCTGCTCCCTTCCCCCTACCCTCCCCATTCAATCCCACTTCAGGACAGAGGAGCATGCGCTGGAAATGCATGTTGGGGTGACATCGCCTTCTGACCCTCCAGCGCTTGGCCCACAACTCTCTGCACTCCTCCAGGCCCAGCTTGCTGAGGAGAAGGGGGGCAGCAGCCCTGACATCTCTGCTGCCCCCCCACAGCCCCACCCATTGCTGCCCAGCTTCCTTAAAGGCGTGGTGCGTTTCAAAGGTGGTAGCTCGCATCTGGAGGTGCCAAACAGTGTCCCACTGTGAGAGCTGGGCCAGGCACCTCCATCATCCGACTCACCAATGGGGGCGCTTCTGCCGGGCTAGCCCCCACCCCAGTTGGCTTTTGTGCTCGGTGCTTGGCCGGGGGGAGGGGAGCGCTTCCCCATGCCACCCCCTTCTTTCTCTTGGCCCCACTGACGAGGGAGGAGGAAGGCCAGGCTTGGGGAATGGCCTCCACCCCACAAGATCCACCCCCACCATTCTCTCTCAGTCCTCTTTGCTGGCGGCAACAGCAAATGTACCACGATGAAGGTGGAATCCTGTTGTCACACAAAGGCAAGTACAGGGGCACTTCACTCCCACACTAAGGCTCCGGCCATCGCCACTGCTGTGACAGGGCAACAGCTCTTTCATCCCTCTGCTACAACAGGGTGACAGGGAGTCGCAGGAGAGGGATGAAAGAGCCACATGTGACTCCAGAGCCGCGACTCTTTCATCCCTCTGGCCTAACAGATTCAAGAATTCATGCCAAAATTTTGAAGTGAATTGTATCCCCCAATCTATTATGCGCTTTGGAGCACATGCAGCCAGTACATGTGTTGCATGAACAGCTTAGCCAATGACTGGGTGGAGGAGATCTTGGGACAAGCCACAAAGTGGGGTTGTTTGTAACAAACCAGATCATGTATTCCCACAATAAAGTGCATTGATATTTCCTTCCAGGTGACTGAGGGCATGGCCATAGTCTGCAGCAGCCCTGATGGCCTTTCAGGTAGCCCTTTCACCAATACACACACTGGGCAGCTGGCTACACATGTCTCTATGTCATTCTTCATGCATGGAGACCAAAACTGCCATTTTACTGGAGAGTTTTTTACTTGGAGAGTTATCACAAATACAAAGTGCCCAGCTGCTTTTGTATCATGGCTGCACTGTAGCATCAGGATCCACTGGCTCGCTGTGGACAATATACAATTTGGCCCCCATCTAAGGCAACCCATTTCTCATTGAGATCTCATCCCTATTTTGCTGGAGCTACTCATCTTCCACTAAAGCCCCTCTTAGAGTTTGCACTAGATCTTCAGCTACTGGTGTTGGTGAGGCTCGCTGCTGTCTCGTGAGGGCTGGTATGCCTACTTGCTTAGAGGGGATAATTGAGTTGACAACTTCTTCTCTGGCACTCTGAAATTATGAACAGCTTATCTGGGTTGGGGTGCTTCAACAGTGGCTCAGTGGCAAACAGGCATTTTAACTTCTCGAATGCTACTTGGCACTCCAGTGACCACTTTCAGGGTTGACTGGGTCTGGGCTTGGTTACCCCTTTTGTCTTTAGTAAGTTTATGATGGGCAAGGCAATCTAGGCAAAAGTGAGCCCTGAATGGGGGTGGCTAGCCCTCCTCATGGACCAGGTGAAATCCCTGGGGCAGAGCCCTGGCTGCTGCTGCTGGTGTTGGGACCGCTAGCTGGAGAGTAGGAGTAGTAGTAACAAGAGTTGCTGCAGGGGTGATGGGGGTCCCCAACTCTTATTTATTTATTTTTATTTTGGTGGATTTCTATGCCGCCCAATCCCTAGGGACTCAGGGCGGCTCACAGCATGTAGATCCAATACAAAATAAAAAATTCATTAAAATATATGACAATACACAATGCAATAGTTAAAATACAGAAAATACAAAAGTTAAAAGTTAAAAGAGTATCTCATTCACCCCGCCTGCCGGAAGAGCCAGGTCTTTATTGCTTTCCGGAAGGCCAGTAGGGTGGGGATGGTCCTGATCTCTGGAGGAAGTTGGTTCCACAGGGAGGGAGCTCCCACAGAGAAGGCCCTCCCCCTAGGTCCCGCTAGCCGACATTGTTTGGTCGACGGGACCTGGAGGAGGCCGACTCTGTGGGCTCTAACCGGTCGTAGGGAGGTATGCGGTAGGATGCGGTCCCGAAGATAACCTGGCCCTGAGCCATGTAGGGCTTTAAAGGTAACGACCAACACCTTAAATTGGATCCGGAGACTAATGGGCAGCCAATGCAGCTGGCGGAGGATAGGTGTTACGTGGGTGCATCTAGGTACACCCACCACAGCTCGCGCAGCTGCATTTTGCACCAATTGCAGTCGCCGGACACTCTTCAAGGGTAGCCCCATGTAGAGCGCATTGCAGTAATCCAGCCGTGAGGTGATAAGGGCATGAGTGACTGTAAGAAGTGCCTCCTTCTCCAAGTAAGGTCGCAATTGGTGCACAAGACGTACTTGTGCAAAGGTCCCCCTAGCCACAGCTGAAAGATGTTGTTCCAATTTTAGCTGTGGGTCTAGGAGGACACCCAAATTGTGAACCCGTTCTGAGGGGGCTAATTTCTCCCCCCCAAGAACCAAGGAGGGACAGTTGGTCGAGTCCTTAGGAGGCAATATCCACAGCCACTCAGTCTTGTCAGAGTTAAGCTTTAGCCGGTTCTTCCCCATCCAGACCCTAACATCGGCCAGGCAGCGGTCCATTACGTCTACGGCTTCCCCAAATTGAGACGGGGTGGAGATGTACAACTGGGTATCATCAGCATATTGCTGATACCTCACCCCGTGTCATCGGATGATCTCACCCAGCGGCTTCATGTAGATATTAAACAGGATGGGTGAGAGGACCGAGCCCTGTGGCACCCCACATAGTAGGGGCCTAGGGTTCGACCTCTGCCCCCCTGTCAACACCGACTGCGTCCTGTCAGAGAGGAAGGAGGAGAACCACTGCAAAACAGTGCCGCCCACCCCCACCTCTCCGAGACGACGCAGAAGGATACCATGGTCAATGGTATCGAAGGCCGCTGAGAGGTCAAGTAGCACCAGGATAGAGGAGTGACCCACATCCTGGGCTCGCCAGAGATCATCCATCAAAGTGACCAAAGCCGTTTCCGTACTGTAACCGCGCCTGAAGCCAGATTGAAAGGGATCCAGGAAATCAGTGTCATCCAACAGTTGTAGGAGCTGGAGTGCCACCACTTTCTCAACAACCTTCCCCGCGAAGGGAAGGTTGGAGACTGGACGGAAGTTCTTTAAATCTGCCGGGTCCAGGGAAGGCTTCTTGAGGAGGGGCCTCACCACCGCAGCTTTTAAGGGCTGCGGGACAGACCCCTCTCTCAAAGAAGCATTGACCAATGCCTGGAGCCAGCCGCGTGAAACCTCCCTGGTGGCCGAAACCAACCAGGAAGGACACGGGTCCAATAAACAAGTGGCGGAGCTCATAGCTCCTATGGCCTTGTCCACATCCTCAGGAGTCACCGGTTCAAACCTTTCCCATATAACCGGACTAAGACCTGCCCCAGTCATCTCGGCCTGTACTGCCCAATCGGAGTCCATGTCTGTCCGAATCTGAGTGACTTTATCTGCCAGAAACCGAGAAAATTCCTCAGCTCTACCCTGCAAGGGGTCTCCGCCTTCCTCCTTAGCCAGAAGGGTGTGGGTCACCCTAAACAGGGCGGCTGGGCGGGAGTCAGCGGACGCAATAAGAGCGGAAAAATGCGAACATTTTGCCGCCCTTATCGCCACTAAGTAAGACTTAATGAAAGTTCTTAAAAGTGTCCGGTCAGACTCAGCTTTACTAGATCTCCATCGTCGCTCTAGGCGTCTCTTGTGGCGCTTCATCTCCCGGAGTTCCTTGGTAAACCAAGGAGCCCTCCTGGATCCACTTCCACGGAGAGGCCGCAAAGGCGCAATCCGGTCCAGAGCCCCCGCAGCCGCCTGATTCCAGGCAGCAACCAGGGATTCGGATGAACTGTGTACCAGGGATTCAGGTATCTCCCCAAGCTCCCTCTGGAATCCATCGGGTTCCATTAGGCGCCTGGGGCGGAACCACTTAGTCGGTCCCGCCTCCTTGCGGTGGAGGCGTGGTGCCATGAAATCCAACCTCAGAAGGAAATGATCTGACCACGACAAGGGTACTGTGACTAAACCCCTTAGCCCCAGATCATCTCTCCACTGCCCCGAGAGAAACACAAGGTCAAGCGTGTGACCACCCTCATGAGTTGGACCCTGAACTACTTGGGTCAGGTCCATGGTTGTCATGGAAGCCATGAACTCCTGGACTGCCCCCGAGGCTTCGCCGGGCGATGGCTGATTGAAATCCCCCAGCACCATCAACCTGGGGAACTCAACCGCCAGCCCTGCAACCGCCTCGAGCAGAACAGGCAGGGCCTTTGTAATGCAGCTAGGAGGCAGGTCTTGGATAACATCTCCCGGCTTTGCTAGTGCATGAACCTCCATCCCTCTGAAATTCTCTCTTAGCTTCTCCATAGTTGGGCTTGGGGTGATGACTGGAAATTTCCACTTGGTGGGATCATCCCATTCAGCTGCTTGCTGAGTCTTCCATTGGCTCCCTCGCACCACATTGACCCCTGGTGGGGAGGAAGTCCTCAGCTTCTGCCAACTTCCCCATCCCCACTGGCCACCGGATCTTCAGTCCCTGGGATAGGGCATCTTCCAGCTGTTGCTTAATCTCTGTGGGTTGTTGGTCTGGCTTATTTTTCACTTTTGGCCTGTCCCAGTGGACAGAGCACCTACTCCACCCTAGGATGGTGCCAGTGCTTCTTGAACCAGACTTTCCCCTGGCCTCTTCTCCAAGTCTTTCTCTGTAGTTGACATTGTTGCTCAAACTTCCTGGTGGGGTCCAGGCAGGTTATTGTTGTGAGAATTGGCTTAATGTCTATTGTCCCACTCAGTACATACAGCAAAAAAAGACTCCTGGGCCATTTTTGTTGCCAAGAGTATAATTTGATAAGCTGACATGGATACAGAAGTAGTGACGCCAATTCTAACATTTTCACATTGAATAACATAGTTAAACATTCCCCTTTCCCCTGGCCCTACCATTATCACTTTATTCCATCCAATCAATTATGTTCAGTTTGTTTAGGGAACAGACTCTGGTGAACTTTCAGGAGGTAACCTTGGAACGCTGGTATGTCTTGTCGATGAGTTGGTGCTCTTGCATTTCCTTAACCCCCTCCCTTGCATTCCAACCCATTCCCTTCCCCATTGCTTCTTGTCTGGCTGTGAGCAGGGTTTGCGAATCAAGCGATAACAGAGAGGCTCTACTCTGCCTTTAGGAACCTGCCACCCTTTCTCTTGCTTTGGACTGTTTTTTCCTAAAAGATCAGAGCTTCTTTCAACTGCAGTGGCTTGAAAACTATTTCTGAGTTCTAGTACTGTTGAACCTGATAAATCATCTCGCTTTCTCATTGAGTAAGTATGAATACTTGCTGTACCAAGTTTGACTTTTCTTCAAGGACTGATACAAGCCTACATTTGCTGCAAATATATCCCAGGATGTTTTTAGGCAGAATAACAGCATGGCAGAAGCATTGTTGGCACAACTGCAAATTCTTGTCCATTCTCCAATTGGGCACTATGAACTTCAATGTAGAAGATAGATAATAAGGTAATAAATATGGAAGATAAATAAGGTAGATTGATTTCCAGGAAAAATTGTAGTCTGCCCTGGGAAATATCAACATGAGGCATCATTCCCACAGATGCAGCATGCTACAGCATCCCTGTGAGTCTTCTGGGATCAGTGCACCCCATTCTCTGCATGATTACTTTTGTTCAAAACTGACAGCAGCATTTAGCAGGTCTGTAAATGCCATGCACTTTTAAAAGCAGAGCAGACACAGGAATAGTTGACAGTAAATGTTCAAGTATTTTTTCCCCCAGGGAACTGTGGGGATTCTTCCCTGCAATGCGAAGACATTGGAGACATATTGTGGGTGCTAACACTAAACCTGTGTAGATGCACCTATGTTCAGATCCATTTCTCAGAAAACAAACTGCCAACCCCCTCTTTGTGGACCTTTCTTACTTCCTGATATTTTCACCCATCTTACCATCCACTTAGAACTAGCTGTGGCAACTGCTAATAACATCATCCCTGAACATTAGGTACCCTCTCTGCAAGAGCATTGCTAAAATACAGCTCCAGAGAACATAAGAAAGAAGAAACCACTATTCCATAGTAACAGCAATTCTGGCAATGAATAGCAACATGATCCCTCACTGTACACTATACACAAAATGCCCTCCTCATGTCTAGTTCAGTTGCAAGCCAAAACTCAGAAAATTTGAGCTGACTAATGCCTTCAGTGGTAGAAAAAGAAATGAAAGGGGAAAAGGTGGCCTCCCAGGAATTGGGATTGCTTGGTGTCCCCTCCACCAAGTTTCTGTATGAGACACACAAAAGCTACCAGAAAAGTGAAAGGAAAATAACATACTGAAAGACAAATTGCATTACCCCTAACCCTCTGGGCCAAAACTATGGGACCACTCAGTGCATAGTGGGAGGTTTTGGACATTTAAGGGTATAGGATCAATATCATGAGAAGTGATATGTTCACTCTATCCAGCACTGGTCAGATCAGTTTTGGTTGCTACAATGCACACACACACAGAAACTGGAAAATTGCAAAGAAGACCAATGAAGATGGTGAAATCTCTGAACCTACAGACCTACAATACAAAGAGTGGTTGAAGGAACATGGTATGCTTAGTCTAAATAAGAGAAGGCTAAGGGAAGTCATGATAGTAGTCTTCCAATATCTATGGAGATTCTCAGTCATCCAGGTCATGATTGTCCCAAAGGTGCTTTTTCTTTAACATTGAAGTTTACAGAAAACCCACTCACACAGATCAACATTTACATTTTGATTCCCACCACCCACTGGAGCACAAAATGGGAGTCATCAGAACCTTACATCACCGAGCTGAAGGCCTGCCTACCAGCAAAGATGGGAAAGAAAAAGAATGAAAACACATCAAGGAAGCCCTCAGAATGTGTGGCTATCCCAAGTGGGCCTTCATCAAATCTCAAAAAAGACCCTACAGGACCTCCTCCATAACAGTCAACGAAGAGAACAATAAACAACTTTGTATGTATGTATGTATGTATGTATGTATGTATGTATGTATGTATGTATGTATGTATGATTTTTTTCTGATAAATGAAAATGAAGGGAGACTATTATAGATCTATTTCAAGCTATTTAGCTCTCATCAGGTAGCCATACCCTTACTGGGATTTGAACCTGGGCTGCCTGCAGCAGCTTAACCTCTAGGCCACAGGCTCTCTTCCCTTATCAGCTCTTCACCAGGAAAGGGTTATATATGTTTTTTTTTCTGTCAAATCATCCTGATGTGCCCAAATACGGGAGGAAACATCACAGCTTCCTTTTGCCTTTCGGCCCCTCCAGGGACCATCCAGGCAGTTTCTATAGCCGACAAACTATTTTGTCTGTATGTGTAACAATTTTTTCTGATAAATGAAAATGAAGGGAGACTATTATAGATCTATTTCAAGCTATTTAGCTCTCATCAGATAGCCATACCCTTACTGGAATTTGATGTGTGTGTGTGTGTATGTGTGTGTGTGTGTGTATTTGTTTTCTGAGGTTATATATATATACATACACATATATGTGTGTGTGTGTGTGTGTGTGTGTGTGTGTATGTATATATGTATGTATGTATATATAGGGAAAAGATAGGGAAGAGAACCTGGCCTAGAGGTTAAGACTTCTGCCTCACAAGCAGACTGCCCAGGTTCAAATCCCACTATGGGTATGGCTATCTGACGAGAGCAAAATAGCTCGAAATAGATCTATAATAGTCTCCCTTTATTTTCATTTATCAGCAAAAAAATGTTACACATATGTATATATGTGTGTATATATGTATATGTATATATATATATATGTATATATGTATATATATACATATGTACATATACATACATATGTATATATGTATATGTGTATATATATGTGTGTGTGTATGTATATATATATATATATATGTGTGTGTGTGTGTGTGTGTGTGTGTGTGTGTGTGTGTATGTGTATGTGTATATGTATATGTATATATATATAAACAATAAACAATAAAGAGAACAATAAACAACTCAAGAAGCCTGGGAGATCCTGAAAATCACAATCATAAAAGCCTAGAACACCACAATACCGATGAGGAAGAAAAACAAGAAATCCAAAAGGAAACCAGCATGGCTAAACAAAGACCTCACCAATAAACTGAATGAAAAAAAAGATAAATACAAAAAATGGAAAGAGGGGCACATAACCAAGGCAGAGTACCAACAGACAGCCAGAATCTGAAAAGAAAAAATCAGGACAGCAAAGGCCCAGAACGAACAAAGACTCGCAACAGAAGTCAAAGACAACAAAAAAAGCTTCTTTCAACACATTAACAACAAGAAAAAAATCAAAGAAACAGTTGGTCCACTAAAGAGAGAAGACAGCAAAGTAACAGACAACACAGAAAAAAGCAGAGCTACTGAACATGTTCTTCGCATGTCTTCACACAAAAGGAAACTGCAGCTCAACTACCCAGCAACACAAATATAAAAAACAGATTCAACCTAAGCAAAAATAAGACTCAACCTAAGCAAAAATACAGTAAGGATCACCTATCTGAACTTAACGAATACAAAACACCAGGACCAGACGGATTACACCCCAGAGTCCTAAAAGAACTAGCAGAAGTCATTTCAGAACCACTGCACCACATCTCCCACAAATCCTGGAACACAGGGGAACTACCTGAAGGCTGGAAAAGAGCTGACGTGGTCCCCATCTACAAAAATGGTAAAAAAACCAGAGCCAGCAAACTACAGACCAATCAGCCTAACATCAATACCTGGGAAAATACTGGAAAAAATAATTAAAAAACAGATCTCCCATCATCTAGAAACAAACCAAGTAATAACCAACAGCCAACACGGATTTGTTAAGAACAAGTCATGCCAAACCAACCTCATTTCATTCTTCAACACTGTGACCAAATTAGTAGATCAGGGAAATGCAGTAGACATAATATACCTGGACTTTAGCAAAGCATTTGACAAAGTAGACCACAACCTACTCCTTCATAAGCTAGAAAAAAGCGGAATAGACAGCTACACAACCAGATAGATTAACAATTGGCTGACCAACTGTACCCAGTGAGTAGTCCTCAATGGCTCTAAGTCCACATGGAGAGAAGTAAGCAGTGGGGTACCACACAGTTTCGTCCTAGGCCCAGTACTCATTAAAATCTTCATAAATGACCTAGATGAGGGAATAGCAGGAAAGTTAACCAAATTTGCAGATGACACCAAGCTGGCGGGAGTAGCAAACACCCCAGAGGACAGACTCAAAATCCAGAGGGACCTTGACAGACTCGAACACTGGGCCCAAACCAATAAAATGAAATTTAACATGGAGAAAAGTAAAATTCTGCACCTAGGTAAGAAGAATCAAAATACACATACAAACTGGGCAAAACTACACTCAATAGCAGCAATTGCGAGAGGGATCTCGGAGTCCTGGTAGACAGCCAACTAAATATGAGCCAGCAGTGTGCAGCAGCAGCCAAAAAGGCCAACGCAGTCCTGAGCTGCATAGAGGGATACAATCAAGGACCAGAGAGGTACTAGTACCACTATATAAAGCCTTGGTCAGACCACACCTAGAGTACTGCATCCAGTTTTGGTCACCACACTACAAAAAAGACATTGAAACTCTAGAGAAAGTGCAGAAGAGAGCAACCAGAATGATAAAGGGTCTGGAAAATAAAACATACAAAGAGCGGTTGCAGGAACTGAGCTTGGACAGTCTGGCAAAGAGAAGGACCAGGGGTGATATGATAGCAATATTCCAATACTTGAGGGGCTGCCACAGAGAGGAGGGGGTCAGGCTGTTCTCTATGGCACCAGAAAGCCACAAGGAATAATGGATGGAAGCTGACCAAGGAGAGATTCAACCTGGAAGTGAGGAGAAACTTTCTGACGGTGAGAGCGATCAACCAGTGGAACAGCTTGCCAGCAGAGATTGTGAGAGCCCCAACACTTGTGACCTTCAAGGAGAGACTGGACTGCCATCTGTCTCAAATGGTGTAGGAACTCCTGCTTGAGCACGGGGTTGGACTGGATGACCTACAAGGTCCCTTCCAACTCTAATAATAATCTAAATAAATCTAAAACAAAGCAACATTGTCATTCTGTACATTGCAGGCATATCGGAAAAGTTCAGGAGGATCTTCAGCCAACATAACATACGTGCACACTTCAAACCCAAGAATACACTAAGGCAGAAGCTTGCCCACCCGAAGGATAAAACACCCAGACATAAACTGAGCAACATGGTATATGCAGTATAATGCAGTGAACCATGTGCAGATCTGTACATTGGGGAAACAAAACAACCATGTCATAAACACATGGCACAACATAGGAGAATAAACCTATGAGGACAAGATTCAGCAGTCCATCTGCATTTAAAAGACAAAATCCAGTCTTTTGAAGACAGCAAAGTCCACATATTGGACAGAGAGGACCGCTGGTTTGAAAGAGGGGTCAAAGAGGCCATCTATGTCAAAATTGGAACAGCCCTCTCTCAACAAAGGGGGAGGGATATGACATCATCTATCTCCAGTCTTCAACACAAGCCTTTCAACTGTTCCAAGAAGGCTCCACACCCATTTGCACCACTCATGTGACCCTGATGACACAGATAAACCTCCAGGTGGCATTAATGACTTTCTAAAAGAATGCAAATGACCAGCTGTCTGCAAGGAGTATACTGTAAATCCTTTCATTCCCCACCATCTAGTCAGAGCTGAAGAAACTTCTTGGATGAGAAGTGAAATATATTCAAAGAAAAACCAGAAAGTCCAGTTGCTTCTTGAAAAAGCTCCTTTGGGATAGACTTCCAATACTTGAAGATGTCATGGGGAAGAAGGTGTGAATTTATTCCCCAGAGCACCTGAGCCAGTGGGTGGAAGCTTTATAAAGATCTAAACTTGAAATAAGGAAGAATTTCCTGACTGTGAGAGCTGTTAAGCACTGGAACAGCCTGACTTCTGAACTATGGGTGCTCTACCATGGAAGGTTTCCAGGAAAAGTTGCATAGTCATTTGTCTAGGGTGATATAATGATTCCTGCTTTGGGCAGTGGATTGGACTGGCTAACCTTGAAGATGCCTAGAATTCTATGTTTCTAGGATACTAAGTGGGTGCCTTATGCCTTGCAATTGTTTCTTCCATCCCATTCTATATTTTGCAATCTTGAATCCTTTCCACAAATGCCCTGCCTATTTTTGGAATGAAGCCCTCCATATACTGTGCAAAGCTAATCTAACTCATCTACCAGTGAATGGAGAGTTTGCAAAGCAGTAAAGTGATAGCACACTGCACTTACTCAGAGGCATTTTTGTTAATGAGCTATTTGCATATAAGCATTTGACATAGAAGCAGTAGCTATGTTGGAATACAATAGTCATTTAGTACTACTTCCTGACATCACTTAAATTGAAAAAGTATAATAGAGTATGTGCATGCTTTTCTGTGTACATTTGTCTTGCTGCTTGATTCCTTGTTTGATTTTTGCCTGGAATCATTTGTTCAAAACTGCTAACTAGTAGTGTCTTTGACTGTGGATTGTGTGGAGTCTAGTATACTTCAGCAAGCAAGGCATGCTGTTCAGCTGCCAGCCTTTGTCTGTATACCATCTACTGATGCACACAAATGTTGGGATGTCCCTCTGCGGCATGTTGCATGCCAAAGCAAGCAGCTTTAAGAACATTGCCTGCTGGCTAGCTTAGCATGAAGCTGGTTCTAAGCACTGGAGGCCATGAAGACAAATTGAAAGGGAGGTTCTTATAAATTGCCTGCCACATGAGATCTCTGCACACAGTATTTGGGAAAGGAAATGGTTAACATTATTTGTAGAATATGGAAGTTGCCCTTGGACCCTCACAGCTCCCCCCTCCTTCCAATCTCTTACTTCTAAGATGTCCCCTGTGCTGAATTCTTATTCAACTTCGAACTGACAAACTGTTTTTAATCTTTTCCTTCCATCCAGCTTGGGGATTGGGAAGCAAAAATCAATACTGGCTGGCAGGTGATCAAGCAACTTGAGACTTGGGCTGAGAAAGAGAGAGAGAAAGGACAGGAGGGTGAGGGGCGCTATGACTAAGTAGCATGAATTACAGAGGCCTCTGATTTCCCTGTGCCTCAGTCTTGAGCAAGGGAACAGTCTTGTTTCAATCAGCTTGTAAGCTCACAGCTGTCTAAGGTAACCTGCTGAAAAGCATACAGCTTTCTTGGATGATTACAGCATTCTGCGATCAGTAAAGTCAGCCATTGTTTCAATGGGGTAGAATCTGCCTTTCAGCATCAATTTCGAGATAGACCTTAAAGACTAGAGAGGTCCACAGGATTTTGCTCTTCCCTCCTTCCCTGTGAAGCCTCAAGGTTCTCTGCATTTTCCCATAATCATCAAGGCAAATCCATCCAAATAGAGCAGTAAAATAGTTGAAAGAACAGTAGAAAATACTTCATCAAGGAGACTGAGAAAAGGAAAGAGGAATCCCTGAAGAAGCATTTTGGTCTGAGAAGATCTCAGTGAAGACTTTCTAGAAATGGAGTAACGTTCTGACAGAAATTATTGAAGATTAAGAAGAACCAATGGGAAAAAAGTGGATTGGAGTGGAGCCATCTGTAAATGGCAGTCAGCCTGAGAAGAAATAGTCTTTGCATAAATCCCCACAGGGTGGGGATTCCTTATCACTGCTCTGTTTGAAGGATGGCAGCACAGCATCAACTATAGTCAGGGAGCTACACAGATCTTTACTGCCTTAAATGACAGCAGACTACATTAAGATAATAGTAATCCCAGGGCTATCTAATGACTACAGTATAGCAGAAATATCAATAATTCTTTGTGGCTATACGTCTATGATTTATATCCTACCCTTTGACTTTTTTTTGCAAACTTAAGATGGTTACTACAATAAAAATCAAAACACAAATATTTCAAATATCACAGAAACAGTTAAAAACTACCCCAAGCTATTTCAGATCAGAAAGGCCTATAGAAAAGGTAGCAGCCTTTGAACTGTGCAACACAGGGCCAAAACAGGTCTGCTAAATTTATTTTAAAGTAGATCAAGGAAGCCTCCACCAATGGGAATAACAGCATAGCAATGTAGAAGAGGAAATTGCTTGCCAAAGGAATATTTCTCAGCAAGACAAAACACTGGAATGGAGATTTATCCTACACAGGATAATTTCTTCTAAATGAGGCTGGACAAAACCTTCAAAGATTCAGAACACTCAGCCTCCCCAGGGAACAATCTATTTTGACCAAAGCTCAGACTGCTTTCAAATATGTCTCTGCATATAAACCCAAAAGAGGATGGCTCTGGAGCTACCTTCCCCTCCCTGCCCAGAGAGTCCAACTAACATCTGAAAATGATAAGCTTGGGAACCTTTTTTTAAGCCTCTGATTCTATTGCTCTTGGTCCCCAAAGTTTCATCCTCTAACATGGTAAATTCTCCAGGAAACATGCCTGTTTTTCTGTTGTCAGTTCTGATCAGAGCAATGCCAATGGGGAAGGAGGCAGTGGGTAGAGCAGAGGCAGGGAATTGCCCTGGGCCTCACACACAGTTAGCCAGCATGCTGAGGAATGCCAGCTAGGTAAAAATAGCCTTAGCAATCACATTTAATTACAGACAAGTTATTAAGCTAAGGTTACTGGAAACTGGCAAAAGGAGAATGATGTGGAAACAAAAAAGGGAAAATTTATTCTAAGTGCCGTGAGAGGGATGAGGTGCATCGTTAATTCTGTCTCCTCTAGGATGCAATCTGCTGGCATTTTCCTTGTACAAGTAGCATTAAAATGAATATATGTTCAAAAGCACATTGTTTATGGTTTGTTTTTTCTCCCCCCTCATTCTCTTATCCCATTGGTCATGTAATTGTGTAGATATGCATTGGTTTGACCCACTTATATCAAGACCTAATCTGCATCGGATGGGAAATGTAAATACAGCCATTCAGATGTTTTCCATCTTGCTACTCCTCAATTATTGGAATATGTGTTTTGATTATCAGCTTAGTTCTGGCTCTATGGCAGTGTATCTCAACCTTGGCAGCTTTAAGATGCATGGACGTCAACTCCCAGAATTCATAGGGAATCTGGGAGCTGAAGTCTATACATCTGAAAGTTCCTAAGGTCAAACAATATTGTTCTAGTGCAGGGCTATCAAACTCGCGGCCCGCGGACTGGATATGTCACACACTGGCCATGTTCATGCCCGATTTAGCGACTGGGAAAAAAGTCCCAATACATCACATGATGCCGCCATGATGATGCGAGTTTGACACCCCTGTTCTAGTGGGAGGTAGTTTCCCATTACAGGAAGTTTTCTCTCACCCAACATCCAATGCTTGGATTCCCCGCCCTCTCCTTGGGCTAAGCCACTATGGAATCTGGCCCCCATCTTCTCTAGTCATTTCCAGAAGCAGGTTTGCTACTCTCCTATCTCTATTATAGGCATCTGAAAATATATTTTAAAATATTAAATTATATATTCCAAGTTCAGTTAAATTTATATTTACTAAGTTAAAGCATCAAAATGCAGAGACACCCCCCCCAAAAAAAATTTAAGCCACACCTTCTGTATATTTTCCTAAATAATGTTTGATCCACCTTCATCTACTACAAGCTACTTCTGCTGCCTGCCAGCTGCCTGCAATTTGGCAGTTCAAATCTCACCAGGCTCAAGGTTGACTCAGCCTTCCATCCAGTAGTGGGTTCTAAAACCCTTTACTACCAGTTCGAATGCACATGACACTTCTGCGCATGCGCAGAAGCGTCCCGGGTGGGTGGGCGGAGCCTCCTGCCACCAGCGCTATTGGTTCTTAGAACCCACCACTGCTTCCATCCTTCCGAGGTCGGTAAAATCAGGACCCAGATTGTTGAGGGCAATATGCTGACTCTGTAAACCACTTAGAGAGGGCTATAAAGCACTGTAAAGCGGTATATAAGTCTACGTGCTATTGCTATTGCAGTCTTAGTATAGCCAATTAAGTTCTTGCCTCATAATCCAGATAATGTTGGTTTGGGTCCCACTAGGATTTTTTCTTTAAAAAAAAATTTCTGAGCTTCCTCCTTATTTTATTGTTATTAAAACATCAGTTTTATTGTTTTATTGATTTTTCCAGGCACTGCTTTTGAATAGGCAGGTAACTTATATAAATGATTGGCAAATGGAGTGGCTGCGTGACTTACTTATCATGGGTGAGAAGTCTGCAGATGAATGGATTGTATAAAAAGAAAAGTAACATGAGTAAATACAAGCAGGCTTGTTTGTTAAATCTGCCTGGGAAGTCATGCAGTAGAATTCTGATTAAAACGGTATGAGAAGGACAATGAGAATATTTGGGAAATGCAGTGGGGTTTATGACAAGCAGGATATATGCAAATTAAAGTTTTGTTCTTCAGCAGATTACTGAAAAATGTAGGAATATAAGAAACAAATTATTTGTTGATTTAGAGAAAGCCTATAATAAAGTGAATATACTGTACTTGAATTCTAGCATTTTTGCAAAAATGTGGAATTGAAACTTGCTGGATGTGGAAGAGCAGTACCTGATGGAAGGAAATCATGTGGGTTAGTAAAAGAAGGATGTTTAATAAACTTACAGTAGTTTCAGGACAGGGTCCAGAACCAAACACTGTAGAATATCGCCTGATACTTTGTTTTGCTTGATGAGTAACCATTGATGAGGGCTGAGTTTTCAGGCTACTTATGGACTCACCTTAAAAGATGTAATCTGCTTATTTTAACTTGCTTGGTTATTAGAGAGTCACCACTAGTTTCTGTTGGTCACAACAGAGTCATAAATACTACAACCTCTTTTTCAGCCTCTTCAGGAACAGTTGTATCTCTTTTGCTCTTCAAAGCTGTAACCTCACAAGTGACTAACGCAATCAATGATGATGGCGCTGAGGAACTGCTCCGCGAGTTCGAGGACGTTTTCAGTGGCAGTCTGGGCAGGTATGTGGGGACCCCTATATCATTCAACCTTGACCCAAACGTTGCACCAATTTGATTAAAACCTCAGAGGCTTCCTCTCGCCCTCTGACCCAAAATTGACAAGGAATTGGACAAATTAATTGGCCAGGGGATCCTAGAGCCTGTAGACCATGCTCGGTGGGAGACTCCCATTGTGACCCCAGTGAAGCCTGACTGGTCAATCCGCATCTGCGGGGACTATAAATGCACCTTGAATAAGGCGCTACAACAGAGCGCCTATCCGGTTCCAGTAGTCCAGCATCTACTACATTCCCTGGGGCCTGGAAAAATATTTGCAAAGCTAGACTTAGCTCTGGCCTACCAGCAGTTGCCTGTAGATGGCGCTACAGCTGAGGCCCAAACCATTGTTACATATAGGAGTGCATTCAAATACAATAGACTGCAATTGGGTGTCAGTATAGCCCCTGGGTTATTCCAAAGTGTTATGGAATGAGGGAATATCGGGGGTGGTCCCTTATTTTGACAACATTTTAATTTCCGCAACAGACAAAAAGCAGCTTTTCCAATGACTGTGAATTGTACTAAGCAGAATCAGAGCTAAGGGCCTCCGCTTAAAAAAAGAGAAGTGCCAAATTGGGGTGCCCAGGGTTGAATTCTTAGGGTACATGGTAGATAGCTCTGGGATCCACCCCACAAATTCAAAAATTACGGCTATTCAGGACACCCCCACTCTGCGGAACCAGACTGAACTGCAGGCATTCCTCTGGCTCCTTAACTTTTACAGCATTTTTCTACAACAGAAGGCGACTGTAGCCATTGCACAGACTGCTCAGAAAGAAGACAAAATGGTCTTGGGGCAGAACTGAAGCAGCCACATTCGCAGCTGTCAAGCTACTGCTGTCAGCAGACAGCCTCTTGGTGCAGTACAACCAGATGCTCCCTTTAATGTTGACCTGTGACACGTCGTCTTTCAGCATAGGGGCAGTCCTCAGCCATCACCTGCCTAACAGAACCGAAGCCCCAATCGCTTATTACTCTAGGACCCTGTCAACCCCAGAATGGAACTATAGCCAGTTGGACAGGGAATCACTGGCTGCGGTGGCAGGGGTCAAGCAATTCCAAGATTATTTGTACGGTCGGAATTTTGACTTAATAACCAACCACAAGCCATTGGTGGGACTCTTGACTGGGGATCACCCTATGCCTGCATCCCTTTCGCCACGAATGACTTGGGCTATTTTTCTAGCTGCCTACAGCTACCAACTAATACATCACCCCGGAAAGACTCTGGGCCATGCTGACGCCCTCAGCAGGTGCCCCCTGCCTGAACTCTTGGATGATCCTACACCCGAGATGCCTGTATTACTAATTGACTGCCTTGAATCTGGGCCAGTGACATCAAATAGTCGCACGCCACTCGGCTAAGGACAGAACCATTGCCCATATTCTGCACTGGGTGTTGAGGGGGTGGCCCAAGGGAACTGTTGGGTCAGAATTTAAATCCTATGTAACAAAGTAAAATGAGTTATCTGTACTAAGGGGATGTCTTCTATGGGGGGACTGGGTGATTGTTCCACCCAAACTGCATGTTGCAGTATTAGAGGCTTTACATGTGGGGCATCCGGGGATTGTCCGGATGAAGGCTTTGGCCAGAAGTTATGTGTGGTCTAACATGGATGGGGAAATCACTGAATGGGTGGCAACCTGCACTCCGTGCTTGGAATCCCAACCAGCTCCCCCAGAGGTGCCCGTGCACGAATGAGAACGACCCAAAGTACCCTGGTCCAGGGTGCACATTGATTTTGCAGGCCCCACACATGGGCAAACATTTCTCATAGTCATGGACGCCTACTCAAAATGGCTAGAGGTAGTCCTCATGACCACCACAATGGCAGAGGCGGTCATCAAGGTACTACAGAGACTTTTCTCCACACACGGTCTGCCCAATGTCTTGGTTTCTGACAACGGACCCCAATTCATAGCTATCAATTTTGAAACCTTCCTAGCAGAGCAGGGAATCAGGCATACCCTTTGGTCGCCTTTCCATCTGGCCACTAATGGTCAAGCTGAAAGAATGGTAAGATCAGCCAAAGAAGCCCTATCTAGAATGGGCCCAGGTGATTGGCAAACATGCATTGACAAATTCCTCCTAGTGCAGCATATCACGCCTAGCGCCACCACTGGTAGAAGCCCCTCTGAACGTCTAATGGGCCGCCGACTAAGGTCTCCCCTGGATCGGTTACACCCAAACTTCTCTGCCGAGCCCCCAGTTGACTCCCACAGCCAACTCAGACAATTCACTGTAGGGGGTCAAGTTTACGCCCACAACTATGCTGGGGGTGCTCTCTGGGTTCCTGCCACAATTGCAGAAATCCCCAGCCTCACTCCTACAGACTAGAGCTCGAGGACGATAGAAGCTGGAGGAGGCATATTGACCAACTCCGAGGCCAACTCAGCCACTCCACGCTTAGGCAACCAGAAATAACATCTGAACAAGAAAGCCAAATGCCTAACCAAAAGGAGCAATTAGTCACTCCTAACATAGAAGACTCAAGCCAAAAGGAACCGGAGGACTTACCTGGGAACATCAGTGCCATGGGGCAAGTTCCGAGTGAACCGGTTCCCGGAACTCCAGCCATGCCCCATGGAGGTTTCCAAATGCTTCCATTGGTCGAGGCCAGGAGAAACAAAGACTCGACTGACCTGACCGCTAACCCAGCTCCAGCTGAGCTGCACAGGTCTGAAAGACACACTAAACGCCCCGCCTATTTGCATGACCACGTCACATGTTGGATTGGCCCAACTAAGAGGGGAGGGGTGTTACATACTGAGGCTGGAGCACGTAGGCTTCAGTCAGGTCTGCCATTCCAGCGGGAAAATACTCAAAGCTGATTGGCTGAGCAGTCTGACAGCTCTCTATAAAAGGGCTAGCTGTCAGACAGAGAGTTGCTAGATTGTACATAGTTGCCTCAATATTTATTTATTTATTTATTTATTTATTTATTTATTTATTTATTTATTTATTTATTTATTTATTTATTTATTTATTTATTTATTTATTTATTTATTTATTTATTTATTTATGATTCTTATATGCCGCCCTTATCCCTGGGGACTCAGGGCAGCGTACAACATTTGAAGAACCACTAAACAATATAATTTAAAACAATTTAAAATACATTTTTTAAAAAAAGCATACAAAATCTTACATACATGGGGGAGACCAAGATGAAGTTGTCTCAGAACCCCGCCTGCAGGAAGAGCCATGTCTTCACAGCTTTTTGGAAGGTCAGCAAGGTGGGGACAATTCGTATCTCTGGGGGGAGTTGGTTCCAGAGAGCAGGGCCCCCCACAGAGAAGGCCCTCCCCCTAGGCCCCACCAGCAGACATTGTTTGGTTGACGGGACCTGGAGGAGACCCACTCTGTGGGACCTGACCGCTCAATAAAGAGCTGCTGTTGTCACTAAGCCTGATGTCTGCCTCATCCGTTCACCCTATCTAACAGATTGTCTTCTAGATTTCTTGTTTATGGTGTCCTTCTAGTTCAATGAATTTGCACTTTTGTTTGATCCTCTTTCTCTCCTCTCTTAGGAACTGAAATGGGGCCACTCTTTTCTTCAAAATTGCTACATTCTTGTTGGAAATACATTCCCAGTTGTTTTCAGAAGTAACATGAACCTGCTATAAACTTTGCAAGTCATGAATACAGAATTATGTTTGTTCATCTTCACTTCTGTTTCTTAAAGTGCTGCTAAGAAAAGGCTTTTATTTTTGTTGTTCCCTTTTCAAGCTCTCATGTTAGTGAAATGCACATTGTTCACTTAGAAACAAGATTTATTATGGATTTATTTGAATTTTCTCAGTGGACTTGGTAGCCAAGTACCTTGTTAGCCGCCTTTTGGGCAGTTTATTCAGTAAGAATCCATTGGGTTCATCATCACCTTTTCCTTCCTCCCTGTTTCTTCATTGCTTTTTCATTAACAGATTTTAACCCTGCCCCTTTCAATATTTTTAAGGGCAAGGGGAAAAGATTAAGTCTTTGTGGGGAGGAATGTTGTTGCTGAGTTTTGCAGAGACTGAAAGACTCAGGTAGAATGTGACAGCCAATGCAGTCATGTGAACTGCTTGTAAATAAGAAGGCAGATGGGCCAGGGGAACTTCTGTTTTGACTTGCAGATTGAGCTGCACTGAAGATTTGGAATATGGTAAATCAACATGCTTCTGAAAATATTCTGCAGTACCAAAACAAAGAAATAATTTCAACAGCCATTATTTTTCCAGGTCTTGATTCCATAATGAAGAAAGTTAGCACCCATCTCCCTCCTAGAAGAATGAAATATTTTAGAAAATATTAAAAAGGCAGAATATTATATTTCTCTGGATGAGAAAAGGAGAAACATGTTTTTAAAGACAAAGCAGCTCCCTGCCCCCCCTTCAGCTCCAGGGTGATGGGATTAAGACATGGGCCTCAGGACATGATAGGGTTAGCCCTCTACCCATCTAACAGCAGGGCTCACTGCACTGCAAAATCACCTAGAGCAGTGGTGAAATCCAAGTTTTTTTAATACCGGTTCTGTGGGCATGGCTTGGTGGGCGTGGTGTGGCTTGGTGGGCGTGGCTTGGTGGGCATGGCAGGGAAAGGATAATGCACAATCTCCATTCCCACCCCACTCCAGGGGAAGGATACTACAAAATCTCCATTCCCACCCCACTCCAGGGGAAGGATACTGCAAAATCCCCATTCCCTCCCCACTCCGGGGGGAAGGATATTGCAAAATCTCCATTCCCACCCCACTCTGGGGCCAGCCAGAGGTGGTATTTGCCAGTTGTCCAAACTACTCAAAATTTCCGCTACCAGTTCTCCAGAACCTGTCAGAACCTGCTGGATTTCACCCCTGACCTTTAAAAAATTCCCCCCAAAAAGAGCCAAAAACAAGATGGCAACACATGCACAGTGCTTGAAATTCGGGTTCTGGGCATGCTCAGAAGAAAAACAGCCCAGAAAAAAATTCCAATAAATAAATAAATATTTATTTTAAAAAAGATGATAGTGTCCATGGACCGGCACCAACCGAACTGGATCCGTGATGTCATTGTGATGCTACTGGTTCAGGCGAACCAGTCCGAACCGGGAGGAACCCACCTCTGCCTGACCTAGGGACATTACATCAGCCCACAGTTCAATCAGACTTATCTCAGACAAACTCCTAGGATTTGCACATGATCCCTACAGCAACCAATGGGATACCTGCCCTTGCACAGGAACAGGAAGGTCTAGGGTGGAGACCAAGAGAGGGTATAAATATATTCCTCTCTCCACTCCATGTGTTCAGCTACCCAGGACTTCAGACCCATGTGGTCCTGTTCACCATTGAAACCATCCTTCCAAGCAGCCTCCATGTTTCCAGTGTCTTTCTCCCCACTTGGAATTGAACTCAAATGGACATTTTCTTCCTACAATTAACATGCACATTTAAGATATAGTGAGATCACTTGTTCTACTTCACTGTTTCTATGCCTTAAGCTTACAGTGTGAATTTTCTTGTTCTTTTTTTTAAATTTATATGAAGCAAAAAATTTACTTCACCTAAGGGAAGTCTTGCAGCAAATTGAAAAAGCTCATTCACTTTCCTAGAACATAATGCTTTTGGAATGGAACAGCTACATATTTCTCCAAAGAATGCCCCAAGGAATGATACTAGGTTGCCTTGATGTATGGCTCTTCTCAGAGGCATTCTGTCCTAAGTGGGTCTGCCTGGAGTGGTGGAGAGGAAGGAAGGAAGGAAGGAAGGAAGGAAGGAAGGAAGGAAGGAAGGAAGGAAGGAAGGAAGGAAGGAAGGAAGGAAGGAAGGAAGGAAGGAAGGAAGGAGCCATCTCAAATTTAAAAGGAAGTTGCAATTGCTATAGAGTTCAAGATAATTTCTGCATGAACAGATTTAGACAGTAAAATACTCTGAGCATGTTCTTAACAAATATGGTTTTGTATATACCTCTACATTTTTATTAATAAAAATATTTTGTTATTTTGTTTCTGTTTCAAAACACCTGCATATTGGTGGCTGCGAGCATCCCATAGACATCTCTTGCAGAAACAACTGAGTGGATCTCTATGTTGGGAACATGGGTTAATTATTTTTTTTGCACCAATTGCAGGGAAAGATGTGGGAAGTACTTCTGACTTGTTCTTTGTGGATTTAGAAGATTTTGAGAGTCAGACTGCTCTGCTTCCATGTAGTTATATTCTTGGACAGCTACTTGTCTTTTAGCCATATCTGTTTGCTTTTCTGTGAAAACAATTTTTGTGACTCACAACTTTCGTCACATCAATCATTTTTGAACAGGCACCCCACATAATAGCTATTCTGTGATGGCAAATGTTGCCATCTGTCCAATACACCCACTGTGTTAAAAATGCTTGCTATGGCAGTCAGTCTTAGGAGTTTCTTTCTCTGGCATTTCCCAAGGAGTCATTTCAAGGATCATACAATAATTTGTTGCACTGATACTACTGTAATGAGAACAGGATTTATGTCATACCAGTGATGGCCACAGGAGGCTAGAAGATGCTGTAACTAACTAGGGGATAAATGGCCTCCATTTTGCTGATCCTGCAGCCATTTTCTAACATCTCAGCTAGCTCTGATGAACAAAGATAAAACCATTGATCTGTTCCTCAATCAGATTGCATGTTTCCACTTTAGAATGGTAAAAGCCTCAGATTCTCATATTTAATGATTCTCACTCCTGTCTGAGAGGAAAGATGGAGCATTTATTCCAATTTGGACTGGGAATATAGTTTCAGTTTTTTACATGGCAAATGCTCTTAGGTATATTAGTATTTAAACCATAATTGTACCCATGTAACATGATGTTATACAGGGTTGTTCAAATATACCTCAAATAAACCCCTGGATTCCAAGGAGGCCCTCATTCACAGCCACTCCATCTTAGCAAGGTTCAACCTGTTGTTCCCCATTCAGACCCTCCCCCACCCAGCCTGCAGGATATATCCAGCCTGCAGGGAGATTTAAAGTTACAAATACTGTATATCCATCTGCTAGGAATCTGGGAATCCCAACAGGCTTTAAACTTTGAAATATAGAGTAATAGATGGCAGCAAAGTAAAATAGATATGCTAAAGCAGAACACAATAATAAATGCAAAGGTCCATACTGTTATGTCTTAGGATTTGCATACTAGCAGAATGTTTCCAACCAGGTCTGCTCTTCTGAGCGGGAGAACATTGAATGCTGATTAGTTCCTTCCAGCCAAGGCTCCCTATTTAAACAGGAGCCAACGGCTGGGCTTTTCCTGGAGTTTCACTTAACCTAAGAAAGAGCTGTTGTCACTACGTCTGCCGCCTGACTCTTCAGTATCAGGACTCAACATTGGCGATGAAGGTGGGATACTGAAGAGCAACTTCGAAATGATCCAGCCCGGCCAAGATCAGAAGCATCGGACAGAATAGGCGCCAAATTCAAATGGCCGCCATGTTGTCCTTGCACCCGCCGACTCAATTCGACCCGTCCAAGGAGAACTGAGGGTCCTACATGATGAGATTTCGCTGCTTTCTCGAAGCCAACGATTTGCAAGGTCTCTTGCATAACAGAAAGCGAGCTCTGTTCCTGAGCCATTGAGGACACGAGGTCTTCGATATGGTCATGTCGCTCGCAGAGCCAACTCCGGTAGAAACGCTACCATGGCAATCGCTACAGACTCTACTGCAAATGCACTACGCTCCAGCCTCATCTAAAGTCATGAGAAGACATGAATTCTGCCAACAGTTGCAGAAAGATGGTGAATCAGTAAACCAATACATCGCAGCCCTGAGAAAAGCAGCAATGCACTGCGATTTCCGTGATTCGGACGTTCTGCTCGATCAGTTAATTTGTGGAGTCCAGAACATCCGAAGAGCCGAGGTGGTGCAGTGGTTAAATGCAGCACTGCAGGCTACTGCTAGTTCAACAGTTCAGCTGTTCAAATCTCACCGGCTCAAGGTTGACTCAGCCTTCCATCCTTCTGAGGTCGGTAAAATGAGGACCCAGATTGTTGGGGGCAATATGCTGAACTCTGTAAACCGCTTAGAGAAGGCTGTAAAGCACTATGAAGCGGTATATAAGTCTAAGTGCTATTGCTATTATAGCGGAAACTCCTGGCCAAAGCAACGTGAATCTCCAAATTGCATTAGATGAGGCCAGGGCCACTGAGGCATTGAATCAAGCTGCTGAGTCACTGCACCGAAGAAGCACACTGACTTCGAGGAAGGCGACACCTGAAGTGCATGAGACACGTTGCTGTGATGACCCCATTGATAGCAGAGATGAGGAAGTCTTCAGGACTGACCGGTGCCAGGAAATCAAGGCGCAAAAACAAAACCAGTGTTTCAGCTGTGGAGGGCCACATCCATGAGTGTCCTGCCAATTCTGTGATGCCATTTGCCGCAGATGCAACAATCAAGGCCACATTGCATGGGCCTGCCGAGCAACCCGTTTTCCCGCCAGAGATACCGGCTGACACATTCAGCCACGGGAGTCAAGGCAAGATGGAAGAAGCCCAGCTCACTGTCCTGATTATCGCTTGCATTCTGAGGCAAACCAAACCAGAGTGGGCCAAGCAAGCACTCAGAACAAAGACAAACTTATCATCATTGTGCTTTTGGAGGGCTCTCCCTGCCAAATGGAAATAGATACTGGTTTGTCTATTTAGATTTTAGATTTAGAATTATTATTAGAGTTGGAAGGGACCTTGTAGGTCATCTAGTCCAACCCCCTGCTCAAGCAGGAGTTCCTACACCATTTGAGACAGATGGCAGTCCAGTCTCCCTTTGAAGGTCGCAAGTGTTGGAGCTCTCACAACCTCCGCTGGCAAGCTGTTCCACTGGTTTCTATCATGTTGTGGTCTACTGTAAAGAAGGCGATTCCAAGCCTCAACTGGAGGCAACTGCGAATGCAACTGCTGCGTATCAACGATTACCAGGGTAATCGAATTCCTGTGATGGGCTACCGAGAGTTCAACGTGAGATTCGGCCACCACGAAGCAAGCCTGCCACTGACCGTTGTTCGCGACCAACTATCCAGCCTGCTTGGCCCTGATTGGTTCAGCGTGCTAGGAATGGGGGTGACTGGAATCAACGCTACCGCTGCCACCAATGCGACCACTGCTGACTACGATAACCTGCTGCACAAGTTCTGGGATGTTTTTGACCCTTTGCTTGGCAAGTACGTGGACACCCCGATTTCATTTAGCTTAGATCCAAAGATTCCTCCCATTAGACTTAAGCCTCGCCGGGTATCCTTCGCATTAAAGCCCAAAATCGATCAAGAGCTAGACAAGCTCATCAGCCAAGGCATATTAGAGCCGGTCGACCATGCGAAGAGGGAAACCCCTATTGTCACTCCATTAAAGAGCAATGGGTCTATTAGAATATGCGCTGACTACAAAGGCACACTCAATACGGCCCTCCAACATAGCGCATATCCAGTGCCCGTGGTGCAGCACTTCATACACACGCTTGGCCCGGGCGCAATATTTGCAAAATTGGATCTCGCGCAGGCATATCAGCAATTGCCTGTAGACCACGAGACCACAGAGGCACAAACTATCTTAACACACCACGGGGCATTTAAGTGTAACAGGTTACATTTCGGAGTTAGCGTTGCCCCCGGCATTTTTCAGGGTATCGTGGAGAGGGTCCTTAGCAAACTGTCTGGTGTTGTCCCGTATTTTGATGACATATTAATAACAGCCAAAGATAAAGTGCAGTTGAGAGAAAGGCTCAGAGAAGTTTTGACAAGGTTTAGAGCTGCTGGACTCAAAGCCAAAGCTAGCAAGTGTCAGGTTGGGGTACCGGAGGTGGAGTTTCTAGGGTACTGAACAAATGGCTCCGGTTTGCACCCCACCAGGGACAAGGTCAGGGCAATTAGGGAAGCCCCGGTGCCCACCAACAGGACTGAGCTTCAGGCGTTCCTGGGGTTGCTGAATTTTTATAGTATCTTCTTAGAGAATAAAGCAACCATCGCTGAGCCTTTGCACAAACTGCTATCTAAGAAAGCCATGTGGGTTTGGGGCCCGGCTCAGAATGCCACATTTAAAGCGGTAAAAGACCTCCTTTCAGAGGACTGCTTTCTAATCCAATTCAATGAGACTCTGCCAGTTGTACTAGTGTGTGATGCTTCACTATTTGGGGTGGGGGCTGCGCTGAGCCACAGACTGCCAAATAGCCGCAAAACCCCCCATTGCTTATTTCTCCCAGACTCTTTCAAGCGCCAAAAGAAATTACAGCCAATTGGATTGTGAAGCCCTTGCTGCTGTGACAGGAGTTAAACAGTTTCATGAATACTTGTTTGGCCGAGACTTCGAGCTGGTCACTGACCATAAGCCCTTATTAGGGCTCATTGCAGGAGATAGGCCCACTCCAGCCTCGGTCTCTCCAAGACTGACTCGCTGGACCATTTTCCTTGCTGCGTATTCCTATAGACTGGTTCACCATCTGGGCAAAGCCATGGGGAATGCTGATGCCTTGCTGACTGCCCGTTACCGGACTTAGTGGATGACCCCACTCCAGGCATCCTGGTGCTTCTAATTGACTGTGTGGGGCTGGGCTGATCACTTCAGCCGATATTGCTACTCAAATTCTGTATTTCGCACCATTTTGAACTGGGTGTGGAGGGGGTGGCCACAAGGGCCAGTCAAGCCCGAGTTCAAACCCTATGTACAAAGACAGCATGAGATATCGGCACAAGGGGGGGTGCCTATTGTGGGGCAAACACATCATTGTTCCTCCATCGCTTCGAGAAGACATACTAAGGACTTTGCACAAGGGGCACCCCGGAATTGTTAGAATGAAGGCACTGGAACGGATCTATGTGTGGTGGCCCAACATGGACAAACACATAGAGGTTTGGGTTGCAGGGTGTACTCCGTGCCAGGAATCCCGGGCATCCCCCCCCCCAAAAATCCCCAGTTTACGAGTGGGAACAACCCAAGGCCCCCTGGTCCCATATTCACATTGACTTCACGGGTCCGTTCCACAGGCAAACTTTCATGGTTATAATTGATGCATATTCAAAATGGCTTAAAATTGTGTTAATGTCCACCACTACCACCGACGCTGTTATTAGAGTGCTTAGAAAACTGTTTGCTACACATGGGTTACCGGATACGATAGTATCGGACAATGGGCCACAACTTACTGCAACACCATTCAAGGGATTTCTAGCCGAACTAGGCATCAAACATACTTTGGCTGCTCTGTTCCACTCCAGTAGTAATGGGCTGGCGGAACAAATGGTTAGAGCTGCTAAGGAGGCCCTAGGCCGCCTGGGACTGGGCGATTGGCAGGCCCAAGACAATAAATTTTTAATGGTGCAGCACATTACTCCTAGTACGGCCACCGGTAAGAGCCCTGCTGAGCTTTTTATGGGCCGAAAGCTCGGTCCATCCTAGATAGACTGCACCCGAACTATTCCAACCGAAGAGAACAAAACAACTTAGAACAAACAAGAACGTTCAAAATCCATGACCCTGTGTTCGCTAGGAACTTTGTCAAGGGTCCACTATGGCTACCTGGGGAGATCCTTGAAGTAACTGGCCCTAAATCCTACTGGGTAGTATTAGAAGATAATAGAAAATGGCGGCGTCACATAGATCAGTTACATAGCCGCTATCCTCTAAATGCTGTTTGCAGACTTGGCTCTAATGATGATTTCCCTACAGCTAACACTGATCCGAGGGAGCCGGAAAACTTATCTGAAGAGCCAGAGTCGCCTCCCATCGATAGTTTTGAGCCAGGTTCCGTCGAGTTAGCAGCCACGCCCGAGCCATTCCAGGAGGTTCCGCAGATGGAGCCAGAGAGAACAAGCCCATCCTCTCCACCCAAAGCTAATGCCCCAACTGAACTGCACAGGTACACTAGAACTACCCAACGCCCTGAGTACCTAAAGGACTTTGTAAATGCATTGAGCTGAACCAAGGGGGGAGGGATGTTATGTCTTAGGATTTGCATGCTAGCAGAATGTTTCCAACCAGGTCCGCTCTTCTGAGCGGGAGAACATTGAATGCTGATTGGTTCCTTCCAGCCGAGGCTCCCTATTTAAACAGGAGCCGACAGCTGGGCTTTTGCTGGAGTTTCACGTAACCTAATAAAGAGCTGTTGTCACTACGTTTGCCTCCTGACTCTTCAGTATCGGGACTCAACACATACTATAACTAAGTTTTTAAATTTTATTTAAGAGGAATGGAAATAAAATATTTATCATGGCTGAAGCTTGGCTCTCTTTGCAAACCCCGCTCACAGCCAGACAAGAAGCAACGGGGGGGATGGGTTGGAGTGCAAGGGAGGGGATAATGGAATGCAACCGACTTGGAGCCAAGATATACCAGCTTCCCAAGGTCACCTGTTCAGAAAATCCACTAGTCAAAGAGTCTGTTCCCAAAACAAACTTGGAAGAAATAAATGACAATGGGAGGGGCAGGGAAAAAGGGAACTTTTAACTATGCTATTTGCGCACGAAAACATTAGAATTGGTTTTGCTACTTCCATATCCATGTCAACTCAGTAAAATGTACTCTTGGCAACAGAAAAATGTTTCAGGAGTCTTTGTTTGTTTGTTGAATCTATACATGTAGTAATTAAGGGCAAAAGCAAGAAAACGTGCTAGAAGGCTTTCAAATTCAATAATTTACCCCTCCCAAAGGTTAATTCATTCATAGTCTCATAGGTTTTCCAAGCTTTAAAGAACAAAACTATATCTTCCTTTGGCATAGTTATAGACATGTCCATTTGGGAGTTCTTTCTTTTTCCCAATACCCACACAGTGGAAAAAATAATTGGGGGAAAATGGAAGAAGTCTAGATATTGTACATAATTATTTTATAGTAGGTGTTATGTGGACCAGCCAAACCTATATGGCAATCTGTGAGATATGGATCTATCAGAATTATCAGGATTAATTTCAAAAATGATAATTTAACCATTAGTAATTAAATACAAAACTTTAGCACAGGATTATTATATCACAAAAAAAGAGACAATGACTGAGGTTTCATTCCTTAGCTCTCTAGAACCAGCCTGTGTGTAATATCAATAGCAATAGCAATAATTAGGCTAAGCTACTGCTTCATCTTCAAAAAAGTAACTTTCTATTTGAGAGATCCCTCAGAAGAGGAGTTGTTTTAGGCATGAGAATCCACTACTAAAAGGGTAGTAGAGAAGAACATGACAGATTCCACTTCATTTGGATTTACAAGGGCAAATTCTTTGGTAGTACTTTTATTGTTGTTTGTCATGTACCTGACAGGAGCACTGAAGGCAGCACATTCAAGCAGGCAATTGTAAATGCCCACTGGTGCTTGCAATTTGTGAGGTTATGTAAAATGCTAGCATAAAATTATATTTCATAGTCCCTACCTATGACTCTGGGAACATAGAGTCATAGTGAATCTGGGAACAATTTACTTTTCTTGTATGCAACTGTTAGTCTCATTGTTTGCAAGATGCATATAAGGTAAAATATGGGAAAGCTCCCTTTAAGAATGAATATCCTAGTTTCAAATCCACCAAAATTAGGAACAGCACTGGATTAAATAGAAATCCAAATTCATTAGAAGGACTGCCTTAGGCAATATCAAAACTAGCTCCTCCAAATCTGAAACCTCTTTAAACTTGAACTGTACATCAAATGTCAAATCATTTATTTGACACAATAAACAATAAATTTAAGACTTCTATATCTATTTCTCTAAAACTGGACAATTTTCATCCCATCCCAATAAGTTGTTATTTTGCAAATATCACCTACCTCTATCATACAGGAAAAAAGTTGTAAATATTTATTGATCCCTAATAATATGAATTAGAAATAGGATTAATTAGTGAACATAATTCATATCTGAGATTTTAGAAAATTAAATTGGGTAGCCTGCGTTTATATTAACAATCATTAAGATTTTTGTTTTATTATTTAATTTTGTGAAAAATTTTAGTTGCCCTGACAGGTCTTTAAGAGGCAGGTAAATCCCTCGTAAGAGATACAAGCCTATCATTTATAGTGCAATAGAAAAAACAGAGTGGTACTAAACTTCAGCTGGGATTAGTATCTCTGCACTTTAGTATTTTGTTTCCATGAACTGCTAAACAGTGCCAACTCTAAAAGAAGCTTGTTAAAATAAAACAACTCTGGGTATAGATCAGTAGTAGGTTCTAAAACCCTTTACAACCGGTTTGTGCGTGTGCGTGCGCCACTTCTGTGCATGCGCAGAAGCGTCCCAGGTGGGTGGGCAGAGCCTCACGCCACCGGCGCTACTAGTTCTTAGAACCAGGCCGAACCGGGAGCAACCCACTGCTGGTATAGAACTGGCAGAGGAATCTTTTACTAAAGGGAAGAGCATTATGGGAATTTTAACTTTCTGAAGTTAATGGCCAGCAAGACTGTAACAATGTAACAATGTAACAATGTACCATGGCATATTGGAATGTGAGAAAAGCAGCCAAGTTTTCTGAAGTTAATGTATTTTCCTTCAGTCTCTCATATTTCGTTTGAATTTTAAACTGGGGCATTTTTGCAAATGACTTGAAAATGGGGAGGGGGGATTTTCCTGCCTCTGACCCTGTTCTGAAGAAAAGGACAGTGTGTGTGTGTGTGTGTGTGTGTGTGTGTGTGTGTGTGTGTGTGTGTGTGTGAGAGAGAGAGAGAGAGAGAGAGAGAGAGAGAGAGAGAGAGATCCGATCCAACCTCGGAGAGTTACTGTATACCAGGGCTGGCAGCGGTGTGCTCTCTCTGGGTCACCTCAGGGTGTTTGCGGGAGCTCTTCGCCCTCCTGGCAGCACTGCTCTCGGCCACCCTGCTGGGCTGCTTCTGCCTGGTGCGGGATGAGTCAGCTGAGATCTACGACCTCTGGAGTGCCCCCCCCACTGGAAGCCTGCCAGGGCCCTTTGCCAGCGGCCACTGGTGGAGCCAAGCTGCTTCACCTGCTGCCACCTTCAGGCTGCTGAGCACCTTCCTGCAGGTCTATTTGGTGCTGCAGGCTGCAGGCTCCAGGCTACGGGCTGAGCCCAGCACTTTTCAGGCCCTGGCCCTGGTGGGCACTAGCTCTTATGCTGGCTGTGTGAGGCGACGCGGGCAGTGCAGCTCCACTGGCAGCAGTGGGGGGCTCCAGAGGTCATAGATCTGGGATGACTCGCCAGGCAGGAGCAGCCCAGCAGGACAGCCAAAAGCAGTGCTGCCAGGAGGGCCAACAGCCCCCGCATGCCCAGAGCAGCACAGTCAGCTATTTGGCAGCCAGCCAGCCAGCAAGGCCAGCAAGCAGGGCAGGCGGAGGCCAGGGCACGCGGAGAACGTGGGTCATTGCGGCCACAGGCAAGCAGGTAGTGGGACGGAGAGGGTGGGGTCAGTGGGCTTGCTGCCTCCTGCACCTCAAAAATAATAACACCTCCCCGAAAATAAGGCCAAGCTCTTATTTTGGGGGTCAAAAGAAAATAAGACCCTGTCTTATTTTTGGGGAAACACAGTAGTTCTAGACTTACAACAGTTCATTTTGTGTCCATTCGAAGTTACAACAGCATGAACATTTTTCACACTTACAACCATTGCAGCATCCCCATGGTCACGTGATCAAAATTCAGACATTTGACAACTGACTCATATTTATGATGGTTGCAATGTGATCACTGTTTGTGACGTTTTGATGAGCAAAGTCAATGGGAAAGCCAGGGTCACCTGATAACTTTGTTATTAACCTAATAACTGCAGTGATTTACTTAGCAACTGTGGCAAGAAAGGTCATAAAATGAGGCAAAACTCAAATGTCTCACTTAGCAATTTGGGGCTCAGTTATGGCAATAATCAAGGACCACCTGTATATGAAAATAATATTTGTTGTTCTATTTGGAAACAGGCTTTGTTGTCACCATTGACCAAATTCCTATAGTATAAAAGACATAAAGCTGTAACCAAAAATAGTAAATTCGCCAAGAATAATTCAAAATGCAAATCTGCATTAGTTTTCTAATGGCTGCTAAAACTATGGGAAAATACAGTATATACAGTGGCTCCTAAATATGGGTCCATAAGTTTTGGAATCACACCTGTGCATTCACAGGTCATAAAGCCAATGATTAGGGTTGATAGGGATATAGTGCAACTATTTCTAATTAACCATAACTGGAAGCCAGTATGCATTGTCCATATACAGTAACAGAACACTGCTATATAAGTCTATCCATTAAAAAACAAAGTTTTTTTTAGCTCAGTAATGTCTACTCTTTGGTTGTAGCTTTTATAGCTATAGCTGTATCATCATAGTAAGGATTGGTGTAATAGGCAAAAACTCCTGGAGCCTCCAATTCACTTTAAAGGAGCTTGCTCAGAAAACTTTATTGCCGGGTGATAATCTATTATTTGTTCAGCCAGGTTTTCTTCTGACAGATTAAATAATCATGCATATTAATTAAAGCTGGTATGGTGGGGGCAGTACAGATTGTTGCTTATTATTTTTAACTGGCCATGAGTGAAACAATTAAATCAATATTTCCAAAACAAGACAATGCACAGACTTTCTAACAGTTTGAAACAGCAGGGCTCTTTTTCCAAATCTGATTAAGAATGAACATTGTTGATATGGGATTAATTGAAAGGATTCATTGGACAAATTAATCCAAGTGATGTATTCAGCCCAATGATTATACCTTTGTGGCTGAAAATTGTGCAAATGTTATGGTCAGCCACATATAACAATACATTTTGTTTATTAGACATGAGCATTCAGTGGCATGGAGGTGCAACCATGCAGTTCTTTAGAATGATCTCTGGGCAAGCACAAAAACTCTCCACTTTTTACCCCAGCTAATGGACATAAACTATGCCAGCTTTTTTAATCAGTTGTATTAAACTTGGACTAAATGGTCTTCTCTTCTACAAGCTAACAAACCCTTAGATATTTACATCCTATCTAATAAGACGAAAGTTGATAGATGATTTTATTGACTCCCCCCCCCCATTTCATAGTACTGTAGTTTTATAGATTGCAGTTATATTGTTAAAGTGCAGTCTTTCTGGTTTTAGAAACTATTTTGTAATGGGGTCATTATGGTCAGATGGGCAGCAAGCAAATTTAATACATACATACATACATACTGTCAGGTCCCAGATATTTCTACAGGGATGCTGTCATTTTGGTGGGAGGAAGGGGGGAGGAATGGAGTGATCTGTATATAAAGTTTCTGTTTCTGTTTCCTGCATTACTGTGCTAACCTCTATATGAAGTTTCTGTTTCTATTTCCCTGCAATGATGTAGTGTGGGAGGGGTTTGGTTAGCATTGCTTTAAATAGCTGGTTTTAAGTGGCAAGCTTCTGTTCTTGCCTAGATGTCTTGTTATTACAAACTTTTCAATAAAAGCTCCTTTTGGAACAACTGCAGTTTCCAGAGTCCTGCTTTCTTGGGAAGATTGGAGAGGCAAGACCTTACATTAGGTAAGAACTGTAAACTGGTCAACCCGGAGAGGTAACAGCCCTACCGTGAGGACCGTGCAAACCATGTCTGCCCAGGGCAGTGACAACGAAGAGGCTGAAAACTGTGGGAGAACCCCACCCCCCAAAATCTCAATTGAGGCCCTGCCGAGGTGGTCCATTGGTGTTGGGAAGAAGGAAGGCTGGGGTGGCAGAACCAAAGATGTCACCCTCACCCATGGGAGCCAACAACCTGGTTGGAAGCAGGAGATAGGAGACCTTTATGACAATGATGAACTGGAAGGAGCCCCAGACCAGCCCAACCAACTCCTGAGGGAAGCCATGAACCTCATGAAGGAGGCCATCCATGGCATGTGGATTCAGGATGCCCAGGCTTGCGCTGCAAGCCAGTTAGGAGTACCAAAGGGGACTACCAATGAATGAAAGGGATCCCCAACCCAGGGGCATTGGCTGAAACCATGGGGGCTACTGATGAACCCATTTCCACCATGGAAGATTCGCCCAGGAGACATCTCAATGCAAAGCAAGGCTTGCAACTCGACGAGAGGAGGCTTCCACCCTTAAAATGGAAGGCACCTCCTCTTGGCTTCAAATTTGACAGGAATCCCCAGCAACTGGGATTTTTTCTCACACACATATTGACCTACATGCAGGAGTATCTCCCTATAGAAGGCACCAAAGTCAGGGTTGTCACATTGGCTCTAGAAAGATCAGCTGCATGTTGGATGGTGAGCCTCCATAATGCAGATGCACCAGAGCTCCGCAACTTCAACCATTTCATGACAGCCCTGAGACGGAGATTTGAGGACCCCCTAGCCGACAGCAAGGCTAGAGACTACATAAGGCACATCAGACAGGGTCCAGTCACCAAGTACATTGAAGAGTTTTGTGATCTGACTTACCATATAGATTGGCCAGAGGAAATACTTGTGAGTTGGTTCAAAGATGGCTTAAACAATGACCTGTACAATGCCTATGTTGCCTGTGGAGCCCTAGTCCGCCTGCACAGCTGGTGTGTCTTGGCTGAGGAAGCAGAAAATCAACCAAGCTCGAAATCAGTACCGCGCAAATCGCTCCTGGAAGAGATTCCCACCGGAAGGGAGAAGGGAGGAAACCAAACCTCGCTCTGCCCCATCATGCTCAGCTGCCTGCTTCCATTGTGGGAAGGAAGGTCACTGCACAAACGAGTGCCATTTGAGAATGTCCACTTGAAAGAGAGAGAAGCAGGTCAGAGGGAAACCCTCAAAGCCACCACCGCATTCCAAAGATATCGCCCTGAAGACACATGCAGTTGTTGAGTTCCCCATGGAATCAATTACTGCGCGAGGAACTCCGACCTCTCCAGTGGAGGAACCCAGTCAGAGAGCATCCTCACTTACCAAGACCCTTTGGTAAGTGAGGATGTTGAACCCTTTACAACCCCTATAGAACTGTTAATTCCGGTAATGGGGAGAAAAGTGAGACTTAAGGTATTGCTAGATTCGGGGTGCAGGAGAAACCTAATAAGCCCGACTCTGGTTGGGGAATTGGACATTCAACTAAAAACCTCAGTTCTGCCAACTTGATGGGTCCATTGCAGGGGGTGCCCTGGCCATGTTTGCCACTGAACCACTCAAACTAACAATGGTAAATCACTCTGAAACCATTGCTTTCATTGTGACACCAGGGATGGACTGGGCCTGAGTTCTGGGGCTAACCTGGTTAAAGAAGTGGAACCCAAGGGTGGACTGGACAGAAGGGACCCTCCAATTCCCTAGTGATGAATTAATTCAGAATGAGGAACCCCACCAGACTGAAATACCACAGAGTGAGGAGGTAGCTGTGGCTGCGGCGAATGGACCCCTACCGGGCATCCCCAGGGAATACTAGGATTTGATGGATGTTTTCAACGAAGCGGCCTCAGATGAATTCATCCCCCCATAGGTCTACGGATTGTGCCATCAAGATGTTACCAGGGGACAAACTACCTAACCCAAAACTTTACACTATGACTCCCCAGGAACTGGATGAATTGCGGCAATTCATTGACAAAAACCTCAAGCATGGGTTCATCGAACCAGCGAGAGCCAAGGTGGCTACCCCTGTCCTGTTCCGGGAGAAGAAGGATGGCTCATTACATTTATGTGTGGATTATAGGAATTTAAATGCTATTTGCAAGGAAAATCTTTATCCCCTACCCTTAATGAAGGACATGCTGGCCCATCTGGTGAAGGGGATAATTTTTTCTAAACTAGATTTGTATCAGGCTTATTACCAGATCAGGATCCAAGAAGGGGACGAATGGAAAACAGTGTTTAATTGTCTGCTAGGATGTTTTCAGTTCAAGGTTTTGCCATCTAAGGGGCTCTTGCCATTTTCATGCAGCTAATTAATGAGGTGCTGCATGAACACTTGTATAAGGGAGTTTTGGTTTATCTTGATGATATATTGATTTATACCAAAACTAAGACTCAACATGTTAAATTGGTGTGGGAGGTTTTGAAGAAATTAGGGGCAGCTAAGTTGTTTGCCAAACTCTCCAAATGTGATTTTTACCAAGATAAAATAGATTACCTATGGTACAGAATCTCTCACCAGTGGGTGGAAATGGACCCCGCAAAAGTCAGAGTTGTCCTTGAGTGGGAAACCCCCTGTACTTTTAAACAAGTGCAGAGCTCCCTGGGGTTTGCTAATTTTTATATGCAGTTTATCCCCTCTTTTGCCCAAATAGCATTGCTGATTACAAATCTGTTAAAAACCAAGGAGGTAGATAAACCAAAACTTAGCCAACCACTAAATTGGACTATGGACTGCCAAGTGGCATTTGAAAAACTGAAAAAGCTATTTTCGGCTGAACCTGTATATAAAAAACACCCAGACCCAGAGAAACCATTTGTAATCCAGGCCGATGCCAGTGATGTGGCAGTTGGTGTTGTTTTACTCCAAGAGAACGAAGAAGGCAAATTATAACCAAGTGCATACACCTCTAGGAAGTTAACTGAAACTGAACAGAGATGGGCAATATGGGAAAAGGAGGCTTTTGCAGTTAGGTGGGCACTCCTAACTTGGAGACATTTCTTGGAAGGAAGTAAAATCCATACTTTCCAAGTATGGACCAACCACAAGAACTTGAAAGCACTCAAAACCCCACGGAAAATGTCTCCAAAACAAGTCCGGTGGGCACAGTACTTCCAAAGCTTTAATTTCACTTTGAAGTATTTACCAGGAGGGAAAAACTTTTTGGCAGATGACTTGTCCAAGCTACTGCAATACAACAGTGTCAAGGCGGAAGTAATTAAGCCCATGATCCCAACCTCCCAATTAGCAGCTAAGGTCATCACATGCTCTTAGGTGAAGAACGACCCCTCCATCTTAGACAATGCCACCACCACAGATTTTTAAAAAAAGCCTTAGAATTGGATGAGTGGTTTAGTGCCAATAAACATACTTGCATTATAAAAGAGGGGTTAGCTTGGGTAGAAAATAAGCTGTATGTTCCAGCTAGCGAAAGGCTGAGAACTATGCAAACTTGTCACAACTCCAAATTAGTTGGTCACTTTGGTTTTGTAACAACATTACATTTATTGAAATGGCAATTCCGGTGGCCCTCATTTAAAAAGGACATAGAAAGTTATGTAGCAAGCTGCCCCATTTGCGCTGCTGCTAAATGCAGGCAGGGGATAAACCCCGGTCTACTGCAGCCAGTGGCCGACTCTTCAGCACCATGGAGACAGATCTCCAAGGATTTTATTGTTGAATTGTCTGAGAGTTCTGGAAACACAGTGATCTGGGTTGTCACAGATCTTTTCTCAAAACAGGTTCATTTCATCCCATGCCAAAAGATCCCTACAGCTAAAGTCTTGGCTAAATTGTTTTTGGTCCACATTTACTGCTTGCATGGGTCCCCACAACGTATTATTTCGGACAGAGGGGGTCCAATTCATGTCCAAGTTCTGGAAACCTTTTTTAAATCTAAAAGTTCTAGTCATCATCTGCAGTTCTAGTCATCATCTGCAGACAAACAAGGCCACGGAATGAACAAACTCAGTTCTGGAACAGTACCTATGCTATTTTATTAATTACCAGCAGGACAACTGGACCGAACTATTGCCTTTTGTAGAAGTAGCCTATAGTAATGTAGTTCACACTAGCACAGGTTTTACCCCTTTCAGAGTGGCCACAGGGCAAGAATGTAATGCTATGCCTGAGTTACCCTCACATGAACCAGATATACCCTCCTTGAAACAGTGGATCAGTCATTTGCAAACCATTTGGCCAGTGGACTGCAAAGCCTTGAATGAAGCCAAGGCTGCCTATGAAGCACAAACAGACAAGAAATGAACATAACCCAAACCTTATAAAGTGGGGGACAAAGTTTACCTTTCCCTTGCAGCAGTCTAAAAAGTTGGGTCCTAAATATATTGGACCTTTCCCCATAGTTTGTATTATTAATCCTGTCACAGTGGAATTACAACTCCCTAAGACATTATGGCAAGTCCACCCCATTTTCCATTGTAGCATATTGAAGCCTGAAGTCACCTCTGATCTTCGTCCGGCTACTACCCCTGTTCTGCCCCCTATTATGGTAGAGGGTAAACAACTTTTTGAGGTTCAGGAAATTCTTGACTCTAGGAAATTCCACAGTACCTGGTGGCTTAGAAACACCTCCCCTTCTCACACAATGAATGGGTTCACAAAAAATATGTGCATGCCCCTAAATTAGTACATATATTTCATCAATTGTACTCTGACAAACCTCGTTGATTTTATGTTTTGTCTCCCCTTCCCTCTTTTGTTTTCTTTCAGGTGAACTTCTCATTTTTCTAGGGGGGTGGCATGTCAGGTCCCAGATATTTCTACAGGGATACTGGTATTTTGGTGGGAGGAAGGGGGGGAGGAATGGTGTGATCTGTATATGAAGTTTCTGTTTCTGTTTCTGTTTCCTGCATTACTGTGCTATGAAGTTTCTGTTTCTGTTTCCATGCAATGATGTAGTGTGGGAGGGGTTTGGTTAGCATTGCTTTAAATAGCTGGTTTTAAGTGAGAAGCTTCAGTTCTTGCCTAGATGTCTTGTTATCACAAACCTTTCAATAAAAGCTCCTTTTGGAACAACTGCAGTTTCAAGAGTCCTGCTTTCTTGGGAAGATTGGTGAGGAAAGACCTTACATATACATGCATGCATGCATGCATGCATGCATGCATGCATGCATGCATACATACATACTGATACACTATTATGTTGTTCCCTACATAATACACTATTATGTTGAGACGTTTTAGGGCCAGGATTGTTACTTTGTACAGTCTTTTCTATTTGTCTATCTCTTTATTTTTTGCTGATCATTTACTGAATAAAGATTCCTTGAATACATCCTATATCTGAGAAAAGGTTTACTTGTAATTTAGTAGCTTTGAATGGAATATACAACTAAAAAGGAATATTTGTAAAATGCAAGGAATTTGCACTCAAGAGGAAAAACAGTTTTATCATTGCCATTAGACCAACCTGGATAGTTTTGAATATTCTTCCAAATCTTATCCATTCAGTTTTGCTGCAAATTTGGCAAAGAAGAATTAGATAGGTATGTATTTCTTTCCCTTAGAATCTATGCATGGTAAACAGAATTTATCTTCCCATGTAATGGTTAAGTATGCATTTGTCAGCCCCACTAGATCAAGCAGACTAGGAAATCAACTCCACTGGAAGGCCTTTACTGAGCCTGTCTATAATAACAGGATCCTTGCAAGTCTCGTTGAGTTGCCTTATTTTTCAATGAATTAGAGAGATATTTGTCTAAACTGCTTCTGGATATTATTATTCTTTATTTATTAAATTTATATAGCTGCCCACTTCACATATCTGACTCTGTATATTAATAAAACAATCAAATAAGCAACATAAAAATACAATTTTAAAAAATTAAAATAAGACTGTGGGAGAATGAACCAACACCCTGTACATACAATATATCCAGCTTGTGAGCTCCCTACTTCCCTGAGATCCCAAAGCTTGTTAAAGCTTGATTTAAACTCTTAAAACCAGATTTTAAGATATTTCCTAAATGTCAATAGGGTTTGGGATAATCTCACTTCAGTGGGGCAGCGGAGATGATGTTCCAGGTAGAAAAGCCTCACCCCAAGTCCTGTCAGATGGAACCTGTTAGCAAACGGGACCTATAACATGACCCTCTGGTTGGACTGGGTAGATGTAATCTGGGAGACCCAATTCTTCAAATAACATTTGTTATCTCTTTAAGTTGGACTTTATAAATGTTTCAACCCCTTCTGCCTTTGTAATGATTCTTGTATATCAGTTTTCTTTCATTTTCTTATTGTATCCTTGAATATTCTTTGATTCCTGCCTCATGTTATTTTCTCATGTTGCCTTGGAATAAGCAAGGTCTCATATAGGTGTGGTCATTGCTTCATATTTGTGAGAAAAATGAAAGTTATTCTGTGTAATAAAGATATAAAAGGCAGGCAATAGCTCAACAATTTTGAATGTATCTGTAATGAAGAATCATTGTATAATCATTGTATAATCACATGTATTCTTTTTCTGTATGTCAGCTATATCACACTGACCTGACAAGTTGTTTGTACCAAAATTATGCTGAGAAAGGTGGGAAAGTAAGAACAGGAAATGTTGACAGGATGTATCTGCTGGGAAGCACCTAAAAGTCTTGGGAAAGGAAATGTGGGGACGTCAGCATGATTGGGGGCCTTCCAAAATGGGAAAAACCCAAAAGTATGAGGTATTGTGTTATGTAAGGGGGGAGGAACCAAGGTGGGATTTGTGAGATGTATAAAACCTGTAACCTGGAATATGGCCTCACCTCCTCCTCATCCTTTGTTTCCAGAGCTGTGTACTCTGGGAGGAGCCGGTCCCTTGGCCAAGGAATTATTTTATTATTTTGTTTGATTTCTTAATAAACTTGTTTTTTATTGCTCATCTGGTTTCCTGTTTCTATTTGACTTTTGGATTTTTCTAACAATAATCCAAAGAACCTGTGACCCAACACTACTGGGATGGAGAAACACCAATGCAGTGGGTGGGTTTGTTTTGTTTCATTTTCAGGTATGCTTTCATAGGTGAAGTGAGACTTATAAGCAGCTTTTGTGCTCTTCTTGCAATCAATTTATTTTCCTCCATGCTTCATTAAGGAGGTCCTGCTATTGCTCATCTCCCATCATCCAGAAGATTAATTAAACAAACATGCAAGCAAAAAAAAAGATGTTTCAGAAAAGTCCAAGTTACTTTTGCCTTCATTTATACCTAGGACCCAATACATTATGGGTACTCACAAAAAGGTACTTATAAATGAGCCAGGAAGATATAGTTCAGTAGGCCTCAGGGTCACTAGCTGGGGGGATACTTTTGTCTACAAATGCAGTACCAGTTTTTGTTCCCGATTCTCTGTGGACACCAGGCACCTGCCAATTGGGCAACAAGCTCCATGCCTTGTACAGATGAAGAATCAGCTTTCTGCTACCTCCAGCTTTCCTATAATTAACCAATGGCCCAAAGAAAACACAACAGAATACCAAAGGGACTGAATGGAGATGCAGGTTACTAAAAATAATAAGGACGTGTCTCCTATCTAATCAGTGCAGTTGGGAAGAGGACAAGGAGAATAAGCAATGGAACCAGCTGCATAGATCTAATGAACTTGGCTGGTCTGAAACTCTGCCTGCAGTGATAGTTTAAACAACAAATGGATAGAATGGAAAGAGATCTTAGTGGTCATCTACTCTACTTCATGAAAGTTCAGATACCTTTGCCTTAAATACCTCCCATCAAGGAGTACTCAAAGGCTTTCTGGCGAAAAGTCTTATTGTTAGCAGATTTCTCCTGACATAATTGAAATTTGCTCTTACAGTTTTTATCCATTAGTTCTTGTTCTACTCCCAAAATAATGTGTTACATGGAGGCCTCAGAAATTTAGATAATCTGACTTCTAAACTAGATTTACCTAATCTGAACCTCCCAGATATTATATGCAAATCAGAAGGAGGGCTTCTTTTAATCTGTAACAAACCAAAATCAACATGTACCACAAAAATTGTATTTATTTATTTTTTCTTCATGTAATTATGTCATGTCATTCAGATAAGCATTTGCAATTCCATTCCCAAGTATTTACTATCTGTTGAAATAGCTGGTCTGGCCTTCAGGTGCTTTGGAAAATAGGTTGACCCCCCTCCTCTCTGTGGCAACCCCTCAAATATTGGAACACTGCTATCATGTCTCCCCTGGTCCTTCTCTTCACTAGACTATCCATGCCCAATTCCTGCAACCGTTCATCATATGTTTTAGCCTCCAGTCCCCTAATCATCTTGGTTGCTTTTCTCTGCACTTTTTCTAGAGTCTCAACATCTTTTTGATAGTGTGATGACCAAAACTGGATGCAGTATTCTAGGTATGGTCTTACTAAGACCTTATAAAATGGTATTAGTACCTCACTTGATCTTGATTGTATCCCTCTGTTAATGCAATTTAGGATTGAATTGGCTTTTTTGGCTTCCAACGCACACTGTTGGCTCATATTTAATTGGTTGTCCATTAAGACTCCAAGATCCCTCTCACAGTTACTGCTATTAACCCTGGCTACACCCAGTCTATATGTGTACTTTGGGTTTTTCTTGCCTAAGTGTATTAAATATATTTAATGCTTTTTTTCAAAGCATATTTCTTTTCTTTTGTAAAAACAAAACATCAATATAATGCAATATACTTGACAAAATAAGTATTTGCAATTCTGTAATCCAAAATCCATGTGTATCAACCATAATAACTGGAAAATTAAAAAAATAATATATTTCTGTCCTAAAGAAAATATCTAAACTATATTCTAAGCTAAAGAGAAAAAAACCCAAAATATAATAAGATTTGAAATATGGAAAGAAATCAGATTGAAAATTGCATTTTAAAAGTATTACAACAAATCTAGATCACTTGCTTCAGATATGCATTAAAGCTTCATTCTATATATTAAACATTATTTTTTTCCAAATCAGTTTTAATTATATTTAAATATGAAATTCTGGACATAGACAAAGCTTGTATAGATAGAAAAAAGAGATTAAAAAGAGTATATCAGTAAAAAGGGCATCTAATTATTAAATACCCCCCTCCTTCCCCACACAGATGAATGTCCCCATTATTGAATAATGTAGCTGCAGGAAAAATTATACCAAATGTGTTATTTATGCCTTAAAGCCATATAAACATTTTCTTCTGTTTTCATTAATAAGCAGGACTGCAAACAGCACCCCAAAACCTTAGCTGTTGCCCCCAAAAACCTCTTCCAATTACAAGCAACTCACATATATATCCCAAGGCATTTTTAATATTCCTCGTAGACAGGATTATGTGTTTCTTGAAGTATTTTCACTACATTCTAGCAATAGTTCTATTATCTTGTGCATTTTATGTATTCATAGTGCCTAAGGTACCAATGACCTCTCTAATGTGTTTTTAGCTAGGGAGGGAAAAGGAGAAAGGCTGCAGACAAGAGACATGAGCCGAGGGCACAGATCAAGAAACTCGGCCATATGCTCATCAAGGTTCAGGAGGAAGAAAAGCAAACCTGGCAGGCATAACGAAGTGTAAATTCCAGCTCTTGATTTCAATGTTTATAAGGGGTTTTTTTTAAAAAAAGGCTGCTCCTAATGTAAGCCTGCTTTGTTTGATAGCCACTTCAATTTTAATCTCCCTGATAATATTACAAGACTTCCCCCACCCCCCATACTTTAAAATAAAAGCTGGTGTTTTCATATGGTGGTGGGAAATGACTAATTTAAAACAATTAAGAAAGAGCTAATTAAAATCAGCTTGGTATCCCTAAACAGCAGCTGGCCAGGTACCCAGCACACTCTTGGCGGTGGGAGCTGATCAGCCTGATGCCCCCTTTTCAAGGTGTCTGGAGAGCATCTGCTGTATTCCCAGCACCCATCCTGTACCTCTCCCTCTGCTCTGCCAGGCTCAGGATGGCACCTACCTGAAGTGCCCAGCTGTGTTTTATGGAGTCTGAACATTTCTGAGGGTTGTGTCTTTCCACACAAACTGATTAGGCACTATTTACACCCACTGCAGCTGTGAAGAAAAGGTTCTGAACTCTGGCATTTGACAGTAAGCTTTGTTTCTCATTTACATTTGCATATTAAAGTGTTTGCCTGAAATAGGCTATTGAAATTAATTCAGGATTAATTGGTGTCTTTATCTCATTAGGACAATCTAATTTAAGGATGATGAAATTGTTTAGCCTCCCGTTCGTATAATTAGATTGCTTTGAATTGCTGTCATTATTGGCTCTTTAGCATCATCTGTAGGCCTCAGACAGACAAGAGCTCCAACCTCATAAAGACCAATCATGTGTTACCATTAACTCTTTCCTGTCCTAACTCCAAAATGAAGGCAAAAAAGAAGGGGTTTGTCTGTGCTCTACAACCATTTTACCAGGCCTCCTAACCCAGATTGGAAGATATTCCAATCTTCAACAGCAGGAAGAAAATAGGTATGTCTGAATTTTGGGACTATGATTTCTCCCTATGCAGGAAGAATTTTAACTCTCTTGAAAAATGAAATGGCAGGAAAGTATCTCAGCATGCAGTTTTGCATCTGCGTCAAGACAAAGGTTTAGCTTAACATGGCACTCAGACTCACATTCCTTCTCTAATTCAGCTACATCTCTCTATTTTTTAAAAAATCAAATCAAATTAGTGACAGTTTACAGGTTATATTTTCAATACCTGTTTAGAGCTTATTATTAAAAATAAATTCAAATGAATGGTCTTTATGGAATCTAAGAAAAGACTTTTCCTCACTTCAGTGGCCTCTGAACAGTGGTGGTACCTGTACGTCGGTGTGTAAAACAACTACAACAGAGAAAGCAGGAAGCACTGCAGAGACCAATACTACTTATCTTGTACAGCTTGTCTTGTGCTTGCCGTGACAAATGAAATATCTATAACATGATGCAACTGCATGCCTATTGTATCTGCTGCACCCACTCTATAAGGATAAAGAAGGGCTTTCAGTATTAGACAAATTATGCATAAGCACTCACTTCCATTGATTAGTGTTCAGTTGATCATCTGGTTGTATATCTGGAAATAAATGAGTAATTTGAGGCAAATTACTATTCTGCACCTATGCCCCCATGTTAAGGAACCTATGGGAATGCTTTCAGACTAATTTACAAAGGATTTAATGGTAAATGTACTCATTTATCAATTTTATAAATATAACATTTTCTATCTCTCCTTTTAAGCACATATTATTAGATGATGTTCAGAAGGGATGGACAGCATGGTTAGTGTAGTGTTCAGAGATCTTACTTGCTTAGTTTTTGTCTCTTTTGGCTTATAAAATATAACAGAATAATTGATTTGGGTCATAAGAGGAGTCATTAAATATGTTTCTATACAATGCATAGAGAAATTTTGTTTTCCCAATATACAGTAAAAAGCTTTGCTGAATCACAATGGATCTATTCACCCTCCCACGAGTTCATTATCTAAAATAGATTAGTGAGACATCATCAACCTGCTAGTACATACTTTCCTCAGATTCAGATCAACAGTAGTTCCTTTCGTATGTTTCTATGTGCAGGTTTATGGCTCATGCACCATGCAATGGCTCATGCACCATGCAACTGCTCATGTCTTGTACAGTTTCAAGATGTGTCTTTCATTTGTGTGTTGTGTACATGTGTTTGGTGCACATCTCATTCATTTCCCTTTCCAGCTGCAGAAAGTTACCAGACTTAAGTATCCTAAAACTGTCAACTTCTCTTAAAAATTTGTATCATGCCAGCTTAGCAAATTTCTAATTTTTATCATCATAAAAAATCTTATCTGTTATAATGGGATGTTTCAGGACTCCTTATTCTTCATTACTGCATCATATACGTAGTCACAGAATGCACAGATATTTACTAGAGCACTTCAAATTTTGGCTTCAACTCTATGGGAAACTTTATATTCCAGATCATGCTCTCTTTTCTAGATGCTTAGTTAATATTTTGAGCCAAATAACTTATTGAGGAATTTTAGGTTCAATTCCCAGGATCTTTGTAAAAACAATCTTTGGTATCAGAGTCAAGATAGATCTCCAAGTTCATCATATGACAATATCTCTCAGTTCAGAATGGTCCATAAGTCAGGAGGTTTATATAAACAAGACCAATCCCTGTTGTTAAAATGAAATAGATCAGGATTAGAAAGTCTCATATGTTTGTCTTCCACCAACAACCTTGTGGTTAACATATCTTGAGAGATACTGCCAGAAACAAAGAGCTATAAGTATTGATTGCTTAAGTCATAGAATAGAGTAGAGTAGAGTAGAGTAGAGTAGAGTAGAGTAGAGTAGAGTAGAGTAGAGTAGAATAGAATAGAATAGAATAGAATAGAATAGAATAGAATAGAATAGAATAGAATAACAGAGTTGGAAGGGACCTTGTGTGTGTGTGTGTGTGTGTGTGTGTGTGTGTGTGTGTGTGTGTGTGTGTGTGTGTGTGTGAGAGAGAGAGAGAGAGAGAGAGAGAGAGAGAGAGGGAGAGGGAGAGGGAGAGGGAGAGGGAGAGGGAGAGGGAGAGGGAGAGGGAGAGGGAGAGGGAGAGGGAGGAAGAACAGAATAGACTAGAATTGAATAACAGTTGGAAGGGACCTTGGAGGTCTTCTAGTCCAACCCCCTGCTCACGCAGGAAACCCTACACCACTTCAGACAAATGGTTATCCATCATTTTCTTAAAAACTTTCAGTGTTGGAGCGTTCACAACTTCTGGAGGCAAGCTGTTCCACGGATTAATTGTTCTAACTGTCAGGAAATTTCTCCTTAGTTCTAAGTTGCTTCTCTCCTTGATTAGTTTCCACCCATTGCTTCTTGTTCTACCCTCAGGTGCTTTGGAGAATAGTTTGACTCCCTCTTCTTTGTGGCAACCCCTGAGATATTGGAACACTGCTATTATGTCTCCCCTAGTCCCTCTTTTCATTAAACTAGATATACCCAGTTCCTGCAACCGTTCTTCATATGTTTTAGCCTCCAGTTCCCTAATCATCTTTGTTGCTCTTCTCTGCACTCTTTCTAGAGTCTCAACATCCTTTTTGCATTGTGGCAACCAAAACTGAATGCAGTATTCCAAGTGTGGCCTTACCAAGGCATTATAAAGTGATATTAACACTTCACGTGATCTTGATTCTATCCCTCTGTTAATACAGCCTAGAACTGTGTTGGCTTTTTTGGCAGCTGCTGCACACTGCTGGCTCATATTTAAATGGTTGTCCACTAGGGCTCCAAGGTCCCTCTCACAGTTACTACTGTTGAGCAAGGTACCACATATACTGTACCTGTGCATTTTGTTTTTCTTGCCTAAATGTAGAATCTTACTTTTTTCACCATTGAATTTCATTTTGTTAGAAAGCGCCCAATGTTCAAGTCTGTCAAGATCCTTCTGTATCTTGAGCCTATCTTCTGGAGAGTTGGCTATTCCTGCCAGTTTGGTGTCATCTGCAAATTAGATGAGTTCCCCATCTATCCCCTCGTCCAACTCATTGATGAAGATGTTGAAGAGTACTGGGCCTAAAACAGAGCCTTGGGGTACTCCACTGCATATTTCCCTCCATGTAGATGCAGTTCCATTGAGCACTACACATTGAGTACAGTTGGTCAGCCAGTTTCGAATCCATCTGGTGGTGTTGCTGTCTAACCCACAGTTTTCTACTTTATCTAGTAGTAGGTTATGGTCTACTTTATCAAATGCCTTACTGAAGTCCAAGTAAATTATATCGACAACATTCCTCTGGTCCACTAGTTTTGTCACTTTGTCAAAGAATGCAATAAGATTAGTCTGGCATGATCTGTTTTTGACAAACCCATGTTGGCTTTTGGTTATTACTTTTTTTGCTTCTAGGTGTTCGCTGATTCGTTGCTTGATTATCTTTTCCAGAATCTTCTCTGGTATTGAGGTCAGGCTGATAGGTCATATGAAGAAGGATAAGTATTGATTGCTTTCTACTTTTACCATGTTTTCCCAAAAATAAGACCAGGTCTTATATTTTTGGGGGCGACCAAAAAAGGACCGTGTCTTATTTTTGGAGAGGTCTTATTTGTTTTCCCCATGTACCTCCCCATGTGCTGGGAGGTGGGGGGGCAAGCTGCCCTTCTGCCTCGTCTCTCCTTGCCTAATGGTCTTACCAGCAACTTGCTCCATGGAACGGATGCCGCTATGGTCTCCTCCTCCAAGAAGTGCGGCCGCTTTTGGTTGTTGTTATTCACTTAAAAACTTTAAAACCATGTTACCAGTCATTATAGCCTTTGGTGTCTACCTCACCTGCGGCAGCTCTGCAGCCACCTCCATTGGGGTTGGAAGTTCGATTGCATTCCACGAGGGAGCCTCCACCCTGGCAGACAGTTGTCTGCAAAAGCTGAGATGGACCAGGGGTGGGAAGGGGATGAGAAAGCACGGACCTTTCTCAGCACAAAGCTTCACAGAAAACAAATCAAACCATGATGGGGGGGTGGATTTCCCTGTGAGTATGGTGTTAAAAGTTAACATTTCAGAAATGTTACCTGCGGAGGTCTCCTGATGCAACACTCTGCTGCAGCTTTAAAGCATACTTCTCTGCCTTCCCTGCGGAGGATTGCAAGGCGGGAGACTTCGCCTTGTTCCGATCAGCAGGAAAATCCCCCCTCCATTTCCCTGCCAATCGTTCTATCCTTGGGGAGCCTTGCAATCCTGCGCAGGGAAGGTGGAGGTTTGCTCTGAAGCTGTGGCAGAGCATTGCACTGGGAGGCCTCCATAGAGAGACAGAATGAGAGGCAGTTCCCAGCCCTTACTGGCTCAGCTGATCTGCGGGCCATGATTAAGGGGCCAAGCCTCCTTGGGGTGACCAGGGAAGGGAAGGGCTGCCTCCTGTACTGGCTACACCCCCTTCACTAGGGCTTATTTTTGGGGTAGGGATTATATTACGCCCATCCACAAAAATCAGGCTAGGCTTATTTTCGGGGTAGGTCATATTTTCAGGGAAACACGTTAGTAAGCCTCGAGTAACCTATGTCCTTATATTACTATTCCCTTCCTTATCTGATGTTGTACAAACTATGCATGTTAAGTTATAGTTACCTCCTAATGTATATCCTGCTTGGAAAGAAGCCACTTTCTATACTTGAGAACATGTATAACCATAGTGTGTGTGTGTGTGTGTGTGTGTGTGTGTGTGTGTGTGTGTGTATTTGGGAAGTCAAATCACGTTTAGCAACAGCTGGTTGTGGCTCATCACACTGCTAATTTATGACCCTACAAACATATTGATGCTATGTGAAAAAACACCCAAGCAAAAACCTATGGCCAGGGCAAGGGTAGGTGGCTCACTCTAACTTTTTTTTGCTGAAGTGTTTTAATGCTATGATTTGCAACTCCACAACTACCTGGAAACAGCATTAGTGAATAAAGTCTTTATGCTAACTGACTGCAGCATATTTACTGGTCATTCATTTCCCTCATCAATATGGATGTGATAAACAATCACAAGTCTTGTTCTTGCTGCATTCCCCTTTCCCACTCAAAGTTTTCCCCAACACCTTTAATAACTGCAGGATGAACCAACCTGGAGGTGGCTTTTCCTATGGGAATGTTTTTATCTGTGTAACCAGAAGGAACTTATCCATCCATTTCTCGGATATATAGTAGCGGATGAAATACCCAGTTGTATAAACCACATTCCCACTACAATTTAAGCTAGTTTAATTGGTGGATCTTCTTTTAAGAAATACTAGGAATTACAGAGTTCAGAAGAGTGGGTAGCAAATATCTTGGTATTAAACAGGATTCCAAAATGGGTTGAATTTTCTGAAAAGACAATTGACTTGAAGTATGTCCTCTCTTAGACATGGAAACTATTTGATGACTTTAGGTCAGTCACACTTAGTGCACCCCATAGTGGGGTTTTTTGCGGTGGGTGGGTGAAGAATACAAAAGGCAGTATTATGAGTTATAAAATAAAGATGGGATATAAATATAATAAATGAAACCAAAACCACATTGTTAACGAACCTAGATAAATTAAAGAAATTCTCAGAAATTGAAACATTCTTACGCTGTCTAATAGCTTCTTGGTTTCTGGAGACTGGTCAGAAATTTTCCAATAATTAAAATTGAACAAGCAGAGTCCAAAGCAACATATAGTGAATATAAATCAACTATAGAATACAAGTCAGCAAAAGAATGAATAATTTTACTTGCAAACTGTTGTATTAGCTAGTTACAACTGATTTTAATTGGAAAGCAACGTTCTACATTTGCATTACATCCTGAATGTTTCCTGTTCTCTTTCTCTTGCTGATCTCTTGGGGCAACAGGAATATTTCTTCTTTCACCCTTTAATAAAGAATTTGTCGACTCTGGAAATTTTGGTCCCATTTATTAAGTCATAGGAACTAGTCTTGTGGACTGCCTTTTCATTTATTTATTTCATTAAATTTGAGGGTTTTTTGTCAAAAGACAGGTCTCTGGGTCTTAGCCCAGAGACAACACAATGAAATCCAATTGAGTTCAATCCTTCATTTGCTTATTTGTTTACACCTAATGGACAGAATCTTGCCAAACTAAAGTTATAAACTTCTAACCTACCAGATATATCCTGAGAGATTCTAGGGTGTGGCTATCCTGAACTTCTTCCCCACTCCCCCATCCAGCTCTTGACCGTGCAGTCTCTTAATCAGGGCCTCTCTTCTGGGAAAGCTCTCTGTTGCCAAATACCCCACCACCACCACTGCTCCTCCAGGTGGACATTCCATCACATCCTTAATAACTGCTTAAAGTATAAGATATTTTAAAAACTATTGAACTCATATAGTTCCTTCAAGAATGAGAAAGTCATATATTTGATAGACCTATGAAAATTCATATACAGTACTTGAGAAGACTTCATTTTCACAGACAAGCATTTCTGCACTGACTTTGCAAATGTGCTTTATATAAAATAGTTGAAGTTATGCTTTCTTATCTTAAATAATCACTTTAAAAACAAATTAGGTCTGCACTACATGCAGGGGAGCTACTTGTAATATTGCAATCATTTTTATCCCCTCAGATTTATAGTGAGACAAGTCAAAGAGTTTGTAGATTTCCACTTTAATACTTGCTTAGCAATTCTGATCCTTGTGGTTATTAGAATCAAACAGCCAATCAAATTTTCCTTTCAGTCAGTATAATAATCAGAGATACAACCTGACTTTTTTAGTTTTAACGGCTGATGTATCATACCTGAGACTGTAATCTGGCAGCATTTTGCATAAATGACAGATCCTCCTCCCAATTTTTTTTGCTTTCCCCCCATGGTGGCAGCAGCAGTGTTAATCATGTGCAAACTTTCTATGGTCAAAGGATTGTAAAAGGTACTTCCTTGGAATTGAGACTGTAATTTAGCTATACCCTAATGGCCATTGATTGTAACAATAAGTAATTATGTCAGTTAAATGCAGTGTTGATGGCAGTGGTCAAAATTGCCATGCCTTTTCAGAAGTAAGCTTGTAGCCACTCTATTTACAAGGCAAGAATGACCAAACTGAGAAACAGTATATATTCTGATGTCCTTCCTTATTAGGTTCTTATATACAGAACAGTCACACAATCCAAGTCTGCTCTGTTGAAGTGGATGCTGTAGGAATTACACTGATTTGAGTCAGTTTCTTGTAAGGTGTCTACTTCATTGGCAAACCAAGCTCCATCATTTATAATGTAAGGACTATGTACCAGAACAGGCATGGGAAAACTTTGGTCTTACAACCTTTTTTCCCAGGCCTGCATCCAGTATCAGAATACATTTTTTCTACTCTTTGCGTGCTGTGTAAGAGGCTCTAAGTAAGGAAACAGCACAGTATATCAAATGATGGGGAAATGGAAGTGTAGCCCTTTCTTTTATATGCTGGAGGAGATTGGGAGCAATGGCTTACTTTCTGTGGCAAATGCACATATGAAACTATGCATTGCTTGGTGAGAGTTACAATCCAATATATAATGATGGTGGAAGAATTAGAGATGAGTTTGGGAAAAACTGTACAGCATCCTAATTGAATGCCATGTGTGTATGGGGTGGAGGGGTGTGTGAATGCTTTGTTAGATATCATGAATGGATGGGCAATATGAGACAATGAAGTATAGACCTAAGGAATAAGAGAGTGTAAGAAGCTGTGCATGAGGAAAACATATAAAAGAATGCTACAAAAAATAAAGATGAAAGAGACTCACGAATGAAGGCAAATATATATGTCCCAGGATAATGATGCAAAATCAAATTTGGGCCAGTCACTGGGACCAGAGATTTACTTTTCTCAGCTTTTGGACTCGCGCTGGAGCCAATCTTCAAGGAAACGACAGCCAATCGCCAGCCATCAACACACCAAACAGCCAATAGGAAGGCACCACATAAACACGACTCACAGTACAGCCCAAAGCATGTATTCCAGTAGAGAAATTCCCTGAAGATGGGCTCCAGCATGAGTTTAAAAGCTCGGAAGAATAAATCTCTGGTCCCAGTGACTGACCCTAATTTGATTTTGCATGAAAGATACTATATAATATACACTAGAGATCCTGTTGGAGTAGTGATAAATATGTGGGAAACCCATATTCTAGTCCTCTTGGGCATTGAAGCCAGCTGGGTGAGTCTCTCCAGGCCAGTGATGGCGAACCTATGGCACGCGTGCCACAGCTGGCACACAGAGCCATATCTGAGGGCACGTGAGACGTTGCCCTATGTCAGCTCCAGTGCACCTTCCTTTTGGCCGTTTTCGCTCTTCCCAGGGTTCAGGAAAGCCTCCTGAACCCTGGGGACACCGAAAAACTGCCCAACGGGCCTACTGGAAGTCCGGAGGCTTTAGTGAGGCCTGTGCGCATGCGGGGGGGGCAGAGCAGGGGTTTGTGCGCATGCGGGGGGCAGCATGGGGGTTGTATGCATGCGCGGGGGGAGGGCATTGCATTATAGGTGTGGGCATACAGGCACACGCTATCGCACGTGCACGCACCCTTTTGGCATTCAAGCCCAAAAAGGTTCACCATCACTGCTCTAGGCAGGGGGCCGGCAATCTGCGGCTCCAGAGCTGCATGCAGCTCTTTGGGCTCTCTGCCACAGCTCCCTGTCACCCAGCAGCAGAGGGATGAAAGAGCAGTTGTCCTGTCACGGCAGTGGCATGGTCGGAGCCTTAGTGCGGGAGCAAAGCGCCCCTGCATTTGCCTTTGCACGGCAACAGCATTCCGCCTGGTACATTTGCTGTTGCTGCTAGCAAAGAATGCTGGGAGAGAATGGCGGAGGTGGATCTTGCGGGGTGGGGGCATCCCCCAAGCTTAGCCTTCCTCCTTCCTTGTCAGCAGGGCCAAGAGAAAGAAAGGGCAGCATGGGGAAGCGCTCCCCTCCCCTGCCTAGTTTCCCCCCGCCTCTCTCTCCAGAGAGCAAACCCAGAAGTAGCCACCCACCCTTTCCCACCAGTGAGGCAGCGAGAGAGAATGGGGGAGAGAGATTCAGCTCAATTCAGCCCTTGCCAAAGACATTCACCCATCAGCCAGTCTCCCTCTCTCCCTCCCTCCCTCCCTCCCTCCCTCCCTCCCTCCCTCTCTCTCTCTCTCTCTCTCTCTCTCTCTCTCTCTCTCTCTCTCTCTCTCTCTCTCTGTGTGTGTGTGTGTGTGTGTGTGTGTGTCACTCTCTCTCGCTCCCTGTCTCTGTGTCTCTTCTCACTCTCTCAAAAAGTCCTGCAGCCCTGCATGCTCTCCTACCTTGGGGCTTTTTGCTACCTGTTTTTCTTCGTTCCTTTTGGAAATCCGGGCTGGCAAAGGAATAAGTGGTGGAGGCTTCCCTCCCCCTCCTTCTCCTCTCATGCGCACCCTCCTGGCCCTGCCACAGCCAGACAGGGGGTCGCAAGAGGAGGAGGGGGAGGAGGGGATTTCCAGATTTCCAAAAGGAAGAAAGAAAAATGGGTAGCGAAAAGCCCAAAGGGCTTTCCGAGAGAGTGAGAAGAGACACAGAGAAAGAGAAAGAGAAAGAGAAAGAGAGAGAGAGACAGAGACAGAGAGAGACAGAGAGAGACAGAGAGAGACAGAGACATAGAGAAAGACACAGAGAGGGAGGGAGAGAAAGAAAGAAAGAGAGAGAGAGAGAGAGAGACAGACAGACAGACAGACAGACAGACAGACAGACAGACAGACAGACAGACAGAGAAAGAGAAATGAGAGAGAGAGAGGGATGAGAGGGAGAGGGAAATAGAAAGAGAGAGTGATAGAGAGGGAGTTAGAGAGAAAAAGAAAGACAAATGAGAGAAAGATAAGAGGGAGGAAGGGAGAGGGAGATAGAAAAAAAGAAAGGGAGATGAGAGAGAGAAAGAGAGATGAGAGAGAGGGAGAGAGACAGAGAGGGAGAAAGATGAGAGGGAGGGAGGGAGGGAGGGAGAGATGAGAGAGGGAGAGAGAGGGAAATACCTATTTCCCATAGAAAACACGGGGAGTCACAAAACCTGGGTAGGTGTGTCTGGGGGGGTCATGTGACTGGGTGGGAGTGAGTGACATTGAGTTGGCCACACCCACCCAGGTTTTGTGGTTCCCAGTGTTTTGTTTTTTGTGGGAAACGGGCCCAAGTGGCTCTTTGAGTGTTTAAGGTTGCAAACCCCTGTTCTAGGCCATATGCTGGGAAGTCAAAAAATACCTGCCAACCCACCCTGGACTAATGTGGTAGATTATAGTCCATAACCTTTGAAGAACAGGACTTCATCCTGCAGTCGATTGAATCAGGCTGCTTTACATACACAACCTGAGTCTATCCAATGTTTATGTAAACTTCCCCTTTCTCTGTCTCTATTTCTATCATCTCTTTACTGGGACTTATATGCAATCCCAATACAGCAAGTGTCAGAGTAGTTTTTGTTTGTTTCTTCTAGTAAGAGGGTCAAAATAATAACATAATAACCTAATAATAACAGAACTACAATAACATTTGCAAATGCAGTGTGGTTTTATGTGGGACAAGGGTATTCAAATAAGAGTTTTGCTCTTTAGTTTGACACTGAGTAATGCATGAATATTAGAAAGGTTATTGTATATTTGTTAATTTAAAGGAACAGTATGATAGAATGAAAGAGTTTCAATCATACAATGTTTCCTGTGAAAATGGATTGGGGAAAAAAAGTTTGCTGAAGATCTGAAAGACCAGATTGGGGACAAAGCCTGAAGAAAATCTATCCATGTGGTTGCTGAGAGTCGACATTGATTTGATGGCACATAACCAATCAATCATATAAAGAATGTTATGGTAACATTAGGAGTTGTGATAGTTAGATATCTGAATGTATAGGCAGTTTTGCTTGCAGATAATGCTGAGAACCTTAATGATCTCCAGGTAATGTTAAACTATATGATACAATTTGAAAATTAATTTATCCAAGTCGCGCTTGACAAGGAAAATGAAAAATGAAGTAATATATAAATGATGAAAAATTAGGGGAAGTAGATGCACAGATACAGAAATTTTAAAGTATGCAAATAGTGTTAGAAAAGTAATGAGTAAGTAGTTGGTTTGAGAAAGTTTGCAAAACATGGAAAAACTCTGTGTAAGATTCTGCTTCTACCCACTTTATAATGTGGAAGTGAAAGCTGGGTATGTCAAGAGAAACATACAAGTTGGATGCAGTGGTAATGGGTGCTTAAGTATTATATATGGTATATGGATGCTGGATAAATGAGGACTGAATACAAAATGAAGAAGTATGACTGAAGTATTTTGTGGTGGTCTGCTTATATATGAAGTCAAGTTGCTAAATTACAAATTCCTTTTAAGATAGCATTCACCAACCTGATTCTCTTGAAATATATTATACTACAGTTCTCATCTGTCTTCATCATAGTGCCAATGTTATAAAACAGTCACCAGCAAGAAATTAGCCTAGCCTCTTCTGTGATGGCCTCCCTGAAGCTTTTAAAGACTAAACTCTTTTGTGGAGGGCCTTTTGGGAATAACTGCCAACCATTTTTTACTTGGATGGTATTTATTTGTCATTATTTGTCATATTATTGAATTGTTCTTATGAGGTATTGTGTAACTCTAATTTACTGTGTATAATATTACTGTATTTTGTAAGTCTCTATGAGTCCAGATGATTTGGCAGCAGAGAAATTTGGGAAATAAATACATATAGCACATATATTTGAGAAGTACCAAGTTCAAATATAGGTATCGTGGGGTAAAACAATAGGTAAAATATTCTACATTTTTTAAAAATCTAATTTTTATTGCCAGTTACAACTGACAGCATTTCTCAGGAGATCACATTTTGCAGAAGCTATGAGAGGGAGGGAGGGAGGGAGGGAGGGAGGGAGAGAGAGAGAGAGTGAGAGAGAGAGAGAGAGAGAGAGAGAGAGAGAGAGAGAGAGAGAGAGAGAGAGAGAGAGAGAGAGAGAGAGAGAGAGAGAGAGAGAGATTCTTTGCTACTAGGGGAGAGGAAGCACCTGGAAAACTTTCAGAACTGTCTCCCACTATTTGGATAGTAAGATAGAAAAACTTCTGAGACTGAAACAAGAAAGGCAATTAGTTTCCTCTATGAAAACAAAGAGACATCTGGGCCAAGGCTGCTAACATGTACTCAGAGGGGGGGCAGGTATTATATTTGAGGGATATCATCCTGCTACAAATCCGCCCCCAAATGCTCTAGTCAATCTCAAGTACCACCGTTCTCAGCAACACCTCTTTCAAGCAGCCAGATGTTATAATGACTTATTTCCCGCCCTTCTCAGAAACAGGTTTGTGTTTAACTCCCAGAACAGCCAGCCAGAGCTAAGTGGCTCTAGCCTAGGAATGAAAGGCAGCATTCAAATTAAAGGTCTCAGGGGACAAATTTGACTGTCACTCACAGATGAGATTCAGCATGGAACAGCCAGAAAAAAGAGGTGTCTAGCTTCATCCATTTGTGATGTTTGTTACAGCAGGTCCAGACTTTTGAGTCACTAAACCAAATAGATATCAACAATTTAAAATGGACAGAGGCTTGATAAACCTTGGACTTTTGCTATCTGGAAGAAAAGAGGTTGCCAACCACTTACTGGATTGCAGTATATATGGATACTGGATGATTTAGGTCATAGATTAATTGTGGAAAACCTTTACTATCCTGTCTAATTTCTGTAGCTTGTGTTACGGTCAGCTATGTAAGTTACCTGACAAACTCTGTGAGCTACTTCAGAAATGGTATCTTCTGGGTCCAGTCTATAGTTTTTGCACTACAATGAAGGTTCCAAGAAAAAGAACCTACTGTATATTTATCAATAAGGGAAGACATTATTTCTTATACTGACCAAGAGAGTTTAAAATCTGTCAAGTTTATAACCTGACAAGCTAGAGGCTTTTGAAACAACAGCTCTGTAAGGATTGCCTCTCTGTCTAACTTAAGAAAGTGAGAACTTCTGAGTCAAGTATTTCAAAAGGATCTTTTATTAAGCAGATGTGAAAGCAGTCCATTCAAAGCAATGTCTGAATACCCTTAGGCAAAGCAGGTAGAGTTAAAGCAGTAGAGACCCCTCCCCATTAGCCAAAATTCAGAGCCTGGCCAATACACAAGTGTGAAAAGGTTTTCTTTAACCCACTGCTCTGGGAACCAGATGAACATACATTTCCCGGAGCCTCTTTCTATTCCCACTTCAAGTGAAATATCCCACATTGCCCCTCATAAACCATCTCCCAGGATGAAGAGATCTCAAGATGCTTGGCACCAGGATATACGTTGTAAAACATCAGTTGATACAGGCAATGCTAATAAATCAACCCCAAGACCCCCCCCTTCTCTCAACTGAATGGCAGAGTCACTCTTTTGGGATTCTGACAAGCTCACAATTTCAGAGTGGATCTAGGAAGAGGAAGGAGAAGGAGAGGAGGAGGAGGAAGAGGAGGAGGAGGATATTTTTGTCAAGCATTTGTTTTCCTTTATTTAATTTACTAGAGTATTTCATTTTAAAAAAATCCTGAATTCTCTGATATATCTTTATTCCACATAAAAAAGGAAGTAAAATATTATGCAGCCCTCACATCCACTTCCTGGAAAGTTCTGAACATTATATAACTCTCTTGCTGCTAGCCTTAGAGGACTTTTCTTTGTCCATGTGAAGTTGCTGAGAATTATTACAGGGGTTGTTGAGAGAAACAAAAGGACACTGTTATGCAATCATTCTGGTCCTTCTGGTCAGACCATTTTCTGCTTGGAAAATGTCCAAAAGATGATGCTGGCCTACAACTACACAGGTCCTCTCTTGTACCCCATGCCATTTAATATCTACTGTAGTGGCTGGTAGATGTCAGTTGAGATTTGGTAGCAAGGTACCATTATGAATCGTATTGGAATTCAATATAATACAGATACAACCAATAGAATATAATCCAACCAGTGTCTTAAATGTTAAAATAACTGATTTTAGCAAACTCAGAGAGAACCTAAGAAAGATTCCATGGATGAAAATCCTAAAGGGAAAAGCAACTCAAGAAGTGTGGGAAACTCTGAAAAATATGATCATAAAAGCCCAGTATAGCACAATATAACTGAAAAAGAAAAACAAGAAATCCAAGAAGAAACCAGCATGGATCATTGTACAAAAATCTCTCTGATAAACTGAAAGACAAAAAGGACAAGTACAAAAAATGGAAAGAGAGACACATAACTAAGGCCATATCATCATATAAGAGGGACACATAACTAAGGCCATATCATCATATAGCCTGAATCGGCAAAGATGAAGTCAGGAAAGCAAAGGCTCAGAGTGAACAAAGACTTGCAACGAAAGTCAAAGATAATTAAAAAAAATTCTTTCAACATATAAATAGCAAGAAAAAGTCAAGGAAACAGTCGGTCCACTAAAGAGAGAAAATGACAAGGAAGTAACAGACAGTAGGGAGAAAGCAGAGCTGCTTAACTCATTCTTTACATCAGTCTTCATGTAAAAAGAAACTATAGCCCAACCTACCAAAAACATAACCATAAAAGATAGATTAGAAATAAAAATTAAAATAAGCAAGAAAATGGTAAGAGAACACCTGTCTGATCTTGATGAATATAAATCACCAGGACCTGATGGATTATATCCCAGAATTCTTTTTTTATTCCAACTTTATATTTTATACTTGGATAAAACAATAAAAGAAAAATAGAAATAGAAAATTAGGGGAAGGAAAAAGAAAGAGGAAAAATATGGGGTACAGGGGAAAAAAGAAAAAAGCATTGATTTCCAACTCTTTTTAGCATAGTAGAAGATAATAACATTACAGCCTCAACTTTTTACTTTTACACATTATTATATACTAGCCATTTCTATAACAACAATTCAGGGAGGCAGTGGATGTGATGTGCCGTTGCCTGGATGATGTTAGGATCTGGATGGGAAGGAACAGGCTCAAGCTCAACCCTGACAAGACTGAGTGGCTGTGGATGCTGCCTCTTAAGGATTATACTGACTGTCCCTCCTTGGTCTTTGGGGGATACAAATTATCTCCCTCAACCGGGCTCGCAATTTGGGGGTGCTCCTAGATCCACAGCTAAAATTAGACCAACATCTCATGGCTGTGGCTAGGGGGGCCTTTGCACAGGTTCGCCTGGTGCACCAATTGCGACCTTATTTGGAGAAGGAGGCTTTACTCACAGTCACTCATGCCCTTGTCACCTCTCGATTGGACTACTGTAACGCGCTCTACATGGGGCTACCCTTGAAAAGTATTCGGAGACTGCAACTGGTGCAAAATGCGGCTGCGCGAGCTGTGGTGGGTGTCTCAAGATGCACCCACGTAACACCTATACTCCGCCAGCTGCATTGGTTGCCCATTGGTCTCCGGGTGCAATTCAAGGTGTTGATCATCATCTTTAAAGCCCTACATGGCTTAGGACCAGGTTATCTCCGGGACCGCATCCTACCTCATACATCCCTACGACCAGTTAGGTCCCACAGAGTCGGTCCCCTCCAGGTCCCATCAGCCAAACAATGTCGGTTGGCGGGACCAAGGGGGAGAGCCTTCTCTGTGGGGGCGCTGGCTCTCTGGAACCAACTACCCCCAGAGATCCGAACGATTCCCACCTTGCTCACCTTCCGGAAAGCCATTAAGACATGGCTCTTCCTGCAGGCGGGGTGAAAAACCGATCTTATTTCCCCCATGGATGATTGGGGTTTTTTTTAACTTTTGTACTTTTTAAAACTGTTTTATTGTACTCTGATTGTTCTTTTTTTCTGTTGTACGCCGCCCTGAGTCCTACGGGATTGGGCGGCTTATAAAAACAATAAAATAAAATAAAATAAATTAGTAGACCAGCGAAATGCTGGGGACATAGTATACTTAGACTGTCAGGGTTCCAAGTAACACCCCAATGAAAGAAGACTCCGAGGCTTGAAGTTCCTCAAAGTTCCATTTTATTAGAGATGTCATATTGGCACATCTGAGAAAACCTGAATCTGAGAGTTCTGGGTTTTCCCCACCCAAAAGAACATCAAAGATCCATCCTTGCATCCACAAGTCCATCACATGGTCCAATCAATTCACCGTCCCAACTGGAGACATCCCCCAGTCACTCCCATCCAGGTGCAGGCCGAATGGCCTTAACTCCCAGAGAAAGGAATGTTGTTATGGCTAATCCTCCACCACTCTTTGTAATTCCCCCTCCCATTTTCCTAGGCACTAAATGTGGCAGCCCTGAAGCTCCAATGAAAAAGATGGCTTCCAGGGCTGACAGGCTGTCCCCCTCAGTTGAAAATCATATCCTGGAATGAGAGGAAGGCAGGGGGTTAATTCAGTCAGCATGTGGCATGTTAACCACCTCTCCCCGCCCCAGGAGGACCCTTTGGCTTATTGGGAATTCTATCATGAAATTCTTTCACTAATGCTTTCACATCCCAAATTTTAACCAGATAGCTTCTGACAAAGGGTATCCTTTCCAATGAATTAGATACTGTAATCTGACCCTGTGTAATTTAGAGTCTAAGATCTTTTTCACTTCATAGTGTGTCTCACCATGTACTACAATTGGTTTGGGAGGTGCTGCTCGCTGCAGTCTCAACCTTGAGCTGACTGCTGGCTTTAACAAGCTGCAATGGAATACTGGATGCACTTTCCCTATTATGCAGGGGAGGCTGAGCTGCACTGTCACTGGGTTAATTACTTTCACTATGGGGAAAGGTCCCAGGAATTTAGGTCCTAACTTCTTACTAGGAAATTTTAGCCTAATGTATTTTGTTGACAGATAAACTTGGTCTCCCACCTGAAAGGGTGGCTGGAAGGATCTGTGTTTATTGGCTTGTTTTTTATATGCTTCAGTAGCATCAGCTAGCACCTTTTTTGTGTTTTCCCAACCCTTCTTTAATTACTCCATCCATTCAGCTAGAGTCATGGAAGAGGATTGTTCTCTTGGCAGCTCTGGCATAGGGACAATCTCCAGGCCACTAGTGATCTGGAAAAGGGTTAGTCCAGTGCTGCTGTGCACCATGTTGTTGTAAGCAACCTCTGTGAAAGGTAGCCCAGTTTTCCTGCTGGTAATCCACATAACATCTGATGTATTGTTCCACCATGGCGTTCATACATTCCACGGCTCCATTCGTACTCGGATGAAAAGCCGAGCTAAGTCCTTGAGACAATCCAACAGACCTCAGGAACTCTCTCCAAAACTTTGCTGTGAATTGTACTCCCCTGTCCGAAATCACTCGTAGTCTTCCACATCTGCCTTCATCTTTGGCCACCAAAATTGCCTCCTTGCCAGGTGTAGAGTTTTTAGGAATCCAAAGTGGCCGGCCAGTCGTGGCTGCGTTGTAGGACTTGCAGTTTCAAGCTGCTGGGGGCATAGAGTTCGGACCCTTTCCATGCTAGTCCTTCCCTCATGGTTAACGTCTCCCGATTTTCAGCAAGTCACTGATCAGTCGGAAGCACCACTTTTAGCTCAGCTTTCAGCTTCTCTTCTAAGGGATTGGCCCCGCATCTGGCTTGACTCCTGATAGTGACCTGCACCGCAATATGGGGATCAGGAATTATGGTGTGGATGACTTCTTCCCACAAGCTCTCAAATTGGGGTTTCCTATCAGCTCCAGCCCTCCTGGTGGTCTGGGGCTGTCATTCAAGAAGGGAGGAAGCCTCCCCCCTTCTGTCTTTCTGATGCCACTCCTGCTGATGCCAAGGCTGATGGCATTCATGTTACCTGGTCTGCTCCAGTGACAGTGAGCTAATGCTGGTCCTTCAAGGCTCCCCGACCTGTGCTTCTGAACAATGGAAGGAGTCGGGCCATCCCCGTGTGCTGGGGACAGGGCCTTGACTGCTGGACTGCAGCACTCCGAGTGCTGATCAGCTGAGAGGGGAGATCGACCAATGGTGATGTGGCAAGCTGTCCTAGGAAGTCCCTTGCCGGCTACCATAGTGGGGGCATGATCATTAGGGTCAGCTGGGGCAGGGTGCGGGGCTTCTGGGTGGTGAGTGTTAAAGAATGGAAAGGGAGACATATGGGAATGTTGGGTCATGGGACGGGAATCACAAGCGTGGGTGGAGCTGGTGCAAAAGTATATATGGTGGCGGGGAGCACAGAGCTGTAGCTCTATTAATTATTTCCCTTTGTACTTCAATTGGATGGTCAGTTCATACTGGCTTGGATAAACAAGGATTGATAACCAGCTATCGTTGTCCTGAGTCTTTGCTGTCCATCCAGAACCTGACAGTTTGATAAAGCTCCTTTTTAAAACTACCATGGCAGAAGGTACCATGCTGGGGTTGGTGGCAGCGGATTTGGAGGAGTCCAATGCAGCAGCAGAGGTGACTGTAGTGGAGGCTGGCCCAGCCCCAGGGGAAGGGGTGTCCTTAGATGTCAGACTGAAGGAAAGTCTGGCTGTGTGCCAGGAGCCCCTAGAAGCCCTTAAGTGCCTGCCTGAAGGGCATGAAGGAACAGGGACATGGTGGCTGGGGCCTTTGGACCATGGGAAACCCCGGCCTTCACCTGCCACAGGCCCTGCATGTCAACTTGCAAAGATTTCAAATTGCCATGAAAAAAAGGGGGGAAAGCTGGAGGAGGGCTAACTGCCCTAACTGTAAATGCCTTCCACAAATGTTTCTTTTACTGATTGTGTCCTAGGCTACTGGAGTCAGAAGGAGGGGTGTGGGGGTCACAACCCGTCAATGTGATTAATTGGAGAATGTGATTTATGACATGGCCTGTTAGGGGGGGGGCAATCCCCCGTGGAGGTCGATGGATCTTTGCTTCCTTTTTGAAGTCATTCTCATTAGAAAATAAAACCAAGATTCAAATCTAATTGACAAAATATTTATTTCCGTAGAAAAGTAATAAAAAGAATCCTTAATAAACTACATCTTATCGGCTAATGAAAAAGTCACGTCTGCCAATGGCAGAAATGGAGGAAGAGAAGAAAGGAGTTGACTCCTGGAATGCAGGCATGCATAGTAGAACATATCACATGTCTGCTTGACCATAAATACAAGAAACAGTAGAAAACATAGAGATGCACAAACTGACAATATTCACATCGTAACATGGCCAATGAGAAGGGGGGGAAACAGGGTCATGACAATGTGCAGCCTGGATGAACTCAGTTCTGGCTGCAACAGAGTATTGCCAAGATATCGCTTTTAATAAATCTCTGTATTTCTTTTGGACTTTGTTTCATGGCTACTGAATTAATTAGAGCATCTTTCGGAAACTTCACAGACAGCTAGAACTACTAAATCAACAAGATTGCAGGGCTACCTGAGTCCCACACTCCCAAACCATTCTCCGACATCTGGGGGGTTTGGAGAGAAAATCAGGCAAGCATGGAAAAGAAGGGAGGACTATCCGAAAAAAGTCTGCCAGAAGCTACTGCAAAAGAGGAGATTGCAATGGAAGCGCAGCGCCTCCCAGACATCAAAGCTGAGATGGGGCTCCAGGGACCAAAGCAAGAAAGGATGAGTACTGGTGGAAATTAACCCCTAAAGCTGTTGAAGCTGAATTCCCCCATCCAAACGCCCAGGAAAATAGAAAGCCTCTGAGTGAGCTGGAAAGAGTGGATTGGGTGTGGGATTGGAAATGAGTCAGGCTCCCAAAGGTCCTGACAGAACCCCTGGGGAGATCCATAGAGCAACTGAGGGAGGAATTTGACTGAGCCACCATTCAGGAAGTGGAGCCGTCATGCCAGCCAAAAGAGAGGGGAGGGACAGCTGATCCTTTTGGAGGGAGGAGATGCACACAAGAACACAGCCCCGCCATCTTCACCCATTAGAAGGAGAAAGAGCCCGGGACTGAAGCCAGTACCCCTCCCACATAATAGACAGGCCACCCAGGGCAGACAACCACCTCCTTCTCTCCGAACCAGAGCTGAGCGCATGCCTACAGGGGCCAACAGGAGGAGGTAGGAGCAGTACTAAACAAACCACCCCACTTCAGGGGAAAATTTGATGGAGACTCAGACCAACTAGCCCTATTCCTTGACTCGGTTGAGGTCCACCTAGAATGGTATGTGTCAAAGTTCCAAATAGTAATCGAGCAGAAATCAGAGTCCAAGGCAAAAAGTTCACCAAAGTTCAAATTTAATGCAGACACCATGTTTGGCAACGCATGGGAAAACCCAAATCTAACTTGTCTCCCAAGTTCCCTTCCAATAGGAAATGGGCACTCCTTGTTCCCCACCCCCAACCGGGTCATGTTGCCCACTAAACGTCTGCCAGCGTGGCAACCTCTCCGCCCAGTCCCTTGCAGGTGCTGGACAAAAGATGACCTTGGAGAAGCAACAAAGAATGTGATATCTGTAGCTTCTCACGCTCGCTGCATTCCCCCTCCCCACTTCTATGTAGAACGTTCTTCTATGCAGAATGGTGGCAAACAATGCTTTGTCAGGCGCCCTCCTCACAAGTAGAGGATATCCTACTAATACACAAAAGAAAACAATAAGTGAGAGTACAGGGGATTAAGTAAATGATCTTAACCACCCCTCCCTCCCCCAGGGGGCTCCTTCGGCTTATCTGGGTATTTGTTATGGAAATCGCTAATGAGCCTGTCTACTCTAACTTTCCAACTATTGACCCATGTTGATTCAGCCAACGAATATCCTTTCCAGAGTATAAGATACGAAGGTGGCCCCTAAATAACCTGGAATCTAGGATTTTTTTCACTTCATAATGTCTCTCCCCCTGTACTACTATAGGGTGGTGGTGGAGGAAGGGCTTGTGGCCTAATGTTGGATTGTCTCACTGGCCAAAGTAAGCTACTATGAAACACTGGATGTATCTTTCACAATATTCTTGGCAGAGCCATTTGTACTGTGACAGGATTAATTATCTTTACTATTGGGAAAGGGCCTAAGAATTTCGGACCCAATTTTTTACTGGGTATTCTCAAGCGGATATATTTTGATGATAGGTAGATTCTATCTCCCACTTTGAAAAGGGGCTGAGTGGCTCTATGCTTATCCGCTTGCTTTTTATATGTCTCTGCCATTTCAATCAATGCCTTTTTTGTATTCCCCCACCCCTTCTTCAGGTCTTCTATCCATTCTGTTAGGGACTTAGATGGTGGGTGCTTCTGTGGGCAGTTCTGGCATTGGGATGAATTCTTATCCGCTGGTAACCTGGAAAGGCGTTAATCCGGTACTGCGTTGTTGTACGCTATTTCTACAAATGGCAGCAACTCCGCCCAGTCGGCTTGTTGGTAATTTACGTAACAGCGGAGATATTGTTCCACCATGGAGTTCACTTTTTCAGCTGCCCCATTGATCTGGGGATGGAACCCAGAGCTAAGGCCTTGAATGGACCCGATGGTGTGGAGGAATTCCTTCCAGAACTTAGCGGTAAATTTGACGCCTCTGTCAGAGATGATCCTCTTTGGCACTCCGTGCAAGCAGTACATGTGCTTGAGGAAAAGTTTTGCTAAGTGTCTGGCTGTCGGTAACCCAGAGCAGGCAATGAAGTGGGCCTGTTTGGAGAACAAATCTATGACCGTCCAAATAACTGTATTTCCCTTGCTCTCTGGGAGTTCTACAATGAAATCCATTCCTATTTCTTCCCATGGCTTACTGGGGTTGGCCACCTGCTGCAGAAGTCCAGGTGGTTTCCCTGGTCAGTGCTTACTTGTCGCGCAGGTGGCACAGCTTTTTACATAATCCTCCACGTCAGATTTCATCCTTGGCCACCAAAATTGCCATCTCGTAAGGTGGAGGGTCTTCAAGAATCCAAAGTGTCCTCCCAGCTTTGAGTCATGGCTTCGTTGAAGTACTTGCAACCAGAGGTCCACAGGCACATACTGTACAACTTGGCTCCTTTCCAAGCTAGTCCATCCCTGATGGTCAGGATTTCTTTGTTCTCATTTAACCAGGGGTCATTGGGCAAAGCTGCTTTAAATTTGTCTGTCCACTCCTCACGGCCTCGGGCGCTCGATCGTCTGGATTGAGCCCTGGTGAGGACCGGAGCCGCGAGCTCCCCCTCTGTGACAGAAGGCTTTGACGGAAGCGATGAGGGGATGACCGAGTGGAATTCCTCCTCCCTCTGGCTGTTGTATTGTGACTTCCTGGACAGGGCATCTGCCAGCAAGTTCTTCCCCCCTGGGATGTGCTTTAGTTCGAATTTGAATCCCCTAAAGTATTGCGCCCCCCTCACTTGTTTGGGTGACAGTTTCCTGGGGGTCTTTAGCGCCTCAAGGTTCTTGTGGTCACTCCATACCTCGAAAGGTACTTTTCCTCCTTTGAGGAATTGTCTCCAAGTCAGCAGCGCCCAGCGAACTGCATAGGCTTCTTTTTCCCAGATGGCCCATCTTCTCTCCGTAGCGGTGAGTTTTTTCGAGACGTAAGTGCACAGTAGGAGCTGTCCATTCTCATCTTTTTGCAGCAACACTGCCGCCACAGCTACATCACTCGCATCAGCCTGAATGATGAATTGTTGTTCTGGACTGGAATGTTGGAGGATCAGCTTCTGGGTGAACAATTTCTGGCAGGCCATCGTCCAATTTAGCAGCTGACTGGGTTTTGGCTTGGTCAGCATCAGCCCTGTCTTGAGCAATTTGGTCAGCGGTAGGGCAACTTCTGCAAAGGCCAGAATGAATTGCCTATAGAAATTCGTGAAGCCCAGGAAGCTCTGCAGTTGTTTGCGGGTGCGCGGGGCCTGCCAATCAAGCACTGCTTTCACTTTCCACGGACTCATCTCAATTCCATTTTTGGAGATCCGGTATCCCAAGTAGTCCAGCAAAGTCTTCTGAAACTCGCATTTGGAGAGTTTGGCATACAATTTGGTGGCTCGAAGCTTTTTTAAGACTTGCCTCACCAACTTCATATGTTCCTCCATTGTCTCACTGAAGATGGGGATATAATCTAAGTAAACGAGCACCCCCTTGTACAGATGGGGGTGGAGCACCTCATTAATGTACTGCATGAAGACCGCTGGAGCCCCTTGCAGCCCGAAAGGCATCACTTTGAATTGGAAACTTCCCAGGGGGCAGTTGAAGGCAGTTTTCCATTCATCCCCTCTCAGATTCGGATGCGATAGTATGCTTCCCTTAAGTCCAACTTAGTGAATATCTTGCATTTGGACAAGTGGTTCAGTAAGTCTTTAATGAGGGGTAGGGGGTAGGTGTTCTGCACGCACACTCCATTGATCCCCCGGAAGTCCACACATAATCTGACACACCCCCCCCATCTTTCTTCTCTTTGAACAGTACAGGCGCGGCCACTCTTGACTTTGCTGGCTGGATGAACCCCCTCTCCAAGTTGGAGTTGATGTATCTTCTCAACTCTCCCAATTCCTTGGGGGACATTGAATACATCTTTGGCTTTGGCAGCGTAGCACCCGGCTCAAATTCTATTGCGCAGTCTATTGGCCGGTGAGGAAGGAGCTCATTGCATTCTTCCTCACTAAACACCCTCTCTAGGTCGAGGTACTCTCTCGGCACCCTTTGGGCTCCTGGGGGGGGGGTGATCTCCTTTGCAGGTGCGGCCAGTTGAGGTTCTGGTCTCCCCCCTTGCATGAATTTCTCCCTCTGCTGTTGGCTTTCTAAAGGAGGAGTCGGGCCAATGTGTATGTTGAGCTTCCGATACCCATCCTTCCATCGGATGGTGGGGGTCCACTTATCTAACCATGCCAGACCCAGGATAATCGCTTCAGATATCTTGGGGGCTACTATGAATCGAATTCGTTCTTGGTGCCGTGCAAACTGCAGCTTTACAGCTTGAGTTAGGAGGGTGATGGGAACCCCCCCCCACTAATGACCTATCCAGTTGTTGGAAGTGAATGGGGTTGGCTAAGGGCCTAGTGTGGATCCCCAGTTTATCTACCACTATCTTGCTGATTAGACACCTCGAACATCCGGTGTCGATTATAGCATCTAAGTCCCCTTCCTTCCCCGTTTCGGGCACCCGGATTTTGGCTTTTATGAGAAAGGGCTGAACGTCTGCACTCACCATCGGATCGTCTTCCTCATTGACCCCCTCTTCCCATGGAGGACTCGATTCCCCCATTGATGGTGGTTTGTCGTCGTCCGGAGTGGGAGGGGACCCCTCCGGCTGCAGGGCCAACCACCCCAGTTCAGGTGGCTTGCTCGGCTTTCTTCTGGAGGCAGGAGTTGGCTTGGCCCTCGGGAGAGGAAGGGGGGCTAGTGCTAGGCACTCGGTTGCATGATGCCCTGCTTGGCTGCATCTATAACACTTCACTCCCCTCATTGGTTCCACCCGGGGGGTCAGCCCCGGTCTAGGAAGGATCCTGCAGCCGGCAGCCTTCTAGGGTGTGGTCTGCCGAGGTTTCCTTTTTGACTCTGACCACATGGTCCAGAATAATTGCGGTGGAGTACCACTGTTGGATCTCGCATGGGACCCCCCATATTTCACATGCTTTCTTCAGCTCTGGGTCTAGCGCATCTCGGAACATGTGCACTAAGAGCCGCTTGGGCCAATCTTGCACTTTTCCTGCCGCTCTCCTAAACTCCCACACTGGTTCCTTCACTGGGCCTCCCACTTGCTTCTGCGTTTTGATCTGGGCCTCAGCATCTGCTTGCTGGGCCTCATCGTGGAACCTGATTCTCATCAGCTGGACAAAGTCGTCCAGATCATCTAATTCAGGGGCCGCTTCATCATGGAGCCACCCACTCGGATGCTTCCCCGTCATTCATCCCCTCGGTGATCTGATCGATCAGTTGTCTATCTGTCTGGAACAACACTCGATTTTCATCAATGTACACTAGCACCGGATGGAGGAAGTAGGCCAGCTTTGTTTGGTGTCCATCAAACGTGGCTCAAAACTGGGGGGTGGCCTCCTGGGGCCGAGGGGGGTGGCTAGCCCAGCGACGGCTGGCGGAGCAGCAGCTTGCTGCAGGGGTCCTCCCATCTGGATCCCTCCATACTGCATCTGTTGGCCCCAACCCCCCTTGGGGAGTGGCTGGCATGGCTGGTGCTGGTATCATAGCTGGCATTGGTTGGGGGGGGTTGCCCTAGGGTCCACTGGCATTGCACCCATCCCACTCCGGGGAAGTACTCCCATCCCGGAGGGGCCTGTTATGGTGGCACGGCTCCGAAGGTGGGTGGTGGGTTTGGCGCTGGCATCCTTTCTCCCCCCCATTTGCCACCACTGGGGCCTTCCACCCTCTGGTTGGTGGGTCGGCCTTGGAGATGGGTAGCGGGATTCCCACCAGGGAGGTGGGCCAGTAGGGAGGCTTATTTATTTATTTATTTATTTATTTATTTATTTATTTATTTATTTATTTATTTATTTATTTATTTATTTATTTATTTATTTATTTATTTATTTATTTATTTATTTATTTATTTATTTATTTATTTATTTATTTATTTATTTATTTATTTATTTATTTATTTATTAATTATTGGTTCTTCTATGCCACCCTACTCCAAAGGGACTCAGGGCGGCGTACAGCATTGTAAAGAACACCATATAATAAACACAGTTAAAAACAATTAAAACATTAAAAAAATTAAAAATAATTACCATCAAACATACCAGGGGAGGGCTCAGACGGAACTAGTCTCCCCCCCCCCGCCTTCAGGAACAGCCATGTTTTAACGGCTTTTCGGAAGGCCAGCAGGGTGTGGATAGTTCGGGTCTCTGGGGGAAGTTGGTTCCAGAGCACATCCCCCCCACAGAGAAGGCCCTCCCCCTAGGGCCCGCCAGCCGGCATTGTTTGGCTGATGGGACCTGGAGGAGGCCCACTCTGTGGGCCCTAACCGGTCGAAAGGAAGTATGAGGCAGAATGCGGTCCCGAAGGCTTCCCAGGCTCCCCTCCATAGCGGTGTGGAAAGAGGCTGTAACCCCACTTTGGTGGGAAGCTCAAGGTCCCTCTGGGAAAGTGAACACATGCTGGGCCAGGCTCCATCTCAGAGCTTCCATCCCCGAGGGGGGGTTTGTCCAACTCACGCTTAGTCATCCAAACCGATCGGGAAGTCCATCAGCAAGTGCATGTGCGAGCCCAGCTGGGATCCCTCGTCTTTGGAGCACCCTGCGAGCCAGTACCCCTCCCACATAATAGACAGGCCACCCAGGGCAGACAACCACCTCCTTCTCTCCGAACCAGAGCTGAGGAAGAGGGTCAGCCACAGCGAGCGCATGCCTACAGGGGCCAACAGGAGGAGGTAGGAGCAGTACTAAACAAACCACCCCACTTCAGGGGAAAATTTGATGGAGACTCAGACCAACTAGCCCTATTCCTTGACTCGGTTGAGGTCCACCTAGAATGGTATGTGTCAAAGTTCCAAATAGTAATCGAGCAGAAATCAGAGTCCAAGGCAAAACGTTCACCAAAGTTCCAATTTAATGCAGACACCATGTTTGGCAACGCATGGGAAAACCCAAATCTAACTTGTCTCCCAAGTTCCCTTTCAATAGGAAATGGGCACTCCTTGTTCCCCACCCCCAACTGGGTGACGTTGCCCACTAAACGTCTGCCAGCATGGCAACCTCTCTGCCCAGTCCCTTGCAGGTGCTGGACAAAAGATGACCTTAGAGAAGCAACGAAGAATGTGATATCTGTAGCTTCTCACGCTCGCTGCATTCCCCCTCCCCACTTCTATGTAGAACGTTCTTCTATGTAGAATGGTGGCAAACAATACTTTGTCACTATGGACATCTCTGCCCATCCCTCAGAGCTATAGTGAACGCCATCACAGAGGGGCTAGAGTGAGAGGCAAGAGAATGGTTAGCAGCCCTCCATAAGAGGAGTGCCCCTCAACTGCAAGACATAGATGACTTCCTACAGCTGCTAGAAGCCAGATTTGAGGAGGCGGAGGAGGACCTGTATGCAGAAGATGAGCTCAGAGACCTAATGCAAAGGGGCCAAACCATCAAAGAACACATCCGGGAATTTAGGAGAGTCATCGGATGGCTACCTCCCTTACCCGAGCTGATGTTGGTGCATTTTTTCAGAACAAGCCTAGACAAGCATCTTGCCCAGGTAATTGTTTACCAGGACATCCCGAACAGACTGTCCGAGTGGTTCCGAGTGGCCATAAAGGTTGACAGCAGGCTGAGAGCCAACGACATGAGAAAGCTACCAGACACCAGAGAGAGAGGTCAACCAGACCAGTCACCACCCAGCCGACAGAGAACCACAACACCACAGTCAACCCTAAGGCCAGCTCTCCCACGACATCTGCTGAAATGCTACAGATGTGGGGGATGGGCCACATGGCATCAACATGCACAACCCTGGCCCCAAAGCCAAGGCCAGAGCCGCCACCCAGGGCAAGACCGGAACGAGGCCCCAAGCATACCACCAATATGTCCCGGAAGGCCCTCCAGGCTACAGAGGTGCCTCCCCACCCAGTCGAAGGGGGAGGGCCCCCAGGTAATGACAACCAGTTGCTGGAACCCTACGACAGCGAGGGTGAGGGTGAAAATGAAGCAATGGTGAGTGAACCAATTCACCCTTTCGTTTTCCCAATAAGCCTGACGGCCCCAAAAACAGGAACCCAGGCCCTAGTAGACTCAGGCTGCACTAGATGCCTGATCAACCTAGCCACGGTCCTGAAACTGGGGATCAAAAACTCTGGTGTCCAGTAAGATGCTGGCCCACCTGATCCGGTCCGAACAGGTCGATGGGTCCCTAGTTGGGGGATCTTACGCCACCCACCTAACTGAACCCATGAGGCTGGAGCTAGCGAACCACTGGGAAGCAATTCGATTCATCATAGCCCAAAAAATGACAGACACAGTCATACTGGGACTCTCCTGGCTAGACAACTGCGGACCAACCATCTTGTGGGAAGGGAGCAACCGGAGACTGAGAATAGCAAGGGGTCCCAAACTCCCTCCACACCAGTATGCAGAAACACCGTCCATGCAGGAAACCCCCCAAAAGAGCCCACCAGAACAACTGGCAGCCACATCTGACATGACCCCAGAGACTGTTCAGATTCCGAGGGAATATCAAGACCTCGCGGGAGTATTCAGCGAGGCCGAGTGCGACGTCCTGCCTCCCTACCGTGACACAGACTGTGCATTGAGATCATTCCTGGGGCAAAACTACCCAAACCTAAACTGTACGCTATGACACCCGGGGAAATGCAAGAGATGCACAAATACAAAGACAAAACCTAGCAAGAGGGTCGCAGCACCAGTCCTATTCAAAGAAAAAAAGATGGAACTATGAGATTATGCATTGATTTCAGAGGGATAAACTGTGTGTGTGTGCACAACCTATATCCCCTCCCCCTCATGAAGGACATGCTATCACACTTGGCCAAGGGAAATGTCTTTACAGAGTTAGACCTTAGAGAAGCATACTACCAAGTCCACATCAGGGAGGGGGACGAATGGAAGACAGCATTCAACTGCCCCCTAGGGAGCTTCCAATTCAAAGTAATGCCTTTCGGCCTGCAGGGGGCCCCAGTGGTGTTCATGCAACTAATAAATGAGGTGCTGCACGAGCACCTCTATAAGGGGGTCCTGGTCTACCTGAGCAATATCCTCATCTATACTGAGAGCATAGATCAGTGGTGGTGAACCTTTTTCGGCTCGTGTGCCGAAAAAGGGGGGGGCGCGCTCGCGTGCGCTCGCGTGCCCACACCCATTCCCCCCCCCACGCATGCGCACAACACCCCCCATGCTGCCCCCTGCGCATGCGCACACACACCCCCACCCCCGCACAGGCCGACTTGCCGGAGCCTGGAACGACGAAACGGAGCCTGGAACGACGAAACCGGCAAACCGGAAGTGCGAAAAAACGCACTTCTAGTTTGCCGGTATGCTGTTTTTTGCACTCCGGAGGGTTCAGGGAAGCTCCCTGAAGCTCCGGAATGCGAAAAACTACAAAATGGACAAACCGGAAGTGCGGAAAAGTGCACTTCCGGTTTGTCCGTTTTGTAGTTTTTTGCATTCCGGAGCTTCAGGGAGCTTCCCTGAACCCTCCGGAGTACAAAAAACAGCACACCGGCAAACCGGAAGTGCGTTTTTTCGCACTTCCGGTTTGCCGGTGGGAACCCTCGCGCGCCGGCTTCTATGGCTCCGCGTGCCAGCTCTGGCACGCGTGCCATAGGTTCGCCACCACGGGCATAGATGATCACACACCCCTAATCCGCCAGGTACTACAAAAACTCTTGACAGCCAACTTGTACATCAAGCTATCAAAATGTGTGTCAGAAACTACCTGGGTAAAAAGAATGTAAAAGCTGAGAGACTAGTGAAGCAATTCCATGATAAGCCAAAGGGTCCTTCTGGGGGGGAGTGGTTAATGATGCTGTGTTAACCCCCTATGCTATTTTCTCTATCTCTCTTCTTTAGGACACAGTCTTTTCCTGAGGGGAGGCCGATGTCAAGACGAAGCCATTTTATTTGGGATCTTTGGCCTGCCACACTTTATACTATTCTACTATGCATTTTCTACTGTGGGAAAATGGGAGGGGGGGTGGCATGAGGTTGTTAGTATGTAGCCATAACAAATTCTTTCTAGAAAGCCAAGGTCATCCTTTGTCTCTGCACCTCTGCACCTGCATGGAAGGAGATGGGTGGATTCTGCCAGCATGGCAAATGAAGATTGGACAACGTACTCTTCAATATCTTTATAAATGACCTAGATGAGGGAATAGCAGGAGAACTAACCAAATTTGCAGATGACACCAAGCTGGCGGGAGTAGCAAACACCCCAGAGGACAGACTCAAAATCCAGAGGGACCTTGACAGACTCGAACACTGGGCCCAAACCAACAAAATGAAATTTAACACAGAGAAAAGTAAAATTCTGCACCTAGGCAAGAAGAATCAAAAATACACATACAAACTGGGTGAAACCACACTCAATAGCAGCGATTGCGAAAGGGATCTCGGAGTCCTGGTAGACAGCCAACTAAATATGAGTCAGCAGTGTGCAGCAGCAGCCAAAAAGGCCAACACAGTCCTGAGCTGCATAAATAGAGGGATACAATCAAGGACCAGAGAGGTACTAGTACCACTCTATAAAGCCTTGGTCAGACCACATCTAGAGTACTGCATCCAGTTTTGGTCACCAGATTACAAAAAAGACATTGAAACTCTAGAGAAAGTGCAGAAGAGAGCAACCAGGATGATAAAGGGTCTGGAAAATAAAACATACGAAGAGCGGTTGCAGGAACTGAGCTTGGCCAGTCTAGCGAAGAGAAGGACCAGGGGTGACATGATAGCAGTGTTTCAATACTTGAGGGGATGCCACAGAGAGGAGGGGGTCAGGCTGTTCTCTATGGCACCAGAAAGCCAAACAAGGAATAACGGATAGAAGCTGACCAAGGAGAGATTCAACCTGGAAGTGAGGAGAAACTTTCTGACAGTGAGAGCGATCAACCAGTGGAACAGCTTGCCAGCAGAGGTCATGAGAGCCCCAACACTTGCGACCTTCAAGGAGAGACTGGACTGCCATCTGTCTCAAATGGTGTAGGAACTCCTGCTTGAGCAGGGGGTTGGACTAGATGACCTACAAGGTCCCTTCCAACTCTAATAATAAATCTAAAAATCTAAACGTGATGGATTTGTGGGTGTGGGGGCAAAGACTTGAACTTTCAACTGGGTGGTGAAACCCAGAGGACTTCAGATTCGGGTTTCACCCAGATGTACCAACATGGCTCTGTTAATAAATTGGAACTTTGAGGAATACTTTGCCTCAGACTCTGATTTAATTTTGGATGCTATTTGGAACAGGGGTGGGTTCTACTTACCTTCCCCACCACTTCGCATCACGACAGAAGTGCACGTTTTGCTTGCTCTGCTCACATGCATGCGTAGGTCCCCCTCGTGCAATTTTGCTTCCACGCATGCTCAGTAGCTGGAAATCAGCCCGAAACACAGCTAATCAGCTGACACAGTGCAGAAATGACCCTCTGTGCATGTGCAGAAGCCTTTGCGCATGTGCAGAGGGATTTTTGCCAGCCGTGGCAACCGGAGGACCGGTTTGGGGACATGGCCAGCCAGCCATCGCTGACGGTTCAGCAAGCGAGGGCAAATTTCTGCCACCGGTTCAGGTGAACCAGTCTGAACCGGCAGCAACCCACCACTGACCCAATTCCAGTAACAATTGTTTATATTTTTAGCCTCCATTCCCCTAATCATTTTTGTTTCTCTTTTCTGCACTCTTTCTAGAGTCTCAACATTTTTACAATGCAGTATTCCAAGTGTGGTCTTACCAAGACATTATAAAGTGGTATTAACACTTCACATGATCTTGATTCTATCCCTCTGTTAATGCAGCCTAGAACCCTATTTGCTTTTTAAAGTGATTGTCCACTAGGACTCCAAGATATTTTATTTATTTATTTATTTTGTTATTCTTATATGCCGCCCAACTCCCGAAGGACTCAGGGCGGCGTAGATCCCTCTCACAGTTACTACTAGTGAGCCAGATACCACCTATACTATACCTGTGCATTTGGTTTTTCTTGCCTAAATGTAAAACCTTATTTTTTTCACCATTTAATTTCATTTTCTTAGATAGCTTCCAACATTCAAGCCTGCAAAGATTGTTCTGTATCTTAAGCCTATCTCCTGGAGTGTTGGCTATTTCTGCAAGCTTGGTGTTGCCTACAAATCTGATGAGTTCCCTATCTAGCCTCTCATCCAAATCATTGATGAAGATGTTGAAAAGTACCGGGCCTAAAACAGAGTCTTGGGGTATCCACTACATATCTCCTCCATGTAGATGCAGTTCCATTGAGGACTACACATTGAGTGCAGTTGGACAGCCAGTTACAAATCCATCTGGTGGTGATGCTGTCTATCCCACATTTTTTCTATCTTATCAAGTAGTCAGTTGTGGTCTACTTTATCAAATGCCTTACTGAAGTCCAAGTTAATCATATCCACAGCATTCCTCTGGTCCATTAATTTTGTCACTTTGTCAAAGAATGCAATAAGATTTGTCTAGCATGATCTGTTTTTGACAAACCCACGTTGGCTTTTGTTTATGACTTTGTTTGCCTCTAGGTGTTCACTGATTCATTGCTTGATTATCTTTTCCAGAATCTTCCCAGGTATTGAGGTCAAGCTGATAGATCTGTAGTATCCTGGATCTATTTTTTTTTCTTTTTTTGAAGATGGGAATTACATCAGCTCTTTTCCAGAACTCTGTTGGTTCCCCAGTGCTCCAGGATCTTTGAAAGATATAGTTCAGTAGTTCTGAGATCAGGTCTGCCAGTTTTTTCAGAATCCATCTGATCCTGTTGATTTGAACTCATCTAGGGTGGGCAGGTACTCACTTACCATTTTCTTGCCTGTTTTAACTTGTATTCCTAATTTTTATTATAGTACTGTTTTTGATAGATTGGTGTGTGTGTGTGTGTGTGTGTGTGTGTGTGTGTGTGTGTGTGTGTGTGAAGATGGATGCAAAAAATGAGTTAAGCAGTTCTGCTTTCTCCCTGTTGCTTGTCACCTTTTTGCCACTTTCTCCCACTAATGGACCAATCGTTTCCTTGTCTTTTTTCTTGTTTTTTACATGTTGAAAGAAGCTTTTTGGGGTGGTGGTTATTTTTGACTTTTGTCACAAGCCTTACTTCATTTTGAAGTAGCTTTCCTCACTTCATCTTTGCAGCCTTGGGCTAATTGCTGATATTCTGCCCTAGTTATGTGTCCCTCTTTCCACTTTTTATATTTGTCCTTTTTGTCTATCATTTTATCACAGAGTTCTTTATGCAGTCATGCTGGTTTCTTTTGAGAACTGTTTTTTCTTCTTCATTGGTATTGTGCTAGTCTGGGCTTTTATAATCTCACTTTTCAAAGTTTCCCAAGCTTCTTGGATTGTTTTCCCCTTGAGGATTCTCATCCATGGAATCCTTCCCAAGCTCTTTCTAAGTTTATTGAAATTAGCTCTCTTAATGTCCAACACTCTAGTTGGATTTTGTTCTATTGCTTGTGCTTATATAATGTTGAATTCCAATATTGCATGATCACTCCCCCCCCCAAGGTTCCTGTAGTTTCAACACCTTCTATCATTTCATCTCTGTTAGAGAATATACTAGTTCTGCATTCCAATCCTTGCAACCTAGCTCCATTTCCTGATCAGTGAAGTATCACAGGCCCTGTCTGTTGGCTTCTACTGCTAAACAGCAGGTCAGCCTGTAATAAGATCTCCCTCATATGTGCTTACATAGATGAGAAGGCTGACCTGACTAGTTTGGGGGGGGGGTGTTTTCACTCTTGGAAATGTGCCCAGCTGGGTTTTGGATGTGGCATCAGCCAAGAGTTCATGGCTGGGGAGGGGATGTGGTGGTTGTTATCTGGGAGTGTCTTACAGCCTTCAGAGGTGCTGTTCCACAAATTAAGAGATCCTGTTCCTTAAAGTTGGGTCTAGGGATCAGTTGGGATTCTTGTTTGATCCTCCTTGCTGCATGGCAACCTCCATGCCTGAGCTCCTTGATTCAGTCTTAGGATTGGCAGTGGATTTCACCAGTTATGGGGAGGGGTGTCTTCAATTTGCCTTCCCAGGGGGTGGGGTCTGAGGTAACTCAGGAGTTCATGTCCACCATGATAGCCATGGGCCTACCCCAAGTCATCCAGGATCCAACATGAAAGAAAGAGAGGTCACAAGCTTTTATCTGGTTTTCTTGTCATAATTTTTTAAATTGAAGTTTAATAAAAATACAAACTAAGAAAAATATAAAAAGGAGGGAAAATAGAAAGGAAAAAGGAAAAAGGGGGCAGGGGGCAGGGGAATAGGGAAAATATATTTAAAGAAGGAAAAAAGAAATATAGATATTTTTAGTACCTCAACACTATCTCTAATATTTCAACCCAAAATCTCTTCTTATCTTATCTTTTTATCTATTGGCAAATAAAAAAGCCTCATCTTCAATCTTAATCAACAAAAGTCCATTAAGAGGTATCAGAGATCTGGTCTTCTTGTTGAAGCAGTGGCAATGTGATTTGGAATCGGGGAAGCTCTTGGTGTCTCCCCTAGTAACCATGAGATTGTCTGGTGTTGTACCCTGCCACAGGGAGGCAGGACCTATTAAACAGGTTGCCCCTAGCAACTGATCCTGATGGGTTCCAGAAGAAGCTACAGATTATTCCTGATGGTCTGCTGTAGAGTCTGACCAAAGCTTGGGCTATTGTTGAAAATGAGAGGGTGGCTCCCCTTTGATGGGATCGTGCCCGTGCAATCTCTCCCCTCTCATGGATCCCATTGCTTTCTGTGATTTATGTGGTTTCCATGAGAAAGATAAAATGGGAGAAGAGATATGCTGCTGGAGGACAGCAAGATATGATCTTGACCAAACATGGATGAGAGTCAATATTAAGGCCTACCTTGCATCAGTAAGGACAGCTAAGTGGCAATACTTCTCTGCCCTTGTTGTGTCCACAGAAACCAGCTGGTAGTTGTGTTTAAGGTGACATGAGCCTTCCTGGGGGAGGGGAATTTGAAGGTTTGTCTACAAGGCGAATGTGGACAAATTTGCAGAGTGAAATTTGTCAAAATCAGTCAACTTCATTCCAAGTTGGATATCAGTTTTGGTACAGGTTCAGTGGAGATGATGGGGGTACAGTCTTACCTGATTATCTGGTAATAATTTGATTCTCTTGGCTTGAGGAAATGGGCTGGTTGTTATGACTGGCAGTTCAGACCCCTCCTCCTTAGATCCATGCCCCTCCTGCTAGTTAAGTCTGCCAGGGTAGTGTTGTGTAGTTGAATCTGAGCAGTGATTAATTCTTCAACAGAGATTGAAGGGGTTGTTCCACCTTCCTTTAAAGGAAGTATTGGTTTGTTCCCTCCTGAAAATGTGGGGAAAATTGGAGTTGTTTGGGTATACAACAGTGAGCTCTGGAGGAAAGGTAAGACATCACTGAAAGAAATACAATGACAGCTGATGCCATCATGTCTCTTTATAATATTATAAACTTCCCCAATCAACAAGAACTCTAGGTAGGAGGCAAAAAAGTCATATACAAAGAAAAACTTATATAATGTATAGCCTTGATGGAAAGTCTAACTTATCCTGGGAACATAGTGGAGGGAACATGACCATGATTGATGCCAAGCCCTTTGAGGCTGACAAATTCAGGAAATAAGAACTACTTGAATTTATGGATTTTTCTTTACTGCTAGTAGGTAACAAAGGGTTGAAAGCCTGCCAAAGCAATTATCTAGATCACGGGTGTCAAACTCGATCACGTCACGTGATGTATCATGACGTATTGTGATGTTTTTTGCCTTTGCCGAGCCGGCCTGTGCATGACGCATCTGGCCCATGGGCCACCAGTTTGACACCCCTGCTCTAGATTAACTTCTGCCTAGTGTAATTAAGGTAGAGTTATTCTGAATTTCTATCTCACACATCCTCCCTCTGAACTAAGAAATCTTGCATTGTATAATTTATTTTATTTATTTTATTTATTTATTTATTTATTTATTTGTCAAACATGTATAGGATAGTAGTAGTTTGTATAAACATAAGTAAAAAGTAACGATAAAAGAGGACAATAGGACAGTAGGACAGGGACGGTAGGCACAGTGGTGTGCTTATGCACGCCCCTTATAGACCTCTTAGAAACGGGGAGAGGTTGACTGTAGACAATCTAAGGTTAATGTTTTTGGGATTTGGGGAAGAAACCACAGAGTCAGGTAGTGCATTCCAGGCATTGATCACTCTGATGCTGAAGTCGTATTTTCTGCAGTCGAGTTTGCAGCAATTTACATTTCGTTTGAATCTATTACGTGCTCGTGTATTGCTGTAGTTGAAGCTGAAGTAGTCATTAACAGGAAGGACATTTTGGTATAATGGTCCTCCATGTTCCATGTCATCTGACACACTTCATGTCAGTGTCAGTCATACTATGGAGATGAGCCATGGAAGATGACTGGATGTCTTAAACCAGTTGCTCATTGTCTCTCTCATCCTACCGCAATGGGTGGTTATAAAGAAAGTTGGGAACAGGGATTGGTACTGTACTTGAGCACCTGGAGGAAAGGCAGGACAGCAATCTAATAATAGACAAATAAAAACTTTTTAAATGGGTTTGTCCAAAGCTGTGGATCTTAACCATACTCTTCTAAGTGGCTCAGAATGGAGCAGATCACACACACACAAAAATAGTTGTCTGAGTGAGGTACTATCATACAGTCTTTTATTCCACAGTGGGAAGGTGAGTAACAAGGCAGTTTCACAAGACTATGAGGAAAAAATAAGCATCTATCAAAGCCATTGGAAAAAAAGGTTGATAAAATTATTTTATGAGGAAATATCAAATTAAGAATCTATGCATTTTAAAGTAGTTTCCATAATGTTGCTACCATCCCAGTAAAACAGATAAGAAATTGGTCTTCATATCAAACTTTCAAAAATTACATCTAGGCACCAATCTATTGTTCTCTTCATTTTTCTTAAAGCAGTCTTCCCCAGCCTTGTGAACTCCAGCTGTGTTGGGATGACAGCTCACTGAATACTTAGGCATATCTGATTTCTGTCTGTTATCTGTCTAACCTGCAGACATCAAAGCACTTTGGGGATATATATTATACCTAATATAATACCTGTTGTATATTAAACAAAATAATAGATGGTGGATTTGTGAGCCCTCAAGCCAGTGGGGGAAGGAGAAAGGACAGAAAACCACCACAACAAAATAAAAAGACCAATCTTTGTTTCTGCAAGAGTATTACAAGATGAAGCTACAGGCTGAGATTGCTAAGGTACCCCAGGGAACCAGCTATGACAGAAATTCAATGGCAGCTGCCCACTAAACCCTAAGATGCCTGTAAAAGCTCCTAGCTGTATTTATTTTATTGGAGGATGCGAGCTTGGCTATATTAACATTGAACAGTGAAAGAGAGAATGAGAGAAGACTGGAAGACCACAGAGCTATCCACTCCCCTGTGGCATCCTTTGTTTACAAGGCCTGGGGGGAGGGGGCAGGGGGGACAAAGGGGAGATGGATGGAAAAGGCCTTCTCCTTTCCAGTTCACTTCTTTTAAGGAAAGCAAGTATTACTTGGAGGGATAAAGGTGTTTTCTCTATTTCTGAGTTATGTGATTGTGCTTATACCACATGTAATGCAGAAATAAAAGAGTAGAAGCAAAACAGGTGTAATATTAAGTGAGAAGAAGAAGACAGTGAGTCGAGCACAACCTTTTTATATCCAAGGAACTGTAACATCATCCTGGCTTTTACCATGCCAAAATCAGGAAGAATGAGAAGAGGATTTCTGAAAGAACACTCTTATATTTTGAATTGGTTTTGCAGAGAGTTTTGAAGTCACCCATGCTGCTTAAATGTATTTGCCAGTTTCTACAAAAACAAGAGTAGAGTGCAGGAAGAAAAACTGCTCCTTCAGACCAGAAATTCAGACATTTGCATATGCCAGCAACATGTTGTGACATTCATTGTCATTTTATGTTCTGCAGTGCATATGGAAAATTATATAATCTAAATGTATGATGTATAATCTAAAATGCAACATGCCCATTCAGATTGGCTCTTGTATTTACATAGTTCCAATTCCCATTGACTTTAAGACTGATTCCCTATAGATGTCCCAAAAGTGCTTTTTTGAAAGGCAATTGTACTTTCTTTGTTTTTCCTTTTACTTCTCATCCAAGAAGCTTATTCAGTTCAGAACTGAAGAAGCTTCTCGGATGAGAAGTGAAATGTCTTCAAGGAAAAATAAAGTCCACTTGCCTTTTGAAAAAGCACTTTTGGGACTGGGGCCTATAAATATTGGATTTTATATGAAGACTCTTTCTCAATAGTGGGTGGAGCTAGCCTCCAAGAATGGGTTGACACTGCCCTCTAGCCAATCAGGACTGAGTCTGGAAAAAGTATAAATAGCACCTTGGTGCCTCTTTTGACTCAGTCCGAGCCAAGGACATGTGCCTTTTTCACCTTCAAAAGACAATTTGCTAACATCTCTACCTATAGATAACATCTGGAATCATTAATCGTGAGTGTCCCTGAACGAGCCCCCCAAGTGCCATTGATCTCCACACTTGGGAGAAGGCAGCCATGCCTTCAGGCCGGCTGCTGCTTGCCCCTCCAGCCAAAGGCCCAATATCTTCTGTGTCAGGAAATGTGGCAGAATCTTGCTGGAGATAACTTTCTAAGCAAAAAGATGCCATGTGATGTTGAAAATACACTTTTATCCTCCCTTCTCTAATAATTGCCTTTCTTTTAGATTTCTGAGGTTTCCTTTTGTGTTTATGATGACATAGGAATAGTTTATTGCATTTCAACAGGCTTGTTGTCATGGTGACCAGCAGTTTCTGTGCACTGTAAAAATAACCTGCTTCCTTAATAGATTTCACTTGAGTGAAAATAACCCCTAAAATAGACTGCAATTTACATACTAACTCTTTCAAGAAGATTGAGAGGAGGTTGAATTTCAGCTCACCATGGTGTCATGTGGCAAGTAACTAACTTGGGAATGTCTGACAAACTATACTACACCATCTAGATTCTAGTATTTGTAGACTTTCTGCCCAAACCTTTCATGATGGGGATGACAGATTTCCAGATGGACTTTCAAAACAACAGAAAATAGTATTTTCTGCAAAAGAGAAATTTCTAAACACTACCACTGTGTGTTGTTGGGTACAGACTCATTCACATAGCTACCCTTTCCATGGCCAAAATCTTCTGATTGCAAAGCAGATTTGAAGAACTAATGCTGATTATTTAAGATACCAGGACACTACTGGAATTGTTGTGTCTGCTTCTTTATGAATCTGTAGTGCTTACAGAGAATGAATGCTAGTCACTGCTTATCTTACTATCCAATATAGGAGTGCAGAGATGTCCTAGCCAATCAGTGTTCGTTTGCTGTCAAGTGACAAGTACTGTCCACTCAGCGTGTGGTCCTCAATGGAACTATATCTGTGTAGAGGGAGTATGCAGTGGGGTTACCTCACGTTTCTGTCTTGGGCCCAGTGTTCTTCAACATCTTTATAAATGATCTAGATGAGAGTTTTGAAGGGGCACTCATCAAATTTGAGGATGACACCAAGCTGGGAGGAATTGCTAACACTTTGGAAGATAGACTCAAGATTCAGAAGGATTGTCCAAGATTTGAGCATTGGACCATATCCAACAAGAAGCAATTCAGTGGCGAGATAAGTACGGTCTTGCACCTAGGGGGGGGGGAACCAAGTGCACAGATAAAAAATAGGTGGTACCTTGCTCAACAATAGTGCCTGTGAGAGGGATCTAGATGTCCAAGTGGACCATCACTTAAGTATGAACCAGCAGTGTGCTGCAAATATCAAAAAAGACAATGCAGCCTCAGATGCATCAACAGAGGGATAGCATCAACCAACCAACCAACCAACCAACCAACCAACCAACCAACCAACCAACCAGAATAGAACTGGAAGGGAACTTTGAGGTCTTCTAGTCCAACCCCCTGCTCAAGCAGGAGACCTATACCATTTCAGATAGGTGGCTGTCCAGTCTTTTCTTAAAAACCTCTAGTGATGAAGCACCTACAACTTCTGAAGGCAAGCTGTTCCACTGGTTAATTGTCCTCACTGTTAGGAAGTTTCTCCTTAATTCCAGGTTGCTTCTCTCTTTGGTTAGTTTCCAACCATTGCTTCTTGTCCTGCCCTCTGGTGCTATGTAGAATAATACGACTCCCTCTTCTTTGTGGCAGCCCCTCAAATACTGGAATATCATGTCACCCCTAATTCTTCTTTTCTTTAGACTAGCCAAACTCAAATCCTGCTGCCGTTCTCCATACCTTTGATCATCTTAGTTGCTCTTCTCTGAACTTTTTCCAAGATCTCAACATCTTTCTTTTTGTAGTATGGTGACCAAAATTGATTGCTGTATTCCAGGTGTGGTCTTACTAGGGTTTTATAAAGTGATACTAATACTTCATGTGATCTTGATTCTATGCCTCTGTTTTTGAGCCAGGTCTCACCTAATCTGTATTTATACCTTTGATTTTTCCTGCCTAAATGTAAAACTTTGCTTTTCTCCACATTAAAATTCATTTTGTTGCTTAGGGCCCATTGTTCAAGTTTGTTAAGATCTTTTGGGATCCTGGGCTTGTTTTCTGGAGTGTTGTCTATTCCTGCCAGTTTAGTGTCATCTGCAGATTTGATGAGTTCTCCTTTTATTCCCTCATCTAAATCATTTATGAAGATATTGAAGAGTACTGGGCCTAAGATAGAGCCTTGTGATACCCCACTACTTACTTCTCTCCATGTGGATGTAATACCATTAAGGACTACTCGTTGAGTACAGTTTGTCAGCCAGCTACAAATCCATCTGGTGGTGATCTTGTCTATTCCACATTTTTCTAGCTTACCAAGAAGTAGGTTCTGGTCTACTTTGTCAAATGCCTTACTGAAAACTAAGTATATTATGTCCACAGCATTTCACTGGTCTACTAATTTAGTCACTTTATCAAAGAATGAAATAAGATTGGTTTGGCATGATCTGTTTTTAACAAACCCATGCTGGCTACTAGTTATAACTTTATTTGCTTCTAGTTGTTTAAGTGATTGTCCACTAGGACTCCAAGGTTCCTCTCCCAGTTACTGTTTTTGAGCCAGGTTTCGCCTAATCTGTACTTGTACCTTTGATTTTTCCTGTCTAGGTGTAAAATCTTGCTTTTTTCCACATTAAATTTCATGTTGTTGGAAAGGGCCCATAGTTCAAGTCTGTTAAGATTTTTTTAGATCCTGAGCTTGTCAAGATCATGAGAAGTTATTGAATCACTTTGTACTACATTAGTATGGCCACACTTGAAATACTGTGTTCAATTTTGGTCAACACAATATGAAAAAGATGTTGAGCCCTAGAAAATATGCAAAGAACAGTGATAAAGGATCTAGATGCCAGATCAAATGATGAATGGCTTAGGGGACTTAGCCTAATGAAGAGAAGGGTTAGGGAGATTTAATAGTGGTCTTCCAATATTTGAGGGGCTGTCACAGGGAAGAGGGTGTTGATTTACTCTCCACAGAACCTCAGGGCATGACAAGAAGCAATGAGTGGAAGCGCATTAGAAGGAGATCCAACCTGGAAATAAGGAGGAATTTCCTGACAGTGAGGATATTAATCAATGGAACAGGTTGCCTTCTGGAGTTGTGGGACTTCCATTTCTGGGGGTTTTCAAGAAAACATTGGACAACCACATGTCCAGGATTGTACCTGGACTACCTTGCTACCTTGGGCAGGGGATTAGACTAAATGACCTCCAAGGTACCTTTCAGCCCTATGATTCTATAGGAAAGGCTGTTCCCAATCACCCTAAAAAACTAACAGAGAAGTTAGGCACATTTCTTGTTCCCTTCAAGATAGAAAGTATGGATACTTAGAATTGTGAACTGTCAGTAATAATTGAAAGGTCAGATTGATGAAACTTGCTACAATGAGGCAGTTTTCATGACTTCATGACACGTTGATGGATACTATAGTATAAAGTTGCACCTTTAATGAGCCAAGATGGTGCAGTGGTTAAATGCAGCATTGCAGGCTACTGCTAGTTCAGCTGTTCAGCTGTTCAAATCTCACTGGCTCAAGGTTGACTCAGCCTTCCATCCTTCTGAGGTCGGTAAAATGAGGACACAGATTGTTGGGGGCAATATGCTGAACTCTGTAAACTGCTTAGAGAGGGCTGTAAAGCACTATGAAGCGGTATATAAGTCTAAGTGCTATTGCTATTGCTATTAATCACAATCTTATTACTTCAATTCTTAATGTTTGCTTCACAGAGGCCTGTCACATGTGCCTACTGTAGTTTGCCTTGGAAGAAAGCATCTACAGCAAGCAGAAATTTAAATCAGAAGGGGGATGGATGTCTGTATGCTTTCAATGCAGCCTGAAAGACACAAATGTCATCTGCAGTAGTAATATTTTCCAGAGGAAGATGAAAAAGAGGTAAATGGAGTCCTTGGTGCTCTCTTAGCTTGGTTATTTGCTTATAGTGTTTCATTATTTGACTGAGTAACACATAGTGTCATCAGTAACCAAGCTCAGAGAGCATTAAGGACTGAGTTCAACCCTGCACTACATATACTATTTTCTATTGGAAAAGGTGGGTGTTTGAAGTATGGTGTTGAATTGCTGCACAAGAAATACCAGTTGCCAAAGGGATGGAGAATGGGCGTTGGTACTCACCTGATACGCCCCTTCTCGTAGGGTGGAGCCAACATCCAAGTATGGGATGACACCAGCCAGCCAATGAGGACTGAGTCTGTTTTGATTTTTATCTCTGTCCTTGCCTCTAGAACCCCCTCTTCAGCGAAGAACGAGAACAGACCCAACATGTGTGATCCTGAACTCCAGTCAAAAAGAACAACTACAACTGTAATACTGGAAACTATGGAATCTAATAACTGAACAGAACCACCAAACGCAAGTCCCAAACAGGTTGCCGACGACCAGAACGATCGTGGGCAGGATTGGATGTTGGCTACACCCAACGAGAAGGGGCGTATCAGGTGAGTACCAATGCCCATTCTCCATAGTGGGTGGAGCCAACATCCAAGTATGGGACATACCAAAGCCATGTGAACTAGGGAGGGCTAATATGGTCATCCTGAGCCCCTGGTTGGACTGCCTGTTGGAGGACCTGACGGCCAAATGCGGCATCGTGCGAGGCGAACTCGTCAATCCAGTAATGCTGAATAAAGGGCGTTGGTGATGACCAGGGTGCGGTCCTGCAAAGGTCGTCGATGAAGGCCTGTGTGGCCCATGCTGCTGACATAGCCGCACTCCTGGTAGAGTGGGCTGTCACCCTCCGTGGCCTGGCCCAGCCCTGCAGGTCATAAACCTGGATGATGACGCTCCGCAGCCACCTGCCAATGGTAGAGGAGGAGATCTTGCTGCCGGAGTTGTTGGGCTGAAAGGAGACAAGGAGAGCCTCCATCCGCCAGTGCCTGCCCGTGCAGTCGATGTAGACCTTCAAGGTTCGATGCACATCCAGGGCGTGCCCCTGACCGGCCGAGGAGCGAGAATGCCTGCGAGGAAAGGCGGGAAGCAGCAACTCCTGTGTCCTATGGAAAACGGAGTTAATCTTGGGCACAAAGGTAGGGTCCAACCTGAGAACCACGCAATCGGGGTGGAACACACATAGAGTAGATCGAACTGAGACGGCGACAAGCTCTGAAATCCTCCTGGCGGACGTGATGGCCACCAGGAACACCACCTTCAAGGAGAGATGATGCAGGGACGCATCCTGTAATGGCTCGTATGGAGCCCCCATCAGGGAGGCTAGCACCAGGGACAGGTCCCAGGTGGGGTAGCAATGCAGCACAGGCAGGGAGAGGTTTGCCACCCCTCGGAGGAACATGCGCACCGTGGGGTGGGGTGACAATGGCCCTGAAGACCCGGCCGCGAGCATGGACAGAAGGGCAGCCACTTGGTGTCATAGGATGTTGGGTGACAACACCTTGGTGAGGCCCACCTGAAGAAACTCGAGAACCTGAGGTATGGAGAGATTGACGGGGAGATGTCCCCCTGGGCACAACAGGCACAGAACGCCCTCTGGACCATGGGCAGGCGCCTGGATGCCAGAAGGGTGGCAATGACATCCTCTGACATGGCCCGGCACCTCAGGGTGCCCCGCTCAACTGCCAGGTGGTCAGTTGGAGCCACCCCGGGTCAGGGTGGGACACCGATCCCTGACACAAGGAACACCCAGTCATCGGGATCTGCCAAGGCGGTTTTGTGGCTTGCTCGTGTCCCGTGCAGCTGGTCGAGGATCTGGAGGCCCTAGAGCCACCTGTGGTGACAAAAAACCTGGGAGGATGAGACAAGAAGTCAAGTAACAACCCAAACTTTATTGTATCCCTGACCCATGAATCTGAGGAGGTGTTCTCCCAGGTTGCAGCAAACAGAGCCAGCCTGCCTCCAATGGTGGGTCAGGGGCATCCTCACTTACGCCTGTAAGGGCGCCCCCCCTTGAAAAGGCCATTTGAATGGGCGCCCCCAGCTGGGCCTGTCCTGGGGGGCCCGATACCTACCCCCCATAGCTTGAGGAAGGCCTGGAATAGGCAGGCGGCTGGTCAGGTGGCCGGAAGGGTCATCTGGGGAATGAAAAGGGCCAGTAGGACCCCTTGCTGGTGAAGGTGGACAGCATCTTTTGCTTGTTCCATGACTGCACCAGTATGGGGTCGAGGGCCTCCCTTGTAGGGAGATCCGGCCAACCACCATTTATGCCGCGCATCGGCATGCCAGCCGTGTAGCCATTGCAGCCTCCGTGCCACCAGGGAGGAGCCCAATGCTCGAGCTGCAAATCTCGCCGTCTGCAGTGTGGCATCTGCTGAGAACTGCGCTGCAGCGAGGAGCTTGTTGAGGTCCTGGTGGCCACGGGGGTCCATGGGTGGGAGCCTCTCCTGAACTAGGCGGAGCCACTTTAGGGAGGAACGGGACACGAAGGACACCATCATGGCTGATCTGATGGCCCAAGGGGCCGCCTGGTCGGCCTTTTTTAGGACCTGCTCCGAGCAGCGCTCCTCCGGTTTCAGCAACTCTGCTGGGTCCCTCAGCATTGTGGCCAAGGTGTATAGGGCGGACACTGGTGCATCAACCTCGGGTACCTGGAGGTTGAGGTCCAACTCCTGGGCCATATTGAAGAAATGCTTGTCAGCGGCCGAGGGAGCCGGCCCCATCCCAGGTGTGGCCCATTGACGGGTGACAGCTTCTACAAACATGGGCAGGGTTGGAAACAGCTTGACCTGTGCTGTGGCCTCTGTAAAGGGCGGATCAATGGCTCCCATACCACTAGAGCTGGGGGCCGATGGGGCTCCCAAGTTGGCCGTGGCCCAGGCTTTAAATAAAAGGGAGCTAAAAAGGCCGGGTTCAAATAGAAGTGATGTAGTGGGGGGTCCGGAGCGAGCCCCTCATCATCGGACAAGTCGGGATCCCCTTGGTCCTCTGCCCTGGACCCATGTGAATGAGAGTCCTGCAAATGGTCAGGGGAGTAGCGACCCCGTGACCAATCAGAGGGGACCTCTTGAGCCCACGAATAGTTGTTGGCCTGGGAGGAGGTCGGGGTAGGGCAATGGGGTGTCACTTGACCCAACTAGCACATGCCTGCCTCGATCCCCTGCTTGATGGCTTGGCTGATCACCATTTGCATGTTGGGATCAGGAGAGGGACCCTGGTAGACATCACGGAGGCCCGCCACCATAGGCGTGAATGTGGCCATGGGCGGCTGTCTAGCAGATGGGCAGGCCGAATTGGAGCAATGGTCTTGCTTGCCCTGTCCCCAGGGGTCCCCATCTCTAATGAGAAGGCCAGGGCTGTCCAAGAATAGGGAGTGGCGGGGCCTAGGACCTGCAGTTGTGCAGCTGGAGTCCACAGAATCTGCATTGCCACTGGCATGACGGAGGGGGGAGCTGGATCTGCCCCTGGTAGCCCTTGATCCCCCCCTTTTACTGCCCTTATCCCTGTGGGCCACCTCACTTTCAGAGGATTTGCCCTTGGAGGTGGACTGCTTTTCTGTGGAGGACCTAGAATGGGCCCTGTCCCTTGAGGAGCCAGGGGCCTCCAAGTCCACTTCAGACCTGGGTGGGTATCTGGACTTGCTGGATTTCTTGGAGGCCCTGGTCTTGGCTGCCTTGTCCTGTGCCTTATCTGCCATAGTGTTGCTGGGCAAGCCTTTATTGTGCTAGGCAGAGAATGTAAAGAAAAAAAGGCACTTAAAATGGCCCCCAAGGGTGAAGCCAGACAATGGAGGCAAGGTATGGGCAAATGCCCTTAATCAAAATGGTGGCCATGATCAGACACAGTGAGGTCTTCTAGTCTCTCAACGATGCCCACACCTAAAATGGCCGCCGCTGTTGCTGGGCAGGTTTTTTTCGGCTCAGAAATGGCCGTTGAACTGCCTGGGGCCTGCCGGCTTGCATGAGGACAGCAAAAACAATCAGTGGGCTTGTTCCCAGTCTGCACTCACTCCACGGGCCTGGCTCAGCCTCCAGAGCCTCAAACAATCAAATTTTATTGTCAGAGCTGATCTCAGGCTTCGCGCATGCGCAGGCAACCTCCGGCAGCGGTTTTCCGCTTTTGGAGACCTACGGCTCCTACTGGTCCTGAAAGGTTGCTATCTGCTGCCTGGATCCACTCGAGCGTACAAGCTCCTGTGGATTTAGTCGTCCCTGAAGCCCCTGAGGCGAGGGAAGAGGTCGTCTGGTAGTTAAAGGGCAGCAAAGCTGCCAGCGAACTCACAAGGACCGGAACACAAGGTAGATGACAGGAGGGAATTCGAAGGGTGCAGCCAGGTCAGGCTGGTCCCGGAGAAGGTTTGGGGGGGGGAGATAGGGGGGTGGAGAGCCCCAGGATCCCCTCAGTGGGTTGGAAAAGAATGGGGAGCTCCCTCAGATATCAATAGCCTCCTCTGCGCTGTCACCAGAGAACTGGAAAGGGGAAAAAACTCACTACTTCGACTGGAGAATTATTATGCAATGTCCAAGTATGGAATCACACATGTCCTGTCCTGACCGAGGACTGAGTTGAAGAGGGGGTTCTAGAGGTGAGGACAGAGATAAAAATCAAAACAGACTCAGTCCTCATTGGCTGGCTGGACGGTGTCATCCCATACTTGGATGTTGGCTCCACCCACTATGGAGAATGTTTAGATCCTTCAGATGAAGACAAATGGCCAGGCAATGCCTATGTTCAGTTTTCATGCCAAAACAACCATGTATGACCAGAAATGAGCCACAGAAACTCTTATACTCATGTAGTGTCTTCCCCTCTTTTACTTATACTTTCTCTTTTATTTAATTATGATTCATTATGTTTTGATTAGGAAATCAGAAAAACATCTCAGAGGAAAGCAATGGCAAACAATTTCCCACTCTGTTGCCAACTGAACAGAATCCAGCTTGACTTGTAGACCTTGCCATTTTTAGCACATCATCTGGAGATAACACAAGGGATACAAAATAAGCCCACTATCTAGTTATTCTCAAGCAAAATAGTTTAAGACCTTTCCACATTGACTCTCTTTTGGTGGAGAACACTCTTCATCCTTTAAAAATTATTTGTAGTTTTTTTTAATGGAAAATTTGATGAAACAAAGAGTATTTGAATGAATGTAAAACTGACACAAATCTTAAGATTTAAGATGAATATATATACTGTATTTCCTCGATGCTAATTTTGTTTAATTTAAAATAATCCAATTTAAATACTGGCTTATGAAGTTGTCTTCATTCTGAGAAATTTGTTATCACAGCAGAGAAAATGCACACATTAGAAAGTCTGCCTGACTTTGCTTTTTTATTCACCTTTCTGCAACAATCATAAATGCAAGGACTGGCTGTAAGTTACTTGTTGTAAGCACTGTTGTAACTTCAAACAAATGCTTTTAAGTTAACAACTACTTGCACATAGAATGCAGAATTAATAAACAACTAATAAATTCTGACTAGATAAAGGTAAGAAAGAATCTGAATGGACAAGTTGTAACTCTATTGCCATTGGTTTAAATATGCTGGCTCAGATCTAATGCACAAGGACTGAAAGATGTACTACACAATACTTATTATTTCTCCTAAAGTTATGCTAAGGGCATTTCCACACAAAGACTCTGCAACAATTCAAAATCATCTCTAGATGCCAGTGTTCTCACAGTGTTGAAGAAGTCTGGCAGTTGAGCTAATGCTTCTAAGCTTCATTCACTCTAGTACAGGGGTCCCCAACCTTTTGGACCCCAGGGACCACCAAGGTCATAATTTTAAATCCCGCAGACCACTAAATTCATAATTTTAAATCCCACGGACCCTAATTCATAATTTTTTTAAAAAAAATTTAATTACATAAAAACATAACAAAACATACAAACATATAGTGTTAGGAAACTTTGTTCCTATCATTATTACAGTTGGAGATCGGTTCATCAAAATTCATATACATATTATTTATACACGTACATATATAAATGTTATTGTTTTCTGCTCTTCTATATATACACATTTATTTTCTGTTCCTTTTTGTTTTATTTATTTACATCTATATATAGCTACTGTGTTTTCCCGAAAATAAGACAGGGGCTTATATTTTTTTGACCCCCCCAAAAATGCCCCTGGCCTTATTTTCAGGGGATGGCTTATTATTTTCGGGGTGTGGGCAGGGCGCCAGACATACCACTTACTGAAGTTTGGCAGCTCCGTGGTCTCTCGGCTAGTCTGTTTAGGGAAAAAACCTTGCATATTTGCAGAAACTCTTCTCGCGAGGCAAGCAATTAACAAGTTCTGGCAGCCAGAAGAGTTTCTGTACTATGCAAAGTTTTTTTTCCTAAACAGACTAGCCGAGAGATCACAGAGCTGCAAAACTCCAGTACCGGTAAGTGGGGCGTCTCGCAGTGGGGCGGAGTTTGGGGGTTTCAGGTGGGGGATGGGGCGGGGCAGGCCACGAGACGCACCTCTTACCTCCGCAGATATCCCAATCTCTCTGACAACCTCCCCCTCCTCCTGCACGGTCCTAAACCTCCCCCCCCCCGCTTCTGACGTGTAAACCTACTGGCTCCGAATCCAAAGCGGGGCTGTTGCCTTCTTCTCAGCTCCGCTTCTTCATTTCTGGGCACCCAGATCCAACCTCCATTCCCATTTGCCAAGGCAAACAAGCATGGAAGCAGGAGCTTGGGCTGCCCCCCCCTTGCCAGCCCGAAGGAAGGGAGGAGGAGGGGGCAAAGGAAACCGTGGGCCTTGTCCTTCCCCTCCTCTCCTCCCCTCCCTCGCAACTTTTCAGGGCGGGTGGGGGGGAAGATTGAGAGGCTCTTGCCAGTCCGAGTGCCAAGGCACTGATTGCGGCGGCGCTGGGCGAGGGTGCGAGCTCTGCTGGTCTGCCCGTCCCCTCGCTTGGATTAGCCGAGCCTTTTGGCACACGCCTGGAGTTTGGCAGCTCCGTCATCTCTCATCTATTCTGTTTAGGAAAAAAACCTTGCATAGTGCAGAAACTCTTCTCGCTGTGAGAAGTTGTTAATCGCTCGCCTCGCAAGAAGAGTTTCTGTAGTATGCAAGGGTTTTTTCCTAAACAGACTAGCCGAGAGACCCCGGAGCTGTCAAACTCCAGTAAGTGGCATGTCTCATGGTGGGGCGGAGTTTGGGGGTTTCGGGCGGGGGGTGGGGCGGCCCGTGCCGGCGAGCGAGCGAGGCAGCGGTGGAAGGCAGATCCAAACGGGTGGGCACGGGCCGGCGAGTGAGCGAAGAAGGCAGCAGCGGAAGGCAGAGCCGAAGGGGCGGTGACAGAGATGGGCTGGATGCGCCCGTCTGCTGCTCAAGCCCTGCACTTGTGGGCTCACTGTACCCAACCGGCCTCGGAGACAGGAGACAGCCCCTCTGCCGAGAGAAAGGGGGCGTGTTTGAGACAAGCATGTGCCGGGCTGCTTCTGCTGCTGAGCCCAGGTGGAAGTTTGGCTTCTAGCCGGGCTCAGGCGAGGAACCAGTGGCTGTTTGCAGGGGATTCCAATGCCACTCTTTTGGCCAGGAGAGAGAGAGAGAGAGAGAGAACAAGAGAGAGGCGGCTATGCGCACCCCCGTGGGACTGCTCTGGGCTGCCTTTGGCAGCATTTTGAAACTCGCTCCTGCTGGCAGCGATGCAGGGATCGATGCTTGCCTCCTCTTCCTCACGCATTTTAAATTGCCGTAGGCAGAGCCCAGAGGAGCCGAGCTAGTCCCGCGGGGTGTGCGCACACCCGCCCCCCCTCTCTCTCTCCCTCTCCCTCTCTCTCTCTCTCTCTCTCTCTCTCTCTCTCTCTCTCTCTCTCTCTCTCTCTCTCTCTCTCTCCTGGCCAAAAGAGTGCCACTGCAAAAAGAGCGGCTCCCGGCATACCCCCCTTTCCCCGGAAGTAGTTTCGGGGGCTTATAATCGGGTTTTTTTTTGGCATTTTTCAACGCATGTCCCGAAAAGCCCTATGGGGCTTATTTTTGGGACATGTCTTATTTTCAGGAAAACATGGTAATATTTAATATTTACACATTTTATACTTTATTATCCTTATTCTTTAACCATTCATATAATCTGTTCCGTATTAAATAATATTCGGATTTTTCTTTATTTTGTAACTCCTTGGTCATTTTATTTTCTCTTTTACATAAGTTGCTAATCCATTTTTTTTGTTCATGTGTATACTTGTGTATACTTTCCCTAATTTTTTATTTTCCAATAGTTTATTGTGCTCTTTTTAAATATAAACTTCCTGGAGTAGTATTACAGCTGTGGCTAGGGGGGCTTTTGCACAGGTTCGCCTGGTGCACCAATTGTGACCATACTTGGAGAAGGAGGCTCTACTCACGGTCACTCATGCCCTTGTCACCTCCCGATTGGACTACTGCAATGCACTCTACTTGGGGCTACCCTTGAAGAGTATCCAGAGACTTCAGTTGGTGCAAAATGCGGCTGTGCGTACTGTGGTGGGTGTGCCAAGATACACCCACGTAACACCCATACTCCGCCAGCTGCATTGGCTGCCCATTGGTCTCTGGGTACAATTCAAGGTGTTGATCATCATCTTTAAAGCCCTACATGGCTTAGGACCAGGTTACCTCCGGGACCGCATTCTGCCTCACACTTCCCTCCGACCGGTTAGGTCCCACAGAGTGGGTCTCTTCCAGGTCCTGTCAGCCAAACAATGCCGACTGGCGGGTCCTAGGGGGAGGGCCTTCTCTGTGGGGGTCCCGTGCTCTGGAACCAACTTCCCCCAGAGATCCGAATTATCCCCACCATGCTGGCCTTCCGGAAAGCCATTAAGACATGGCTCATCCTGCAGGCAGGGGTCTGAGACAATTTTACATCCGAGATCTCCCCCTGTATGTATGTTGTTGGAAGTCTTTTTTTTTTACTTTTTAAAACTGTTTTTATATAAGTTTATTGTTTAGTGTTCTCTTAAAATGTTGTACGCCGCCCTGAGTCCTTAGGGAGTAGGGCGGCATAGAAGAACCTAATAATAAACAATAAATAAATAAATAAATAAATAAATAAATAAATAAATAAATAAATAAATAAATTACGTCTAAATCCAATTTCTTTAATTTTGTAAAGATTTTTTTCCTTTTATTTAGAGCATTAAGTCCATTAATATTAATCGAGATTAGTTTAATTTCTTCTCCCATTCATATTCAAGTTACCATATTTTTCGGAGTATAAGACGCACCTTTTTACCCCTCAAAACAGGGTTAAAAACTGGGTGCGTCTTATACACTGAATGTTGAATTGGGGGGAGGGGGGAGTTGGTGCGATGGCGGCAACGGCGACAATGGCGACAATGGGTGGCAACAGACAGCTGATTGGCAGTATTCCATGAGACTGTTCCTCTGCCTGAGGAAGAGCTGCCGTCACCATTCCTGCCGAAGCCTGTGAGGAGCTGCTGCCGTCGTTGCTGGCTGCCGCCAAACTGCGTGAGAAGCTGCTGCCACCATTGCTGGCCACCGCTGGCCAAAGCCTGCACCTGAGGAGCTGCCTCCGCTGCTGCTGCCCGAAGCGAGCCGCCTGACAGGTTTGAAGACCGACTTCCAAGTTTGAAGATCCCTGAGTCACTGGCTCTCCCAAGCAAGCTCTCCACCATCCTGAAATTGCACCACACCGGAAAACTACCCTGCGCGGCAGGGTTCCAGGATGGTGGAGAGCTTGCTTGCTTGGTTTCTGGCCGAATCTATTGCAGCAACTCTTCCATTGCTGGGGCACCACTTCGCCCCTTTTTCTGGATTGTCAGGTGGACTGCAACTTCACTTCCGCCTGGGAAAGAGCATCCGGGCTTTTCCCCGTGGTGCAGGTGCTGGTGTGTCACGGCTCTTGGGCACTTGCTGCTTGTGCCTCTGAAGCTACAGAGCCCTGCAGTCAGGTAGAGAGCGCCGAGCCACAGGTCGGCTTCGCTGCCCTTTCATCTCTGCCTCCCGCCCCTGCCTCCGCCCCCACCTGTCAAGATGAGAATAACTCTCATCAGAGGCAAAAATAAATCTTTACCTGGAACTCTGACATTAGAAAAGAAACCACAGTTTAAAGTTCTAAGTAGAAAATATTTATTTCGGTACAAAAACAATAAATCTCATTAATCACATCTTTGCTATAAAAAACACGTCTTGCTTCTACAGAAGCTGAAACAGAAGGACGGATCAAAGAAAGGAATGTACACATGCGTACTAGGAACATATTAATCACGTGCTCAGGAATAAACCATTATATTTGATAGGGCTGCAGCTCCCTGCATATACATGTAACAGGCAATATAATCACTACGTGACACCGCCTCCCTCACTTGCTGGCTGGCTCGGGCTGCTTGTCCTCCGCCTGCCCTTTCCGCATCCTTCAAATGGGGGATGCAGGCGAAGGCGACATGTGGGAATCCCCCTCAGGAACAGCCACCCGGCCAGGCTGAAGGACAGTGACGTGGGAAACGGGAGGAAATCTGAGCAGTTGATGAGAGTGAAAATGTGACTTCCATGTGAAATAAAGAGGCTTTGGCACAGAGCTGCTTCCCTTCTAACTTCTCTGATCATTTCCCATCTGGACATTTATTCTATGATTTTTATACAAGTCTCATCCAGAAAGTTCTAAGTTTGAAGACCCCTGAGTCAGGAGTTAGGGGTGCAAGAGTCTTCAAACCTGGCAAGTTTAAGACTTGTGAACTTCAACTCCCATTCCTGAGTTAGCATGACTGGAGGAGGAATTCTGGGAGTTGAAGTTCACAAGTCTAAAAGCTGTCAAGTTTGAAGTTTGTAAAAAGTGTACATGGTTGTAAAAAGTGTACATGGTTGTAAAAAGTATTCTGCTATACTGTTATTTTATTAAATAATATATTACTACACCATTTGGTTCAGAATACTTTTTTTCCTTGTTTTCCTTCTCTAAAATCTAGGTGTGTCCTATACTCCGAAAAATACGGTACTTCCTTGTAACCCTAGCTTCTCTTACTACCTCTTGTATTTTTTCCTCTTCTCTTTCTTTCTGTCTTTCTTCTGTGATTTCTACTTCTTTTTGTCTCTTGTTCTTTACCCCTTCTCTTTTGTTCTCTCTCTGGAAATATTTTTCATAAAAGTCCTGTGCTTTCTCCACTGAATCTATTTTTTTTATCCTGCCATGTTATTAGAATCCCCTCTGGTAATAGCCATCTAAATGGTTCATTATGTTTTATAAGTTGTGTTGTAAGGAAGTAATATTGCTGTCTTGTATTTCTAATTCTTTTTGGTATTTGTTTTAGAACTATTATCTCTCTTACCATATAAGTAAATGTTTCCTCTTTTGTTTTTGTTTTAGAATATTATCCATGGTTGTTGTTCTTAAAAATTTTATGTGCAATTCTTTCGGTAATTTATTCCTTCTTGCATACATAGTATGCACTCGATAAGCTTCATCTATCTCTTGAATCATCTCCTGTTTGTCAATTTGCAATATTACTGCCAGAATTTCTGCTATTTTTTCCCTTATGTTTTCATCCTTTCCTTCTTGTATATTTTGAAATCGCAACTGAAAACTTGCCCTTTCCCATTCTAAATATATAATCGATTGTTCAATTTCTTTATTGGCTGATAGTACTTTTTGTTCAATATTCTCTACCTTAGTTTCTATTTGCTCCACTTTCGCTTCTACTGTTTTTATTTTGCGTTTATTTTCTATTATTTTATTTTGAATTTTCTCAATTTTACCATTCATATTTTTACCTCCTCTTTCATCTCTCCCATCTCTATTTTTATTTCTATATGATGTGCTTTTGTTTCTTCATGATTATTAGCAATAGTTTCCTGTGTTTTATTTATAGATTCTTGCGATGTAACCATAGTTTCTTGAATACTCTGTAATATTACTTGCATGCTTTGCATATTAACTGTTGAGCTATCCTTCTCTTTTTCAACTTCTATCATTGTTTCTTTTGTTTTTTTGTACAGGTAAAGATGTAACTGGGTTTAATATTGTTTTTTCCCCTAATCTGGTCAACACATTTGAAGTAGTCATTTTTATCTTATACACAAATTTACACAAATTTTCAATTATCACTATTATCACTATTATCAGTTATCACTATTTCTCTAACAGTTACTTTTCTTATAGTCTATAAAGTATACTACTATTGATTTTAACTTTAACTTTAACTATTATTATTTAAGTTTACAATTCCAAAATTATTCAGTCTATTGTAGTTTTCCTTAAATCTATAAGATTTGTTAACGAAATATCATGTATTTGTAGCAATAATCCAAAAATGTATAAAGAAAATATTGATTAACAATAGTACCAGATAAGAGAAAGTTTAGTACTTATTGATGTTTTCTTAGTTATATTTAGTCCAGAGTTCATTAAGAATTTGCTTAGTCACTGCTCAGTCCTATTTGTACTTGTCCTGTTTCCAATCCAGTTTTTTTAATATCTTCTTCTCTCAATACATCTACTGTCTTTTAGCTCTCTCTTTTTTGTAGTCCAAATAAAATCCAATATTCAAATGTCCAAATAATCTCCAGTCCAAATCTTTAAATTTCTCTGATGTTTAAAGTCCTTGTTTCTGTGGTTTCTCCTTTCGTATTCCAATCACACTTTCACTTAGCAGATCCTCAGTTCTTTGTTATTTGAATTAATCTTTTCCTCTAGTTCGTACACTTTCAATTTAAGTTCAAATAAGTAACTGTTTCCAACTCTAGTAACAAACAGAAATCCAAAGGAGAAATTTCTTCTTACCAAAGCAACACTTTCATTTCCTCTGCTTCTCCTTCTCTTCTGGTTACTGTTAATTCCTGTATAATTTCGGCGTTCTCTCTTTAACAGCTGCTTGTTCTATTTTCAACACTTCAAAATATTCACCATTTAAATCCTTTTTGTTCAATTTGTCAGATTTGCGATCTTTTGAGCTTTGTAAAGTAATCCAATCCGATCTTCACTGTTAAATCCTTCTTCACTTCCTGCTATGTGGGCACAATTTTTAAATATTGTGTTTTTAATTTTTATATCTGTTTTTTTAAATGTAATATTTATGAATTGGTGTCTTGTATTTTCTCTGTTGTACGCCGCCCTGAGTCCTTTGGGAGTTGGGTGGCATATAAGAACACCATAATAAATAAATAAATAAATTGCTATAAACCTGTCAAAAGGACAGGATTTTCTCCGCTTGGTTTTGGAAGCTTCTCCTGAGTGATCGGGTGTCTGCTTCACACCCGAACACTCTTTGGAGTGTCCTCCACCATATCACAGATCTTTCCACGATCTGTGATGCTCAAAAGAGCACCCAAATGGAGAAAAACGTGCTGGGGGTCCGGGAGTTGTCCCCTTCAGCACGTTATCGCTCTAGCCGATCCCACCGGAAGTCCCCTAATTCATAATTTTAAGTCCCGCAGACCACTAATATGGATTTTTTTAAAAAGATAAATACATTTGTAAAATAATGATCAGAGAACTTCCATTTTATTAATATGAAATGCACCTATTTAATATAACAATATTATAAATGCTTATTTAATTATAATAAAATCGTAAATGCTCCTTTAATCATAACAAAATCTTTAAAGGTTGTTTAATTGTAACAATATTATTAAAGTTAGTGTAATTATTACAAAATAATTGAAGCTTATTTGACGGTGGCTTGCTGAAGTTGTTGGGAAAGTCAGTCCCATATTCCAGAGCTGTAGCTGTAATCCCTCCCCTCCCCTCCTCTCTCCTCCCCTCCCTTCCCCCCTTTCCTTTCCTTTCCTCTTCTTCCTTTCCTTTCCTTCTTCTTTCCTTTCCTTTCCTTTCCCTCTCTTTCCTTTCCTTTCCTCTTCTTTTCTTCTTGCCTCTTCTTTCATTCCTTTCCTTTCCTCTTCCTTCTTTCCTCTCCTTTCCTTTCCTCTTCTTCCTTTCCTTTCCTTCTTCTTTCCTCTCCTTTCCTTCTCTTTCCTTTCCTCTTCTATCCTTCTTTCCTCTCCTTTCCTCTCCTTTCCTCTCCTTTCCTTCATTCCTTCTTCTTTCCTTCTCTTCTCTTTCCTTTCCTTTCCTCTTCTTTCCTTCTTTCCTCTCCTTTCCTCTTCTTCCTTTCCTTTCCTTCTTTCCTTTCCTTCTCTTTCCTTCTCTTTCCTTTCCTTCCCTTCCCTTCCCTTCTTTCCTTTCTTTTCCTTTTCCTGCACCTGGGTGGAGGAGCTGCTCTGGTAAGACCAAAGGGCCCGTCCTGTGACTACCACAGCTCTGAAATATGGGACTGGCCTGTGGTGGGGCTGTAAATCTCCACCATAGGGGGTGGCATGTGCAATGTGCAACTTTACACATTGGTGAAATGTGCAAAAAGGAGCACAGCCCTCGCCGGCTGGAATGAAATAATGGTGCTGTTGTGGCAGGCAGGCACAAGCGGGCTGAAGCGGAGGTTGCAATGCTGGAAGTTGTGGGAGCGAAGCACTACTTGCATTTGCATGGCATCAGCATTCCATCTCGGTGTATTTGTGCCAGCCAGTGGCGCAAGGCAGCCCTCGTCTCCTGTCGCTTGGGACTCAGAGAGGTAAACGGCGTCCGGTCCGGGGAGCAGCCAGAGTTTGCTGTCCATTGCAGATGCTAGCTCGGCCACCTGCAAACTCTCATCTCTTGAGAAGCGCTCACTGAAGCGGCACAGGAAACTTTGGCCGGGCTCCTCGAGAGACGAGAGTTTGCAGGGGGCCGAGCCAGCATCCGCAATGGACAGCAAACTCTGGCTGCTCCCCAGACCAGATGCCATTTACCGCTCTGAGTCCCAAGCGACAGGAGACGAGGGCTGCCTTGCGCCACCGGCTGGCGCAAATATACTGAGGCGGAATGCTGATGCCTTGCAAATGCTGATGCTGCACTACAACAGAGAGAAGCAGCCAGAGAGAATCTAGCAGGCACTTTCTCTTGGGCCTCCCATCTGGAGGCCTCGCAGGAGAGGTGTAGGCCAGAAAGGCAGCTGAACCTCCCCCACAGACTCCCATTCAGCTGAGCACGGTGAGTTCTTGGTATTACCTTCCTGTTCCAGCCCGTGTGGCTTGCACCACTATACTCAAGATGAGGTTTGCGCTCGGCCTTAAAAGTGGGGGCTGGCATGTCGGCGGGGTGATGTTGGGTGGTGCAGCCTTGTGTTCCTGCATGTGGACTGGATTAATTGCTCTCGGCCATATCCAGCCCAGGGGTCAAGATTTCTCCAAGGACCACCAAAATTTCCTCGTGGACCACCAGTGGTCTACAGATCACAGGTTGGTGACCTGTGCTCCAGTAGGTCCTTCAAGAGGAATTCCTTAGCAGGGATGACATTGGCAAGAGTTCTTGTCATCTCTTCAACCGGAGCCCAGCACATCAGGCTAGTTAGAGTTTTAAATTTATTTTCTTTTTATTTGGCATGGAGTGAGGGAATTTATTGCCATGGAGTAGTAATAGTGGTTATGTGAAAGTGCCCTTAACTATGAGTTCCAGTTATTGGAGCCTTTAAAAAAAGGCTTTTTGTTTAGAACATATCACTTCCTATTCTGACTTCAGTCACTGCTGCATCTGTAACTATGTTGGGAAAAATAGTTATAAAATTGATGATGGGATACCATCAGAGGTGGGTTCCTCCTGGTTCGGACCAGTTCACCTGAACTGGTAGCAAACCACTGGTGATGTCACGATGATGTTACGGAACCAGTTCAGTCGGTGCCGGTCCGTGGATGCCACCATCTTTTTAATAAAAAAATTTTGATATTTTTTTAGGGATTTTTTTTTAAATTTTTTCCAGGTTTTTTTCTTCTGTGCATGCGCAGAAAGCGGGTTTCTGGCACTGCGCATGCATCACCATCTTGCTTTTCTCTCTCTTTTTGGAATTTTTTTTATTTTTTGGCATTGCACATGCACGCACGCGGCGCAGGAGGAAGCAAACCGACAGCAAGGTAAGTTAGAACCCACCCCTGGATACCATGTGAACTTCTCAGCTCTTAATGGATGTTTAGTGTGAATAGAAATATAATTTATTTCACTGTTTCACCCAGTTATAAAATACAGACTTTTGGGGGGTGGAGGAGAGAGAGAAATAACCAGACAAATGCAAGTAGTACTGCTGAACAGTAGCAATTATTGCATTTTCTTTTTGTCTAGAGGTGGGGGAGATTTATTTTCCTTTGCTCTAGGACCAGTAGGATCTTGAGTGGCAAGGAAGTGGTGATGTTTACCTGCTGGTCAGCTGCAGGGAGAACTTCTATTGATTCACTGAGTTCTTGGTGTCCTGAGGTCAACAACAGAAGTGGAAATAGTAGGCATCTGCTTACACTGTTTTTCCTACTTGAAGATAACTGAATTACTGTTTGCTGTTATATCTTTATTTTCCCTCTTCTATCCCATCTATGATTTTAAAAAGGATTTGGAAACTACCTTAGCAAACTGTTTGATTTGGGGATGAGCAGAAGCTATCTATATCTAAAATGACAGAACAAATTGAAAATCAATGATTTGGCTGATTAGCCCTTTTTTGAATGTTAGCAGTTCATCTCAGAGAGGCAGATATGCTAGCAGCTGCCCAATAGAAACCAAATATATTTGGGACAGGGGTTAACAGGCTCTGGTTATCAGAAAAAATATTTATTTAAATACTTATAAAAAGGTGAGTATATAAATCCAAATAAATAAATAAATAAATACATCCTAATTAAGACATCATATTTTAGCAGCTGAAGAAGCAATGACTTTTTAAAAAAATAATTCAGCAACAATAAATATTCTCGCTATCTAATTAATACAAAAAATTATTATCCTTTTTCTACAAAGTTACCTTAAAGTACTGGCTTGAAGCTCTGTTAAGTACCATTCATGAAATGTGGCCCCCCTTTTGAAGACATGTACCAACATTTTATTTGGCTTGTTCTTCAAAGCCAAGGTTTGAAGGAGAGAATGACAATGAAACACAATTTGCACACAGTGAGTTACACATGAAAAAATGCAATGGGCTGAAGTTATATAAATTGTTTGCTTCCCTTCCTTCCCTCTTTATTGTGGCTGACCATTTTTAAAGAGTTGTTTGTCTCTAGACAGCAACAGCTGCTACTGACCAGACTTTTAAGAATTCAGACCCATCCTGGTTGTGATGAGAATCATGTGTGAAGGGAGGCAGCTCTGTGATACTCTGTTCCTTACCTGCTTCTTTATGCACAATTACTGCATGATGTTTTCTTTAAAGCATAGACTAACATTTTCACAGAGTGATAAACAAGCATCGACAAAGAGAGAATTTCAGCTAACATTTAGATTAACCAGGAGGAGCCACAACTTACTGGAAAATATATATTCACCTGTCAGGCATAGCTGTTTATTGAAATGTTATTGCTACCTCATAGTTTCCAGCAGAGCTTCCCCCCTCCATATTTAAACACTGCATAACTCTGAGTGATACCCCCACACATTTAGCACAATTAAACCATTCATTTTGAACAAACAATCCTAGAAATGTTAGTTGATAATGGATGCAAGCAGTTCACCAGAAACATTTGACCTTCATTTTTGTACAAATCTGGTACATATATTGTAAGCAATATGAATGCATAATTCTTCCTAAATATGAGCCATTATGTATCCTACTTTTGTATGCAGATAAAGAGCAATCCACTTTAAGCACTGTAAAATCAGAGATTCAAGTGCATTGTCTCCAACGAAAATGAATAGGCTATAAATTGAATGGAACATTCTTTTTTCTTTGGTGGGAGTATGATAAAGTTTCTGATTTTGGGGGGAAATCAATAAGATGTTACATATAACTAATAGAAGAATGATTTTTCTCCAAAGTTAGGTTTATTACATATATTTTATGGTCAGAATGAAAAATTGCAGAGTTGAAAATTTGCTACATTTTTACTTTTAGCTCCCAAATTGATTATTGAAACAATGCAATTGTATATCCTTACAACTATCTTAGAAATTATGAGAAAGTTAAAAGATATCAACAACATGTTAATTTTAAAAGGTGGGAAAAATAAATTAATATGTTTAGAATTGCTTAATTGGATCATGGCTGAAAATTGAAGGTGGTCAGTACACTAAGCAGTATACAATATAACTATAAACAGGGGCAAAGATTCAACTCCAACAAAAGAATTCTGGAGGCATGAAATCATTACGACTAATTCAATACTGTAAAACTAATTCAATACTTTCTCAACGTTTTTACTGTGGAGTAACCCTTGAAATAATGTTCAGTTCTCAAGAACCCCCTCCACAAACATTACTATTTTGCCTCATGGTATGATCCCACCCCCTACCATTCATGACCTTTCATGGAACCCTAAGCTTAGAACATAAAAGCATAAGCTGAATTGGGCCTCTCACCCACCTAGTCCAACAATCTGTTCTCACACTGGCCAACAAGGAACCCCCACTAGCTTCCCAGCAGAAGATGGCCTGCCATCAAGACAAATTGCAACTGATACCACGGCTTCTACAAACTTGTTCCATCCTTTTTTGAAGCCAGTCGAGGTAGTGAATTTCGAAATTCAATTACATGAAAAACCACACAAAAACTGGACTTTCACTTGAGAAAGGCTGCTGTAGACTGTAAGCCATTAGGCAATAGTGGAAACACTTACGGGATTTCAAATAATAGTTTAAAAAGGACTATAAGTGATAAATTGTTTGTTCAAGAATAGAAAACAAGGTGAATTATTTAGACATGGTATATTTCATGGAGAACAGATAATTTTCTAACATCTCAATATTAATTTTGAAACCACAGAGGTGTACAATATACATCTCCACTGTCAATCTGATAAGTTTCTAGAATGTTGTTTGATATAAAAAGAGATGAGAACCTATACCATCTCAGACAAGTGACTGTCCAGTCTCTTCTTAAAAACTTCCAGTGATGAAGCACCCATAACTTCTGAAGGCAAGCTGTTACACTGGTTAATTGTCCTCACTGTTGGAAAGTTTATCCTTAATTCCAGGTTGCTTCTCTCTTTGATTAGTTTCCAACCATTGTTTCTTGTCCTGCCCTCTGGTGCTTTGGAGAATAATTTGATCCACTCTTCTTTGTGGCAGCCCCTCAAATACTGCAATATTGCTATCATGTCACCCTATTTTGTTAGGCACATTACATTTTTAGTAAAGTTTGTTTTTAGTTCTGAAGCAGGTGGCTTCAGATAGCTCTTATCAAGATATAAATTTGGTTTAAGTGAAGAACATCACATTGAACTTTTCAGTAAATCATTTTTATACTGCAAGTCCTTAAATGACAAAAATCAATAACCTTATTAATTCATGTAAACTATATTCTCCACATGCCCTCCATGTTCTCCAACAAAAGGATTGTCTTGCTATTTTCAAGTTTGAATTCCTCCATAATTTGAAATGACATCAAGATTCAAACCAGAGCTGATATCCAATGGCAATGATGGCGAACTTTTTTTGGTTTGTGTGCCAAAAGGGGGGTCATGGGGGGGGGTCATGCGCGTCCATGCCCACACCCATAATTTCATGCGGGGGGGGCGCATGCATGCGTGATCCCCCCCCGCTCCCAGCACATGATGGCACACCTGTTTTTCGCTCTCCCCAGGCTTCAGAGCCTTTCTAGGAGCCTGGGGAGGGTGAAAATGGCCTTCCCCACCCCCACCCCCGGAGGCCCTCCGGAGGCCAGAAATGGCCCATTTCAAGTTGGGAAACGGGCCATTTCTGGCCTCTGGAGGGCATCCGGGGTGGGTGGGGAAGGCCATTTTCACCCTCCCCAGGCTCCTAGAAAGGCTCTGAAGCCTGGGGAGAGCAAAAAAAATGGAACTTCCGGTTCAACCGGAAGTCGGCAAACGGAATGTTTCCAGCCTCCGGAGGACCTCCAGGGGGGTGGGGAAGGCGGTTTTCACCCTCTCCAGGCTCCTAGAAAAGCTCTAGAACTTGGGGAGAGCAAAAAATGGGTCTTCCCCACCCCCTCCGAAGGCTGAAAACAGGCTGTTTCCCAACTCCCAGTGGGCCCAGAAGGCCCAAAAATCAGCTGGCTGGTGCGCGCATGCCTGAGCTCACGTGCCCACCAATATGGCTCTGCGTACCACTTGTGGCACGCATGCCACAGGTTTGTCATCACAGTCCTATGTCATAGATAATGACATTTTTACCATTTTGGGAGGAAAAAGGTTACAGGAATGTACATGTGAGCAGCATGTCCCAGCTTTAATAAAGATAGACAGACAGAAAGAAATGTTAAGCTTTAAGAACAAAAGTAAGATTTAAACACTCTCAAATAGTGATGTTTTTAAAAATATTTTAAATCATCAGTTTGAAACAATATGTTATTGTGTCACACTTTTTGGCTTCTCTGTTTCCTTAGATTAGAAGCTACTTGATGGCGGCTTATTTTCCCATGTTTGTATAATGATGAGGATGTCTGCTAAAATACTTAATCCATTTATATATAATTTTAATAACAATTGTAGCAATACTAATAATACACAATTGGGTTAGGATCTTAACCTTTATATAATTGGCAGGCCATCTGCACTGATGATGACAGTTATGTTTCTTTATGACACTTTAGCCACTGAATAGAAAAGGATTTTTATTGGGGGGTCTAAAAAGTGGCCTCCACTGTTTATTATTCAAATATGGAATGAATTCACAACCGTATCATGAATTGCCATCATTAATTATTCACTGGGATTAAGGAATCAGTTAAAATCCTATCTCTACTTAATCCTACTTTATTAATTTTATATTCTTGGCAGAAAAGTCCTCTTTACAAATAGATCATGTGGTTTTCTGTTGGGATTCTAAGAATGGAATCCCTGGTGTTTAGAGAATGCCATCTTTTTTAATTTGATAAAATAAATTAGCAGAGGATTAGCTAAAAAATTAGCATGCGATGCAGTGCATTTGCTGTTGCCACCCTCTTAAGGGAGCTTTTAAAATGATTAGGTTATGTCTCGCTTGGCTTTTTTCCTTGCAGAGCTCTCTTGGGTAGCAGAAAGCCATGCGGTGGCATAGTACACTTGCTTTAAGTGAGTTGGACAGAATAATCCCCTTACCTTCCCCTATTTGTTAGAAATTGAAGAAAACTCCACAGACATATGGTACTGATTTCAGAATATGCAAAGTTGCCTTACACTAAGACTGACCACTCATTCCTGGAATTCAATAGCTTTCTGACCCTTCAGACTGGGTTTCTTTCAGCTTTATTCTGAGTTGAAAAGTCTGCACGGAACATATGTATTTCATCATTATGGCCATATCAATTCACTAAAGTCAATCTTATGTTCTGTTTGATATTAAATCATTATTCTTTCAGAAATGACTAGATCCCATGGTGTGTGTTAGTCCAGTTCTGGTCATTTCAGCTGAAGGAGGAGCTTGATATGCTGGTCTCATAATAATGTTTCATGAGAGTAATGACAGCACATAGAGTAATGGAAGAAAGAAATAATCCTTCGGGAGTGGGGCGGCATAGAAATATAAATAAATAAATAAATAAATAAATAAATAAATAAATAAATAAATAAATAAATAAATAAATGGTTATGTTTATAAAAAATGAGAGTCAATGTACTTGCAGTTTTTAAATACTGAAAGAAATGCCAGGAAAAAAATGAGGAGCAGAAATATTCTGAGGAAGAGAACAAAAGATTTTAATTACAGTATAATGAAAAGTGTCAGGGTTCCGACTAATGCCCTAATAAAATCAGGAGCCTCAAGCCATTGTGCAAGAAAAATCCAGTTGTTTATTAGGAGCGCCATGTCGGCACGACCTAGGTGAAGCCAGCTCTGACTTCACCCAGTTTGCGTCTTGCCTGTGACCCTGTTGCCCCCTCCCCCAAAAGTGTGTCACTAGTCACATTCCCCAACAAAGCAATTTTGTAGGTCATAGAAGTCACTCCCTCCAGCCGTTGCGGGTCTCCATGGAGATGGTCCGGCTAGGATGTGTTTTGTTTTGACTGAGGTGTGAATTCCTGCAGCTGCGAGGTGCAATTTCCCATCCCCCTGCCTATGGCAACTCGGGAGCAGGTCAGGAAAGCTTTGCAAGTTGACAAAAAGCTTGGTAAGGAGTATCACAAATTCAAGGGCAGGTGGTCCCCTGATTTTCTGATTTTTATCAGTACTGTATCATATTAAATTATAAGGAAAAACATAAGGGTTTTTTGTCCAAATAAAGTTGACATGGCATCCACTGTCAAAGTGCTACACTTCCATTTTTTATGGTGGATGAACTGACATTTGAATAATTTTTTCAGAGTATCTACTTTTTCCAGACATTCTTTCTTTCTAGCAATTCTGAGTAGTGCTCCTCCTTTTTTTTAACTCAAGTATTCTTGGTGTTAGATTTTGAAAAGAATAAAGAAATATCTAATCATATCTACAAGGATCTGTGGAACATGTCAATAATAGGGCTTTTGAGAGAGATTCATTTTGGGGAAGTAACTCTGATGATTTGTTGAGTTGTGTCTTATTTTGCCTATGTGGACCACAAGGTTGCTGTGGAGGTATGCTGATACTGCTGTAACTGCTGTGTGCAAATTGGCTTCTTCTATATATAGCTGAAGTGGGCATCATCAATATGCCACAGCATGAGGGATAAGTATTGGATATGTTGCCCTGGATGTTAGAAAGGTGTCTATTGGTTTGATGTGCTAACTCCATAACATATTTAGATTAGATTTTTAGATTTACCATATTTTTCGGAGTATAAGACGCACCCTTTTGCCCCTCAAAAGAGGGTGGAAATGTCGGTGCGTCTTATACACCGAATACATCAATTTTTAGTCTCCTGAAGCCCCGCCCTCACATCCAATTTTTGCAAAAAACTGTCCATTTTTTTGCAAAAATGGGGGGGTTTGCCTTCCCCCACCCCCTAGGAGTGCTCTGCAGGCTTCCCAGATCCTTTGCATGCCCAGTTTTTGCAAAAAACGAGCGAAAAATGGGCCTTTTTTGCAAAAATTGGGGCCTTTTTGCCTTCCCCCACCCCCTAGGAGTGCTCTGCAGGCTTCCCAGATCCTCTGCATGCCCTGTTTTTGAAAAAAACCGAGCGAAAAATGGGCCATTTTTTGCAAAAATTGGGGCGTTTTTGCCTTCTAATTACCATATCTAGCATGACTGGAGGAGGAATTCTGGGAGTTGAAGTCCACTAGTCTTAAAGCTGTCAAGTTTGAAGTTTGTAAAAAGTATACATGGTTGTAAAAAGTATACAAGATTGTAAAAAGTATTCTGCTATACTGGTATTTTATTAAATAATATATTACTGCATCATTTGGTTCAGAATACTTTTTTCCTTGTTTTCCTCCTCTAAAATCTAGGTGCGTCTTATACTCCGGTGCGTCTTATACTCCGAAAAATATGGTAGATTTATTATTAGAGTTGGAAGGGACATTGTAGGTCATGTAGTCCAACCCCCTGCTCAAGCAGGAGTTCCTACACCATTTGAGGCAGATGGCAGTCCAGTTTTTCCTTGAAGGTCACAAGTGTTGGGGCTCTCACAACCTCTGCTGGCAAGCTGTTCCACTGGTTGATCTCTCTCACCATCAGAAAGTTTCTCCTCACTTCCAGGTTGAATCTCTCATTGGTCAGCTTCCATCCATTATTCCTTGTTTGGCTTTCTGGTGCCATAGAGAACAGCCTGACCCCCTCCTCTCTGTGGCATCCCCTCAAGTATTGGAACACTGCTATCATGTCACCCCTGGTCCTACTCTTTGCTAGACTGTTCAAGCTCAGTTCCTGCAACTGCTCTTTGTATGTTTTTTTCCCCCAGACCCTTTATCATCCTGGTTGCTCTCTTCTGCACTTTCTCTAGAGTTTCAGTGTCTTTTTTGTAGTGTGGTGACCAAAACTGGATGCAGTACTCTAGGTGTGGTCTGACCAAGGCTTTATAGAGTGGTACTAGTACCTCTCTGGTCCTTGATTGTATCCCTCTATTTATGCAGCTCAGGACTGTGTTGGCCTTTTTGGCTGCTGCTGCACACTGCTGGCTCATATTTAGTTGGCTGTCTACCAAGACTCCAAGATCCCTCTTGCAATCGCTGCTATTGAGTGTGGTTTCACCCAGTTTGTATGTGTATTTTTGATTCTTCTTACCTAGGTGTAGAATTTTACTTTTCTCCATGTTAAATTTAATTTTATTTGTTTGGGCCCAGTGTTCGAGTCTGTCAAGGTCCCTCTGGATTTTGAGTCTGTCCTCTGGGGTGTTTGCTACTCCCGCCAGCGTGGTATCGTCTGCAAATTTGGTTAGTTCTCCTGCTATTCCCTCATCTAGGTCATTTATGAAGATATTAAAGAGTACTGGGCCTAGGACAGAACCTTGTGGTACGCCACTGCTTACTTCTCTCCATGTGGACTTAGAGCCATTGAGGACTACTCGTTGGGTATGGTTGGTCAGCCAGTTGTTAATCCATCTGGTTGTGTAGCTGTCTATCCCGCTTTTTTCTAGCTTATGAAGAAGTAGGTTGTGGTCTACTTTGTCAAATGCTTTGCTGAAGTCCAGGTATATTATGTCTACTGCATTTCGCTGGTCTACTGATTTGGTCACAGTGTTGAAAAATGAAACGAGGTTCGTTTGGCATGACTTGTTCTTAACAAATCCGTGTTGGCTGTTGGTTAGTACTTGGTTTGTTTCTAGATGATGTGAGATCTGGTTTTTAATTATTTTTTCCAGTATTTTCCCAGATATTGATGTTAGGCTGATTGGTCTGTAGTTTCCTGGGTCTGTTTTTTTACCTTTTTTGTAGATGGGGACCACATCAGCTCTTTTCCAGTCCTCGGGGAGTTCCCCTGTGTTCCAGGATTTGTGGAAGATGTGGTGCAGTGATTCCGAAATGACTTCTGCTAGTTCTTTTAGGACTCTGGGGTGTAATCCGTCTGGTCCTGGTGTTTTGTATTCGTTAAGTTCAGATAGGTGATCTCTTACTGTATTTTTGCTTAGGTTGAGTCTTGCTTTGAATCTGTTTTTTATATTTGTGTTGCTGGGTAGTTGAGCTGCAGTTTCCTTTTGTGTGAAGACATGCGAAGAATGTGTTCAGTAGCTCTGCTTTGTCTGTGTTGTCTGTTACTTCTTTGCCGTCTTCTCTCTTTAGTGGACCAACTGTTTCTTTGATTTTTTTTCTTGTTGTTTATGTGTTGGAAGAAGCTTTTTCTGTTGTCTTTGACTTCTGTTGCGAGTCTTTGTTCGTTCTGGGCCTTTGCTGTCCTGATTTTTTCTTTACAGATTCTGGCTGTCTGTTGGTACTCTGCCTTGGTTATGTGCCCATCTTTCCATTTTTTGTATTTATCTTTTTTTTCATTCAGTTTATCGGTGAGGTCTTTGTTTAGCCATGCTGGTTTCCTTTTGGATTTCTTGTTTTTCTTCCTCATCGGTATTGTGGTGTTCTGGGCTTTTAAGATCGTGTTTTTTAGGATCTCCCAGGCTTCTTGAGTTGTTTTACCCTTTAGTACTTTCATCCAAGGGAACTTCCCCAAGTTTTCTCTGAGTTTATTGAAGTCGGCTTTTTAAAAGTCTGGGATATAGATGTTGTTATGTGCAGTTATTTGTGTTTGCTTTATGGTGAATTTTAGTATTACGTGGTCACTCTCGCCAAGTGTTCCTGCAGCTTCAACTCCTTCTATTGTTTCTTCTCTGTTTGTAAGTATTAAATCCAGTATGGCTGCCCCTCTAGTTCCCTCCTCCACTTTTTGGACAATGAAGTTGTCCAAAAAGTTTTTGAAGTTGTCCAAAAAGTTTTCCAAGGTCATCTCTTGTTCAGCACCTGCAAGAAGCTGGGAGGAGACGGTGCCATGCTGGTAGGAGCTGAGTGGGCAATGTGACCCTGATGGGGGGGAACTTCCTATCGAGGGGAACTTGGGAAAGGAGTTAGATTTGGGTTTTCCCATGCGTTGCCAACATGGTGTCTGCATTAAATTGGAACTTCGGTGAACTCTTTGCCTTGGACTCTGATTTCTGCTCGATTACTATTTGGAACTGTAACACTAACCCAAATCTCTCTTAAACTTTGCCCAGCTACCCCTTTTCCTTGGGGTGCTGGTTGGGGTCCTGAGCCCCAGTTCCGACCCAAAGCCGGGCAGTGCAAAAGACTCAGGGAAGATGGAGAAAGAAGAGAAACCAGTTGGGGATCTTGCAGGGGACGAGACGAAGGAATGCATTCAAAGCCTCTATTCTCCCACCCCAGCGTTTGTGGAGGCCATGGAGGCTGTGGACAGAGAGCATCAGATGGGGATGCGGAGCAAGCAACCAGCCCCTCAGCCTCTCTCTCAGCTGGAGCGGATCCCACTGGGAGCCATGGGGGATTTGAGGCTAGAGCAGCCCTTGTATACCAGGATGGCCCTCGGTCCAGAATGGGGCCAATGAGAATCATGCTCGCAGGGCGCTCCGAAGACGAGGGATCCCAGCCAGGCTCACACGCACACTCACTGATGGACCTTCACGATCAGTTTGGACAGCTAAGCGTGAGTCGGACAAACCCCCCTCGGGAATGGAAGCTCCAAGATGGAGCCTGACCCAGCCTGTGTTCTCTTTCCCGGAGGGACCTCGAGCCTCCCATCAAAATGGGGTTACAGCCTCTTTCCACACTGCTGCGGAGGGGAGCCTGGGAAACCTTCCCACCAGGCCACCTCCCATGTGGGAGTCATGCTACCCATGGCCAACCAGAGAGTGAAAGGCCCCGGTGGTGGCAAATGGGGGGAGAAAGGGCACCAGTGCCAAACCTACCACCACCCTTCAGAGCCGTGCCACCATGGCAGGCCTCTCCAGGATGGGGATACTTCCCCGGAGTGGGCTGGGTGCAATGCCAGTGGGCCCCGGGGCACCCTCCGCAACCGATGCCAGCTACGATGCCAGCACCGGCTGCACCAGCCCCTCCCCAAGGGAGGGGGTTGGGGCCAGCAGATGCAGTATGGAGGGATCCAGATGGGAGGGCCCCTGCAGCAAGCTGCCGCTCCGTCAGCTGCCACTGGGCTAGCCACCCCCCCTCGGCCCCAGGAGGCCGCCCCTCGGTTTCAAGCCACATTTGATGGGCAACCGAAAAAGCTGGCCTACTTCCTCCACTGGGTGCTAGTGTACATTGATGATAATTGAGCACTGTACCAGACAGATAGACAGCTGTTCGATCAGATCACTGAGGTGATGAATGACGGGGAAGCATCCGAGTGGGTGGCGGAGTGCCATGATGAAGCGGCCCTGAGTTAGATGACCTGGATGACTTTGTCCAGCTGATGAGAATCAGGTTCGCGATGAGGCCCAGCAAGCAGATGCTGAGGCCCAGATCAAAGCATTGAAGCAAGCGGGACGCCCAGTGAAGGAACTGGTGTGGGAGTTTAGGAGAGCAGCAGGAAAAGTGCGAGATTGGCCTGAGCAGCTCTTAGTGCACATGTTCCAAGACGCGCTAGGCCCAGAGCTGAAGAAGCAAGCGAAATATGGGGGTATCCCATGCCAGATCCAACAATGGTACTCCACCGCAATTGCTCTTGATCATGTGGTCAGAGTCAAAAAAGAGACCCAGCGGACCACCCCCTAGAAGGCTACCGGCCTGCAGGATACCTCCTAGGCAGGCGCCGACCCCCTGGGTGGAGCCAACGAGGGGCGTGAAGTGCTATAGATGTGGCCAAGTGGGGCATCGCGCGACCGAGTGCCTAGCGTCAGCCCCACTTCCTCTCCCGACGGCCAGGCCATCTCCGGCCTCCAGAAGAAAGCCGAGCAAGCCACCAGAACTGGGGCAGTTGGCCCTGTAGCCGGAGGGATCCCCTCTCCCTCCTGACGATGATGAACCACCCTCAATGGGGGAATCGAGTCCTCCATGGGAAGAGGGGGTCGACGAGGAAGACGATCCGATGGTGAGTGCAGCCGTTTGGCCCTTTCTCATAAAAGCCAAAATTCTGGTGCCCGAAACGGGGAAGGAAGGGGACTTAGATGCTATAATTGATACCAGGTGTTCAAAGTGTCTAATCAGCAAGATAGTGGTAGATAAGCTGGGGATCCACACTAGACTCTTAGCCAACCCCATTCGCTTCCAACAACTGGATGGATCATTAGTTGGTGGGGCTCCCACCACCCTCCTAACTCAAGCAGTAAAGCTGCAGTTTGGGCGGCATCGTGAATGAATTCAATTCATAGTAGCCCCCAAGATGTCTGAAGCAATTATCCTGGGTCTGGCATGGTTAGATAAGTGGACCCCCACCATCCGATGGAAGGATGGGTATCGGAAGCTCGACATACACATTGGCCTGACTCCTCCTTTAGAAAGCCAACAGCAGAGCGAGAAATTCATGCAAGGGGGGAGACCAGAACCTCAACTGGCCACACCTGCGAAGGAGATCACCCCCCCCAGGAGCCCAAAGGGTGCCAAGAGAGTACCTCGACCTAGAGAGGGTGTTTAGTGAGGAAGAATGCAACAAGCTCCTTCCTCGCCGGCCAACAGACTGCGCAATATAATTTGAGCCGGGTGCTACGCTCCCGAAACCAAAGATGTACTCAATGTCCCCCAAGGAATTGGGAGAGTTGAGAAGATACATCAACTCCAACTTGGAGAGGGGGTTCATCCAGCCAGCAAAGTCAAGAGTGGCCGCACCTGTACTGTTCAAAGAGAAGAAAGATGGGGGGGGGGCGTCAGATTATGTGTGGACTTCCGGGGGATCAATGGAGTGTGTGTGCAGAACACCTCCCCCTCCCCCTCAGAAGGACTTACTGAACCACTTGTCAAAAGGCAAGATATTCACTAAGTTAGACTTAAGGGAAACATACTATTACATTCGAATCCAAGAGGGGGAAGAATGGAAAATCGCCTTCAACTGCCCCCTGGGAAGTTTCCAATTCAAAGTGATGCCTTTTGGGCTGCAGGGGGGCCCAGCGGTTTTTATGGAGTACATTAACGAGGTGCTCCACCCCCACCTGTACAAGGGGGTGCTTGTTTACTTAGATGACATCCTCATTTTCAGTGAGACAGTGGAGGAACGTGAAGTTAGTGAGGCAAGTCTTAAAAAAGCTTCTAGCCACCAAATTATATGCCAAACTCTCCAAATGCGAGTTTCACAAGACTTCGCTAGACTACTTGGGGTACCGGATCTCCAAAGATGGAATCGAGATGGACCTGGGGAAAGTAAAAGCAGTGCTTGATTGGCAGGCCCCGTGCACCCACAAACAGCTGCAGAGTTTTCTGGGTTTCACGAACTTCTATAGGCAATTCATCCTAGGCTTTGCAGAAGTAGCCTTACTGCTGACTGAACTGCTCAAGACGGGGCCGATGCCTACCAAACCAAAGCCTAGTCAGCCGCTAAATTGGACGATGGCCTGCCAGAAAGCCTTTGAGAAATTAAAGCGACTGTTCACCCAGGAGCCGATCCTCCAACATCCCGATCCAGAACGACAATTCATCATTCAGTCTGATGCGAGTGATGTGGCTGTGGTGGTGGTGTTGCTACAAAAAGATGAGAAAGGACAGCTCCTGCCGTGTGCTTACGTCTCGAAAAAACTCACCGCTACGGAGAGAAGATGGGCCATCTGGGAAAAAGAAGCCTATGCAGTTCGTTGGGCGCTGCTGACTTGGAGACAATTCCTCAAAGGAGGAAAAGTACCTTTCGAGGTATGGAGTGACCACAAGAACCTTGAGGCGCTAAAGACCCCCAGGAAACTGTCACCCAAACAGGTGAGGTGGGCGCAATACTTTAGGCGATTCAAATTTGAACTAAAGCACATCCCAGGAGGGAAGAACTTGCTGGCGGATGCCTTGTCCAGGAAGCCACAATACGACAGCCAGAGGGAGGAGGAATTCCACTCAGTCGTCCCCTCATCGCTTCCGTCAAAGCCTTCCGTCGCAGAGAGGGAACTCGCAGCTCCGGTTCTCACCAGAGCTCAATCCAGACGATCGAGCGCCCGGACCCAGGAGGAGTGGACAGACAAATTTAAAGCAGCCTTGCCAAATGACCACTGGTTAAATGAGAACAAAGAAATCCTGACCATGAGGGATGGACTAGCTTGGAAGGGATCCAAGCTGTATGTGCCTGTGGACCTCCAGTTGCAAATACTCCAAAGAAGCCATGATTCTAAGCTGGGAGGACACTTCGGATTCTTGAAAACCCTCCACCTTACGAGACGGCAATTTTGGTGGCCAAAGATGAAATCTGACGTGGAGGATTATGTAAAGAGCTGTGCCACCTGCGCCACAAGTAAGCACCACCCAGGAAAACCGCCTGGACTTCTGCAGCAGGTGGCCAACCCCAGTAAGCCCTGGGAAGAAATAGGAATAGATTTCATCGTAGAACTCCCAGAGAGCAAGGGAAATACAGTGATCTAGACGGTCATTGACTTGTTCTCCAAACAGGCCCACTTCGTTGCCTGCTCTGGGTTACCGATGGCCAGACACTTAGCAAAACTTTTCCTCAAACACAGCTACCGCTTGCATGGAGTGCCAAAGAGAATCATCTCTGACAAAGGCGTGCAATTCACCGCGAAGTTCTGGAAAGAATTCCTGCACACCATCGGGTCCACTCAAGGCCTTAGCTCTGGGTTCCATCCCAAGATAACGGGGCAGCTGAAAAAGTGAACTCCATGGTGGAACAATATCTTCGCTGTTATGTGAATTACCAACAAGCCGACTGGGCGGAGCTGCTGCCATTTGCAGAAGTAGCGTACAACAACGCAGTACCGGATTAACACCTTTCCAGGTTACTAGCGGACAAGAATTCATTCCAATGCCAGAACTGCCCACAGAAGCAGCCACATCTATGTCCCTAATGGAATGGATGGAACAACTGAAAAAAGGATGGGAGAATACAAAAAAGGCATTGATTGAAACTGCAGAGATATATAAAAAGCAAGCGGACAAGCATAGAGCCACTCAGCCCCCTTTCAAAGTGGGAGATAAGGTCTACTTATCAACAAAATATATCCGCTTGAGAATACCCAGTAAAAAGCTGGGTCCAATATTCTTAGGGCCTTTCCCAATAGTGAAGATAATTAATCCTGTCACAGTACAGTTGGCACTGCCAAGACTATTGGGAAAGATATACCCAGTGTTTCATAGTAGCTTACTTAGGCCAGTGAGACAATCCAACATTAGGCCACCAAACCTTCCTTCACCACCACCCCATAGTAATACAAGGGGAAAGGCATTATGAAGTGAAAAAGATCCTAGATTTCAGGTTATTTAGGGGCCACCTTCAGTATCTTATACATTGGAAAGGATATTCGTTGGCTGAATCAACATGGATCAATAGTTGGAAAGTTAAGGCAGACAGGCTCATTAGAGATTTTCATAACAAATATCCAGATAAGCTGAAGGAGCCCCCTGGGGGAGGGAGGGGTGGTTAAGATCATTAACTTAATCCCTTTGTATTCTCACTCTCTCTTTTGTGTATTGGTAGGAACTGCTCTTTGCTTGAGAAGAGGCGGCCTGACAAAGCATCGGTTTATCACCGTTCTACAGAAAAGACTATGGAGTGGCGAGGGGAAATAGTGAGAGTGAGAAGTTAGAGATATCACATTCTTTGTTACTTTTCCAAGGTCATCTTTTGTTCAGCACCTGCAAGAAGCTGGGAGGAGACGGTGCCATGCTGGCAGAAGCTGAGTGGGCAACCTGACCCTAATGGGGGTGGGGGGAAAACTTCCTATCGAGGGAAACTTGGGAAAGGAGCTAGAATTGGTGTTTTCCCATGCATTGCCAACATGGTGTCTGCATTAAATTGGAACTTTGGTGAACTCTTTGCCTTGGACTCTGATTTCTGCTTGATTACTATTTGGAACCATGACATAGTTATTCTCCAGCACCCAGTAAAAATATAGATAAAGTGGTATCTAGATAGGTGAGGATTCTCCCTGCTGTATGTAGTCCAATCATATTTAACCTTTCCTGACTTTTAAGTCAGAGAATTTCTAACAGCAAATTCAATCTTAAAGAGTCACAGATGTATTAACAAAATTTTGTGGATTTCGTGGATCAATTGGTAGACATACTTGATACCAACATCCTCAAAATAGTATTTTTAATTGTTAATTGCTTTTTGTATGTTATACTAGCAGATAGACATATTGATCAAATTCACACACACATTAAAAAAACTACCAAATAATGTACTGTTTCTTTTTTTTGTTCTATATTTTTACACACACGTTTTCATGTAGAATACCCTAAAAGGAGGGGGGGAATCATGCTGTTGCTAAATCATTGGCAATATATCAAATAATTTAGAATCTTCCAAAGAGAAATTCAAATGGAGAGAATTGTCTTTCTAGTCTGAATCATTTCAGGTGAATGTGAATCAGCCTTCCATCATCTGGTGCCTTTAGCTATAGAAGACTTCATTCTCCATAATTCTCATCCAACATGGCCAAAAGTGATTGGGGGCTGAATTCAAACATAAATGAAGGTCATCAGGTTAGGAAAACTAAGGTATGGACTTCTATTTTTTCTGTCAGCTAACCTTGCAACAGAGCTAAAATGAATCTTAAGATGGATTGTATGTTTTTAGCCTTGTGGCTCATTCAAAACAAAGATTTGCTTTCAATTATTCTCTGATGACATGATTAGTATAATGTTCATGACATGATTTTCTGTATAATGTTCCTTTCCTCTAGCTTTCTTAAGCAAGGTGATCATGAAAAGCATAGCTGTAATGCTTTATTAACATTTATCAGAGAGAACCTTTCCCCCATTGCTCTGGCTGGAGCATGTTTGCAATGGCAGTATGCCACTGACATTTCTTAGGCAGGCTCTTCCTCTTTAATCTGGGTTAGCAGCTTTTTGTGCAAACAGAAGGAATCGGAAAGCTGATTAAATAGCAGAGCTGGCCTGTAATGAAAGCAAAGCCCACTGCAAACATGTGTTGATTGCTTTACATGAAAAACGTGCTAGGTGGATTTCAGGTGATGCCACGGTGGCTTTTCTCCTAATCCTGTCTAAGGCAGCATTATAAGTTTTAATGTTGTATTCATTTTATCCCTGAATGCAGCCACCTGATAGGAATAAGGCCTAACAATGGCCTTGCCAGGAAATAGAGTGAGGTGTTTGCCTTTGAAGGCAGATTTTGAGTGTCATTAAAGGGCAAAGCACAGCAGAAGATGATCTATAAAGGATAGGAATGGCGCATGATCTCTTTAATCAAGACTTCCAAAATTTAATACTTTTTAGATAAGCCACTGAGAATAAATCTGACTGCAACAGTATACAAATAGGTTTAATAAATAAACAAAACACACTGGTAGGGAATTTTGGGACTACAGTCTAGATGCAAAGTTATAAAGACGGCTTAGTTACCAAAATATGAAATACAGAATTTCCAGCAGATTTAGACTCCACTCTATCAAGTGGAAAAGAACATTATTTGGGCCAAAACAATGAATATAGAGCTATGATTGGTTCCACCCAATAGCTGTTGCACTGTTATTTATGCTTTTTATTTTCAGTTTACAATCTTTGTTTTTAGAAGAGTGTAATATGTTAGGACCAAAGGACTCTTAATTATTCTTGCTGACCACAATACAATCTTTATACTACTAAAAATCTCATATCTGTTTTAACCTACAGTTGGGCAAAAATAGTGTATCATGGGGCAACAATTATTGAACCAAGGTACCTCAAACAGGTTAACTTACAAAATGCTGGGATTCATTACTTCCATAGGAATAAAATTTGGGGAAGTTGTGGCTGTTTCAGTGCCGCTGCATTGCTGCTGCTGCTTCAGTGCCAACACAGTCAGTCATGATCACACAATTCTTATTTCCAACATTTCCTGAGAGCTTTCTACAAGTCACTGGGGAAACAAGCAGGGAAGGTTGCTGTGTCGATCACCTGTGCATCTCCTCACACCCCTCTTGACATATGCTGCACCCCTATGCCATCCTCAATCCATGACATACTCTTGTGCACCCTCCCCAACTTGCACTATATCCTCCCGTGCCATCTCCAATGCACACTACTTCTATGATAAACCCTCTTGCATCCCCATGCACCATTCCCAACCCTGTAAGCTTCCCATAGTAAAGTAAATAGGGAAGTTGGCAGGCAGGCAGATTGGTTTTCAATGGGCCCTGCCAACTTTCTACAAGGAAACTCAATGAGGAAGCTGGCAGGACATTGTAAGTTGTTCCTGCTCCCAATGTTTTTTTGCTGCCCATGATTATTCTGTTTTTCTGTTTAGATAAGAAAATATCTGCGAAATAATGACCCAGTGGGGTATGTTTAGTTAAATTATAAAACCTACCCATTGATATTCAAAGAAGAGTGATTCCACAACCTACAAATGTCTAGTTTAATGAAAAGAAGGTATGTCTAGTTTAATGAAAAGAAGGACCAGGGAAGACATGATGGCAGTGTTCCAATATCTCAGGGGTTGCCACAAAGAAGAGGGAGTCAAACTATTTTCCAAAGCACCTGAGGGTAGAACAAGAAGCAATGGGTGGAAACTAAACAAGGAGAGAAGTAACTTAGAACTAAGGAGAAATTTCCTGACAGTTAGAACAATTAATCAATGGAACAGCTTACCTCCAGAAGTTGTGAATGCTCCAACACTGGAAGTTTTTAAGAAGGTGTTGGTTAACCATTTGTCTGAAGTGGTGTAGGTTTTCCTGCCTAAGCAGAGGGTTTGACTAGAAGACCTCCAAGGTCCCTTCCAACTCTGTTGTTGTTGTCATCGTCATCATCATCATCATCATCATCATCATCATCATCATCATCATCAAATTAGTCTTTCTTTGCTTAGTAACTGTTTCAATTAACAGAGGCAATAAATAGATAACAGAACAATAAAACTCCAGGACCAGATGGACTACCCACGGAAGTTTATAAATATTTACAGGACTCACTAACTTTGTCAATGCTAGAGATTTACAATGAAGTTCTGATAGAAGCTCTAAGATACCAAATTTGTGGATAGAAGCAAATATAACATTAATCCTGAAAGAAGACTCAGACTTAACACAACTAGAGAATTATAGGTCTATATGCAGATTACAAGATATTTGCATCAATAATAGCAAAAAGATTAAAAAGATTCCTAAAAGACAAATTAAGAATAACCTAAATTTATTCTAGACACACTGAAGTATTATGAGGTACACTCTGAAAAACAAATGGTATTGATTTTTCTGGATGCACAGAAAGCATTTGATAATATAAATTGGCAATTTATGTTCCAACAATTAGAATGTATGGACTGTGGTGAGAAGTTTATAAATATGATTAAGACAATATACTCCAAACAATTGGCAAAAGTGATAGTGAATGGGGACTCGACGGCAAATTTTAATATTAAAAAAGGCACAAGACAAGGATGCCCGCTATTCCCATTACTATTTATACTAACACTGGAAGTGCTAAATAGAAATATTAGATAAGATCCAGAAATAAAAGGTTTGGAAATAAAAAGAAAAAAATACAAACTACAAGCCTTTGCAGACGATTTGGTATTCGTACTAGAAGAACCAATGGAAACTGGCCCTAATCTAATGGGAAAAATGAAGGAATATGGAGAAGTGGCATATTTATTTATGAGAATAAATAAAGAAAAAACGAAAATACTAGTTAAGAATCTTACAGATAAACAGAAAACTGAATTAACAAAGAAAATAGACCTTCAGATAGTTAAGAAAGTAAATACCTGGGAATTTACCTAATAGCTAGATGTGTAACAATCAAAGAAGATAATTATACATGATTAATACAACAAATAAAAATTGACTTGGAGAAATGGAAAAATCTGCTGTTATCAATGGTAGGGAGAATAGCAACTATAAAAATGAATATACTGCCGAAGCCATTGTTTTTGTTTCAAACAATTCCTATAAAGCTAGAGAAAAAGTATTTTGATGAATTAAATGCAATAATTTTGAATTTTTTATGGCGAGGAAAAAGAACGAGAATAAGACTGAAAATGTTGCAAGAATCCAAAAATAATGGGGGGTTTGGTCTGCCAGATTGGGAGCTCTACTATGAGGCCACTGCACTAACCTGAGTGAAAGAATGGATAAACTTTAGAAATAGAAGATTGTTACTGTTGGAGGGACATGATCTTCAATTGGGATGACATGCTTTTCTGTGGTATGATAAAAAAATAAAATATATAGATACTTCCAAAGACATTATGTTAGGAATGCCTTACTCCTAGCATGAGAAAAAGTTTAAGCAAAAAATTACATGAAAATACCAGTCTGGCTTTCTATAATCGAAGCTCTGATATATCCAAATGTGGTAAATTTGGAAAAAATTGTAACCTATAAAGATATTTTAAATGAGAAAGGGGAAATTAAAAGTAAACAGAACTGAAAAATCAGGGGGTGGACCTTGCTTGGTGGCCACACCTGCAAATACAATCAACATACAAAAAAGATGTAAAGACATATGGTTTCTATAAAGAGCTAACAATACTTGATCAGGTGTGGATGAAAAACTAATAAAGAAAATATGTAGTTATTTATTAAGTGTTAAAATGGAAGATGAACAAGTGAAAGAAACAATGATAACTTGGGCAATTTTTTTTGGATATACTATAGAATTAGATAAATGGCAAAAACTGTGGGATAGAAACTATAAATTGACGACTTCCGGTGGCTCCGCGAGCCTCATTGGACGCTCTTTATGAGCATCTGATCCCAGGCTCCGTTAAAGGCGCCAGATTAGCCACATCAGCTGTCTGGCGGCTTGGAAACTCCCTTCCCGGGCAAAGGGAAGGGATTAGAGCAGATGGGCCGAGGTAGAGCCCCCCCAAGTACCCCAGAAGAAGCTCTGGGGTGCGAAGGGTGAGGGCTCCCTAGAAGCCTGTCAACAGCTCCGGACCTGGAATGCCTCCACTTTTTTTTAGCGGAGCAAGAAGCCGCGACCATCTCTGCTTGCAACAAATGGATATTACTATTTTAAACAATGTAGCAGAAGGAACATACCAGGAGAATTTTAACTGCAAGTATTCTAACTTAACTCCGGTGCTCTTTGTGTTTTTTTGGAAGTAACAAAATAGCTAATATGCAAAAGATGGCGCTTGGAATCTTAAAGGGCGTGGAAAAGTGAAAGTTATCGAGAGCTAGTGAGAGTTCTGTTTGTTAACAGATGCTTGTAAGAAACCTTTTTATTTTTTACTCTTTACCTTGATGAACTTTGTTTTTTGGCTTTTTAACAATATACAAAAATTAACACAAATTGAAGATGGCTTTAAAACTGGCAAAGACTGTTCCTTTTAAAGGAATAGGAAGAGTTGAAAGTTTCCCCACTCATATTGTTAATCTGCAAGATTTTGCCCCTCCAACACAGACTTTAACGCTTGAAAAGTGGCAGCAAGCCATGAAAGATATGCAGAAAGAAATTGCTTCTGTGGTTAAAAAAAAATTAAAGAAATTAATGGGAAAATTACTAAAATTAATGAAAAAATACAAGCTGTCTCAGAGGAGTTTTCATCTCAGATTCAACAAAATAGAGACGATGTGGCATCTATATTTAATAATAATAATAATAATAATAATAATAATAATAATAATAATAATAATAATAATAATAATAATAATAATAATAATAATAATAATAATAATAATAACAACAACAACAGAGTTGGAAGGGACCTTGGAGGTCTTCTAGTCCAACCCCCTGCTTACGCAGGAAACCCTACACTACTTCAGACAGATGGTTATCCAACATCTTCTTAAAAATGTCTAGTGTTGGAGCATTCACAACTTCTGGAGGTAAGCTGTTCCTCTGATTAATTGTTCTAACTGTCAGGAAATTTCTCCTTAGTTCTAAGTTGCTTCTCTCCTTGATTAGTTTCCACCCATTGCTTCTTGTTCTACCCCCAGGTGCCTTGGAGAAAAGTTTGACTCCCTCTTCTTTGTGGCGACCCCTGAGATATTGGAACACTGCTATCATGTCACCCCTGGTCCTTCTTTTCATTAAACTAGACATACCCAGTTCCTGCAACCGTTCTTCATATGTTTTAGCCTCCAGTCCCCTAATCATTTTTGTTGCTCTTCTCTGCACTCTTTCTAGAGTCTCAACATCCTTTTTGCATCATAGCGACCAAAACTGAATGCAGTATTCCAAGTGTGGCCTTACCAAGGCATTATAAAGTGGTATTAACACTTCGCGTGATCTTGATTCTATCCCTCTTTTAATGCAGCCTAGAACTGTGTTGGCTTTTTTGGCAGCTGCTGCACACTGCTGGCTCATATTTAAATGGTTGTCCACTAGGACTCCAATATCCCTCTCACAGTTACTACTGTTGAGCAAGGTACCACATATACTGTACCTGTGCATTTTGTTTTTCTTGCCTAAATGTAGAACCTTACTTTTTTCACCATTGAATTTCATTTTGTTTGATAGCGCCCAATGTTCAAGTCTGTCAAGATCCTTCTGTAAACATTTAAAGCTGTTGCAGTCAATATGGAATTATTGGAAAAAGACGTGGCTGAAATTAAACAAACTACTGTGACTTTGGGTGAAAAAGTAGTAGAGATTCAGAACAAAATTGAAGGAACTGAGGCAGATTTAACGATGATCCAGTATAATGATATGGAATTTGCTTTAAGATTAAGAGGGGTAAAAGAAGAAAAAAAAACAAGAGAATTTAAAAGAAAAGATTTTGGAAGCATTTGTGCAGATTTTGGGGGGAACAAAAGCGGAATTGGGCTGGCAGATTGAAAAAATATACTGTGTCAATTCCTGGTTTGCCAGACAGAAACATTTGCCAAGAGACATTGTAATATATTTTACTACAAAGACATTGCGAAACCGAATCTTACAGGCGACTTTTAAAAACAAACTTAAGGTGGATGAACAGGAGGTTTTGACATTTAAGGAAATTCCTCCAAAAATACTGAAAGCACGCAAGGATTATACCTTTCTGGTGTCAGAATTGAAAAAGCAACAAATAAGGTATAAATGGGTGATTCCAGCTGGATTATTTGTTACTTACATGGGAGAAAGATACAGACTCAATACGATTTGTAAAGCAAAAGATTTTTTTGCTAACGTATTAAAGGTTGGGAGACCAAAATCACCAGAAGGCAAAAGAAATGAGGAAGTTAAAAAAGAGGAAAAAGAAGATTTGTGGATTGTAGATCAGAGAGGAACTCTGAACAGTCAAGAAGAAAGAAAGGATCCAAGACAGATTAGAGAAGTAATTGTTGAAAGTGAAGAAGAATTAAATCATCCACTCCAGTTCTCAACTCTTCAAAGTGAAGAAGAACTAAATCAACATAATTTCAGATGCCAATTTAAAGAATTACTGATGGCTGTAGGTTTGAAGGAGAAAGGAATAATAAACTGATGTTTTAGTAATAGTAGAATAATTTAAAATAAATAAGATATAAAAGTCAAATGCATATATAAGGTTGCATAAGGTTAGAGAAATTACATCATAAGATTACCTATGGGGAATAAATATAGATTGCAATGTAATGTAATAGAGATTAAATTGGTTTTAAAGAATAAGATTAAATTAACATTACAGGTTGGGGAATAAGTATAGAAGGTAATGTAATGTAATAGAGATTAAATTTGTTTTTAAGAATAAGATTGAATTTATATTATAGGTTGGGAATAAGTATAGATTGTAATGTAATGTAGTAATGTAATAGAGACTAAGTGAATGAGAAGATGTGATGTATTTTTTATATATGGCTTAAGCTGGTTTTGAATTTAACAATTGCTGCCAGGTTGCTGGCGGCACAATACTGGAAGAGGAATCCAATATGGGCAACTGCAGTCCAGATGGAAAGAGGATTCAAAAACAGGTATCTCGCAGCAAGATGATAACCTGATAAACCAAATAAAGAATAAAGGACCAATGCATATAAAGAGATTATATAATGTATTAGTGGAATTAGATTCTGAAACAGAGCTAGTTAAGGATTGTATGATTAAATGGGCGCAAAATATTGGTGAACCTATAATGATGGAAACATGGGAGAATATATGGGTTAGAAAGGTAAAATTTACACAAGCTCAAAATTTAAGAGAAAATTGTTATGTTTTATATGTTTTATAGATGGCATTTTGATCCAAAGAAACTAGCTTGTATGTATCCAAATTTACAACCTAAATGTTGGAGATGTGAATGTGAAGATGCAACTTATTTTCATGTTTGGTGGTCTTGTAGGAAAATTAAGGCTTTTTGGATTAAAATATGGTGGATTATTCAGAATATTTTGAAGAAAAAAATTAAGTTTACACCACAGTTTTTCTTGCTGGGAATAATTACGGACTGTACTGTAATAGAGACTAAACTGATTTTGAACTTGATAACGGCTGCCAGATTGTTGGTAGCACAACACTGGAAGAAAGAAGATATACCTACTATTGAGGAATGGACAATAAAAGTTACACACCTGGCAGAAATGGCAAGAATTTCATCATACTTAAAAGATCACTCAAATGAAAGATGCATATTGGAATGGAGTAGATGGACTGATTATATTCAAAAAAAGTATCAGATTAAGAAGGCATATATAGTTTAACAATGATATATGGTTAGAATTTTAGAATGGTTTTTATAATAGAATTTATGTTTTGTTAGCATATTTTAGTTTATGGTTATTTGAAGATTATATCCTGTGTTCTTTCTGGGAAGTCGGGGTAGGGGAGGGAGGGGGTTGGGGGGAAGGGGGGGGGAATTTAAAATTTTTTGTACTTTGTACTAATAAAACTTTTTCAATTAAAAAAAAATACTGGAAGAGGAAGATTCATTTACTATTCAAAAATGAACACTGAGAGATGTGCATTTGGCAGAGATGGCTAAAATTTTAGAACATTTTAAAGACTATTCAAATGATACATTTAGCAATGGAGAAGATGGACTGACTATATTCAAATCAAGTATCAGACTAAGAAGATCTAAACAGATAGTGAAGGATATATTTTAAAATTTTTAGCTTTTTGTTTAATCTATAGTATAAGGCAGTGGTAGCCAACCTTAAGCATACCATCCGCCAATTTTTTTCGCAGACAAGTTCCGATCCGCCATTTATTATTTATTTATTTATTTTGGTTGTTTTTGTATGCTGCCCCACTCGCGCAGGACTCAGGGCGGCCATACAACTTTCTTTCTTTCTTTCTTTCTTTCTTTCTTTCTTTCTTTCTTTCTTTCTTTCTTTCTTTCTTTCTTTCTTTCTTTCTTTCTTTCTTCCTCCTTCCTTCCTTCCTTCTTTCTTTCTTTGTCTTTTCTCCTTCCTTCCTTCCTTCTTTCTTTGTCTTCCTTCCTTCCTAACTTTTCTCTTTTTTTCTTTCTTTCTTTCTTTCTTTCTTTCTTTCTTTCTTTCTTTCTTTCTTTCTTTCTTTCTTTCTTTCTTTTTCTTTCTTTCTTTCTGTCTTCCTTCTTCTTTCTTTGTCTTCCTTCCTTCCTAACCTTTCTTTCTTTGTCTTCCTTCCTTCCTAACTTTTTTTCCTTCCTTCCTAACTTTTCTTTCTTTCTTTCTTTCTTTCTTTCTTTCTTTCTTTCTTTCTTTCTTTCTTTCTTTCTTTCTTTCTTTCTTTCTTTCTTTTTCTTTCTTTCTTCCTTCTCTCTCTCTCTCTCCCTCCCTCCTTCCTTCTTCCTCCTTCCTTCTTTCTTTGTCTTTTCTCCTTCCTTCCTTCCTTCTTTCTTTGTCTTCCTTCCTTCCTAACTTTTCTTTCTTTCTTTCTTTTTCTTTCTTTTTCTTTCTTTCTTTGTCTTCCTTCCTAACCTTCCCTCCTTCCTCCCTCCCTCCCTCCCTCTTTCTTTCTTTGTCTTTTCTCCTTCCTTCCTTCCTTCCTTCCTTCTTTGTCCCCCTTCCTTCCTAACTTTTCTTTCTTTCTTTCTTTCTTTCTTTCTTTCTTTCTTTCTTTCTTTCTTTCTTCCTTCTTTCTTTGTCTTCATTCCTTCTTAACTTTCCTTCCTTCCTTCCTTCCTTCCTTCCTTCCTTCCTTCCTTCCTTCCTTCCTTCCTTCCTTCCTTCCTTCCTTCCTTTCTCCCTGCAAAGCAATCCCCACCGTAGCTCCTTTCTCCCTCGCCCAGCCCTCTTCCAAGATGCCAAGTCCTGATGCCGCCACTTCTGGCATCCCCGCACCTCTTTCAGAAGGGAGGAAAAGAGGGCGCTTCCCCCCCTCCCCTGGAAATAAGAACCCCCCACAGGAGTAACAATCACAACAACCAGGGCTGGCAAAGCACCTCACCAGCACCAGCAGCCGGCAGGAACAAAAGCAAGCACGGGGTGATGAGAAGGCTCGCCCCGGGCGGAGCTTCCACGCAGCTTCTTCATTCCGAGAAGCAGCAGCAGCAGAGGAGGTGGCAAAAGCGGCCCCCCTTCTTGGAGCCCTGCTGTCCTCCCTTTCCCCAATGGAACTGTGGAGTCCCACACCTCAGGGCGTGTGGGCAACAGGCGATTGCTTAGCTTTGGGGTGAAGCCTCGGATTGCTGCCGCTTCCTCCTCTTTCTTCTCCTCCTCCTCCCCCCCGCCACACTTCCTTTGCTCTGAAGTAACGACACACGAGCAGCGGGGCCGGTGCTTGTGACTGACTACTTCCTCCTCTGCCCTGCCAGCTCAGGAATTCTGGGAGTTGAAGTCCACGAGTCACAGAAGAGCCAACTTTGCTTGTTTCGTCACTGCCGGAGTTTGACTTCGAACTGCGCGCGCTCTCCAGAATTATGCAGGAAGAAGGGGATTGGACAATAAGAAGGTCAGAATCACTTTTGCTCGCTAAAACCTTCTTATTGTCCGATCCCCTTCTTCCTGCATAATTGTTATCCACTGACCAAATTTATCTGTACATTTTTCTTCACAGTTGTAAAACAGCGTCACCTTTTCTGTCCGTTGGATGATTGTAATGTGCTAGTTGCAATCATCCAATGTGCCATGTTTGGCGCATGCGCCACGGTTTGGCCACCCCTGGTATAAGGAGTTAAGACCTAAAGATATTTGGAAGTTAATAATTTGTTAGCATATTTTAGTTTTATATTTGTGTACTTTATATTATACCCTGTGTATGTTCTGGGAAGTCCAGGGTGGGGGGAGAGGGAGATGGGGGGGAGGGATTGGGGGGGAAGAGGGGGGAGGGGGGAGAGAAAAGAAAAAATGTTTGTACTTTGTATGTATAAAACTTTTTCAATTAAAAAAAGAAAGAAACTATAAATTGACAATGGCAACTACATACAAGAAAAACCTGTATAAAATGTTCTATAGGTAGCATTTGCCACCAGTAAGGATAGCAAAGATGTTTAAAAACTTGTCCGCCAAATGCTAGAAATGCAACCAGGATCGTATTATCATATGTGGTGGACTTGCCCAAAGGTAAAAAAAAATTGGACGAAAATACATACATGGTTAGAAAAAATGATATACATAGAAAGCCAGAAAATTACAATAAAGGGAATGTACATTTAATTTTACATGTTTTGATGGCAGCAAGAATTGTATTTGCACAACATTGGAAAATTGAAAAAACTCCTTCAGATGAAAATATAATTTTAAAAAAATATTAGAGTTGTGCGGAAATTCATAGATTAACATTAAAGCTAAAGGATAAAGAAGACACAGAATATTTTGTAACTTGGGATTTGTTTTATCAATGGTTCGATAATAAAAGTAGAAATTAGAAGTGGGAAGAATATTATTATATACAAGTAAAGATTATTATTATTATTATTATTATTATTATTATTATTACTATTATTATTATACAATTGTATCACAGCGGCCAGTTGTTTCGCCGGATTTGGCATTGATTACTAGTCGAGCCCCACCCAGGGGCCTAGGAAGTCGTAATGTATTTTCGAAGTATATGTGCGGAACCGAGCAGTGCGGCTTTCTGCATTTGACTGATGGTGATTTTGTCAATTTTGAGCTGTTTTAAATGTAATTCCAGTGCTTTTGGGATAGCACCCAGTGTTCCAATCACTACTGGAATTACCACTGCTGGTTTGTGCCATAATCGTTGGATTTCAATTTTTAAGTCCTGGTATTTTGCAATTTTTTCGTGTTCCTTTTCATCGACCTTGCTATCTCCTGGTATTGCAATGTCAATTATAGTCACCTTGTTGTTCTCGACCAACGTGATGTCTGGTGTATTATGCGCCAGTACCTTGTCTGTTTGTATACGAAAATCCCACAAGATCTTGACCATCTGATTTTCAGTGACTTTTTCAGGCTTGTGTTCCCACCAGTTTGTAGCAGTATGGATGTTATAATTTTTGCATAAATTCCAGTGGATCATTTGTGCAACAGAGTTGTGTCGTAATTTGTAATCAGTCTGTGCGATTTTCTTGCAGCAGCTGAGCACATGGGCTACAGTTTCATCAGCTTCCTTGCATAATCTGCATTTAGCATCATTTGAAGATTTATCAATTTTGGCCTTTATGGCATTTGTACGAATTGCCTGTTCTTGTGCGGCCAGGATCAATGATTCTGTTTCTTTCTTTAAAGTACCAGATGTTAACCATAACCAAGTTTTTTCACTGTCCACTTTGTCTTTTATTTTTTCCAGAAATTGGCCATGTAATGCTTTATTTTGCCAACTCTCCATTCTTGATTTTATCACATTTTTTCTGTATTCTTGTTTCGTCTGTTGGACCTTCAGTAGATTTTTGTTCTTTACTTCAATTAATAGATGTTCTTGACTTTCTTTTAAATAATCCGCCAATGCATGCTTTTCTTCTTCAACTGTTTGCTTTACTTGTAGTAGTCCTCTGCCACCTGATTTTCTGGGCAGGTAAAGTCTATCAGTGTCACTACGTGGATGTAAACTGTAGTGCATTGTCATTAGTTTTCTGGTGTTTCGGTCCAAAATGTCCAAATCAGCTTGTGTCCAGTTAATTATACCAGCCGTGTATCTTATGACTGGTATTGCCCAGGTATTCATGGCCTTGATGGTGTTTCCACCATTTAATTTAGATTTCAAAATTTTCCTAACTCTGTTGGTGTACTCTCTTCTAATGATAGTTTTCACTTCTCCATGTCTGATGTTATCCAACTGCAGAATGCCCAGATATTTATAGGCTTCATTTTGATTGCATTTAATTAATTGGCCATTGGGCATTTCAATTCCGTCACATGTAGTGATTTTGCCCCTTTTCATAGATACAGTGGCACATTTTTCCATGCCAAACTGCATTGAGATATCTGTGCTGAATATTAGGACTGTGTTGGTCAGTGATTGGATTTCTATTTCTGACTTTCCATACAGTTTCAAATCATCCATATACAATAAATGTGAAATTTTTTCAGCGTCTTTGGCTATTTGGTATCCAAGTTTCATTTTTTTTAAGATTACTGATAGTGGGATCATTGCGATGATGAAGAGGAGGGGTGAAAGTGAATCTCCCTGAAAAATAATAATAATTATTATTATTATTATTATTATTATTATTATTATTATTATTATTATTATTATTATTATTATTATTATTATTATTATTAATATTATTATTAATATTATTATTATTAATATTATTATTATTATTAATATTAATATTAATATTAATAATAATAATAATATTAATATTAATAATAATAATAATAATATTAATATTAATATTAATATTAATAATAATATTAATATTAATATTAATATTAATATTAATATTAATATTAATATTAATATTAATATTAATAATAATAATAATAATAATATTTCTTTTATTCATTAAACATGAAACTCAGTCAACTGAACATTTAAAGATGTGTCATAAATACCATTGACTGGTGCTAATGGTTGATACAGGTTGCTGCCAGCATCCTAGGTATCAACCAAGTATCTTCTTAAAATATATGATGTTCCGAGTAGTGCAGTTGCAGGAAGCTGCAATTTCTTGATGTGTTTTGTAAAATTCTTGGACATGGTACCAAGTGCCCTGATGACAATGGGTATCCTGGTTACATGTTTCATCCATAGCCTTGTAGTTTCGATGGCCAGTTCGCGATATTTCGTGATTTTTTCCAGTTCTTTTTCTTCGACTCTGGCATCTCCTGGTACAGAGATATTTAATTATTTATTCTCCATAGTGGGCGGAGCTAGCCTCCAAGATTGGGATGATACAATCCAACAGCCAATCAGGACTGAGTCTGACTATATAAAAACTGTTCCCCTTGTTGAGAACCCCCTCTTTCGACTCAGTCCTGTGTCAAAAAGGATTGTGTCACCCCAACCTTTCAGGTTATCTTTCTTCTATATCTTCAAAGAGTGAGTGTTTCCCTCCCCACGAATTCCATCTACGTTGGGGAGGCTTCGGATACTATTGCTGGCCCCCTTCCCCAGGCCCTTGGGCTTTCTGGGGGTGTGGTCGATTATCTAACGTCCCCTTGCGGCCTGGCAACCTTCCTGACCATCGAGAATTGCCACAGAAGCCCGGTGCTTGCGTGGCCGCCTGCCAGGGTGGCTTTGCCACTTACCGCCTTCTGAGTGTGGACTTGTCGGTGTTGGTAGGACCGCAAAAGCCAAGCGCTTGTGCGGCGTCCACACTCGTTGCCCAGCTGGGACCTGTTAAAGTAGCTGGGCCCCAGGGGATCGTTGCGCTGCCCGCCTGTGGCATTTGGAGCGGCGGCGAGGATCGGGCAGTGAATCGGAGGGCGAAAGGACCTTTCCTGCGCTGGTGCTCCTGTCAGAAATTTGGGCCGTTGGCCATTACCGCTACCTACCGCTTGCTTACCGGATGGAGCAGGTGCTTCAACGTGCCCACCAGGCGGCGGCTTGGGCGGTCAAGGCCTCGGCTACGGCGTCATTTTTCTGCCGCACGTCCATCCATTGGCTGAACTTGCTCCAGGACCACACACCATCGTCGGATGTATGGGCTAGACAGGACATAAACAAATTGATTGCGGCGACGCAGTTCACGTCGGACGCTACCTTGCAGGCCGCCCGCTTCGCCGCCAGGGCTATGGGTTCAGCGGTGGTGGCGCGCCGGATGCACTGGCTGCGTGGCTGGCCGGCCGACACCCGACACAAATGGCGCCTCGCCATCGCACCAGTTAAGGGTCAGTCACTTTTTGCCGACGCCTTGGAGCCATATTTGGTGGAGTCCAAAGACAAGAGAAAGATTTTGCCCAATTGCACACGCAAGGGGCAGAACAAGGCTTCCACATCTACCGCCCCCACAACCACCACACCATCATTTCCCCGGCGTAACTTCAGGGCTGCCCCTTACAATCAAGGCAGGAACCAATACGGCGGGAGGCAGAATCAGGGGCAGGATAGACGTAGAGATACCACTAAGCGGCCTTTTCGGGGGGCAGGTGGTCGCCCCTACCACCGCTACAAGTAGATGAGCCCGGTCCTCCCATTGGGGGTCGCCTGCGCTTCTTCGCCAGGCGATGGGAGGACACTACCACCGATGCTTGGGTTCGGGAGACCGTAAAATCTGGTCTCGCCCTGAATTTCATCTCCACCCCCCCCGGGATTCTTTCTGAGGTGCCCCCAGTCCTCTAATCCCCGGACACGGTCACTCATGCGGACCGCCATCCAGCACCTTCTGGACATTGATGCCATCAAGCGGGTCCCGGAGGACCAGCGGGGTCAGGGCTTCTATTCCATCTTGTTCCTCGTAGAGAAATCCTCGGGCGGGTGGAGAGCCATCCTCAACCTCAAGCAACTTAATAAATATTTGAAATATAAAAAATTTAAAATGCACACGTTGCAGTCCATTCTTGGTGGGATCCGGGAAGGGGACCTCATGTCTTCAATTGACCTTACGGAGGCCTACCTCCACGTCCCCATACGGCCGGCTCACCAGCAGTATTTGCGATTTTGTTACCGTGACTATCACTACCAATACGTGGCCCTCCCCTTCGGGCTGTCATCCGCCCCCCGGGTCTTTACCAAGATCCTGGTGGCCCTCGCGGCTGCCTTGCGGTCACGCCCGGTTCGGGTTCAATGTTATTTGGACGATATTCTCATTCAGTCGTCCACACTGGCACACGTGGAGGCGGACCTCCGAGTCACTCTAGAGGCCCTCAGCGATCATGGCTTCTCAGTTAACTTCGAGAAGAGCCAGCTGACTCCTACTACCAGGATCGTCCATCTGGGGGCGATCATTGATTCCCTAGAGTGCAGGGTCTACCTTTCCCAGGAGCGGCAGGATGGCCTGGCCGATCTCGTTCGGCAGATCCTCTGCCAGCGCAGGGTTCCCCTGAGCATGCTATCCTCCCTCTTGGGAAAGATGGTGTCCGCAATTCACATCACTCCCTGGGCCCAGCTGCACTCTCGGGATTTACAGTGGTTTATTTTGCCTTTTCAGCGGGCACACCAGAGCGCATCCTCCACCAAGGTCAGTCTACCGGATTCTGTCCGCCGCTCCCTCCACTGGTGGCGATCTCCGGCGATCACCAAGGGTTGCCCCTTCCTGGACCTTCCCAGGATCACGGTGACCACCGACGCCAGTCTCCAGGGATGGGGGGCACACACATTGTCGCATGTGACCCAGGGCACCTGGTCGGCCACGGAGGCGGCTCTCACCATCAACCATCTGGAGTTGAAGGCGGCCTTCCTAGCGCTCCAACACTTTCATCCATTCCTGGCGGGTCAGCATGTCCTTCTCCTGACCGACAACATCACGGCGAAGGCACACATCAACCGGCAGGGGGGCACGGTCTCTCGTCGTCTGATGTTGGAGGCCAAGGAGCTGGGCCTGTGGGCAGAACGCCATCTCCTCTCCGTACGGGCGGAACACATCTCCGGGGTGTCGAACCGCACTGCCGACTGGCTCAGTCACCACGAGGTGGACCCCGCGGAGTGGAGTCTACACGACAGCCTATTTCGGGAGCTCACCGCCCGATTCGGCCAACCGATAATCGACCTTTTTGCGACGCCAGGCAACGCCAAGCTACCACGGTTCCTGTGCCGTTACCGGTCGTACGGGGTGGAAGGAGTGGACGCCCTCGGGTGCCCTTGGCCCAAGGGTCTCCTATATGCCTTCCCTCCCCTCCCGTTAATTCCTCGCATCATCCGGAAGATCTTGACCGAGGAGGTGGAGGTGATTCTGCTGGCGCCCCATTGGCCGAGGCGGCCCTGGTTTGCGGATCTCCAAGCCCTGTCCATCTGTCCGCCGTGGCGGATCCCGCCGACAGAGTCGTCGCTCTCCCAGGGGTCAGTGCGGCATCCAGATCCACACTGGTACCAACTGACCGCCTGGCGCTTGAGCGGCGCACTCTACAGTGCCGGGGGGTCCCAGAGAACATAATACGAATGCTATTGTTCTCCCGGAGAGCGTCCACGACTCGCATCTACGCTTCCACCTGGAAGACCTTCTGCGACTGGTGCTCGGCTGCCTCGGTCTGTCCCGTAGATCTCACGGTGATCAACATCTTACAATTCTTGCAGGCCGGCTTAGATAGGGGTCTGGCGCTCAATACCTTGCGCTGACAGTTGGCGGCACTGTCTACGGTGCTATCCTGCCCGATGACAGAGCAGCTCTCCGCACATCCTTTGGTACGGCGTTTCCTCAAGGCGGCTTCCAACATTTCACCGCCTGTGGTTCATCGCTACCCAACGTGGGACTTGCAGACGGTCCTTCAATCGCTCACCGGGCCGCCGTATGAGCCGTTGTCCACGGTTTCCATCCGCCTGCTTACCCTGAAAGTAGCATTCCTGGTGGCTATCACATCAGCGCGCCGCATTTCCGAACTGGCCGCCCTTTCAGTGCGCTCAGATCTATGCATCTTCTATCCGGACAGGGTCGTCCTCCGACTGGAGCCGGGGTTTTCACCCAAGGTGAACACATACTTCCACAGGGCGCAGGAGCTGATTCTTCCTGCCTTTGAGGAAGACCAGTCTGCGGACCAACGGGGTCGGTGTCTCGACGTACGGCGGGCCATAGAGGTGTACATCTCTCGTACGGCATCATTTCGATGGTCCGAGTCGCTCTTCCTGGGCTTTCAAACTGCGTCGATGGGCAGGAAAGCCTCCTCCGCGGTGATCGGCCGTTGGATCCGGACGGTCATTGCTTTGGCTTACGAACAGCAAGACCTGCCACGACCGGCGAGGCTTACGGCGCATTCTACGTGCAGTGCGGCCACCACGGCAGTGTGGGCGACCAACGCCTCTATCGAGGAGGTGTGTCGGGCGGCGACGTGGTTGTTATCCATGCCTTTTGTTAGACATTACAAGCTGGACGCCTATGCAGCTAGGGATGCGGCATTTGGCCGCCGCGTTTTGCAAACTGTGCTTCCAGCACCAGGGCCGGATGAGTTGTCTTGACTCCCTCCCAAGGGGATTACTGCTTTGGCATGTCCCAATCTTGGAGGCTAGCTCCGCCCACTATGGAGAACGGGGCGTTGTTTCTTACCTGAACACCCCTTCTCGTAGGGCGGAGCTAGCCTCCAAGTCCCGCCCTGTATTCTGTTGTTCATTGTTGTGGTACCTGCTGTTAATAAAGTTTTGGTTGGGGAATGTGACACTTTGGGTCTGACTTCGTCCTTTGTCTCAAGAGGGGAACAGTTTTTATATAGTCAGACTCAGTCCTGATTGGCTGTTGGATTGTATCATCCCAATCTTGGAGGCTAGCTCCGCCCTACGAGAAGGGGCGTTCAGGTAAGAAACAACGCCCCGTTTTATTTATTTAGTGCTCTTATATGCCGCCCTACTCTCTGAGGACTCAGGGCGGCGTACAACATTTGAAGAACAACTAAACAATATAAAATTTAAAAACAGTATTAAAAAGAATTTTTTAAAAAACATATAAAACTGTACATACATGGGGGAGACCTAGGATGTAAAATTGTCTCAGTACCCCGCCTGCAGGAAAAGCCTTGATGGCTTTTCAGAAGGCCAGCAAGGTGGGGATAATTCGGATCTCTGGGGGTAGTTGGTTCCAGAGAGCGGGGGGGGGGGCACAGCCAGCATTGTTTGGTTGACGGGACTCTGTGGGACCTGACCGGTCAAAGGGAAGTATGAGGTAGGATGCGGTCCCGGAGGTAACCTGGACCTAAGCCATGTAGGGCTTTAAAGATGATAATCAACACCTTGAATTGCACCCGGAGACCAATGGGCAACCAGTGCAGCTGGTGGAGTATGGGTGTTACGTGGGTGTATCTTGAGACACCCACCACAGCATGTGCAGCCACACTTTGCACCAGTTGAAGTCTCTGGATACTCTTCAAGGGTAGCCCCATGTAGAGCGCATTACAGTAGTCCAATCGAGAGGTGACAAGGGCATGAGCGACTGTGAGTAGAGCCTCCTTCTCCAAGTATGGTCACAATTGGTGCACCAGGCGGACCTGTGCAAAGGCTCCCCTAGCCACAGCTGTAAGATGTTGGTCTAATTTCAGCTGTGGATCTAGGAGAACCCCCAAATTGTGAACCCGTTCCGAGGGAGTTAGTTTTTCTCCCCCAAGAACCAAGGAGGGACAGTCGACATAGTCCTTAGGGGGCAATATCCAGAGCCACTCAGTCTTGTTGGGGTTAAGCTTGAGCCTTTTCCTCCCCATCCAGATCCTGACATCGTCCAGGCATCGGCACATTACATCCACTGCCTCCCTGAATTGAGACGGGGTGGAAATGTACAGCTGGGTGTCGTCAGAGTACTGTTGAAAACTCACCCCGTGTCGATGAATGATCTCCCCCAGCGGTTTCATGTAAATGTTAAACAGGATGGGCGAGAGGACCGAACCCTGAGGCACCCCACAAGTCAGGGGCTTAGGAGACGACCTCTGTCCTCCTGTTAACACCAACTGCATCCTATCGGCGAGGTAAGAGGGGAACCACCGTAAAATGGTGCCTCCCACTCCCAATTTGCCAAGATGATGCAGAAGGATACCATGGTCGATGGTATCGAAAGCTGCTGAGAGGTCAAGTAGCACCAGGATGGAAGAATAACCCCCATCCCGGGCTCGCCAGAGATCATCCATCAGGGCGATCAAGGCAGTTTCTGTACTGTAGCCACGCCTGAAACCCGATTGAAAGGAGTCTAGATGATCAGTTTCCTCCAATAACAGAAGAAGCTGAAAAGCTACCACCTTCTCAACAACCTTACCTATAAAAGGTAAGTTGGAAACTGGACGAAAGTCATCAAAGGTAAGTTGGAGACCGGACGAAATATCAATAAAATGTACGCTTTGGGCCTCGACAACCGTGATGTCTGGCGTGTTGTGTTCCAAATGACAATCCATCTGTATTCAAAAGTCCCACAAGATCTTCACCTTCTCATTTTCGGTAACTTTTTCCACTGTGCTCCCATGACTTTTTGGATACAGGTAAGTCATATTTTTTACATAATGACCAGTGGATTAATTTAGCAACTCGGTTGTGTCTAGCTTTGTAATCAGTTTGTGCAATTTTGCTGCATTCACATATTAAATGCGAAAAACTTTCGACTTTGTCGTTGCATAGTTGGCAGTTTGGATTGTCAGCGGATTTTTGTATCTTCACTTTCATGGCATTAGTTTGTAGTGCTTGTTCTTGAGCAGCCAGTATTAAACCTTCCATTTCTTTCTTGATGGTTCCCATCTTAAGCCATGCCCATGTAAGGTTATCATCACATTTTCCTTCAATGTTTTTCAAGTGTTGTCCATGCAAAGCTTTGGTTTTCCATCTATTTAATCTGTCATCCAGCTGTTTTTCCTTATATTCTGCCTTTGTTTCTGTTGTTTTTATAATGTTCTCCGTTTTCACAGTCTGCAGCAATTTTTTTGTACTTTGGTTCACATAATCATTCAAACTTCATTTTTCTTTTTCTACATTGCAATAGCCCTCTGCCTCCTATGTTTCTTGGCAGGTACAACCTGTCGATGTCACTTCGTGGATGTAAAGCATGGTACATATTCAAAAGTTTGCACGTTTTCCGGTCCAAGTTTTCCAGTTCAGCCAAAGTCCAGTTGATGATTCCAGCTGAGTAGCGTATCACTGGAACTGCCCATGTATTAATGGCTTTAATTATGTTTCCAGCATTCAGCTTTGATTTTAATATTTTGCGGACCCTCCTGATGTATTCCTTTTGTGTTGACTCTTTGACTTTTCCATTCAATAGGTTATCTGCTTCCAATATGCCTAGGTATTTGTAACCGTCATCCTTTGCTAATGCTTTCACTATGCTTCCATTTCCCAGCTCTATTCCTTCTATTTTTTTATTTTTCCTTGCTGCATGGATAATAAACACATTTTTCAAGTCCAAAGTTCCTTTTGATGTCACTGCTGAACAGTTAAACTGTGTTGAGTATTGATTTAAGTTCAATGGGGCTTTTCGCATACATTTTTAAGTCATCCATGTAGAGTAGATGGTTTATCTTGCCATGTTGGCTTGAGATTTGGTATCCCAATTTTGTGTTTTGTAGGATTATTGTCAGTGGAATTAATGTGATATTGAACAGTAGTGGTGAAAGTGAGTCCCCCTGGAAGATTCCTCATCTGATGTTGACTTCACCAATGTTCTCCCCATTTGCTGTTAGAACTGTTTTCCATTTTTGCATATTTGCTTTCAAAAATGTAGATATTTTTGCTGATTCCAAAGTTTTCCAGACAGGTGTGGGGTAAAGAGTCAAATGCCTTCTTGTAATCAATCCACGCCATATTTAAATTCATTTTTCTTCATTTTGCATTTTTTAGTACCATTTTGTCAATGAGCTGCTTATCTTTTGTTCCTCTTGATTTTTTATAATTTCCTTTTTGTTCTATTGGATACAAACTGTTTTCTATCAGATGATTGAATACTGAATTTGCCAGTATTCTTGTAAAAAGTTTGAATGCTGTTGGCAGACAAGTAATTGGGCGATAGTTGCTTGCTTCTGTGCCCTTTTCTGAATCTTTCATTATCAAGTATGTTTGGATAGCTGTTAACCATTCTTCGCTTGTTGCATTTTGAAGCATTTTATCAAATTGAGTGGCCATGCGATGATGGAGGCTGGTCAGGTGTTTTAGCCAGTATCCATGCAATTCGTCCAGGCCAGGTGAACTCCAGTTCTTGACCATCTTTGCTTGTTTTGCAACCATGTCAGTTGTTATTATAATATTTTCCATTTTGTTTCATGTTGTTTGTTGTTGAATATCTTTGATCCAGAAGGCAGATTTATTGTATTCCACTGGGTTTCCCCACAGTTTTTTCCAAAAGTTCAAAGCTTTTTCTTTACATGGGTGAACATTAGTTTGGACTCGATTTTCATTAAGGAATCAGTAGAAGAGGTGTTGGTTTCTTCTGAACTGGACATTTTCACGATATTGTTTTATTTGTCCTTCGTATCTTTCAATTTTCTTTGTTGTTGCTATTACATGTTGTTTTATTTCTTCCATGATTTCCATTATTGTTTTTTCCTCCAGATTGTATTTTTTGTGTAAACTATTTTTCAGCTTTTTGTTCTTTAGTTTTCCTTCTTTCAAGTACTTTAAATTGCTGACATCATCTCACAGTTTTTTAATTTTATTTTCAAGTCAAATTTTCCACTTTGGTGTTCCAGTGGGTTTCTTTTTTGGCATTTTATAACCCAGTTCTGCAGTTATAATGGTGGCTGTGCTATACATTAAGTTGGTTGGTTTCATATAATGGAGCCGGAACAAGTCGAGGCTGCCTCATGGACAAAGATTCAAGAGGTCTTAACAGATCTTTCACTCGTTTGCTATGCACTTCATGAATGGTAGATAGTCTTTTTCTTTCTATGTTTTCTTTTTGCTAGATCACTTAGCTCCACATTTTCGAGTTTTTGCACGGGAGGATCTTCATTCTGTATGTTGTTTCTTCCACTGGCTGGTCAGTTGTTTAATATTATTATTATTATTATTATTATTATTATTATTATTATTATTATTATTATTATTATTATTATTATTATTATTATTATTATTATTATTATTATTATTATTATTATTATTATTATTATTATTATTATCCCAGACAATACACCGTTTATTGAATACTTATATATGTTAAATAAAAATTATTTAAAAAAATGATATAACTTTAAGAAGCTGAAGGAATTGTAAGCGGAAAAACCTTCAACTTGCAAGGCATATTCACTCCAATTCTCCAAACAAATAAATTTCTATTGTATTCAGTATATTTCCCTCACTCAAAGAAGTTTTCATGGACCAATAAATTGCTTTCAAGCAGTGCACTTTTATTATAGCATATTTTTATTCAAACCAATATTGTTTGACAGCTTGATCTTCATGACCAGACCAACATTATAAAATCAGTAGAACTATGTATATTTTGATACAAAAAATGTTTGGGAGAAAAATATTTTGAAATCAGTAAATTCCCTTTTGGGGAGGTATGTGAGGAAGGGAGGCATACGATAGCATTATTCCAAAGAAACTTAGTTTGCATAAAAAGCAGGCAAAACCCCCAAAATTTAAGTCAGCCAATTTCAAGTTAGTGTTTCCAGACTGGGATAGTACTCCCCCGTTTACAAACAGCATTATTGTAATTCTCACTAATAACGGAAGTGCAAAGTACCTATAATGGAATTTGCATTGTTTCATTGCAGTAACCATTTGCCTGTCTAGGTCCTCAACTTGTTTCCCCACAAGCTGGCAGGACAAGAAAATTGTTCATCACTTTTGTAACTACAGGATATTTCCTTGCCAACCATGGAAAGCCAGTAAACAGCTCAGAAAAGCAACAGGCCCTCTAGTGGCTTTAGAGAAGAACAGACACAAAACATGAAACATACTAAAATTCTCTCCCTCTCCCTCTCTCTTTCTTATTTCTCAAATATAGTTGCTTGGAAAATGCAGGTTTATTAATTTACTTAAATTATTTCTGTACTTCATCACAAAAGTATATAATGTTGGTGACACACAAAAATAGTCTAAAGCAAAAGTGAAAGAGGTTTAAGCAATTCTGCCTCCATCAGCCTATGTTTCACCATCATCCATGTGCTGTTACATTTTCTGCGATTTTGGCCAACAGAACATAAAAGCCCCTTAAACTGTTTGTCATTTCTGAGCCTGCCTTTATGAAATTTTCCAATATTGTTTTCTATGCTATTTATATCCTATAGACTCAACCCCTGAGCCATGGCCCAGCCTGTTTGAAACCAGGCCGCACAAGTGGCAGGCAAGCATACACAGTTCCATTTGCGTGAATGGCAGGTACACGCATGCAGGAAGCTCCATTTGTGTGAGCAGTGGGTGCTCGCACTCGTGTGGGAAACTCCATTTGTGCAAGCAGCAGGCACTCACTTGGGAAGCTCCATTTATGCGAGCAGCACAGCTGTGTAAATGGAGCTGCAACAGAGGTGGGTTCCATTTTTTTTTACTACTACTCTGTGGGCGTGGCTTATTTTGTGGGCATGGCTTAATGGTCATGTCATGGTGGGCGTGGCTTCATGGTCATGTGACTGGGTGGGAGTGGTTTGGTAGTCATGTGACTGAGTGGGAGTGGCTTTGCGGTCATGTGACTGGGTGGGGGGTTGCTGGGTGGTCATGTGACTGGGTGGGCGTGGCCAACTTGACATCACTCTTGTCAAGGGTTAGGGTTAGGGTGCCTGGCCTCTCCTCGCCTCAAAGGCCTCAACGAGATACAATTTCCCTGTCTATTTACTACTACTGAACATCCAAAATATACTATTTAATCCTATGTATATATATGCCATATGTGTACATACATATTACACACAGGCACACAAAAAGATACATTATGTACTACTGTATATATACTGTATGTGTACGTACACACACACACACACACACACACACACACACAGCTCTTCTAAAACTACACATTCAACCTCACTTACTGCATTTGGAAAAACACACCCCGAGTCCACTTTCTGCCAAACATTTAACCATAACTTCTGTACATTACAAAATTACACATGTCTTCAGATGTTCTTCCCTAGCTTGCACATGACTGTTAGAGCCAGGAAATGTCATGGATTGAGTAAAATGTGGTGAAACTCACTTAACAATGCTCTTGCTTATCAACCAAAATTTTGGGCTCAATTGTGGTCATAAGTCAAGGACTATCTCTGCCTTCCTCTGCATGGCAGCCTTGTCCTAGTAAAGTCCTTCTCCTTTCTGGCAATTTTTCTCTGTTAGAGGCACCAAAATAATCCAGACAATTTAAGTTTTCCTGCTGCAGCACAGGGTTGGACTAAATGACCTCTGAGATATCTTCCAGCCCTAAATTGCTGTGCTGTTTCAAAGTGTCTTCTGAAAATATATCTAGTGCCAGGGTTTATGGTGCTTCCTTCCTCTTCTTCCTTTCTCTCTCCCTCTTTTCTCCCTTCCTTCCTTCCTTCCTTCCTTCCTTCCTTCCTTCCTTCCTTCCTTCCTTCCTTCCTTCCTTCCTCTTTCTTTCTTTTTCTTTCTCTTTCTCTTTCTCTTTCTTTTCTTTCTTTCTTTTCTTTCTTTCTTTTTCTTTCTTTTTCTTTCTCTCTTTGTCTCTCTCTCTCACACACACACACACATACACACAAACACACTTCCTCTTTCTTCCTTTCTTCCTTTTTCTCTTTCTCTCTCTCTCTCTCTCACACATACACTCTTCCTCTTTCTTCTTCTCTTTCTCTTCTTCTCTTTTTTCTTGGGGAAGAGCTGGGGAACTCATCAAATTTGCAGATGACACCAAACTGGTAGGAATAGCCAACACTCCAGAAGATAGGCTCAAGATACAGAAGGATCTTGACAGACTTGAACATTTGGCGCTGTCTAACAAAATGAAATTCAATGGTGAAAAAAGTGAGGTTCTACATTTAGGCAAGAAAAACAAAATGCACAAGTACAGTATATTTAGTACCTTGCTCAATAGTAGTAACTGTGAGAGAGACCTTGGAGTCCTACTGTACAACCATTTAAATATGAGCTAGCAGTGTGCAGCAGCTGCCAAAAAAGCCAACACAGTTCTAGGCTGCATAAACAGAGGGATAGAATCAAGATCACATGAAGTGTTAATACCACTTTATAATGCCTTGGTAAGGCCATACTTGGAATACTGCATTCAGTTTTGGTCGCTACGATGCAAAAAGGATGTTGAGACTCTAGAAAGAGTGCAGAGCACAGCAACAAAGATGATTAGGGGACTGGAGGCTAAAACATATGAAGAATGGTTGCAGAAACTGGGTATGTCTAGTTTAATGAAAAGAAGGACCAGGGGAGACATGATAGCAGTGTTCCAATATCTCAGGGGTTGCCACAAAGAAGAGGGAGTCAAACTATTCTCCAAAGCACCTGAGGGTAGAACAAGAAGCAATGGGTGGAAACCAGGGACAGGTTCCTATTTTTTTTACTACCACTCTGTGGGCGTGGCTTATTTTGTGGGTGTGGCTTGCCAGCCATGTGACCGGGTGGGCGTGACTTTTCGGACTGCTGAAGGGAGGGGAACTGAGATAGGTCCTGCTGCCCATTCCCCCTCCCCTCAGCAGCTCGAGAAGCCTCAAACGTGCGAAAATGCCTAGGATCATCACCGCGTGTTTGTGGCTTCTCGGACTGCTGAAGGGAGGGGAATGGAGATAGCTCCTGCCGCCCGTTCTTTCAGCGTCTCATGCGCTCCCTCAGCCATCCTCCCCTGCTTGGACTCACTGTGGGGTAGGAAGGCAGCGCATAAGCAGTGCCGAAAACTCGGCTTCTGGGCATGCGCAGAAGAATTTTTTTTAAAAGAATCAATTTTTTTTAAGGCACCGGCAACCAACCACACCGGTACTGTGACGTCACCAGCGGGCCGCTACCGGTGCTATAGAGTGGACCGCACTGGTAGGAACCCACCACTGGTGGAAACTAATCAAGGAGAGAAGCAACTTAGAAACAAAGAGAAATTTCCTGATAGTTAGAACAATTAATCAGTGGAACAGCTTGCCTCCAGAAGTTGTGAATGCTCCAACACTGAAAATTTGTAAGAAAATGTTGGATAACCATTTGTCAGAAGTGGTGTAGGGTTTCCTGCCTGAGCAGGGGATTGGACTGGACCTCCAAGGTCTCTTCCAACTGTTCTTCTCTTCTCTTCTCTTCTCTTCTCTTCTCTTCTCTTCTCTTCTCTTCTCTTCTCTTCTCTTCTCTTCTCTTCTCTTCTCTTCTCTTCTCTTCTCTTCTCTTCTCTTCTCTCTCTCTCTCTCTCTCTCTCTCTCTCTCTCTCTCTCACACACACACACACACACACACACACACACACACACACTTCCTCTTTCTTCCTCTCTCTCTCTCTCTCTCTCTCTCACACACACACACACACACACACACACACACACACACACACACACACTTCCTTTCTTCCTCATTTTCTTTCTCTCTCTCTCGCACCAGAGCAACAGCAGCGGGAGAAGGAAGAAAGCGTGTCCGCAGGATCTGAGGCAGCCATGGCAGACACCCAAAAGCCTCCCGTGTGTTGCTCCAAGCCTTCACCCATTTTCGGGCACCTAGCTTACCAGGACAGGAGTCCCTGTCGCGGCTCCAACGGCGGTGGCTTCGGGAGACGCTGGCGGCGCAGGGGCATGGGCGAAGGCTGGGAGGGGAGTGCAACACATGGGAGGCTCCCTGCAGTTCCTCGGCTCATCTGGGCTGCAGCTGAGCCCGCTGCCATGAGCCGGCGGATGAAGGCACCCCTCTCCAACCAGATCTTTCCGGATGAGACTTGGATGAAAGCGCAGCTCATGGCTGCTACATTTCGCTGTGCTGCACGAAGTATCCCAGCAAAAACAACGAAGGGAAAGAAACAGCCAGTGGAGAGCATACAGAGCTGCTCCAGTCCACGTTTTCTCCAGGTCAGCAGCTGTTTCCCTCCTTGGTTGCTCTTTATGGGAAATTGTTTAGCGCAGCACAGCGAAATGTAGCAGCCATGAGCCATGTTTTCCTCTAAGCACTTTGGGTGGCAGAGGGAAACAGGTGCTTCTCTCTGCACAGAGCTTTCCGGATGAGACTTGGAGGAAAGCACAGCTCATGGCTTCTAAATTTCACTGTGTTGCACGAAGTTTCCCAGCAAAAACAGTGAAGGGGAAGAAACAGTCAGTGGAGAGCAAACAGAGCTGCCCCTTCTTTGCAACATCTGAGGACCTCTTCTGCTTGGAGCTCCAAGCTGCGGGGAGGGGGGGGCGGCTGCAATGCCGGCAGCTTTAGGGGCTCCTTCCCTCAATGGTTCATTTTCTTACCTCTAGGCGGCTCTGCGCCTTTTGATCTTTCTCAGGCGCAGAGAAAAGTGATCCTGTGAAGGGACCGAGTCTGCTTACCTCGCCGCCAGTTTGCTTCCTTCCTCCACATGCGCAGTGCCAAAAACTCGGCTTCTGCGCATGCGCAGAAGAAAAAAAATAGGATTTTTTAAAAAAATCCAAAAAGAAAAGATGGTGGCACCCACGGACCGGCACCGACCGAATCGGGTCGGTGACATCATCATGACATCACCAGCGGGTCGCTACCAGTTTGGGCGAACCGGTCCGAACTGGGAGGAACCCACCCCTGAGTTGCAAGTGCAAGTGTGAGCACCCACCACTTGCATGGAACCATTCCCCTCCCCTCAGAAAGCTGGAAAGGGTAGAGACCCCTGCTATAGACCATTTCATAGCAATTGTGAACCAAAAGAGAAGGGAAGAGGAAATTACTCTCCATCCTCAATCAAAGTTGAACATTCTCATGTTACAAGAAAGCTTGTAACTATCCTTCTGAAAAGTTGCTGATATATTAGTTAAACCTTCTCTATTTATAATTAATTGCTTGCAAAAATAAAACTAAAAATAGGACAAGAAATATATTTTCAGGTGTAAAACTTCCAAATGTAAATGCTGAATTTGCACAAAATACATTTGTGTCTTTAATAAAAAGTTATCTGTGATTCTTTATCTCAACAAAACCGAAGACATTCCTATGAGAATAAAAAAAAGTGCTGCATCTTTTTGAAATTTTGCAAGCTTCAAATTATTATTTATTGGATGCCACACAATCAGCCAGATGTTCAGACTGGATTTGGCACTTTTGTTTACCAATCAAGTCCTTCACAAGGACTTGGAATAGGCAGATGTGAATATTTGATGGTGTTTGTTATGTCCCTACATTTACATCTTAGCTGGAAGTTCCCAATCTGGTCCAGCTTATTGTCATCAACAGGTTGCTCCTGATTGGCCCTCGTCCAAGCCAGGGCTATCCTATTTAAACCCCAGCTACAGCTGGGGTCTTTGCTGTTGTCTCCCACCATGACCTAATAAAGACCTGAAGCCACTCACTCGCCTCCTGTCTCTTCAGTATGAGAACTTAACATTGGCGACGAAGGTGGGATACTGAAGAGTTACACACAAAGAAACTCAGCCTGCCGGAAGGACGCCTCCAGCCACGAGGTGCCAAATTCAAATCAGAACAAAGGAAATCTAAGGAAGCCGTGCCGCCATGTCGTCCATCCACCCACCGATGCCATTCGATCCAAAGAGAGAATCATGGGACAACTACCTAAGAAGATTTTGTTGTTTCCTGGGCGCAAGCGAAATGAACAACAAATTGGACAGCATTAAATGAGACATATTTTTAAGCCACTGCGGGCCAGAGGTTTTCGAGATGGCTGCGAACCTGATGGAGCCGGAACAAGTCGAGGCTGCCACATGGACAAAGATTCAAGAGGTCTTAAAGAACCACTACGACCCTGCACCTTCAAAGGTAGTGAGCCAACACAAGTTTGGAGAAAGAATGCAACAAGAGCATGAAAGCGTCAACGAATACATCGCAGCTCTAAGAAAGGCATCGGTGCACTGCAAATTTAGCAATTTGGACGAGGTGCTGCTATGCCAACTGATCCGAGGAACACGAGACCTGAGCCTACAGAAAAGACTTCTAGCCAAAGGGGACGAGCTGACCCTGAAAACTGCCCTAGCGGATGCCAGGGCAGCAGAAACATCCAAGGATGGGGTGGAAACGCTGTGCCAGAAGGGCACGTCAGCTCCAGCAAAACATGCAGTCAAGGTAAACGAGGTACAATCCAAGAGCCCAGATGAGTGCTCAGATGAGGAAAGCGAAAATGTTTTCTGCATAGACCAGCGTGGGGGTGGTGGTAAAAACTAACTCCGTGTCCTAGATGTGGTGAAATGCACCCCCGGGCATCCTGCTATTTCTGCAAGGCAAATTGCAGATGTTGTGGGAAAATTGGCCACATTGAGAGGGTCTGCCAGGCACCTCATTTTTCCCCCCGTATCCCTAACAGAGCAGCTGGCCAAAATTTCTACCAGAGTGAGGATTTATTGTTTTTGTACCGAAATAAATATTTTTACTTAGACTTTTAAACTGCGGTTTCTTTTCTAATGTCTGATGTCCGGGAAAAGATCAAACTTCTCCTTTGTGAGATTAATTATCACCTCTGTCAGGGTGGCCACAAGGGCCAGTGAAACCCAGTCTCCAACCCTATTCACAAAGGCAAAATGAGTTATCAATGCAAGGGGGGTGTCTATTGTGGGGTGATAGGGTCCTCGCTCCTCTGTCGCTACAAGAGTATATTCTAAGGGAACTACACGTGGGGCACCCTGGGATGGTGAGAATGAAGGCACTGGCACGTAGCTATGTATGGTGGCCCAAAATGGACAAGCACATAGAGGAATGGGTCGCAGGGTGTCCTTCATGCCAGGAGTCCAGGCCATCACTGCCAAAAGCCCCAGTTCTGGAATGGGAACAACTCAGGGTCCCTTGGTCACGCATCCACATAGATTTCATGGGGCCATTCCATGGGCAGACATTCATGATAACAGTAGATGCATACTCGAAATGGCTTGAAGTCGAAATCATGCCCAAAACAACAACCAAGGCGGTAATAAAGGTTTTAAGGAAGTTGTTCGCCACACACAGCCTTCCAGACACCATCGTGTCAGACAACGGGCCTCAACTCACATCAACACAGTTCGAGGGATATCTAGCCAGTCTAGGTATCAAACACAACTAATCTCGCCATTCCAGCTGAGTTCCAATGGCCAAGCAGAACGAGCAGTGCGATCAGTAAAGGAGTCATTGGGCTGCATTGGCCCAGGGGATTGGCAGGCCTGAGTAGACATGCTCCTCACTTGGCAATACATAACCCCCAGCACGGCCACAGGGAAAAGTCCTGCCGAGTTGCTGATGGGCCGAAAGCTACGGTCCACCCTAGACAGATTACACCCCTCTTATTCAAACCAAAAAGAAATAAAAGCTCCGGCGCAAGTTAGGTCATTCAAAATAAAAGATCCAGTATTGCAAAGAACTTCGCCGAGGTTTCCCTATGGCTACCTGGGGAGGTCCAAGATATAACCGGGCCAAAATCATAAATAATAGTTTTGCAGGATGGGAGAAAATGGCGGCGGCACATAGACCAGCTTCACTATAGGCCGCCACTAAACGCAGATTGGGAGAAGGGCAATAATGTCGTTTTCCCTAATGCTAGTTCTAACCCGAGTGAGATGGAGTACTTAGCTCAAGTTCCAGAAGCGTCACCCAGCGATTGCGGATGCCGCAATTCCATGCCGAATCCGGACCGCACCCGAAGTATTCCAGCAGGTTCCACAGAGGGAGCCAGAGAGGGGAAACACATCCTCTCTGCCCAAGGCCGACACCCAAACTGAGCTGCGTCCAGCATATTTAGATGACTACATATGCAATATATTCCTTAATGATTCCTTAACCACTTCACCAAGCTGGCTCTCTTAGATGGTTATAAGGAGCTAATATTTTTGTAAATTGCATCTAACTCCATCAAATAGAAAAATATATATTTATTAATTTATATTGCAAGTCCAAGTTTCCAAGTTTTCCATATTTTGATTTTGAGTCTAAGACAAATCAATTGTTTTTCAAATTTCTGAATAAAACTCTTGTTTAATAAATATTTTCATCAGATTGGTGTCTCTTAGTGACTATATAGATGGACTTTTCTCCCTGATCATTTCCCTAACCTTTAGGTCTTCCAAACAGTGCATGTATCACCACTATAACATCCATCCACTTTATTGTGCATTGTCCCTCTCCAAAGAGCTAGTTCTTTACATAATGTGTCCAAAGTGGGATAATCTGAGCCTGCTCATTTTTGCCTTGAGTGAGAAGTCTGGGGTTTTTTTGTTCAATTTTTTTTCTTGGATATCTATGATATTCTCAGGAGTTTTCTCCAACATCAGATTTCAAAAAAATCAATACTTTTACTATCTTGCTTCTTCAAAACCCAACTTTTGCTTCCATAGAGTGTCAGAGAGAATACCACTGTCTGCACTATTCCTATTTTTGTAGGCATAGTCCAGGGGCGGGTTGCTCTTACTTCGCTACCAGTGCACTCTGCGCGCATCACCATGTTGCACGCGCGCCCCCTCGTGCAATTTTGCCTCTGCGCATGCGCAGAAGCAAAATCTCACCAAATTCTTGCGAGGGGATGCATGCACACGTGCGCGATTTCGGCGTTTTTTTGCTGCCATGCATACACGGAAGCAAAATCTCACCAAAATCTATCTCTCTCACGCGTCCCCTCGTGAGATTTTGCTTCCGCGCATGCGCAGGAAGCAAAAAAGGCCGAAAAATTGTGGAAAAAAGATGGCAGTGCATGACAGACCGGCGAAGATGGCACCGGAGCCATCACGTGCAACTTTTGGAATCCGCCGGCCGCTACCGGTGCCTTAGAGTGGATCGCACCGGTAGGAACCCACCATTGGCATAGTCCTATCCTGACATCTGAATAGCTTTTACAATGCCACCATGTCTATGACAGGGGTGAGTTCCTACCGGTGCAGTCCAGTGCCCAGCTCCGGTAGGGACCAGCCAATTACGCAATTTGCATGTGACTGCTCTGGTGCCATCTTCGCCGGACAGTCGCACGCATCACCATCTTTTAAAAAGAATTTTTCGGCTTTTTTGCTTTTGCGGATGCGCGGAAGCAAAATCTCGCAGAAATCTCGCAAGGGAACGCGTGTGTGTGAGATTTTGGCGAGATTTTGCTTCCACGCATACACAGAAGCAAAATCTCGCTGAAATTACGCGAGGGGCACGCGCGCATAGCGAGCGCGCACATACAAAACGTGGAGATGTGCGTGCAGCGCACCGGTATCAGTAAGTAAGCAACCCGCCCCTGGTCTATGACTTATTTCTTAACTTCTTGTTCCTTTCTGTTAATGGTTGATCCTAAAAGGCAGAAGCTACCTACCAGTTCAATATCTTCAGTATCAGTTCTAAGGCTGGTTGTTGTCATTAGTTTGGTCTTCCTGGTAGTTAATTTTACTCCCATTTTTTTCATGTTATTCAATTTTTATTACTAGAGCTTGCAGAGATTTTGCACTTTGTCTGTCAGAGTAGTATCTTCAGCATCAGATTACTGATGTTTCTTCTTCCAATTTTAAAACACATCTTCTTCCAGCTTCCCATTTCACATTTAGGTTGAATAAACAAGGGGAGCGTATACAGCCTTGTTTCAATCCTTTGCCAATCTGGAGTCTGTTTCACCATATTCTGTGGCTTCCTGACCTGTATATAGGCTTCTCATGAGCATAATGAGATGTTCCAGGATTCCCATTTTTTAAAGCATATTAAAGCACAGCTTGACAGGGTTGGCACAACCAAAGACTTTCTATAAACAATGAAACACATACTGTCTTCTTTTGGATATTCTTTGGCTTTCTCAGTTATCCAGCACACATCAGCAATAGTGTTTTTTCTAAAGCCAGCTTGAATATCTGGTATCTCTTTTTTATGTAGGACTACTATGTTGGATGATTGTAAACATTATCATGATAGTGTGTGAAATTAAGGATATTGTGCAATTATTTGTTAAGTATAGGACTGTATATTGTTTGTTAAGTACAGGACTGTATAGGACTTATTTGTTAAGTATAGGAAAGTATATTGGACTGTAGTTGACCTATTTGAATCTGTTGACCACCTGGTTGTTCTCCAAGTACTGACCTGATAGTTTGTATTTTTTATTTAGAAGAATTTTTTTCTACCTTTATCAATACCACCACCCAATATTAAGGCAAGATATTATGGAAAAACCAGACTCCCCTGGCTGAGAAAAGGAAGTGATAGCCTCTGTATTTGTGACCCACCCATTCCCTGACTTCCTGATCTTTTCTGCTATAAATACTCTTGCCTCTATTGGCCTAATTATTTACCTTCTCCATAACATTCTTCTCCATTAACTCCACTTTTATTTGGAACATATTATGAAAACCAACTTCTTCCTTTCTCTAACCTTAGCTAAAAGTCAAATCTTTGATCATCTTCCACCCTCAGCATGATGGTGGGGGAGGGGAACCAGACAGTTGCAGATTTGCTATGATCAATGTTCATTGCCCTTTGCAGACAAAGTTAATTGGATTCACCTCAGTTTGGACCAGTGTTGAGGCAGGTCACAGACCATAACCTTGACAACTGTCCTGTTCTTCTCATAGATCTTAAGGAGACAAAAACAATATGTGGAAAGATAAGACCTTCCACTTGCTTAAGGCTTTACTGTCTGGCTAAATAAATTGGCCAAGATTTGACAGACCCCCATGGTTAAGAGAGGCAATTAATATCTCCCTGAGGGTGACATTTGTTCCTGTCTGCTTAAAAGAAGTGATTAAAAGACTTTTGTTAGAAAAAAAAAGTATCTTGACTCAGAGATAATATACACCAATTTGAAATATACCTGGGTAAGGTGATTGCCGCTTAGGATACATTTGAATGAAAGTGCTTATCTTCCTGCCAGATTTCAGCCATAGGAGATCGTTTGGGGATTGGGAACTGGCTGCCATCATTATGCTGAACACAGCCATCTCTCCTGCTCCTTACCATCTAATCCCAGGAAGCAATCAATATCCTTGAGAAATGGTCCAGCATTACTCACTTTTGGCTTCTTTAAAAAAGGCATTGCTCTTCGGGTCTGCACAAATGAACTAGCCAGTCTGGAATGGCCCATTAGAAATAGCAATAGCATTTAGACTTATATATTGCTTCACAGTGCATTACAGTCCTCTCTAAGCGGTTTACATTGCCCTCAACAATCTGAGTCCTCATTTTACCAACCTCAGAAGGATGTAAGGCTGAGTCTAGTGAGATTTGAACTGTCAAATTGCAGGCAGCCAGCAATCAGCAGAAGTAGCCTGCAGTACTGCATTCTAACCACTGCACCACCACGGCTCTTGTTTAAACACATTAAACAGCCAATCTGTACTAAAGCCACTGTTTTTGCTTTTTTGAAAATGTAGAATTCAGCAGCAGTCTATAGGATAGAGCCCAAAAAGGCAACATGACAGAAACACCATTGAAATGCAAGTCCTATTCTCGGACTGGGTAAGCCAAACCCGTGCGTTAATTACTTCAAGACACTTTCAAAAGTATGGACTTCAGCTTTAATCATGCTACAGGTAAGAACTCAGACCATGCCAAACCAATTCAGGTCAAAGTCAGCGCTGAGATCATCCTCCTCTCACTGCTATTTATGCAAATCCTCATCATTCCCTCCCCCAAACCACCATCTGGTGCTGTGAAGCCCTCCCCTCTCAGCTGGTCATTAGCCGCACATGGCATAGATTGTCTCTTTCTGGTTGCAGCTTCACTTTGTTCGGGTTTCTCTGCGTCTCATGTAACATGATGTTATTCACCCGCGTCAGGCTTTTAACTGCTGAGAATAGTTCGTTGTGTTGGCAACCATCGATCCCCAGTCTCAGTGTCTCTCCCTCCCACCAAGGTGCATATGTCAAGCCTTGGCATGACAGGCGGCTCCCCTCTACCAGGGGTCCACCTGCAGGGGACAAAGCAGAAGGGTTAGCAACATTCGAATAATCCTGATTGGGACCTGGTTTGTGTGGATATTGTCGATGGAACCACCTTAATAATCGTTCAGCTTGTATGTCATGCGCAGCCACCCAGGTAACCTCCGTAATTGGATATCCTTTCCAATACATCAGATATTGGAGGTTGCCTCAAAATAGTCTGGAGTCAAGGATTTCAGCTACCTCGTAATGGTCCCTGTATATGGGACCAGGGGTTGTTGGTAGGTCTCGAGTTACTTCTACAGGTTTAAGTAGACTAACGTGAAAATGGGATGCACCTTCCCTAATAAGAGTGGTAATTTCAATGCTACCATTACAGGGTTAATCACCTGAGTGATTGGGAATGGGCCGAGATACTTAGGACCTAATTTTTTTACTAGGTATCCAAAGTTTTAGATATTTAGTTGACAAATACATCCGATCCCCTACCTGGAATGGTTTATGATCCCTTCGGCTTTTATCCGCATACTTTTTGTATTCCTTGGCTGCTCGCCTTAAAGCTACCTTCACTTGTGCCCACCCTTCTCTAATCTTGTCAGCCCATTCCTTTGGGGTTTTGGAGCATTGGAGTTTCATAGCCAACTCCGGAATGGTGGGGAATTCCATTCCATATACTATCTGGAAAGGCGTGTGACCAGTACTATGATGTATAGCATTATTATACGCTACTTCAACAAAAGGTATCAAGCTAGACCAGTCGGTTTGCTGGTACGACACATAACATCTTAAGTAGCATTCTATCATAGCATTAGCTCTCTCCGCTGCTCCATAGGTGCTAGGATGGAATGCCTAGCTCAATCCCTGCGAGGAGCCTATCAGTTGTACAAATTCCCGCCAAAACTTGGCAGTGAACTGTACTCCTCTATCCAAGATTATTCGTCATGGTACTCTGTGTAACCGGTATATATGTTGTAAAAACATTTTTGCCAACTGTTTGGCTGATGATATACCAATGCATGGGATGAAATGGGCCTGTTTTGAGAATAAATCTATCACTGTCCATATTACGGTATGCCCATTGCTGTCTGGGAGGTCGACTATAAAGTCCATCCCAATCTCCTCCCATGGCCTACTGGGATCAGCTAATGGTTGTAACAACCCTAACGACCTACCAGGCCATGGTTTGTTCATGGCACAGACAGGACAGCTCTGTACATAGGCCTCAACTTCTGTCCTCATCCATGGCCACCAAAATTGCCGTCTAGTAAGATGTAATGTTTTTAAGAACCCAAAATGGCCAGCTGGTTTAACATCATGGCACCTCTTTAACACTGAGGCACAAAGGCTTATAGGCACATATAATTTATCACCCTTCCAGGCTAGGCCATCCCTGTTAGTCAATACACTTGTGTGTTCAGCTAGACAAGGGTCTGTTGCTAATGACTTCCTCAAGTCATCATGCCATGGCTTTAAGAGATTTCCCTCTACTCCCCTTCCCACTTGTTGACATGGGGTTATCATGGCTTGTATTACATCTTCCCTTTTACTGTTATATTGTGGAAGGCGAGATAAGGCATCAGCCATGAAATTCTTACCGGCTGGAACATATTTATTTATTTATTTATTTATTTATTTATTTATTTATTTATTTATTTATTTATTTATTTATTTATTTATTTATTTATTTATTTATTTATTTATTTATTTATTTATTTATTTATTTATTTATTTATTTATTTATTTATTTTTATTTATTTATTTATTTATTTATTTATTTATTTATTTATTTATTATTAGATTTGTATGCTGCCCCACTCCCGGAGGGACTCTGGGCGGCTAACAGCATGTCAAATCCATCATTAAAAAATAACAATCAATATAACAATTAAAAAGTTAAAAAAGTTAAAAAACATCCATCATTCATAACCAGGGGGGAGACCAAATATAATCTAATTGGTCTCACTTTCACCCCGCCTGCTGGAAGAGCCAAGTTTTTATTGCTTTACGGAAGGCCAGCAGGGTGTGGATAGTCCGGATCTCTGGGGGGAATTGGTTCCAAAGGGAGGGAGCTCCCACAGAGAAGGCTCTCCCCCTCAGCCCCGCCAACCGGCATTGCTTGGTCAATGGGACCTGGAGGAGACCAACTCTGTGGGACCTAACCGGTCATAGGGAGGTATGTGGCAGGATGCGGTCCCGAAGGTAACCTGGCCCAGAGCCATGTAGGGCTTTAAAGGTCAAAACCAACACCTTAAATTGGGTCCGGAGACTAATGGGCAACCAATGCAGCTGGCGGAGGATAGGTGTTACGTGGGTGTATCTGGGCACACCCACCACAGTTCGCGCAGCTGCATTTTGCACCAATTGCAGTCTCCGGATACTCTTCAAGGGTAGCCCCATGTAGAGCGCATTGCAGTAATCCAGCCGAGAGGTGATAAGGGCGTGAGTGACTGTGAGTAGAGCCTCCCTCTCCAAGTAGGGTCGCAATTGGTGCACCAGGTGAACCTGTGCAAAGGTCCCCCTAGCCACAGCTGAAAGATGTTGCTCCAATTTTAGCTGTGGATCAAATTTCAATTTGAACTTGAATTGTTGGAAATATTGAGCCCACCACACCTGTTTCGGGGACAGTTTTCTGCGTGTTTGGAGGGCTTCCAGGTTTTTGTGGTCCGTCCACACCTCCACACCATGTGAGAAGGGCCCAACTGACCGCAAAAGCCTCTTTTTCCCAAATCGCCCACCCATGCTCTGTTGGCATGAGCTTCCGGGATGTATAAGCACAAGGTTGAAGTTTACCCTGACTATTCTTCTGCAACAAAACAGCCCCCACCGCTACATCACTTGCGTCTGCCTGTACTACAAAAGGTGAATCTTGATCAGGATGTTTCAGTATAGGCGTGTTTAGAGTGTTTTCAGTGCCTCAAATGCATACTGACACTCCATCATCCACTGTAGAGCTTAGCCTGGTCATGGTTTGGTTGTCATGGGTTTAGTGTGTAACAAATCAGTTAGGGGCAAAGCCACCTGTGCAAAAGATGGAACAAATTGTCTATAGAAATTTGCAAAACCAAGGAAACTTCGCAATTGCTTCTTGGTTTTTGGTGCTTGCCATTCCAAAACAGCCTTTACTTTTTGAGGGTCCATCTCCACCCCATCGCTAGAAATGCGATAACCTAGATAATCCAGCCTAGTTCAGTGGAACTCGCACTTGGAGAGTTTCATGAAGAGTTTGGCATCTAGTAATTTTTTCAACACTTGTCGTTCTAACCGGGTGTGTTCCTCCATTGTCTTTGTATAAATTAAGATGTCATCTAGGTATACAAGTACCCCCCGATACAAATGCTCATGCAAGACTTCGTTTATCAATTGCATGAAGACAGCCGGGGCGCCTTGTAACCCAAATGGCATCACCTGGAACTGATAGCTCCCTGATGGACAATTGAATGTTGTTTTCCATTCATCACCTGGTCGGATACGCACCTGGTAATATGCTTCTCTTAGATCAAGTTTAGTAAACACCCGACCCATGGCTAACATGGCAAGCAAGTCCTTCATTAGTGGTAATGGATATAAATGTTCCACACATACCCTGTTCAACCCACGAAAATCAACACAGAAACGCAGACCACCATCCTTCTGTCTAAATAAAATGGGAGCGGCCATACGGGATCTACTAGGGCATATAAAACCCTAGTTTTATAGCCAGGTTTTTATCAATATATCTACATAACTCCTCAAGTTCCTTTGGAGTCATGGAATACATATGGGGCTTTGGCAGTGTCACCCCCGGAATCAATTCTATAGCACAATCAGTTGGTCGATGAGGTGGTAAGACCTCGCATTCATCCTCATTAAAGACTTGTGCCAAATCATTATACACATTTGGGAACCCTCCAGCCTCATGTTTCTCCAGAAGTTGTTCATCACCCTCCTTCCCTACAGATCCTGTTTCTTGATCTTTAGTTGGTGGTTCCGGGCCCAATGCCAATCTCAACTTCCAGAACCCCCCCTCCCACCAGATGGTCAGTTTCCATTTGTCTAACCAAGACAACCCTAAAATGATTGGTTCAACCATATGGTCCACGACTACAAACCTAATGATCTCCCAATGGTCCCCTATTTCTAGTTTGATTTTTTTAGTAACATGGGTAGCCAGAACCCCTCCCAGCATGGAGCTATCCATTTGTTCGAATTTAATGGGCTGGCATAATTTCAGAACCTGGACCCCCAAGTCATCTACCACAGCTCGGCGTATTAAACACCGAATCGATTAAGACTCCCTGGTAAATCCTTTTCAAGGTGCTCAGGTTCTGGACGTTCACTTGAATGATAAAGGGATGTATGGGATCACATACCATATGTGGTGCCCACATACAGGTACTGAATGTAAAAGAGTAAGTTGTTATATAAAGTTAAAGTATTGTTAAAAGGAATTGTTTAAACAAGTAAGTATGGAGCCAAACAGCTTTTAAATGTATGGTAAGTAGAAAGGGGGAGGTGTTTATCCCAGTGCTCCAGAAGGGAGGGGGGATAGATGACATCATAAGAGACAGCCAATCGGATCATAGATAGCAGGGCTAGGAACTATAAAAGGCCTAGTTGGAAGAGCTGAGAGAGCTCTCTGTTTTGTGGTAACTTCCAAGAGGGAAGGTTTAGTGTGAAGAGCTGAAGAGCTCTGTGTGTGAATTCCAAGAGGGAAGGTTTAGTGTGAATCTCTGCCTGAGTTTAACTGTCCAAGAAGGAAGTTAACAGGAGAGAAAGATAGGCCCTAGGCAGTTCTGTGGGAAGCAGATGCCAGGGTCAGGGAACTTTATTGACTACTATATTATGTTATTTGTAGATAGAGATAAACTGTGAAACGTGCTCTAATCTATAGGCCTTAATCCAAAGAAGAACTGTGTTTTCTTACATTTAGTCAGGCGAGCCAGGAAAGTCTCTGAGGGGAAGAAAAAAAGGAATTGAATAGCTGGTTGTGGCTGTAACAAATTCACTTGACAATTACTGAGAAGTTGTATTTAAATAAACTGTTTTCTTGTTTGTTCAAGAAACGCGTCAAAGTCTTTCTATTTATCACACAAAGCATATCTTAAGCAATTCTGCAGAGTATAGAGATATTGTAAAAGTAAAATCAAGCCTCTAAAGAGAGGGAGAAGTGAAATAGAGGGCGCGACCCTTGGTCAGGGAGATATTAAAAGAAGAAAATAGAACATAAATCGCTACCAAGAAATATAAAAAATAAACTTGACTGGAAGGAGACAGGTGGCACCCTCGCACCATAGGATCCTCCTGATCTTCATCTTTATTATCGGCCGACACCACCGAGATTTGATTAGGGACTTTAATCTCTTTGGTTGGAGTGGGAGTGTCCGGTTGGGGCGTCTGCGTGGCTCTCCTAGACCGTTCAGGTGTTGGACGAGTTCGATCCGCATTTCCACCAAATGACTGTTTCACAGCTGGGGGCCTTGGCAACGGCAACTGACACTTTGCAGCCCGGTGTCCCACCTGATTGCACCTGAAACACTGGAACGGGGGCCTCCGGGCCGGTGTATCCGGAACCGGCAAACGTGGAGGCAATCCACAGTAAATACATGCTTGCCTCAGCTCCTTGTCCAACCCCAATCAAAACTGCTGAACCAGCATTCATTCAGGCCATGTTCATAGGCGACCCGCTAGCTTACAAAAGTCCCGTATGTAGTCCCGTGATGACCGGCCTCTCTGCCTCAATGCCAATAATTCCCCCTCCACTACCTTTGCTCTGGATATGTCCTCAAACCGCACTCTCAGTCCCTCCCCCCAAACCACCATCCGGTGCTGTGAAGCCCTCCTCTCTCAGCTGGTCATTAGCCGCACATGGTTTAAATCAGGGGTCCCCAACCTTTTGGACCTCAGGGACCACCATAATTTTAAATCCCATGGACCACCAAATTCATAATTTTAAATCCCACAGACCCTAATTCATAATTTTAAGTCTCGCAGACAACTAATATGGTTTTTTTAAAAAGATAAATACATTTATAAAATAATGATCAGAGAACTTTCATTTTATTAATATGAAATGCACCTATTTAATATAACAAAATTATAAATGCTTATTTAATTATAACAAAATTGTAAATGCTTATTTAATCATAACAAAATCTTTAAATGTTGTTTAATTGTAACAAAATTATTAAAGTTAGTGTAATTATTACAAAATAATTGAAGCTTATTTGACGGTGGCTTACTGATGTTGTTGGGAAAGTCAGTCCCATATTCCAGAGCTGTAGCTGTAGTCCCTTCTCTCCCCTCCCCTCCCCTCCCTTCCCCCTTTCCTTTCCTTTCCTTCTTTCCCTTTCCCTTTCCCTGCACCAGGGTGGAGGAGCTGCTCCAGATGTCCAGAAAGGAATGGCCAATGTAATAATAATAATAATTTTTAAAAATCACAGGAACCCACCTGAAATTTCCCATGCCGCTTCAGCGAGCAGTCCTCGAGAGATGAGAGTTTGCAGAGAGCCGATCTAGCATCCGCAATGGATGGCAAAGCTAAGGTTGAATTTCTCTTCCCTAACAGGCGGCCTGAAGGACCCCATCCTGTCTCTGGGAATCAAAACACTGAAGGTTGAGTGGCGTGGGAAACTTCGGCTGGGCTCCTCGAGAGAAATGCAAAGATTTCTCTGCAGACCACCAAAAATTTCCCACGGACCACCAGTGGGCCGCGGACCACTGGTTGGTGAACTGTGGCTTAGATTGTCTCTTTCCGGTTGCAGCTTCACTTTGCTCGGGTTTCTCTGCGTCTCATGTAACATGACGTTATTCACCGGCGTCAGGCTTTTAACTGCTGAGAATAGTTTGCTATGTTGGCAACCATCGATCCCTGGTCTCAGTGTCTCTCTCTCCCTCCCACCAAGGTGCATATGTCAAGCCTTGGCACACGACACCTATTCCTTTTGTGCATATACACAACATTGATATGTGTACAAAGGGTCTGGCTTTGTTCTGCCTCAGTGCTTCTGTCATCTTTTGACCCATTCCTGTGGACACCACCAGTGAATAGTATTTATTCATTTTTATAAAGTCATAAGCATGATTTAACACATTTAAATGTATGTATTTTATCTTATTAGCCTAAAAACTCACATTAAAATTATCATGAATATGAAATTGAGCACTTAAAGAGCAAGAGAGCTTTAAAAAAAACCACATCTTCTGCATGTAGAAAGTATGTTAGGTTATACGTTCATATATTCTCCCTGCAATGTAAGTATTGTGTCTTGTACATTTTAAAATTAAGATTCTGAAGGAATGTAAAGCTTTGCCATTCAAATTAGTTTGTTTTCCTTTTATAAAATATTTGCAGAATATTGATATAGCTAATCTCATCAAATATGTTGGTAGAAACTCAGCTTCTGGTTTCTACAGATCAGATAGATTTTAGGCTCATTTAGTGGGAATACAAGTATAGGAAATCTACTTGTATGCAAGCTTTCATGCATTGTAGGGAAGAGAATGATTGCTTTAATCAAGAACAGAATATGGTCCCCTAGGCAGCAGAACAAGGAAATCCTGAAGGCTGTCATGAGGCCAAACATCTGAAGACAAAAGATCATTAGAGACTGACCATGGTGGTTGCTTTTTCAACAGCCCTGTGGGCCAACCTTTGTCACCATGTGCCCAGCTGATATAAATTTGCTAATTACTTGAACTAAAGGTGTGGCTGGATGCCATTGTGTTTGTGTTCCCCTGAATAGGATTAGAGGCTGACATAAGTGATTAATCATCACCCTGCAGACAGAGAGAACATGTCACCTCCAAACTGAGAGCAGCCACAATCTACTCCAAACAGCTGCTGGTTCCTGATATCAAACTTTCTTGATCTTTGCCTCTTGTCTGTGCGCTTTCCTTGAAATGAAAAGCTTCAACCTCTTCAAAGCCAGCCTGAATTTCCAGCAGTTGTGTTGTATGAGAGTTCTCATTGATGAAACAGGACTCTCTTCTGCAGCTCCCACAAACTGTTCTGTGTTGTGCAGAGAGCACTTCTGCATGGAGACTTGATACCACTCCAAATCAGGGCTACACCTATCTATTCCATTGCCTCACTTAGTCCATTGAGCCCATTCCTTTCCTTTGGAAGGAACTCTTATCTCAACCTGTCTTGTAGGTCTCTTGCTGAACTCTGTCCCTTTTCCGTCCCATAAAGCAGTCATCTGTTTAAAAACTTGTAGCTTTGGAGCCCAACAACCCCACCCAAATTGCTGCTACTGCTCTTTTTTTTCTTTTTGAGACATTGCCAAACAATGAATGAAAGGTGAAGGCCAAGTCATTAATTGAATGATACCTTTTGCATTCTCCAACTGATCAGATAGCGCAGAGAACTCTGATTGGCTCATCACTTTCAAGGATTGGTAATAATGAAAGGGCCAGTGAAACCCAGCCTCCAACCATATGCACAAAGGCAAAATGAGTTATCAACACAAGGGGGGTGTCTATTGAGGGGTGATAGGGTCCTCGCTCCTCTGTTGCTACAAGAGGATATTCTAAGGGAACTACATGAGGGGCACCCCGGGGTGGTGAGAATGAAGGCACTGGAATGTAGCTATGTATGGTGGCCCAAAATGGACAAGCACATAGAGGAATGGGTTGCAGGGTGTCCTCTGTGCCAGGAGTCCAGGGCATCACCTTGGATGACGTTCCAGAAGCGCCACCCAGTGATTGCGGAGGTCCAATTCCATGCCGAATCCGGACCGCACCCGAAGTATTCTAGCAGGTTCCACAGAGGGAGCCAGAGAGGGAAAACACGTCCTCTCCACCCAAAGCCGACGCCCAAAGTGAGCTGCGCAGGTCATCTAGAGACACCAGACGCCCAGCGTATTTAGATGACTACATATGCAAATGTGTTGAGCTGAACTAAGGGGGGAGGGATGTTATGTCCCTACATTTACATATTAGCTGGAAGTTAACAAGATGCCTAAAGTATTGCGCCCACCTCATTTGTTTGGGTGACAGTTTCCTGGGGGTCTTTAGCGCTTCAAGGTTCTTGTGGTCACTCCATACCTCGAAAGGTACTTTTTCTCCTCGCTGGCATCTTGTGGTTCTGGTCTGCAATGGATTCTCTGGTGAAATCTGTGGTACTGTAAATTTCGCAGTTTCACAGTCGATCTTGCAGTTTGCAGGTAATGCAACTACCTTGATTTTTGGTTAATTCCCAACTGTATATACATATCTAATGCTTCTGCCTCCATTACAACAACCCCTAAGCTTTTGTTGCATTGGGCTGAAAAAAGAAAAAGACTGGCTCAAAGTCATAGTCAGCTTTCATAGCTAAGGGAGGAACACAACTCACTGTCTCCTGGTTTCGGGCCACAGTATTAAACTGGTTCTCTTCTCACCAAATCCAATCAGTTCAGAATGGTTCAGCAAGCATAATAGTTTAACTATTCAAATGTATTTATTTATTTACAGAAAATAAATGGCCACCTATGTTATAGAATGATCCTGGGCAATTCACAACAATCAATAAAAATAAAAACCACCTTTCTCACCAAGTGTAGGAGGAAAAAACTGTCCTCTTCACAGCTGCCATATATAACTGATAGCAAAAAAAATCAAGAACTCTCCCTGACTGAGAACTTGCTCTTTAAAAAAAAAGTTCATCCCTTTCTGGAAGAGCTTTAACCTTAGTCCTAAAATCTATTTTCTTACTGACAAAGTGGTAGTGATATTTCTTGTGGCCAAGATTTACTTTTCCACCAGCTTTTGCCCAATGATTTCTACATCTCCTAAGTCCTTCCATTTTGGTGATTTTAGGAATATGCAAGAATATATTCAGTGACATCAAGAGCCGAGGTGGCGCAGCGGTTAGAGGCAGGTACTGCAGGCCACTTTAGCTGACACTGATCTACAGGTCAGCGGTTCAAATCTCACCGGCTCAAGGTTGACTCAGCCTTCCATCCTTCCGAGGTAGGTAAAATGAGGACCTAGATTGTTGGGGGCAATATAAATATACATTGCTTACTGGTGTAAACCGCTTAGAGAGTGCTTGCACTGTGAGGCGGTATATAAATCTCACAAATAAATAAAATAAATAAATAAATGATAGCAGTATTCCAATATCGCCATAAAGAAGGGTGGTTCAATCTATTCTCCAAAGCACCTGAGGGCAGGACAAGAAGCAATACATGGAAACTAATCAAGCAGAGAAGCAACCTAGAACTGAGGAGAAATTTCCTGACAGAACAATTAATCAGTAGAACAACTTGCCTCCAGAAGTTGTGAATGCTCCAACAGTGGAAGTTTTTAAGAATAGATTGGATAACCATTTGTCTGAAATGGTATAGGGTTGGGATGGTGAACCTATGGTACGCGTGCCAGAGGCGGGACGCAGTGCCTCTCTGATTGTACGCAAGCCTTCGCCCCAGCTCAGCTCCACCGCACATGCATGTGTGCCTCCCGCTGGCCAGCTGATTTTTGTGTCTCTGCCACACATACGCGGGGGACAGGGCACATGCGGGAGACACATGTGCATGCACAGGGTCATGCATGCATGTGGGGGGGTGGGGGAACGCAGGGGGTTGCACGTGCATGCACGGGGGATGGGAAGCATGGTGGGATCATGTGTGCATGCACGGGGGTAAGGGGAGCATGGGGGGATTGTGTGCATGGGGGCAGGGGGTCATGCATGTATGCAAGAGGGGAGCATGGGTGGTTATGCACAAGGGCAGGGGGAGTGCTGGGGGGTCACACACGCATACACGGGAGGGTGGGGGAGCATGGGAGGGTTGCACGCGCAAGCATGGGGGGTTCACGCAGAAATTGCATTATTTTTGTTGGCATGCAACAACAAAAAGGTTAGCCATCACTGGTATAGGGTTTGCCTAAGCAGGGGGTTGGACTTGAAGACCTCCAAGGTCCCTTCCAATTCTGTTCTTCTATTTGTGATTCTATTTAATGGTCCTCCGCAATGCAATTTAACAATCAGTTGGTCATATTACAGACAAGGCATGTGTTATACTAAACTTTGCTTATCTTTTAAGCTAAACATGTACCAAACAACTTCTTATCTCTTGGGAAGATATTTCTTAGTAAGTGTGCGTGAATTTGCTTTTTAATGCATTCTCTGTGAATCCAACCTGCTGTACCCTGAGCTATTAGTAGTAACAGGACATTAATAAGGAGGGTCTTGTATCTTGAACAAAGGTTGAGCTCCTTCAGTAGAAGCAGAGCACCCATTACAATTCAATGATCAATCATAGTTCTCTTTCTTTCATGCACTTGCTTCTCTGAATACACAAGAGAGAACAGGAACCCACCATTTGCATATACCTCTACCCAAACATATCTGCACACTGCTGTTGAATAACAAATAAGTGCATTCATATTTTTAACTTATTTCAAAGCATATTTCCATATATTTTGATAGTTCTGTAATGCAGAATAATCAGCCACTTAGTTCTCTTATTTATAATAAACCCAAAAATATATTATAAAATATAAAAATAATGCATTACTAAAGCAATGAAGAGGGCCAACTTGGTTTGGCTGTACAATTTAATCAACATGCATCATTTCAAGAGTGCCATCATATCCATCCTTGATCCATTCTCAAGACTAAGCATTCTGAGCTACTTCTGTCTCACTTAAGAGGGTTCACTGTATTCCTTTTCCTTGCTGCCAATCTTTAAATCTTTAAATAAGAATATTTGGATATTATTTTTAATAAATGTTATTTTTAAAATATTAATTGTTTAAATTAAATTGCATTGGCATAACAGTAATTGAATTGGACAACTGAATTTGACTTTCCATCGGAATGTATTTTGTGCTTAAATTGCAAAATTTGGTGGAATTTACAAAACAAAACAAAAGGCAATTGTAACATGAGTAGATATGTGTGTGACTATAACTATGGAGAAGTCAATGTGGCATTTGACTGTAATTACAATACCAAATAAAAGGAAGGGAAAAGAGGGAAAAATGCAGCAGGGGGTTGTTTTCTTCCTTCTCTTGTTTGAGATACATTCACTTTTGGATTGCACTTTAGGATTTGGATTTGGGATAATAAAACTTAAAAAGCAGCATGGCGGGTAGGGGCAAAGGATCATTAGAGCAGCCTGAAGAGAAAGCAATTCTGTTAGATTTAGAAAATGTATTACTAACTTTGCAGTAAATTGATTAAATCACTTGAGAGTAAATTTACAACTTTTGAGGAAAAAACAAAAACAAATGAGAGACTTGAAACAATGAAAGAAGTTTATTTATTTATTTTATTTAGGATTCTTATATGCCGCCCTACTCCCTGGGGATTTAAAGTTAAAAAGATGGAAAGTCTAAAACAAATGCATGGATATATAAAACAAGTTAATGATAAAGTGAAAATTTTGGAGAGTAAAACAAATGTTACAAATAGAGAATTGGAGAGAAAACTGAATAATTTAGCTCTACTGGTATTGAAAATTTTTTGTCTGAGATTTAGAGCTATTCCAGATAAATCTGGCAAAAATATTAGAGCAAAAATTGTATAAGATTTGATAAATTCGAGGGATTGGGAAAAGGGGGATACAAAATCATAGACAGATAAGGTTTATAGAATAAATTCAAGATTTGCAAGAATGTTTGAAGAAATATTTTGGTGCATTTTGTGAGGCAGAAGACGGGGGATCAAATTTATCAACAAAATATCAAAGACTGGTAATATAATTGTCCTAAAAGAAATTCCTATTATATTTTTATATAAGAGAAAAGAATATTCTTTCTTGATTGAAAGATTAAAACAGAAAAAGTTTCAATTTCATTGGGACAAATTAGAAGGTGTGATTTTTACTTTTAAGCAGCAAAGATTTCAATTGAATTCTGTTCAAAATGTGAGAGAATTCTTGGGAAAATTTAAAAAAGAACTAGAAGAGGTCCAAATGGAAGTTTCAGAAAAGATTACACAACTACAATGAACCCGAAAGTACTTTAATAAGAAATCCCAGACCACTATCATTATTGAAAAATGATTATAAGTTGTTTTTACAATGGTTTCAGCTGATAGATTGAAAATAATTTTGCAAGAATTTATTCATAAAAAACATGGAGATTTTTACCCAAAAACTCAGTTGAATAAGAATGATAGAACTGTGTTGAAATTCTAGAATATTTGGAACACCATAATGAAAAAGAAGCTGCACTTTTTTTTTAGATGCAGAGAAGGCCTTTGATAATTTGAATGGGTATTTCTTATTTAAATTTTTGGAAGATATGAGAGAACTTTATAAAATAGATAAAATTGATTTGTACTTCATAAAAAGCATAACTTATTGTTAATTGAGCTCTAACAAAACCATTTGAATTTAAAAAGGAACAAGATAGGGATGCTCACTATGTCCTCTCCTATTTATTTTGGTTCTTGAAATTCTGAATACAAAGACAGGATGAGAGGATTATGGGATTAAAATTTTTAAAACAGAATTACAAGTTAAGTAATTTTGTGGATGATTTAGTGCCGGTTTTGAAAGATCCTTTAAAGCAGAGTTCCCTACCCTTTCCAGCTTTGTGGACCAGTGAGTGGGGAGAGGCGATGGTTCTGCGCAAGTGGCTGGCAAGCGTACCACTGCTCATGCAAATGGAGCAAATGTGCATGCACTAACCCACTGCTCATGCAAGTGGAGATTTATTTATTTATTTATTGCTGTTCTTATATGCCGCCCTACTCCCTAGGGACTCAGGGCGGCGTACAACAAAATATAAGAACAATAAAAACAGTAGCAGAAAAATAATAAATAATTTAAGACATTAGTTAATTAAAAATTTTAAAAAACCAAACAACACATTCATACCTGGGGGAGACCTAAGATGTTCAGCGGTCATCACCCCGCCTGCAGGAAGAGCTATGTCTTAAGCTTTTCTTAAAAGCTTAATAGCTTTTCATGCACGCGTGCTCACCCTCCGTTTCCGTGACCTGGTTCCAAATGGCTTACGGCCCAGTAGTGGACCACAGTCCAAGGGTTGAGGTCCCCTGTTTTAAAGGGAATGGATATATTAATGGGAACACTAAAAAATTTTAGGGCATTAACAGGTTTCAAGATTAACAAACAGAAGACAAATATGTTAAAAATTATGAAGCTAAAAGAGCAAGCAGAGTTGATGAATAAACTAGGTTTTAAGATTGAGAAGAAGGTACCAGTAGTACCTGCATATTACTATGATAAATAGCAATTGTATGTTATTTCAAAACAATTATGTTAAGACACGGAATGAAGTTAAAAAAGATATGTTTAAATGAAAAAAAAATACAGTCATATTGTTGAAGAGAATTTCTGTGATTAAGATTAATATTTTGCCTAGAATGCTATGTTTCAGATAATACCTGTTTTGACAATTGATATACCAATTTAAACAGTGGCAGAGAAATATATTTAAATTTGTGTGGCAGGGGAAAAATAGGAATTAAATTTAAGGTACCACAAAATGTAAAGGAAAGATGAGGACTTGTTTACCTAATTAGAAATTATATTTTGCAGTTTGTTTAGTTCGGATGAAAAACTGAATGCTGCTAAGAAATCGAAGGCTTTTGGAGTTAGAAAGACATGACTTGAGATTTGACTGGCATGGATATTTATGGCATGATGAGGCTAAGGGTAGTGTAGATTTTAAAAAATCATTTTGTTAGATGTGCTTTGCTGAGAATATGGAACAGATACAACCTAAGTTATTCCTGAAAATACCATTGTGGGTCTCAGTACCAGAAGCATACTATAGAAGAGAAATGATAAATATTAGAATTTGTCAAGGAGAATGTAAAATAAAATCAAGAGAAGATCTGGTGGCAGAAGGATATACTTGTTAATGATTCTCTTATGTATGTTTATTAGAAATATTTAAAATAGACAAAAGAATTTTGGGTTTTGAGCAATTTAAGACTAAGTTTGGATATTTTGCTTACTGTAGTGTTTTCTACAGTTTTGTATGTTTTTTTCTGTTGTGTTTATTTTTGTTGTTGTGTGTATTTAATTGTTATGTTTTTAAAGGAAAATTCAATAAATATTATTTTAATGAAAAAGAAATAAGACTAAGTTTGGAATAGAACTATGTATAAACAATAAACATGTTGTTCCTAAAATGTATAAACTTCTATTGAAAATTGAAACAGAAGAACAAATGAAAGAATACATAGTATGATAAAGCAGGCCAAGAATATTGGTTATAATATACAAATGGAGCGGGGTGGGGGAATATGTGGTTGAAAGGACTGAAATTTACATTATGTTATAATCTTAAAGAGATTTTTTTTAGAATTATGTATTGCTAGTATATATCATCTGAGAAACTGTTTAAAACAGTGGCCCCCAACATTTTGAGTGCCCGGGTCTGATTCAGAGGAGAGAGGTTTTTTCACAGACCAGAGGGGGCATGGTTTTGCACACTGCCTGCATCCCACGCATGCACAGATGGGGTTTTGCTCATTTGCAAGGCCTTGCTTCTGATGAGTCACAGACCGGTGCCAGTCCACAGCCCGGTTGGGTTGGAGACCCCACGTTTAGAATGTAGAAAGGTACCTCAAATTTATGTTGGAAATGTGAATAACAAGAGGGGATATTTTATCATATTTGGTGGATATGCAAAAAAATCAGAAAATTTTGGACTCAAATACATATACTAATTCATAAGATTTTAGAGATTAATTTACAATTGAAACCAGAGGCTTTCCTTTTGATCAATAAACAGAAAAAAAGTCACGGAACTGTGTTTGTATACATGATAACTGCAGTGAGATTACTATATGTAAAAAGGTGGAAAGCTTTAACATTACACACATTGGAGGAATAGATAGCAAAGGTTGTGAATATCTGTAGCTCAGGTGTAGGATGAGAGGGAAGTTCATTCTCCGAGCTTTTGGGTTGGTTTCTGAATGTTTCATTACCAGGCTAGATTATGCATGGACTTCCGGGGGATCAACGGAGTGTGCGTTCAGAACACCACCACCCCTCCCCCTCATGAAAGACTTACTGAACCACTTGTCAAAAGGCAAGATATTCAGTAAGTTGGACTTAAGGGAAGTGTACTATCGCATCTGAATCCGAGAGGGGGATGAATGGAAAACCGCCTTCAACTGCCCCCTGGGAAGTTTCCAATTCAAGGTGATGTCTTTCGGGCTGCAAGGGGCTCCAGCAGTGTTCATGCAGTATATTAACGAGGTGCTCCACCCCTATCTGTACAAGGGGGTGCTCGTTTACTTAGATGACATCCTCATCTTCAATGAGACAATGGAGGAACATGTGAAGTTGGTGAGGCAAGTCTTTAAAAAGCTTCTAGCCACCAAATTGTATGCCAAACTCTCCAAATGCGAGTTTCACAAGAGTTCGCTGGACTACTTGGGGTACCGGATCTCCAAAGATGGAATCGAGATCGATCCGGGTAAGATAAAAGCAGTGCTTGATTGGCAGGCCCCGCGCACCTGCAAACAGCTGCAGAGCTTCCTGGGCTTCACGAACTTCTATAGGCAATTCATCCTGGCCTTTGCCGAAGTAGCTTTACCGCTGACCGAATTGCTCAAAACAGGGCCGACGCCGACCAAGCCAAAACCCAGTCAGCTGCTAAATTGGACGATGGCCTGCCAGAAAGCCTTCGAGAAATTAAAGTGACTGTTCGCCCAGGAACTGATCCTCCAAAATCCCGATCCAGAATGACAATTCATCATTCAGGCTGATGCGAGTGATGTGGCTGTGGCGGCGGTGTTGCTGCAAAAAGATGAGAAAGGACAGCTCCTGCCGTGCGCTTATGTCTCGAAAAAGCTCAACGCTATGGAGAGGAGATGGGCCATCTGGGAAAAAGAAGCCTATGCAGTTTGTTGGGTGCTGCTGACTTGGAGGCAATTCCTCGAAGGAGAAAAAGTATTTTTCGAGGTATGGAGTGACCACAAGGACCTTGAAGAGCTAAAGACCCCCAGGAAACTGTCACCCAAACAAATGAGGTGGGCGCAATACTTTAGGCAATTCAAATTTGAACTAAACACATCCCAGGGGGGAAGAATTTGCCGGCGGATGCCCTGTCCAGGAAGCCACAATACGACAGCCAGAGGGAGGAGGAATTCCACTCGGTCATCCCCTCATCGCTTCCGTCAAACCCTTCCATCGCAGAGGGGGAGCTCGCAGCCCCGGTCCTCACCAGAGCTCAATCCAGACGATTGAGCACCCAGAGCCATGAGGAGTGGATAGACAAATTTAAAGCAGCCTTGCCCAACGACCCCTGGTCAAATGAGAACAAAGAAATCCTGACCATGAGGGATGGACTAGCTTGGAAGGGATCCAAGCTGTACGTGCCTGCTGACCTCCGGTTGCAAGTACTCCAACAAAGTCACGACTCTAAGCTGGGAGGACATTTCGGATTCTTGAAAACCCTCCACCTTACGAGACGGCAATTTTGGTGGCCAAAAATGAAATCCGAGGTGGAGGATTATGTAAAGAGCTGTGCCATCTGCGCCACAGGAAAGCACCGACCAGGAAAACCACCTGGGCTTCTTCAGCCAGTGGCCAACCCCAGTAAGCCTTGGGAAGAGATAGGGATGGATTTCATTGTAGAACTCCCAGAGAGCAAAGGGAATACGGTGATCTGGACGGTCATCGACCTATTCTCCAAACAAGCACACTTCGTTGCCTGCTCTGGGTTGCCGTCAGCAAGGCCCTTAGCAAAACTCTTTCTCAAACACATCTACCACTTGCACGGAGTACCAAAGAAGATCATCTTTGACCGAGGTGTGCAATTCACCGCTAAGTTCTGGAGGGAATACCTGTGTACCATTGGATCCACTCAAGGCCTTAGCTCAGGTTTCCATCCGGAAACTAACGGGGCAGCTGAAAAAGCAAACTCCATGGTGGAACAGTATCTTCGCTGTTATGTGAATTACCAGCAAGCCGACTGGGCGGAGCTGCTACCATTTGCAGAAGTAGCGTACAACAATGCAGTACACAGCAGCACCGGATTGACACCTTTCCAGGTCACCAGTGGACAAGAGTTCGTCCCAATGCCAGAATTGCCCACAGAAGCCCCCACATCCATGTCCCTAACGGAATGGATGGAAGAACTAAAGAGGGGGTGGGAAAATACAAAAAAGGCATTGGTAGAAGCTGCAGAGACATATAAGAAGCAAGCGGACAAACATAGAGCCATTCGGCTCCCTTACAAAGTGGGAGATAAGGTCTACTTATCAACAAAATATATCCGCTTGAGGATACCCAGTAAAAAGCTAGGTCCAAAATTCTTAGGACCCTTCCCAATAGTAAAAATAATCAATCCTGTCACAGTGCAATTGGCACTGCCCAGAATATTGGGAAAGATACACCCAGTGTTCCACAGTAGCTTACTTAAGCCAGTGAAGCAATCTAACATTAGGCTAGTGTTCACCCAGAATATTGGGAAAGATACACCCAGTGTTCCACAGTAGCTTACTTAAGCCAGTGAAGCAATCTAACATTAGGCTACTTTGACCGCCCCCCATAGTAATTCAGGGGGAAAGACACTACTCCACCACCCCCCATAGTAATTCAGGGGGAAAGACACTATGAAGTGAAAAAAATCCTAGATTCTAGGCTCTTTAGGGGCCGCCTTTAGTACCTTATCCATTGGAAAGGATATTCGTTGGCTGAATCAACATGGATCAATAGTTGGAAAGTTAAGGCAGACAGGCTACTTAAGAATTTCCATAACAAATATCTGAATAAGCCGAACGAGCCCCCTGGGGGAGGGAGGGGTGGTTAAGATCATTTACTTAATCCCCTGTACTCTCACTTGTTTTCTTTTGTGTATTGGTAGGATATGCTCTTCTTGTGAGGAGGGCCGCCTGACAAAGCATCTTTTGTCAGCATTCTACATAGAAGAACGTTCTACATAGAAGTGGGGAGGGGGAATGCAGCGAGCGTGAGAAGCTACAGATATCACATTCTTTGTTGCTTCTCCAAGGTCATCTTTTGTCCAGCACCTGCAAGGGACTGGGAGGAGAGGTTGCCACGCTGGCAGAAGTTTAGTGGGCAATGTGACCCAGTTGGGGGTGGGGAACAAGGAGTGCCCATTTCGTATTGAGAGGGAACTTGGGAGATAAGTCAGATTTGGGTTTTCCCATGCGTTGCCAACATGGTGTCTGCATTAAATTGGAACTTTGGTGAAATATTTGCCTTGGACTCTAATTTCTGCTCGACTACTATTTAGAACCTTAACACATGCATTGTAAGGTGTCTCTCAGGTCCTGTCCAATAGAGATGAGGCATGTGTGTTTTTGTTCATCAATTATATGTTGCTATTTTTCAGGCAGTTGTGGATGTTGGTGATCATGAATCAAAGCATTTTACATCCATTTTTGGAAAGCTAATTTTCATGCTTGTGGGTGGTTGATTGGTAGTCTGGGGTTTTTTGTTTGCAGACGCATTCGTGGAGGAAGTGTAGGTGTTCATGAGTCAACTATCATCTCATAGCAAGTCTCCCAGAGGTAGACAAGTCTGAGCATTGCACGCCCATGTAAATTTGCAATAGTAGCAAATATCTGTAGCTCAGATGTAGGATGAGAGTGGAGGTTTGTTCTCCAAGCTCGTGGGTTTCCAAACGTTTCATTACCATACTACGTAACATCTTAAGTGGAATGTCAGTGTTGGTATTCTTCTGCTTATAAGGGCTTCATGTGGTCAATAGGTCTTGTGATGGGAGGATCACATCAGGCGGAAGGGTTTCTGATGGGTCTTGCGAGGGGACAGATGTGGGTCATGTCATGTTACTGTCTTGTGATGAGGAAGTCACATCAGGTGAGGGTCATTGGGAGATGAAGTGCTGATTTGGGGCGTTTCTCAGTTGGTTGAAGGTGGGTCCTGTCACTGGTTGGTTGTGCGATTGATTTGAAGTCTCAGGGGTTCATAGGCCAGTTGTAGGTCAATGTGTCTGCTGATAGAATTGCTTGTGGAGTGCCAGGCTTCAATAAATTCGCAAATGTGGTGGGTGGTAACATGGCCAATGATTCTTGTATTGGTCCAATCAAATTGGTGCTGTTTGGTGTCAATGTAGGTAGAAATTAGGGATTTGGAATTGTGGCATTTGACTACCAGTTGGTGTTCATGGATCCTGGTTTTCAATTGACATGATGTTTATCCCATGTAGAATTGGTTGCAATTGTTACAGTTGATTTTGTAAACTACATTATTTGTTTTTTCATCCTTCTGTATTTTGTTTTTGGTTCTGCATAATTCCTGGCAGAGTGTAGCTGTGGGTTTGTGGGCTATTGCTATTCCTAGAGGTTGGTGAATTCTGGTTGTTATTTCTGGCTGTCACTTCTGACACCCTTTAGTGTATGGTAGGGTTAATTTTTGCATGGTGGTTGGTTGGGTGGTTGGTGGTTGCTTTGGATGCTGTGTGTCAGAATGCAAAGTTTTTTGGATAGTTGTTGCAGAGAAAGATGTACCAAGCAGCCATTTCTTTTCCACTTTTCTTAGTGCTGTGGTGTTGCAGTGTATCCTGGCTCTTCTGAAGAATGCCATAAGAGATAAGAAGACAAGACAATGAAGACTTGATTATATGATTATAACATATAACCAATTGATTATATGTTTCTATACCTGCTGTTAGCCGCCCAGAGTCCCCCCGGGAGTTGGGCGGCATAGAAATTTAAATAAATAAATAAATAAACAAATAAATAAATAAACAAATAAATAAATAAAAAATAAAAAAATAAAAAAATAAATAAAACAAGACTAGACTAGACTAGACTAGACTAGACAACCTGTACCGCAAACCCACTCATGGACTAGATCCTCAGCTTCGCAAGGAACCACCCCACTGCACACAAGCAGGCTATCCAAAAAACCGTTGTATTCCAAAACACATAAACCTTAAATAAATATGCCAAGTTTCTGAATTTAGATCACATCACCTTGGAGATCCTGCATCTGTTGTAAGTGTGAAAATCGATCATAAGTTACTTTTTTCAGTGCTGTTGTAACTTTGAATGGTCACTAAGCAAACTGCTGTAAGTCGAGGACTACCTGTATTTTTTCCCCTTTGGAGGTGAACCTCCTTTGCATGGATTGGTTGAAGGATGCAATCACCCCAACCAGCACTTCATCTTCCAATGACCCTCACCTGATGTGACCTCCCCATCATAAGGCCCATCACAAGACCTTCACCTGATATGATCCCCACCTGACCCATCACAAGATGCATCACTAGACCCATTACAAGACACTCACTTGATGTAGCCCTCCCATCACAAGACCTACTGACCATACAAAGCCCTTATAAGCAAAAGAACACCAACACTGACATCTCCTAAACTCAGCTGAAGATGTTACCTAGCCTGGTGACAAAATGTTCGGAAACTAACCCACAAGCTCGGAGAACAAACCTCCACCCTCAGATATCTGTTTTGTTTTGGACCTTTAATATGCCTTGGGATGGACAGTTCTAATCCAGCTTTTCCACTGGGAATGTAATAGATAGGTGTATCAGACAAGTGCAGCAGTATAAAAATCAATTGCAAAGGAAGTCAATTAGAAAGTCAAAGGGAAGAGTTGGTTCTGGTGAGATGGATAGCATACAAATTTAATAATAAAGAAAAAAAATACACATGGGGAGTGCCTTTCAAGAGAGATCCCTATGTTACAAATTCAACATTGATGTGCAAGACTTCATATGATTGAACATTCCCTAGAAAATATCCAGAAATCTAAGACACCGGAGACTCTTTTAGAAATTGGTTTCAATGCTTAGCTTAAACTTTTGTGGGTAGACTGGCAGGGTCATCTTTCCTGCAGGTACCTCAAACAAAAATGGTTTCCCCCAAATCTGTGAAGTTTATATCTTCTACTATTTTTCTTACTTAAAAGAGAAATTGATTAATGATTGTGTATTATTAAATGTGTTTGTTTTTTATGACAAAGCTATACTATACAATAAATCATCTGTGCAGTGTACAAAATAGAAATTAAGACTGACTGCCACAATCATATAATATATTACTTGATCCAGTGTAGGAACAGTTCTCTTGGGAGTTATACTCTATTGCTTAAATCCCCTTTAAATTCTTCTAAATCAGTGGAAGGTTGTTTTATAATGTAATTTGGTCTTTAAAATGTTACCTGGCTGAACATTTCACTGTATTCTATATGTATTAGATGTTGCAGAGTATGTTCAGTAAGGATTAGTTACAATTGCCTTGGTCTTGGAACCAAGGTGGTGGAGTGATTGACATTCTGGACTAGGATGAGGAAGGTACTCTACCTTCAGCCATGTGTGATTTCAACCCTTTGCATACTCTCTCAAGATTTCCTCATAATTTGGAGAAGGGATGCTATATATACCCCCTGTTGTGGCCCGGCAGCGGCCTGTGCAGCTGGTAGCTGATTCAGAGACAGCGAGGAGGCTGGTGTGGTGATTCGCCATCAGCCTGTGCAGCTGGTACCAAAGTCTGACAGTCAGGAAGCTGGAGAAGACTTGGTGCCAGAGGCAGAGATTCAGCCAGGGCCTTCAGAACCTCCAGATGCTGCCATGAGGGCAGAAGATGAAGACAAAGAAGAGGAGGAGCCTGTCCTCAATGCGCATGTGCACAGAGCTGCCAAAAGGCAGGAGTGACTCCTGAGGAGAAGGTCTACTCGGGAGTAAGGCTTAGGGTTAATTGGCCACTCCCATAGCCTATTTAAGTGAGGAAAAGGACTGACCAATTTGCAGGAAACAACTTCGTTCATTCCCGTTGTGCCTTTTGACTTCAAAACTCCTGTTCGGCTCGTGTTTGGAAGACATCCAGTTTCCTGCAAATTGCTCCTGGGCATTCTGCCATCAATAGTAAGGTAGTGCATTGTTATCAGACAACCTCTTCGTTGGACTTTTGATTCTTTTTGCTTGGACTATTGCCGGCTGTTAAGAAGGTTAATTAACAGCTGTTGCTCCGAAAAGACTGCTTTATTATTTCATTGACTTTAGAACAACTGCTAAGACAAATAATTAGTAGTTTGTAAATATTAAAACAAGGTTTGTTCGGACACTGTTTGTGCTGTGTTCCTTGGTCCGGCAGCTGGGTCAGAACACCCCCTGGAGCTTCTGGAAGATAAAGAAAACAAATAAATGTTGAATATGTTGTTTACTATTGGCTTTCCAGAAGAGAATGGAGTTCTGGAGCTAGATTGTATTATTGCGCCTGTCAACAATTGCCATAGTCTGGCCTGAAATTCTCAGAAATGTCAATATGGCTTTAGAGCAATGGTTGCTTGTCAAAGATATATGTATTCTTCTTGATTACATTCCAACATCTGGAACTTATCAAGATACCAAGAATTATGGATACTTGTGCATAGGGAATAGCAAAAAGAATTATTACACAAAATTGGAAGGATAAATCTATACATGATCTGCCATAATGAATTGCCAACATGTATTCATTGCCGGCATTTGATTTAGTCTTATTTCAACAGAAAGACAAGGAAGGGGAATTCTCAACAATTCATTCAAGTTTCCTTGAGTTGCTTTGCTCATAATATAAATTGTAAGTCATTTAAATAATATAATCTTATTCTATGATATTTATATTGATTACTAATTTTAAAAATCATTATTTGTGCTTTGGCTATTATATTGTTGTTACTTTAACATTCTGGTATGTATTAGTATAAACCAGTCTTTTATGGCTTAATAAATCAGAATCAACAAAATACCCTACACCTGGGTTGCACCACCCTGCCTTCCCAAGGGATGTTCTGTTTCTTCTGTTGGTACAGGAAAGGTGGAAAGGTGGAACACAACAATAAGCAGAAGCTGAAGGACCAAAAGGAAACATGGTGGCTGGCAAATTTGAGGGGGACACAAAAGACCCATGGAGGTTGGAAGGAATTAAAATCTCTATGAATGAGTGGGAAGATACGAATTGTTCCTAGTACGGTATTTAAAAATGGATTTAAAAGGGAATAGAATCACCAGATGAAAAGAAATTGAATCATACTCAATAAAGATGGCAGCAACATACTGAATCATACTCAATAAAGATGGAAGCATTATTACATCGAGGGGAGAAAAGTTGCTATTAAACTAAGATAAAATGGTAGGAGGAGAGGTGGAGAGGGAAAGATAAGTCATAGAAAAAGAAAAAAGACTGGAGAAAGGAAAAGGAGAGGAAGATTGGAGAAATTAGGAGAGCTGCACCTGAGAGGCCTACCCAAGAGACCAGAAGCCCATTGAAGTGAGGTGAGTGGAGAAGCAAACCAACTGTGGGCAGCAAAACTAACTGGTGGAGAACAAAGAGGCAAGCCGGTGAGAGTGCGGAGAAGGGAGGAGGAGAAGAGAGGAGAGGTGAGCTTGCTGTGGACCATCCAGGTGGTCCTGTTTGCTGGTGAAAGCAGTGTACCAGTGTGACATACTAGCAAATGGGAGCCATGTAGCTACAGAGCAAAAAGCAGTGGCAGTGCAGCAGGGAGGAGAGCCAGCAGGAAGGAGCAGCACAGCGAGCTAGATCCTGAGAGCAGCGCAGAGAGCAATGGGGAAAGAGACGGTGGAGCTGAGTGATGGGCTGAGCGGAGCAGACCAGACAGTGGATCTGAGCTGACCAGAAAATTGAATGGCAGGCCAAGAGAGCTGACCAAAGCAGAGACGAGGCCGAAAAGACCCGAGCACCAAAAGACAGAATGGAGCTGGCAGAGAAAATGACAAGAGGCTGGAGCAGCGAACGATAGACATGAAGGCAACAAATTAAACCAGAGGTCCCAATAGGCAGGGAGGGAAGAGCCCAGTAGAAAATAAAAATAAATACAGGACAGAAAATAAAAGATAAATAAATAGGCAAATAATAAGGACAAGAGTGGAACATTAGAAATCAAGGAAGAACAAGATCAGCCAAATAAATAAGGCAAATCTTAAATAATAAGGTAGGGAGGAATTGGAGCTCAAAAACATTTTTAAAAATATAGGGAAGAAAAGGATAAATAAAACTAACATAACAGTAAACAAGTTAAGTAAATAACAAGGTAGAAAACAAGCACAAAAAGGTAGAAAAAAGGATAGAAAAAAAATAAACATAATTTTTTTACCCCTAAAAGAACCATCAAAAAGAAACAAACTCATGGAACAGGTGATTGATACTATTGTGGTATGCAACATATGTTCCATGTTTTTGCTTATGCCCAAATAACACCCAAATTATACATGTATTAAATATAAACTATGTGAACTACTAGAGGAAAAAGTAAGGCATCTAGAGGCAACTCTAGCCAAACTCCAACCTACACAAGAAAGTGATGCCAAAATCGAACCAAATAATAAACAAATAACTCCCAGAGGATTTGACCCTGCTGATAAACCCTTGGAAGAAGACAAATGGAGGAATGTCACGCATAGAAGGAAACACAATAACCAGGTGGCCACGATAAATTGTCCTAGACTCTTCCAGAACTAGTAAATAATGCAAACTTCAAAGCCAGAAGGATGTCCATCTTTCCCCTAGAGGTGTATCTGTCCCTGGAGACTGCCTCTACTAACCTTTTTGTCCAGAAATTCCACCGTCCCCCAAATTTCTTTTCTGCTGATGGGCTGATAAAACAACCACCATCCAGCAACCTCTTTCAAGAAGGTATTAGCTTCGTTCACCCTTAACGAAGCTAAAGAAATAGTGACAGTTTCAGCTGGAAGTACTATAAAGGGATGTTCACATGGAAGGCACAGCTGGTTGATTATTTCTTGCCATACGCTTTAAAATCAATTTTATTAGAACGTCCATATTCACAAGCTAATTCATGTACTATAAACATTTTAAGCAAATTATAAGTATTAGTAAAATACTTGGTGAAAGTTACTCTATGCTATACTCTTTTAAGATTTTGTTATGGAAACTAAACAAGTTTCTCTTGCTGATAAAAGTTTGTAATTGGATATGGAAATTTTATATATAACAAAGAAAAGTGTATAATAAAAAATAATATTTTAAAAAAGTTTGTAATGTATGGTTAATTTAACAAAGGGGGTGGTGGTTCCCTGACATTCTGTCCCTCAATGCTCATTCTTTCTTTGGTGGTTGCAAAGTGTTGATTGTAATTTCATTACCAAAATATTGAAATATCAAAACTGTAAGTTCTTGTTTTGCTTTGTGTCTTGATATTTCTGTTTGTTTTACTCTTTTCCTAGTAAGAGAACAAGGTGGATAAGGTGACAGGAGATAACAAGACATCTGGAGAAGCAGGTGGTTCTTCACAGGGCCTTAGTGGCAGGATCACTTGAACTTTATATTATCAGTTTACCTCTCTTGGATAACATTTATTTAAAAAGTTACTTTATATATTAAAATAGTACAAGAGCATGCTCATGTTTCATCTTCCTGGGTGAATCCCCTGTCAGATTCCCTCAGACCTTCTCAGCCTTAATCTTCACCAGGTTTTACTAGTTTCGGAAAAAATATTTTGTCCTTTTCTGTCCAGTTCTCTACCCTGCTTCCTTCATCACCCATCATCTTGGCCCTCAACCTAATTAAGATTAGGGAAAATCCAAAGGCTCTTGCAACTAGCAGATCTTGCTAGCTGGACTTTCCAAATTATGAAAGAAGTAAATGTGAGTTAATTCTTGTCCCTGTTTTAATGAGTTCCTCTAATCCTTTCAAAGGAAGCATGGTTTTTTTCCTGCTTATTTTACAAAGAGTAAACAAGTTCATAAATGCAAGAGAAGGAAAGAGCACCTCACACTGCCTTTTTGCTTTAAAAGAAGAATACATTTCTTAGGAGACTTACTTTTTCAGGGTTTGCTTAGGTATCCCACTTCACTTTTTCAGAACCCCAGCATTGTCTGATTTTGGTTTTGCTTGATTGTTTGGCAAGGTCTCTACCTTTCAATTGCTGTGTTAACAAATAAAGCTGATTTCAAAGTGGAACAAAGAGAATTGTGTGGGCAATTAAATTGAATAGTGTCTATTTAAATGGCCAACAGACTGGGAAATGCACTCTTTTTCTGAGCCTTCAACAGCAAATAAACCAGCAGAATTCAACACCTGAAATTTAACTCTGCAATGCCAGCTAAATGTAATCACAACTGAAGGCTTAAAAGTTTCAACCATACTTCAGATGAAAGCTCCCCTCTCTGATCCACACTCTGTACTGAGAAATGCAATTTGGTGGTTAGGCTTGCCAAATACAAACAATGTGATTGCACCATTAGTGTTATATCTATATAGAATGAACCATTTCACAGAGCTAATTTTCCACATCTCAGATTTCCTCCTTAATTCTGAAATGGTTAACATAAATGAACTCTGAACCATATACTTCTTCCAAAGATCTGAAATGCCTCAAAATCTATTTCTTTAATAGGGTTTTTGTTCATTTTATTTCATTCATATGTCAAAGAAAGAATTAGCATTTATAGCAAGGAAACTGCTTAAAATATTGGGATATGTGTATTTGTTTCTTCCAAACCTTTTGTACTTACGTCTCCCAGGACCTATAAAGCCATCAGCATTGCATATGGCTAACAAAGCTGTTATGTATTGTATATAGTGTATAGTTGTCAGTTGAAGTTCTCATTCTGGTCCTCTGTTGGAGCAGGAAAATACTCTCTCCTGATTGGTTGTTTGGTTCATCAGTTTCATATAAAAGGAGCTGTGTCAGCCAGGGAGTTAGTTGCCTCACAGGCAGTATTGAATAAAGAGCTATTAGAAATCACTCTGGCCTCGCCTCCATTCTTCGCCCAGAACATAACAAAAGGAATTGGAAATAATATTCCAATTTTGTCTAATGAGGGCCAGTGTACACTAAGTACACTGTAGGCCTTGTAATGTGATGCTAGGAGAGCTGGATTGAAAATAGTAAAAGTTGTCACATACACAAGGCAGAAGAAGAAATGTGCTGTCAAAAAAAGTAATCTCTTCCAAGTGCAAAAATCCAACACTGGGAGGATTTACAGGAGTTCAGATCTAGGGAATGCCAAGAAAGACAGCTAAATAAACACATAGATCATATGTCCTGAAAGCTGATGTCAGGCCCATAAAAATCAACTTGATGATAGGAGCAGACAGGTGGCAATTGGTACAATCCCTGCATATTTTGTCCTGGAGCCTTTGGCTGGCCTTGTCCAGTGGAAACATCTTAGAGCAGATGTTTGCCTGATTGCAAATGTTGTGAAATTTATAATCCATGTACACAAGAAAAGAAAAACACAAGTTTATCCAATTTCCTTGCTGGTGTTGTGGCAGGAAATCTCTTTTAAATTGGGAACTGAAAGTATGTGCTTCTGAAAGCCTCAAGGCTCAATGCATGAAAGCTGCGGAATCCTGGGGTTCAGTTATTTCATTCTCAAATTAATGAATTAGAATTGTATTAATTTTAATATAATTAAAATATTGGATTCTGCAGCAAGCCATATTAAAATATAAGACATCTCTGCCATTCCTTTCATTTATGGAATCTTCAAAACTTGAGTTCAGTAACATTTTGGTTTTCATTACATTAACCATGATATCAATCTTAATTGAAACTTTTGTAAGGTTTAAGAAGTAATTTTCATGGTTTGCACTTCTGTTGTCTTCTGATGTTGAACAAGGCATAACCTGCAGAGACTCCTTCCTTCCCATTTGAGATGTTTCATCTATTATTTAGTTGTAAATGTGATACTTTCTAGTTGTACAACTAGAATGCCTCATTTATGAGCTTTCTTCTGCCCAAAAATTCTCAAATGTCTGAGAAAAACTAGTATGCCCATGTTGCAAGAACAAAAACTTATTTTGTGGCTTAACATATTTATAGAACATAGAGTTGGAAAGGGCATTTCTGATTGATAATCCTCCAGCTTCTGTTTGAAGACCTTTACTGGAGGAGAACTTATGTGGCAGCCTATTCTACTGGCTGACAGCTTTCTAGTCAGGAATTCCTTTTGATTTCTAGCCTGAATTGCTTCATTGCAGTTTAATCCAGCAGTCCTGAACTCTAAGTACTATAAAGGGATGTTCCAAGACATCTTTTAACAATTGCATCACTGAATCCCCAGCTAGCTGTGGGCAGAGTGTTTTTTGCCACCTTGTGAGTGCTGGTGTTGCGAGCTGCCTGGATGGAATAATGGAGTTCCTTGGGGCCTTTAACAACTCCAGGTTCTTGTGGTCCATCCACACCTCAAATGGAATCTTACTGCCCTCTAAGAACAGCCTCCAGGTGAGAAGAGCTCATCAGACTGCATAAGCCTCCTTCTCCCAGATGGCCCACTGCCTCTCAGTATCAGAAAACTTGCTAGGGATATAGGTACAGTATATGGTTGCAACTTTCCCTTTTTGTTCCTCTGGAGTAAAATCACCCCTGTTGCCACATCACTGGCATCTGCCTGGATCATGAAAGGCTCGTCTGGGTTTGGGTGCTTCAAGACCGGCTCAGCAGCAAAGAGCTGCTTCAGGTTTTTTAAGGCTGCCTGGCATTTGATGAACCAATTTAGTGGCTGGTTCAGTTTGGGCTTCACTCCCCATTCCATCTTGAGCAAGTTGGTGATGGGCAGGGCTATCTGTGCAAACATGAGGATGAATGGCCGGTAAATGTTAGTGAGTCCCAGGAAGCTCTGTAACTGCCTCCTGGTTCAAGAGGTCTCCCATTCCAGCATCGTTCTCAGCTTGCCTGGATCCATCTCCATCCTATCCATGGAGATGCGGTACCTCAGGTAGTCTAGGCTGGGCTTGTGGAAGTCACTTTTAGATAGCTTTGCATATAAGTGGGCTTTGTGCAACTTCTCAAGTACTGCTCTCACTAGCCTTACGTGCTCTTCCATGGTCTCAGTATAAATTAGAATGTCACCAGGTATATTAGCACCCCTTGGTACAGGTATTCATGCAGGACCACATTTATTAATTGTATGAATACTGCTGGCATTCCTTACACTCAAATGGTAACACCTGAAATTGGTAGCAACCCAGAGGGCAGTTGAATGCAGTTTTCCACTCATCCCCACTCTTTAATCTGAGAGATGCATCTTTCTTTGAAAAGTACAAGGGTAGTCACCTTGATTTTGCTGGCTGAATAAATCCTCTGGCTAAGTTCTTGTCTATGAACCCCCAAAGTTCCTCCATCTCCATTGCCATCATGGAATACATCTTTGGCTTGGGTAATTTAACCCCTGACAAGATTTCAATAACACAGTCTGTGGGGCGATGGGGTGGGAGCACATCTGATTCCCTTTCACTGAATTTTTCTGCTAGGTTGCAGTATTCAAAGGGTACAAGTGGTTCTAACTCCTCGCTGATTCTGCTTTCACTTTCCTTAACTGCAGGCTCATGTCTGACATTCAGCGCTTTCACTGATTCCTGTTGGCTAGCCACTTTCTTCCTCATTTGCCACTTATTGCTGTCCCAATCTACTGATGGATTCCATTTCTTCAACCAGGCTAGTCCTAGGACCATGGTCTCGATCATTCCAGAGCCACAATAAAATCAATAGTCTCTACATGGGTCAGGGGTGGGTTCTGATTTTCTTTGCTGCCAGTTCGCTCCTTGATGTGCCCCGCATGCACTTTGTGCGCATGCATGCGCAGTGCTAAAAAACCAGATTCTGCGCATGAGCAGAAGCAAAAAACAAGATGAACCGGTTCGGGGACATGGCAGGCCTGGGTCGCCGCCGGTTCCAGTGACCCAGGCCGCCAAGTTACTATCAGTTCCATAGAACCGGTCCGAACCGGGAGGAACCCACCTCTCACATGAGTCCCATCCCTGAGGCTCATTGACTTCATTAGGCAAGTTGCTGGTGCCCCTCCCATAAGTGAGCTATCTAACTTGGAAAACCCCATGGGCTGTCTTGTCTTCCTCAGTCTTAATCCTAGTTTCTCGAGTGTATGAAGGCTAATTAGGCAACAAGGGCCCCCGTTACTCATGAGAAGGGCACCAAAATCTCCACCTGGATCATCATAGCGATGATGGGGCCACTTACCATCGGGTCATCTTGCCCTTTGCTGTCACTTTCATAGAAGACCAAGCTGGGTTTTCCATGTGTCAGAGTTCCCTCCCCTTCGCTGGATTGGGGAGAGACCTCCATGACCCATTGAGGCACCTCTGTTTTCTCCTTCAGCTTCGGGGGTGGTTTTTTTGGCTTTGGTTGGGCTGGGACTCAGGGTGCAGATGCTAGCCATTGCACGAGACAATTGGCTTCCTGGTGGCCTTCTTACCCACAATGGAAACATGCCCCCGGTCTCTGGCGGGGCTTCTCCCCTGTGGTATGGGTTGAAGAGGGCGCTGGGTGCCACTTGGGCATTTGGCGAGCCTGGTTCTCATGCACAATGTGCTTCCGGTACTCCATGAGGTCGAGCTCCACATTTGTGGTAACTGGTACCATGCTCGAAGGTCACAGGGCACCCTTCAGAATAGGCAGTTATGGTACAGCTCCTTGTTCAGCCCCTCCCAGAATTGGTAGACCAGCATACTCTTGGGCTAATCTCTCAGATGAGCTGCCAGGCTACAAAAATCTTGGATGTACTCTGCCAACAGCTGCTTGCCCTGCCATAGGGAGCAGATAAGGGTTTCTGCACACATTGTGGGGTATTTGAATATGTCTTGTAACATCTGTATGAAAGCATCCAGATCTTGCAGTTCTGAAGTCTCCTTGTCATGGAGAGACACCAGCCATCCCGCTGCATCCCCCTCCAGGTTTGATGTAACGGCATTGACCTGGGCATGCTCGTTCGGATACATTGCTCCATGGCATTCCATGTAGTTCCAGACTTGGGTCAGGAAGTAATAGCAATAGCACTTAGACTTATATACCACTTCACAGTGCTTTATAGCCCTCTCTAAGTGGTTTACAGAGTTAGCATATTGCCCCCAACAATCTGGGTCCTCATTTTACCGACCTTGGAAGGATGGAAGGCTGAGTCAACCTTGAGCCTGGTGAGATTCGAACTGCCAAATTGCAGGCAGCTGGCAGTCAGCAGAAGTAGTCTGCAGTACTGCATTCTAACCACTGTGCCACCACGGCTCAGTAAGTAAGCCAGGTTGTCGGGTCGCCCATCGAATCAGACTGCTTGGGGAGGTGACAGTCAGTCCTCTCGCACTAGGACATATCCAGGCAGCAACCCTGCTGCTGCCAGGGGTGCCTGAATGGGGATACTGGCTGCTGCTGGGGCTGTGTGTGCTGGCACCTCCCCCCCCCCCCCATGAGGCGGTGGCTGGGACATGGGTCCAAGTCAATACATTTACATGCAAGCATGCCACATTGAAATCTTAACACATCAAAATTTCACATTTCTGAAATGTGGGTCTTCTGAAAAGAAATCAATGTCATCAAAGTGCATCACTACATATTTGTCCTAAATATTAGAAAATATTTTTGAGACTGCATCATAATTAACTAATCCAAAGTTAGTTATAATCACACTCGAAAATATCAAAAGCACCATTATCAAATTGTATGTGATTCTCAACTCCAATTTTCTGAAAATGAGTGCAATTTGAAGGCAGCTCAGTAAGACTGAAATAAGCAATGGGTACTGATACTTCTTGTTCATGAATCATGCCCAGCCCTAAAAGAATTATAATTCCTAAGGAATTAAAATGGGAGTGCAGATAATAAGGGCAAAGAAAGTGTTTGAATTATTGTCCAGAAAGTAATTCAGTGTAGACCTCTAGTGAGTAGATGTGGGGTATTGCCTTTGGGCTCCTGGTTTTAAGTTGATGGTACAGACACACATCTGATGTGGAGGCAATGTAGTTTCTTCCTACTCTCTCAAAACATTAGCAAGCTCTATGTACTCTTCTGGCAAGGAAGATGATTCAGAGAGCTAAGTAGGAAAGACAAAGGATATGATTGGGAAGCTTGCAAATAGTACTGTTGACATCTTTGAGAAATAAAAGATTATTTCTTACCCTCAGTGAACATCTGGATTATGGGTCTGCAACTAATTAACAACCAGCACAATGGGAACATGTAAAGAAGCTATGATCTAGAGTGGCAAGAATCCAGTATGATCATTTATTATCAGTTGCAAAGCTGTTATGCAGCACAGAACAGGATCAGCTCAAAGTGCATGACAATCAATCATTTCTACAACTAAACTTCTCTAACAAATGTGTGGTTAATTTAAATTGTTGCACTGTGGTCTGATTTTTGAAATTGGCTGTTGCATGCAAATCTATAAGAGCGAAGATTAGTATTTCTAAATGTAAGAATGTGCAAACAGCACCAGTATTAAATGTATTTGCCTGTTGTTGGTTGCTTGAGCTTGTTTTCATTGTCTGAGGGCCCCTCTGCTGAGATCTTGGGAGGGAAACCTGAGACATTTGTTGAAGATGAAGATTTGAAGCAATCTGGGCACTTGTTTGCTATGTGGCCTGCAGTTTCACAGGTGAGGTGCATTGTAGGTGACTTAGATGTCTGTACTTATCAATACACGTCCTGAGGTTCTGAGCTAGAAATATAAACTGGACTCTTCTCTATTTCTCTGCTGAAGACAGGGATCTTTTTGTTGTTTCTGTTTTCAGGGGTTCTCAAACAAGACGGTCAAAGAGAGGGAGTATGAGTGAAGAGAAGCTATAAAAATTTATCCCACTATTAATTGTCCATCAATTAACACACAATATTGGAAATACTACAAATTCTGTAGTGAGCCTGTCTCACTATCCCATTTTTTAATTTATTATTAGAGTTGGAAGGGACCTTGTAGGTCATCTAGTCCAACCCCCTGCTCAAGCAGGAGTTCCTACACCATTTGAGACAGATGGCAGTCCAGTCTCTCCTTGAAGGTCGCAAGTGTTGGGGCTCTCACGACCTCTGCTGGCAAGCTGTTCCACTGGTTGATCGCTCTCACTGTCAGAAAGTTTCTCCTCACTTCCAGGTTGAATCTCTCCTTGGTCAGCTTCCATCCGTTATTCCTTGTTTGGCTTTCTGGTGCCATAGAGAACACCCTGAACCCCTCCTCTCTGTGGCATCCCCTCAAGTATTGAAACACTGCTATCATGTCACCCCTGGTCCTTCTCTTCGCTAGACTGGCCAAGCTCAGTTCCTGCAACCGCTCTTCGTATGTTTTATTTTCCAGACCCTTTATCATCCTGGTTGCTCTCTTCTGCACTATCTCTAGAGTTTCAATGTCTTTTTTGTAATGTGGTGACCAAAACTGGATGCAGTACTCTAGATGTGGTCTGACCAAGGCTTTATAGAGTGGTACTAGTACCTCTCTGGTCCTTAATTGTATCCCTCTATTTATGCAGCTCAGGACTGTGTTGGCCTTTTTGGCTGCTGCTGCACACTGCTGGCTCATATTTAGTTGGCTGTCTACCAGGACTCCGAGATCCCTTTCGCAATCGCTGCTATTGAGTGTGGTTTCGCCCAGTTTGTATGTATATTTTTGATTCTTCTTGCCTAGGTGCAGAATTGTATTTTTCTCTGTGTTAAATTTCATTTTATTGGTTTGGGCCCAGTGTTCGAGTCTGTCGAGGTCCCTCTGGATTTTGAGTCTGTCCTCTGGGGTGTTTGCTACTCCTGCCAGCTTGGTGTCATCTGCAAATTTGGTTAGTTCTCCTGCTATTCCCTCATCTAGGTCATTTATAAAGATATTGAAGAGTACTGGGCCTAGGATGGAACCTTGTGGTACGCCACTGCTTACTTCTCTCCATGTGGACTTAGAGCCATTGAGGACTACTCGCTGGGTACGGTTGGTCAGCCAATTGTTAATCCATCTGGTTGTGTAGCTGTCTATCCTGCTTTTTTCTAGCTTATGAAGGAGTAGGTTGTGGTCTACTTTGTCAAATGCTTTGCTAAAGTCCAGGTATATTATGTCTACTGCATTAAGCTGGTCTACTAATTTGGTCACAGTGTTGAAGAATGAAATGAGGTTGGTTTGGCATGGCTTGTTCTTAACAAATCCGTGTTGGTTGTTGATTATTACTTGGTTTGTTTTTAGATGATGTGAGATCTGGTTTTTAATTATTTTTTCCAGTATTTTCCCAGGTATTGATGTTAGGCTGATTGGTCTGTAGTTTCCTGGGTCTTTTTTACCTTTTTTGAAGATGGGGACCACGTCAGCTCTTTTCCAGTCCTCAGGTAGTTCCCCTGTGTTCCAGGATTTGTGGAAGATGTGGTGCAGTGGTTCTGAAATGACTTCTGCTAGTTCTTTTAGGACTCGGGGATGTAATCCGTCTGGTCCTGGTGCTTTGTATTCGTTAAGTTCAGATAGGTGATCTCTTACTGTATTTTTGCTTAGGTTGAGTCTTGCTTCGAATCTGTTTTTTATATTTGTGTTGCTGGGTAGTTGAGCTGCAGTTTCCTTTTGTGTGAAGACTGATGCGAAGAATGTGTTCAGTAGCTCTGCTTTGTCTGTGTTGTCTGTTACTTCTTTGCCGTCTTCTCTCTTTAGTGGACCAACTGTTTCTTTGATTTTTTTCTTGTTGTTAATGTGTTGGAAGAAACTTTTTTTGTTGTCTTTGACTTTTGTTGCGAGTCTTCGTTCATTCTGGGCCTTTGCTGTCCTGATTGTTTCTTTTCAGATTCTGGCTGTCTGTTGGTACTCTGCCTTGGTTATGTGCCCCTCTTTCCATTTTTTGTATTTATCTTTTTTTTCATTCAGTTTATCGGTGAGATTTTTGTTTAGCCATGCTGGTTTCCTTTTGGATTTCTTGTTTTTCTTCCTCATCAGTATTGTGGTGTTCTGGGCTTTTATGATCATGTTTTTCAGGATCTCCCAGGCTTCTTGAGTTGTTTTACCCTTTAGTACTTCCATCCAAGAGATCTTTCCCAGGTTTTCTCTGAGTTTATTGAAGTCAGCTTTTTTAAAGTCTGGGATATAGATGTCGTTATGTTCAGTTATTTGTGTTTGCATTATGGTGAATTTTAGTATTACGTGGTTACTCTCGCCCAGTGTTCCCCCAGCTTCGACTCCTTCTATTGTTTCTTCTCTGTTTGTAAGTATTAGATCCAGTATGGCTGCCCCTCTAGTTCCCTCCTCCACTTTTTGGACAATGAAGTTGTCGGCTAGGCTGGTTAGGAATCTGTTAGATTTCTCACTTGGTGCTGAGTTGGTTTTCCAGCTGATGTCCGGGTAGTTGAAGTCTCCCATTATTACAATGCTATTTTTCTTGCATATGTTCTTTAGCTGGTTGGTAAAAAGGGTGTCCATTGTTTCTGTTTGGTTTGGTGGTCTGTAGTAAACAGACCACCATCCTATTGTTGTGTTGTTCTTTTTTTTTTTATGTTGACTCATATGCATTCTAATGGGTTTTCTTCCTTGGTTACTTGTAGCTCTGTAGCTACATAGTGGTCCTTTATATACAGTGCAACTCCACCTCCTTTTTTGTGTGATCTGGTTTTTTTGTAGAGTTTGTATCCTTTTATCTGTGTGTTACAATCGTGTGATTCGTCCCACCAAGTTTCTGTTATTCCAACTATGTCATGTGTACCTTCATGCATTAACATTTCAAGTTCACCCTGTTTATTCCCTAGGCTTTGTGCATTTGTGTAGAGTCATTTGAGTTCTTTGTGCCTGATTGTGGGTGTTCTTTCTTTGTCTCTTGTTTGGCGTTTGAGTTTGTTTTCTTCCCCATCCCTTTTTGGTTTGTTGTTTGTTTTGTTTGCTTGGGGTCCATTCTTGGAGTTGGGTCCCAGGGATTTCTTTGTTCATCAGCAAATCCTCCTTGAAATTGGTCAGAGCAAACACATTCCGCTACATATCTCTGGCATATAATGAATATCTGATATGTTCTCACAAATTCTGCAGTTGCCTTGTTTCAGCTGACAAATATCTCAATGTGTGATTACTCTCCCAGCCAGATTTTCAAATTTAGCTCCAAAAGTTTGCATGAAATTCTGGTGATTATCCAGCAATGGATCATTACCTTCAATGTGTGTCACAACCCATTTGGCCACCCCTTCCTTCAACAGATTCAGAACAAAAAATTCTGGAGCAATCTGTGGGCCAGCCCACCATAGACATTTCACACTGAGTCAGGAATTTAGAAATTGATCCTGGGACAAATTTCATGAAAGCAAAACAAAGACATATTGGTTGGGTTGCAGGCTGTTGAGCCATTCCTGGTTGGGGCAAGCCAGCTTACACAAGTTGGTTATTAGTATATTTACTTGTGTTGATGTTGGAAGGACTTAGCAAAATGTTCTGCAGATAGTGGATCCCATACTGTTTTCAGTCAAAGGCAAATGCCTGATTACAGGAGAGAGGCTTTCCAGATTAATGTCAGCCCTTTGAGATACGCCAGGTTAGGAAATAGATATTACAAGGAACTCTGCTTTAGTGCTGTAGCATATAATAATACAATCTTGAAAATATGCCAGAGTTCCACCTCCCATACACCCCTCATTCTACCATACACAAACAAGGCAGGGGCATTTTGAGTTTCTTTCTCATGCTCACTCCTTTCCCAGAGATGAGATCTCATTTATTGTCTCTTTTACCTGCTAAGGACCTTGCCAACTTTACCCGTTTTTCTCTGCAGCCTTTTATATATTTACATAAATCTTTTCTTTTTGAAGATAAACATGCCACTTTAACTGTTCCTTCTATGCTTGTTTTGCAGACTGCTTATTATCCTATCAGCTTTCTTCTGAATACTTTCTCTGAGTTGGGTGGGGTTTTTTTTTTTTTTTTTGTTCTTTAGTGGAGTGCTCTGCTCTCCAAATTCAGTCTAACCAGTATAGAAAACCATGGAATTACTTTGCCTGTTAATGCAGCCTAAGATTGCATGTCCTTTTTAGCTGTTCAATTGCCTTGTGGTCCACTAGTCCTCTGAAATCATTTTCACATGCACTGCTACCAAGCTGGGACTTTTCAATACAGCGCTTATGCATGTGATTTTTCTGTTGCCAGAAGCAGGAGCTTGTACTTGTTACAGCTGAACATCATCCTGTTGGATTTGGCCCAATGTTTGTCAGAAGTCACACCCAGGTTGCTATAATAAATCTATCTTTCAGGACTCTAACTGCACTTAAAGGCTCTCATGGAAAAGTCAAGGTCTCAGCTTCAGCAGATAATTGATTTAACCCAAGTAACAATGAGGATGAGGATGTCCCAAGATTTAAATCTCAATCTGCTTTCTTATGCCTTATGATTGTAAAAGAAGGCTTTTTGAGTGGTTAATGGCATTCTGTCTAAAGAATAGTCTGGTCCCAGACTTACTTCCTGCCCCATAAGCCCCAACATAGCACTCAAGTTAGTTGAAGACATTTGGAATTGTGGTACTATTTTCTAAGGTATTAGCAAATCCCCTAGCTTTGTGGCATCTGCAACTTTAATAAGCATGTCCTACATTCACAACAGATATAGTGTTCTTGCTGACCTTAATAGGGACACTAAAGTGACAGGTCAAGATAGTTGTGATAATGATAACTCAAAGGGGATCGTGGTCCGAGATGAAGAACTTACATTGGAAAGGGGAAAGTGTGAATCAGGTATTACACAACAGTCACACAGGAGCAGCAAGGTATCCAAAAAGAGAAGCCACCTTCTGGTTGGTGATTCAATTATAAGGGATGTAAATTTAGGAAAGGATATGGAGGTTTTGAAAGAGGTCAGGTGTCTGCCAGGTGCTACTGCCAGCAGAGACAAGAGGAGGATTCTTAAGATAGTTGAGAATGCCAGTAAGGACTGTGATGTTGATGCTATTATACATCTTGGCACAAATGATCTGTCCCAAAAAGATGTACTTTCTGTGCAGAATGCCTTCCAGAGCTTGGGGTATGAACTAGTAGTATAGGTTGTAGGCTTATATTTTCAGAGGTTTTACCAGTATATAAGGAACAAAAAGGGAAAGGCCAACGTGTAGCAGAGTTTAATGTGTGGCTAAAGGAGTGGTGTAAAAAGGAAGGCTTTGGTTACATTAGTCATGATGTCTGCAGCTGGTCCAATGAAAAACTGTACAAAAGAGATGGTTTGCATCCATCAAAGAAAGGGACTGAGCTACTTGGTATTAAATTCACAGACTTCCTGGATAAACATTTAAACTGAACAGCGGGGACAGAAAATTAATCAATATAGAACACTTCTGTCCCCAACAATCTAAAATTAATAGGGTTATCAGTGCACACAACATAGATGAGTGTTCAGGTAAGTTTACCAGCCCTGCTGTCAAGCAAAGCCAAGCATTTAATAGTGAGGGCCATACCATGTGCACTAATCAAACAGGTGGCAAGAAAGTAAGGGCAGTCAGGCACAACACAGGTTATGTAGACAGTAAACACAGGGTCAATCAAAATGGACTCAAATGTCTATACACCAATGCACAGAGTATGAGGAATAAACAGGGTGAATTAGAAATTCAAGTAAATGAGGGAAGATATGATATAGTTGCCATTTCGGAAACTTGGTGGGATATACAGCTAGAGGGATTTAAATTATTTAAAAGAAATAGACCAAACAAAAGAGGAGGTGGAGTTGCACTATACATAAGAAATAACTACATCTCTACAGAAATAGAGCACAACAATAATGAAAATTATCTTGAATCCATCTGGGTCAAAATTAAAGGGGAGGGAAATGACATTGCCATAGGTCTATACTATAGGCCACCCAACCAAACAGAGGAAGTAGATGAACTTTTTGCTAGTCAGCTAACTAAGGTATGTAGGAAGCACATCACAATAGTAATGGGGGATTTTAACTACCCTGACATCAACTGGGAGACAAACTCTGCACCAAGTGGAAGATCCAACAGGTTCCTAACAAACCTAGCAGACAACTTTGTTACCCAAAAAGTAGAGAAGGGAACAAGGGGATCAGCCATATTGGACTTAATTCTCACTAATAGAGATGAAATGATAGAAGGTGTTGAAGCTACAGGAACCTTGGGGGCAAGTGATCATGCAATATTGGAATTCAACATTATGCAAACACAAGCAGTAGAACAAAGTAAAACTAGAGTCTTGGACTTTAAGAGAGCTAATTTCAATAAACTTAGAGAAAGTTTGGGAAGGATTCCATGGACAAGAATCCTCAAGGGGAAAACAACTCAAGAAGCTTGGGAAATTTTGAAAAGTGAGATTATAAAAGCCCAGTCTAGCACAATACCAATGAAGAAGAAAAATAATAGGTCTCAAAAGAAACCAGCATGGCTGCATAAAGAACTCTCTGACAAATTGAAAGTCAAAAAGGACAAGTATAAAAAGTGGAAAGAGGGGCAAATAACTAAGGCAGAATACCAGAAAATAGCCCAAACCTGTAAAGATGAAGTGAGGAAAGCTAAGGCTCACAATGAACAAAGGCTTGCGACAAAAGTAAAAAGTAACAAAAAAGCTTCTTCCAACATATTAAAAACAAGAAAAAAGTCAAGGAAACAATTGGTCCATTGCAGGGAGAAAGCGGCAAGAAGGTGACAAGCAACAGGGAGAAAGCAGAGCTACTTAACTCGTTTTTTGCATCTGTCTTTACACAAAGGGAAAAAATAGTCCAACCCGTCAAAAACAGCATCACAAAAAACATATAAGGAACACAAGTTAAAATAGGGAAGAAAATGGTAAGTGAACACCTGTCTACCCTAGATGAGTTCAAATCACCAGACCGGATGGATTACACCCCAAGGTTCTGAAGGAACTGGCAGACGAGATCTCAGAACCACTGAACTATATCTTTCAAAGATCCTGGAGCACCGGGGAACTGCCAGAGGACTGGAAAAGAGCTGATGTAGTTCCCATCTTCAAAAAAGGGAAAAAAATAGATCCAGGAAACTACAGACCTATCAGCCTGACCTCAATAATCAAGCAACGAATCAACGAATACCTAGAAGCAAACAAAGTAATAACCAAAAGCCAACATGGGTTTGTCAAAAACAGATCATGCCAGACTAATCTTATTGCATTCTTTGACAAAGTGACAAAATTAGTGGACCAGGGGAATGCTGTTGATATAGTTTACTTGGACTTCAGTAAGGCATTTGATAAAGTAGACCATAACCTACTACTAGATAAAGTAGAAAAATGTGGGTTAGACAGCAACACCACCAGATGGATTCAAAACTGGCTGACCAACCGCACTCAACGAGTAGTGCTCAATGGAACTACATCTACATGGAGGGAAGTATGCAGTGGAGTACCCCAAGGCTCTGTTTTAGGCCCAGTACTCTTCAACATCTTCATCAATGACTTGGACGAGGGGATAGATGGGGAACTCATCAAATTTGCAGATGACACCAAACTGGCAGGAATAGCCAACTCTCCAGAAGATAGGTTCAAGATTCAGAAGGATCTTGACAGACTTGAACATTGGGCGCTATCAAACAAAATGAAATTCAATGGTGAAAAAAGTAAGGTTCTACATTTAGGCAAGAAAAACAAAATGCACAGGTACAGCATATGTGGTACCTTGCTCAACAGTAGTAACTGTGAGAGGGATCTTGGAATCCTAGTGGACAACCGTTTAAATATGAGCCAGCAATGTGCAGCAGTTGCCAAAAAAGCCAACACAGTTCTAGGCTGCATTAACAGAGGGATAGAATCAAGATCACGTGAAGTAATAATACCACTTTACAATGCCTTGGTAAGGCCACACTTGGAATACTGCATTCAGTTTTGGTCGCCACGATGTAGAAAGGATGTTGAGACTCTGGAAAGAGTGCAGAGAAGAGCAACAAAGATGATTAGGGGACTGGAGACTAAAACATATGAAGAACGGTTGCAGCAACTGGGTATGTCTAGCTTAATGAAAAGAAGGACTAGGGGAGATATGATAGCAGTGTTCCAATATCTCAGGGGTTGCCACAAAGAAGAGGGAGTCAAACTATTCTTCAAAGCACCTGAGGGTAGAACAAGAAGCAATGGGTGGAAACTAAACAAGGAGAGAAGCAACTTAGAACTAAGGAGAAATTTCCTGACAGTTAGAACAATTAATCAGTGGAACAGCTTGCCTCCAGAAGTTGTGAATGCTCCAACACTGGACGTTTTTAAGAAGATGTTGGATAACCATTTGTCTGAAGTAGTGTAGGGTTTCCTGCCTAAGCAGGGGGTTGGACTAGAAGACCTCCAAGGTCCCTTCCAACTCTGTTGTTATTATTATTATTATTATTATTATTATTATTATTATTATTATTATTATTATTATTATTATTATTATTATTATTATTATTATTATTATTATTATTATTATTATTATTATTATTATTATTATTATTCCATCTTCTGGGTCATCTACAGCACAGGTCACCAACCAGTGATCCGCGGACCACTGGTGGTCTGCGAGAATTTTTTGGTGGTCCATGGAGAAATCTTGGTCCCTGGGCCGGATATGGCCGAGAGCAATTACCGTGCAGGAACACAAGGCTGCACCGCCAGGGGTGAAATGCTTCCAGTTCACTTGTGCCTATCGGTTGCCGGAGAGCTGGTCATGAAGGGAGCACGAGGCTCCGCCCACCCACCCAGATGCCATCATTTGGGTTCTTTTACCCTCTGCGCATGCACAGAACGCTTTGCATATGCGCAGAGGGTAAAAGAACCCAAATGTCAGTGGTGCAAGCAACATGAGCTGCAACAGGAAGGTAAGACCAAGAACTCACTGTGCTCAGCCAAATGGCTGCTGGGGGGTGGGGGGAAGGTTCAGCCGCCTACATCTCTCTGCCTAAATTCTCAAGCCCGGATGAAGTTTCCCGCACCTCTTCAAATGCTTGTGCCGCACTACAGCTGAGAGAAGCACCTTGGACAGGCTCCTTGAGAGATGAGTGTTTGCTCGGCCCCATGCAAATTCTGGAGCCTGGACGAAGTTTCCCCCACCGCTTCAAATGCTTGTGCTGCACTACAGCTGAGAGAAGCACTTCGGGCAGGCTCGAGAATTTGCATGGGGCTGAGCAAACACTCATCTCTCGAGGAGCTCACTCAAAATGCTTCTCTCAGCTGTAGTGTGGAACAAGCATTTGAAGTGGTGGGGGAAACTTCGGCTGGGCTCCTCGAGAGATGAGTGTTTGCTCGGCCCCATGCAAATTCTGGAGCCCAGATTAACTTTCCCACGCCTCTTGAGGGCGGGGAGGGAGAAGGAAAACACAAGCAGGTGGTTACCTTGATGTAGCCCTACAGCACCCTCACAGCGAATGGTAGAGAGGCGTGCTCTGCACATGCTTCATTTTCCCTGTCGGCCATGCCCCCCCCGGCCCGAAGATAAAAGGGGGCGCAGGACCAGCTCCCTCGTCCTTCTCTTGGACGAAAAAGCAGGCGCTGAGACTCACTTGTTCTCAGCCAGCAGCCGAGGTGGAGGAAAAAGCGGGCTTGTCCCCACTTGGGCCAGTCCAGCCCGCCACATCACCTGAACCAGGACGCCCGGGGAGGGGCCAGCAGGCTGGTGCTCACCCCGAGCAGCACAGCGGGTGATGGTGGCGGTGAGCGGTGCCAGAAGACGCTCCAAGGTGCCCCACTAAGACTCCTGTCCAGGAGAAGGTGAGTGCCAGCCGTGGATCAGGCCGGGGAGGGCTGGGCATCCCTGAGGGTGGAGAGGTCCGAGGGGCCAGCGCCACCGGGAAGTGCACCCACCTCCTGCCCGCTGACCTGCCCGAGGGGCACCAGGGTTGCAGAAATGCCCATGCACTCACTGCCCATGTGGAGCTGCCTCCTGGCATGGCCGCATGTGTCTCCCTTCCCCACCATCCCTTTACGGGTGGATTTCCCAGAGAAGGGGTGTGGGAGCAGCGGGACCTGAGAGGCTTCCCCTGCCCTGCCCTGCCCTGCCCTGCCCTGCCCTGCCCTGCCCTGCCCTGCCCTGCCCTGCCTTGCCCAGCCCAGCCTCTCAGGTCTGTGGGACTTAAAATTATGAATTAGGGTCCATGGAATTTAAAATTATGAATTTGGTGGTCCGCGGGATTTCAAATTATGACCTTGGTGGTCCCTGAGGTCCAAAAGGTTGGGGACCCCTGATCTACAGAATGAACTGAAGATGGTGACTCCTGGGACCTTATGTGATACTTTCCTCCAGGACAGCACAGACACACACTTTATGGTTGTAATTATTCAATTAGTTGCAAATCTTATTCACTAAAATATAATGAGAAAGTGCTTATCCAGCACTTTACTGAAATCAAGGTAATTACATCCATATCATTCCCTTGATCTACCAAACTAGTTAGACCAAGTCTGAAGCTAATTTGTCACAACTTGTTCTTGACAAAGCCATTTTTGCTGTTGGCAAGGGCAACATTTTCTAAATGCTCACAAACATGCTGCACAATGATGTGTTCCAGTTCCTTGCCCAATAAACTAACCAGTGTTTTTCTGGATCTGTCTCTTCTTTTTTTTCCTAGTCTTCCAGCACCACACTAGGCATTTTCAGAATATAATCAGAGATCCTGGAATTACTGACCAGAAATGCTCAACTCCATCCAGTCACCCTGACTCAATCCTGAATTAAGGGATTACAGGATCATAAAAAGGGAGTTATTTTAATCAGAGATCTTGGGATTACTTTTGCCAGATTTTTCAACATTCTGGGACATAATTTTTAGCTCTGGAGAAGTAGCAAGGTGAGTTCATACTATAATATACTTATATCAGTACTAAACAGCATTTCCCCCACTTTCTTTTACCATGTTAAGCAGAGCTGCTGTTCCTTTAAAAACAGGAAACAAATACACAAACAGATACACAAGAAAACATTAAGCCTTTTTTCATCCTCTGTCCCTAGCATTACTTCTTCCCATATCCAGTCCAATAACTTTCTTGACACTTTCTTAATTTCAAATAGACCCCATATTAATATTTGGATTTTCCATCAGCCTAAGTCCCTTATGAGTTTTAACCTTCCTGACACTATCTGTATTGGCTTTAGCATCCACTTTGTACTAAAGAGTTCATTTTCTATGCATTTCTTTTACTACCGTGTTTTCCCCAAAATAAAGACCGACCCCAAAAACAAGCCCTAGCCTGATTTTTTTGGGGTGGGCCTAATATAAGCCCTACCCCAAGAATAAGCCAGGTGAATGGGCGTGGCCAGCACAAGAGGCAGAGAATGCATGGGGGCTGACCGTGTCCAGCAGCAGCCGCAGCCCACCAAGCCCCTTGGCGCAGCGCAAATACCAATAACTCCGAGCATGGAGGCAGAGACGGGGGGGGGAAGACAGATGATCCGGACATGCTGCGCAGCTGTCTGACTCATGGGAGGCTCGCAGGAGGCTTGCACAACGACACCGGCAGCAGGCGGAGGCAGAGGCAGAGGCATGGGGGATGGGGGAGGCAAGCCGAGAGCTCTCCACCTACTACACTAAAAAAATAAGACCTCCCCAAAAATAAGCCCACATGCTTATTTTCAAGCCCAAAAGAAAATAAGCCCTAGTCTTATTTTGGGGGAAACATGGTATTCATCTATACAGGTATCTTAAAACTTTTCCCATTTTTTTCTTGTCATTCTCCTTGTAATTTCAGTATTTCCAGGATCATTCTGATTGTTTATCCTTCAGAATTTTGAATCATCATATATTGCTTGTCTTTTATCTGAGTTCATTAAAGTCTTCAAATAATTCCCTCAACACTGTCAAACTATTCACTAAGTCTGCATTACTATTACTATTAATCTTCTCATCGTTCCTATCACCCATCTCCTCCCACTTATGACTGCAGGATTGTAATTTTGTTGCTTGTAGCCTTACGATTTATATTGATTGTTTCCTAGTATGATTTGATTGCTTATTTGTATCCTATGACTATCATTAAGTGTTGTACCTTATGATTCTTGATGAATGTATCTTGTCTTTTTATGTACACTGACAGCATATGCACCAAGACAAATTCCTTGTGTGTCCAATAAAGAATTCTCTTCTCTTCTCTTCTCTTCTCTTCTCTTCTCTTCTCTTCTCTTCTCTTCTCTTCTCTCCTCTCCTCTCCTCTCCTCTCCTCTCCTCTCCTCTTCCCCTCCCTTCCTCTCTTCTCTCCTTTCTCTTCTCTTCTCCTCCCCTCCTCTCCTCCCCTCCCCTCCTTCCTGAAGTGCAATTTGTCCCTAATACCTCTCAGGTTTTCCTTCCCTGACTATCTTGAACTCCAACAGAAAGTTGGAGGAAGCTTTCCTCCAAAATGTGTGATACCTTCAGACCACCAATTGTTTACTTTCTGCTGGTTAGATTGGGTCCAGGATTGCTGGCTCACCTGTTTCTTTTATCTTTTGAAAAATGGAAGTATCACCATCCAGTTGCTTTTTGAAAGTCCAGTTGTCTTTTGAAAAAGCACCTTTGGGTATCCCCCAGGGAAGTAAAAAATCTGTTTAATCTCCCGTTATTAATAGCATCAAAGCTGACCCCAGCTAGAGCATAGAAAAACTCAAAGAAGTAGTGCAACATTAGAAATTGTGGAGAGACCTGGCTCATAGAATCACCAAGAGTCAGACATGACTGAATGGATAACATCATCATCATCAGTTTTCTAGCTGAGAACTAATCAATAAGCCAGGGGTGGGTTCTGGTTTCTCCCACTGCCGGTTCACTCAGGGGCATGCTGTGCAGGTGTGCGCATGTGCAGTACTTTAAAAAAGCTTCTGCGCATGCGCAGAAGCAAAAAACCAGATGGCACAGCCTATGGCGCCTCCGAGAGAACCAGCTTGGGGGTGTAGCAGGCCTGGGTCGCTGCCGGTTCCAACGACCCAGGCCGCCAAGTTATTACTGGTTCCATAGAACTGGTTGGAACCGGGAGGAACCCACCTCTGCAATAAGGTCATGAATTTCTTCCTAGGCATCTGGCTGCATTACACACAAAGCCACTCTACCACCCTTTTTTATAGGAACCTTTAAAAATTTATCACTTACCATATTTTTCGGAGTATAAGACGCACCTTAGTTTTGGGGGAGCAAAATAAGGAAAAAAGGCCTCTGCCTCCAAGCAATTTGCCAAACAGCAAACAGCACAGATAATATACACTATTTGCTGTGTATTTCTGTGCATGTGTGCCTGACCCATAGAAATAGCAAAGAATTGGAGAAATGTACATTATGCCAGAAAGTTTTCTTAAATGTAGTCACACTAACTCTTTTCCAATTATTTAAATAGATCTACTCCAAGGTAACTAAACTCTAATACTAAACAGGACACTGTTACATTTCATACTATACTTGTACAGAGCTGTTAAAATTAATTAAAATTTCTGGAAGTATACATTATTCTCTATTATTTAAAAGAAGATACAATAGCACTGGGCCTCTTCAGAGCAAGCATTTATTTTAAAAAGCTTCTTTATTTTGTTAAGTTGTCTAGATTTACAGGGATCTCCAACCTTGGCAACTTTAAGACTTGTGGACTTCAACTCCCAGAATTCCACAGCCAGCAAAGCTAACAAAGCTGGCTGTTGAATTCTGGAAGTTGAAGTCCACAAGTCTTAAAGTTGCCAAGGTTGGAGACCCCTGGCTCTAGAATAGTGGTTCCCAAAGTGGGCAGTACCGCCCCCCGGGGGGCGGTGGGAACCGTTAGGGGGGCGGTGAGAGGCAAGGGTGGTGACAGGGGGGCGGTGAGAGGGGCCAGGGGGGCAGTAGGTGGTTTGCCATGCTTTTGCACTTGAAGCTCCCTTGCATTCCTCACTCTTGTGTGCAGGGCAGCCCATTCTGAAAGAAAATGCGAGACGTTTTCTTTCAGAATGGGCTGCCCTGCACATGAGTGTGGAATGCGATGGAGTTACAAGTGCTAGGTATGATGCCCGTCTCACAGCCCGCCCAGCCCCCGCCCAGGCTCCACTCCGCTCCGCCCCACACGACTGGTCACCCCAAACTGCGTCCTACCTAGCACTTGAATCTCCCTCACGTTCCTCATTCTTGTATGCAGGGCAGCCCATTCTGAAAGAAAACGCGAGACGTTTTCTTTCAGAATGGGCTGCCCTGCACCCAAGAGCGTGGAATGCGACGGAGTTACAAGTGCTAGATATGATGCCTGTCTCGCGACCCGGCTAACCCCTGCCCAGCCCCTGCCCAGCCCCTGCTCCGCTCCGCTCCACCCTGCACGACTGGTCACTCCAAACTGTGTCCCATTGTGCAACGGGTGTCCTACCTAGCACTTGAAGCTCCCTCGCGTTCCTTGTTCTTGTGTGCAGGGCAGCCCATTCTGAAAGAAAACGCAAGATGTTTTCTTTCAGAATGGGCTGCCCTGCACCCAAGAGCGTGGAATGCGATGGAGTTACAAGTGCTCGGTACTGAGCACGGTACAGCAATGAGGGAAGCTGACCGCTCCCGAAGCTGCTCGGGCGAGCGCTCACAGACCCGCAGGAAGGCCCTGTTGCGGAACCTGCGCATGCGTGGACTTTCCCGCCCGGCGTCCCTGTTGCCTAACAACCCAGCACATGCAATTCGGCGGGCTTCCCTTCGGCATGGAGCACCCGCGGATCTCAGCCCAGCTGCTCCCCGACATCAACCTCACCAAGGTGCCTGTGGCCTTCAGCCACCCAGGCCTCCCCAAGCTCAATGAAGAGCTGCAGCACCTCTAGCTGCTGATGTGGCAGCCGGCCTTGATGGCGTTCTGCGACCTGGTGCATGACCTGGAGAACGCTTACCAAGCCATCGGCCTGGGTGAGCGGTGGCGGCCTGGCCACGGCTGGCGGGAGGGAAGGGAAGGAAGGGAAGAAGGAAAGAAAAAGGAAAGAAAGAGAGAGGGAGGGAGGGAGGGAGGAAGATAGACAGAAAAAGAAAGAAGGGAGGGAAGAAGGAAAGCAAAAGGAAAGAAAGAAGAAGAAAGAAAGAAAGAAAGAAAGAAAGAAAGAAAGAAAGAAAGAAAGAAAGGAAGGAAGGAAGGAAGGAAGGAAGGAAGGAAGGAAGGAAGGAAGGAAGGAAGGAAGGAAGGAAGGAAGGAAGGAAGGAAGGAAGGAAGGAAGGAAGATGGTAGGAAGGAAGGAGGACAGACAGGAAAAGAAAGGAGGGAGGTAAGAAGGAAAGAAAAAGGAAAGAAAGAAAAAGAAAGGAAGAAAGAGGGAGGGAGGGAGGAAGTCAGACAGAAAGAAAGATGGTAGGAAGGAAGGAAGACAGACAGAGAAAGAAAGGAGGGAGGGAAGGGAGGGGAGGGGAGAAGGAAAGAAAAAGGAAAGGAGGGAGGAAGAAAGAAAGAAAGATGGTAGGAAGGAAGGAAGACAGAAAGAAAGAAAAAGATGGTAGGTAGGAAGGAAGACAGACAGACAGAAGCGATGATAGGAAGAAAGACAGGCAGAAAGAACAAAAGGAAAGAAAGAAAAAGAAAGATGGTAGGAAGAAAGACAGAAAGAAAAAGAAAGAAAGGGGAAGGTAGAGAAGAAAGAAAGAACCAAAGAAAGACTTATGACCACAATTGAGCCTAACATTTTGGTTGCTAAGCAAGAGCGTTGTTAAGTGAGTTTCACCACTTTACAAGTTGGCCACGCCCACCCAGTCACCTAAGCCACTAAGCCACGCCCACCTGAGGGGGCAGGGTGGGGGCGGTGACAGAGTGGGTTCCTGCCTCTGATTGCCGGTGCGGTTAATCGCTGAGTTTGGCGCAGAGCCAAAGAAGCTGCTCCCGTTCGCGGAACGGGAGCTTTCCCCAGGCGCTTTCCCCGCCTGCATGGATGCTGCCAATTGCGTTCTTTTGCCCTCTGCGCATGCGGAACGCTTTGGGCATTGCCAGAGGGCAAAAGAACGTAATTGGCGGCATCCATGCGGGCGGGGAAAGCGCCCTGGGAAAGCTCCCGTTCCGCGAACGGGAGCAGCTTCTTCGGCTCTGCGCCGAACTCAGCGATTAACCGCATCGGCAATCAGAGGCAGGATCCCACCTCTGGGCGGTGAGGATGAGTTTGTAGCACCAAGGGGGTGGTGGACTGAAAAAGTTTGGGAACCACTGCTCTAGAACAATAATAAAGCAGTCTTTAAAAAATAAGTCTAATAATTTGAACATTCTACAGACATTTATAGTTATTCACTTACCCCCTTCCATCCAGTTCAGCAAAAAATAAAAATCTGCTGTGTCTCTCCCAGCTATTTGCCTCTTTGTAGTTAGTTTCACTTTCATTTTCCCATGGGGCAAACCTAATCAGCTGTAGATCGGGAAACTGCTACTGACTTGCTCTTCCCTCTTTCCTGCAAGCTCTTTACAGAGCTCTTCCCTCTTTCCTGCAAGCAGGTAAATTGCTGGAAGACAGAGGCCAAAGGGTGGGGGTGGGTGGGTGGGTGGGTGGGGCTGCATTCGGTGTATAAGACGCACCCAAGTTTTCACCCTCTTTTGGGGGGTAAAAATACGGTATATTTATTAATATATTTAGCCATTAATATCCAACTGGAAAAAGCTTAGGGGGTTTTCTGCCAAAGGATTGGATTTTCCTTCTAGAGAATCTTCCACCTCTTCTATCGCCTGCTTTTTTCAGAATTCCAACAGTCAAAGGGGTATGGTATATTTCAGTTGATGAAAATATCCTTGGAGGCATAAAAATATAAGACTTTTAGAAATATCACAACAGGATTGTATCCGCAGATGCCATAGAACATCGGTGTCAAACTCACAGCATCACATTGCCATCATGTGACTTATCACAATGTTTTTCCCCTGGGGTGGGCATGTGTGACACAACCGGCCCATGGGCCACCTGTTTGACACCCCTGCCATAGAACAAAAGGAGCTACCTCTGAGATCCTCCCCAGAACAGACTCAGAGAAGAAGGTGCTTTCCCATGTGCCCTGAACTTATTTTCTCAACAGCATTATCTGGAAAAGACATTATCTGCATTTGTTTTATTGTTGTTTTATAAAGGCAAAGATATTTATGGCCTATTTGATATTTTCAGACTTATTTCTCATTAATCTTAGGGCAACAGCAAAAGAAAAAAATAAACGAAGATCTGTCTCTTAGGCAGACAGGCAAATAAACACACACATACACACACACACACACACACACACACACACACACACACACATACACACACAATCTCAGAAAGGCAGCAACATCTTTTTTTACTTATACCTTGTTAGCATTTTGCAGTATAGTCATGCAACTCCCAACAACTGGAGCATCTCTGCAAAATAGAGCCTCCTAAGCTGCAAAGTCCCAAGGATCTCTCTCAAAAGAGAAATGAACATTAAAAAAAAAATCACCCTCCTCTAAGATCTTGTGAACAAAACCCACTGATAGAGATCATAGCTAGCCCATTAATAATGTGTTGCTGCATTTGCATCTGGAACATATTCAGATTCTTCCTTCTATATTAATCACGTGTGGTTTATATTAGAAATCCTGCATGCAGCCACAATCTAGGGCACCCATATTCCCACAGGGAAATCTTAATGACTTAGCAATGTTAACAAAAAGTACAGCATCCTAGGGAGAGCCTTTCATTGAGGCCATTCTGTAGTGGGGTCTTCTGAAAGTAATAAAGCACTGAAGCAATACTATCTGGTAGGCCTCTATTGTTTTGGTCCCTTGAAAGTCCAGCAGGAGCTGATTTAAAGTTTCCAGCTAGGCCGTACAAAAGTCAGGAGCAGCTACATTCAACTGGATTCAGAGTTTGAATATTTATGGTGTCAATCTGAAATCCAGATAACTATAAATAACCTAAAGCCATTAACTTCCTGGCCACAAGAGAAAGCTCTTTGGCTGTTAACGCAGAGACTGCTGGATTTTAGAGGATTTTTTAAGAGGTCATTATCTACTCCAGAAGCAGCAGTCAGTTCCCACCACATCTAACTTCCTTCCAGGAAAGCTATGACTGGTGTCATGCAATCAATAGCAACCTTTGCGAACACCCAGATCTTGAAGCATTTAGGTCCACTCAAGGCTACCATGTTCTCCCCCAAATAAGATCGGGTCTCATTTATTTTTGCTTCAAAAGACCCATTAGGGCTTATTTTTGGGGAATGTCTTATCAACACCAGCACCAGCAGCCCTGTCCAGCAGGAGCCCATGCACCTGCCCACCCACTCACTCTGGTAGCTCATGGCTGCAACCACCATCTGCTGGCTCACAGCTGCAATAGAGCAGGCAGCCACATAGCGCACCACTGCTGCTGCCATGAGATCACCCACACCCTGCCACCTGCTTACCAAGTGCCACTAATGTGGAAACTTGGGGTCATTAAAGCTGGGCCCCTGGCTGCTGCTCCGTCACCCTGAAGCAGGGGTGGGTTCATCCCGGTTTGGACAGGTTTGCCCGAACCGGTAGTGACCCGCTGGTGATGTCACAATGATGTCACCGAACCAGATCAGTCAGTGCCGGTCCGTGGGCACCGGCATCTTTTTAAAAAAAAATTCAATTTTTTTTCGATTTTTTTTTCTTCTGAGCATGTGCAGAAGCCGAGTTTCTGGCACTCTGCATGCGGTCGCCATCTTGTTTTTGGCTTCTTCTTTTTTTAATTTAATTTTTATTTTATTTTATTTTATTTTATTTTATTTTTTATTTTTCTTCTGAGCATGTGCAGAAGCCGACTTTCCGGCACTGTGCATGTGTCGCCATCTTGAGGAAGCAAACTGGCAGCGAGGTCCTGCCAGGGTCCCCTCAACTTTTCAGTCCCAGAAAGCGGCTGAAAAATGTCCTTCTCCTATTTTGCAGCCATGCACCATTTTCTGTCCTTCTCATTTTTATTTGGTTTTCCCTCTCACCCTGAAAGCAAAAGGAAGCGAGGGGGGAGGGGGGAAGAAGGATAGCTCAGATTATTGCTATGATTTTTTGCTCCTATATTCTGTTGTTTAGGTATAAATGTTTGTTAATGTAGAAATTTTACTTAGAGCCTATTAAACAATGGAGCTAGCTGCCTGCCTGCAATCATGATTGTGTATCTATTAGGAGTAAATCCCACTGAAAGAGTGTAGCCTTACTGCCAAGTAAATATGCATAGGCTTTACATAGCTGAGAGATAGGGTATTGATTAGTATCAGGTGCATTATAGAGAGAAATGAAAACTTCTGTAACAACAGATACTTTGTGCCCAGACCAGGCAGGGGTGTGTGTGTGAGAGAGAGGGGGGGGAGGGGGAGGGAGGGGGGGGAGAAAGAGAAAGAGAAAGAGAAAGAGAAAGAGAAAGAGGAAAGAGGAGAGAGAGAGAGAGAGAGAGAGAGAGAGAGAGAGAGAGAGAGAGAGAGAGAGAGAAAGAGAAAGAGAAAGAGAAAGAGAAAGAGAAAGAGAAAGAAAGGGAGGAAGGAAGGGAGAGAAAGAGGAGGGAGGGAGGAAGGAGGGAGAGAAATAGGAGGGAGGGAGGAAGGAAGGTAAAATCAGAGGAGGGGAAAGGAAGGAGGGGGAAGGAAGGCAAAAATCAGAGGAGGGGAAAGGAATGAAGGTGAAAGTGGGGAAGAAACGAAGGTGAAAGGAGAGGTAAGGAAGGTAAAATCATTTTTGTTTTTTTTTGTTTTTTTTTATTCAAAAAGTTTTATTAGTACAGACTTACATAAGTAGTAGCAAAATATTAAATATAAAGTACAAACATTTTTGTTTTTTTCTCCCCCCCCCCAAACCCACCCCCTTCCCTCCCCACCTCCCCCCCGGACTTCCCAGAGATAATACAGGGCATAATAATAAATTTAAATTGTTAATAAAAAGAGAAAAAAAGAGGAAAAAAAAGAACACTATTTTTTAAAAAAACTTCAACTCCAGATTATACACTACTAATATATCGCATTTGTATACAATAGTAAAGATACAAAAAAGAAAAAAAAAGAAAGAAAGAAAGAGAAAACTCTTTAACAATACAAACAAACAAACCTCCTACCTCCTCCCTTCAGTCCTCTATCTTATACAAGGTAAATGTTACATAAGTAATAACTAAATATAAAATACACAAATCTTAAACTGATATTATTGACATTAAAAATAACCTCTAAGATAAAACTTAACTAAATGTTACATAAGTGATCATCAAATATTAAATTTCGTCATGATATTAATAAGATAATATTATTCTAAATTAACTTACTAACTTCAATAAACAAAAAAAGAAAATAAAAGAAGAATAAACAAATCTTCAACAAACTATATATATCTAATATTATTAACATTAAAAATAACCTCAAAATTATATAAAACTTAACTAAATATTGCATAAGTAATCATTAGATAGGGAAAAGATAAAATACAATCATATTAGTCTCTATCCGTCCAATATATTTCAACATCACATCGTTTTGTATCTTGATAGTTCATCTTTTAATAGTTCAATAAATTCGAATTTGTCGAGTCGTCTCCCGTCTGATCCCAAACCTCCATCTCCTTTTCCCCAGCTATCTGGTTCAGGCACTCCTTTTGGATTTTTGAATCTATTTCCTTTTGATCCATCAAAGGTGGCTTCCCCTCCTCCTCCTCTTTTATTTTCATACATCCTTCCTCTGGAATCTTGGATATATCAGCCTTTAGAACATTGACATAAAATTCAGTAGCTTTTTTTATCGTGTTGAGCCGGTATCTTTTTCCAGAAAATTTCACTGCTACTCCAACTGGCGCTTCCCATTTATATTGTAAATTTAATCTCTTAAATTCATCAATCAAAAAAGTATAGCTTTTTCTGGCTTTAAGCATTTTAGAGGGGATTTCTTTCCAAATCTTTAGTTCCTGACCATTCACCATAAGATTATTGTTAAACGTTGCTTGTATAATTCTGTTCCGTAGAGCTCTTGTGGTAAAATATATGACAATGTCCCTTGGTAAATGCTTTTGTTTAGCGTACCACGAATTGATTCTGTATATTTTGTCGATTTGTGTAGCCAATTCCACTTTAGAAATTCCAGACACCTGATCCAATATGTCAACCATCCTGCCTTTTAAATTTTCATATAATCCTTCTTTCAAACCTCTAATCCTTATAGCAACTTCCATGGATCTGAACTGAGTCATTAAGACCTCTTTTTCAAAATTTGCAATATCATTTTGGATTTTATCTATGTAATTCACCGAAGTTGCCAAAGCTTGTTTATTTGTTTCAATACGTTCTGCCAAAACTTCAATATTTGTTGCTAAGCCTTTGCAAACCTCTAACACATCAAATCTGAGTTGTTGATTCATATTCTTCAAAGCAACCTGCATTTTTTGTCTATCTCACTTATTTTCTGATTAAATTCCAAAGTAAGTTCATGTTTCATAATCTTTAAATTATTTAATAAATTTTCAGGTGTCAAAAGCTGTGGAGGTGTTAGCTCAGTGTTAGGTTGCATTTTAGAAATATATCCAGATGAATAGTCATTTCTTTTAGTCAAAACAATCTTTCCAGACTTTGAAGCCATTGGTGTTTCAAAGGAGTACAAAAAAGAGAGAAAGCCAGATGCCTGATTAAAGTTCTTTCCAGTTTAAAAATCAGATAGTCTTTTATTATTGGAAATATTTCTATTATAACTTTAATCCAGAGTTAGGAGACAGAGAGAGAAAAAACCATTTTTCCAAGTTAAAAGTTTCCATAAGAGAGAGAGAGGAAAAAAAAAAAGCCTCTGGGAAAACGAAAGTCACTTTCACTTCTCAATCGCCATATTGTTACTCTGTTTCCTTTGTTCCCTTGCCGAAGTGAAAGCTTGCCCAGGAGTTGAAAAAAAAAGGAAAAAAGAGGTTTCAGTACTTGCCCATCTCACGCCTGTTTCTCTCTGTCTGCTTCTGTAGTTTAAATATAATTATAAATCCCATTCTTGAAGCAGCGGCTGGTCACGACATCTAGCTCTGCAAAAGCAGAGGTTTCCTGATCTTCGGAGCTGGAGACAGGCTGCATGGGGAGCTCTCCCTTTGTGCCCTACCAGATGGCTCTTAGGGCGCTGGGGGGGCTCTACCCCTCCTGTCAGGCTCTCATCTCTCCCCTTTGCCCGGGGAAGAGATTTCAAAGCTGCCAGACAGCTGTTCTGGCGGCTTTTAACAAAGATCAGAAAGGCGTCCGACGAAGGGACGTCCGCGATGAAGCGCTCCAAACCGGAAGTCCCGGAAGGAAGGTAAAATCAGAGGAGGGGAAAGGAAGGAAGGTGAAAGGAGGGAAGGAAGGTAAAATCAGAGGAGGGGGGAAGGAACGAAGGTGAAAGGAGGGGGAAGGAAGGTAAAACCGGGGGGGGGGAGAAAGGAAGGTGAAAGGAGGGGGGAAGGAAGGTGAAATCCCAGGAGGGGGGAAGGAAGAAAGGTAAAATCAGAGGAGGGGAAAGGAAGGAGGGGGAAGGAAGGCAAAAATCAGAGGAGGGGAAAGGAACGAAGGTGAAAGTGGGGAAGAAACGAAGGTGAAAGGAGAGGGAAGGAAGGTAAAATCAGAGGAGGGGAAAGGAAGGAAGGTGAAAGGGGGGAAGGAAGGTAAAATTCGAGGAGGGGGGAAGGAACGAAGGTGAAAGGAGGGGGAAGGAAGGTAAAACCGGGGGTGGGGGAGAAAGGAAGGTGAAAGGACGGGGGAAGGAAGGCGAAATCCCAGGAGGGGGGAAGGAAGAAAGGTAAAATCAGAGGAGGGGGAAGAAAGGAGAAAGGTAAAATCAGGAGGGAGGATGGAAAGAAGGAAGGAATAAGGATGTGAAGGGGGTTCATGTGACTGGGTGGGAGTGCGTGATGTCAGGTTGGCATGCCCACCCAGGTTTTTTGGCTCTCGGTGTTTTGTTTTCTTTTTTTTTTTATTGAAAAAGTTTTATTAGTACAGAGTACAAACATTTTTTAATTTTTCTCCCCACCCCCACCCCCTTCCCTCCCCCCCCTCCCCCCCAGACTTCCCAGAGAGAACACAGGGCATAATATCAGTAATTACAGAAGAAAAAAGAAGAAAGAAAAACCCCTCAACTCCAAATTACACATTGCTAACATCATTAAATTTCTATATTTTATATTATTTCCCATATAATTCTAAAAAATAAAAAATAAAAATTAAAAATATATTAATTATATAATCTGGGTTATACAAAGGAAGGAAAACAGTTTCTCCCTCCTCCTTTCAATCAACTTTCTAGATCTATGAAAATTATTAATAATACTAAATCTTTAAAAAAAGCATTAATAATGATAATAATCTCATGATTAACTAAAACAAAGAAAATTTTACATAGCTAATATCAAGATATTAAATAATAATACCTTTAAATTTCATCATAACAACATATTATTCTAAAGCAACTTATTAACTCAAATAAAACTAAAAAAGTATTACATGTCTACATATTAAATAATAAAACTTTTAAATTTCATCATAGCATAATATTATTATACAACAACTTTAATTCATAATAAAAATTATTAAATAATAATACCTTTAAGTTTCTCATAATAACATTATTATACAACAACTTATTAACTCAGATAAAAAAAAATATTACATGTCTACATATTAAATATTAAAGCTTTTAAATTTCTTCATAACCACATAATATTATTGTTCAACAACTTGTTAATTCATAATAAAAAGATATCCTTAAAGTTAATAATAATAATAATAATAATAATAATAATAATAATAATAATAATAATAATAATAATAATAATAATAATAATAATAATAATAATAATAATAATAATAATAATAATAATAATAATAATAATAATAATAATAGTAAAAATCTAGAGAAGAGAGAGAGAAAAACAAAAACCTAAAACAAATGGAAAAAAAATCCTTCCTTTAAAACAATTTTTAAAATCTAATTGTAATAATTTAAAACTCAATAGTTTTAATTAAAAATTTAAAAAATCCAATTCTTAAAGAATTATTAAAAAAGAGGAAAAAAGAAAGAAAAAAAATTCCTCTCTTTCTCTTTCCCCCTTAAAAAAAGAAAGAAAAAAAAGAAGAAACAACAATAAAAAAAGGGAGAAGAAGAAAATACAATTATATTATCTCCATCCATCTAATACATATCAACACTACTTCTCTTTATATCTTATTGGTTGCCTCCTTTTGTATCTTGATGATTTTGAATTTATCAGCTCCTCTTCCATCTGATCCCAATACTCCATCTCCTTTTTCACATCTTTCTGGCTCTGCGATTCACTTTGAGTCTTTGAGATTATTTCATTTTGATCCAATAAGGATGACTTTTCCTCCTTGTCTTCTTCTACATTCATACGTCTTTCTTCTGGAATTTTAGATATATCAGCCTTTAAAATATTAACATAAAATTCGATAGCTTTGTTTATCGTATTCAGCCGGTATCTTTTCTCCAAAAATTTCACCGTAACTCCTGTTGGTGCTTCCCATTTGTATTGTAAATTCAATCTTTTAAGTTCATCAATCAAAAAAGTAAATTCTTTTCTAGCTTTAAGCATTTTAAAGGGAATTTCTTTCCATATCCTCAGTTCCTGACCATTCACCTGAAGATTATTCTTAAATGTCGCCTGAATAATTCTGTTCCATAAAACTCTTGTAGTAAAATATATAACAATGTCCCTTGGTAAATGTTTTTGTTTTGCATGCCACGAGTTGACCCTGTATATTTTTTCAATTTGTGTAGCCAGCTCATCTTTAGAAATTCCAGAAACCTGTACCAAGGCTTCAATCATTCTTCCCTTCAAATCATCATATAAACCTTCTTTCAACCCCCTTACTCTAATAGCAAATTGCGTTCTTCTAAACTGTGACATCAACACCTCTGTTTCAAAATTTGCAATATCCTTTTTAAATTTATTTATATATTCCACCGAGGTTGCCAACGCTTGTTTATTTGTTTCAATACAGTCCTCCAAAAAATCAACATTTGTTGCTAAACCTTTGCAAACCTCAAACATGTCCATCCGTAGCTGCTTTTCCATATTCTTCAAAGCTTCCTGCATTTTATTTTCTATTTCAGTAATTTTTTGATTAAATTCCAAAATTAAGTCTTGTTTCATAATCTTTAAAGTATTTAATAAATTTTCCGATGTCAAAACTTGTGGATGTGTTGGTTCAGTAGCAAATTGCATTTTAGAAGTATAAGCAGAGGGGTAAATAGGCCTTTTATTCAAGGCAATCATTCCATATTTTGAAGCCATTGTTATAGTTCCAAAAAATTAAACTGAAAACGCCAAATCACTATCAGTTGTTATAGTCCAAAATTGAGAATCAAAAATAAAAACCAGTTTTCAAATTCAAAAATTTCCCAAAGTCCAAAGACCACAAACAAAACACAAATAACTTTCACTTCTTCTTTATTATACTTCCAAAGAAGTGCAAAGGAGGGTCAAATCTGTAAAAATAATAAAAAAAAAATCTTGCAATTTCCAGGGCAAAGTCTTTTATAATTTATTTATATTAGTAAAATTATCAGTTACTGTTATAATCCAAAGTCACGGAGCAGAGAATAAAAATCAGTTTTTAAAATTTCCACAAGAGAAAAGCCAGAAAAAAAAAATCAATCTTTCCAAACTTGAAACCATTTTTATATTTCCAGAGAAGTATGGAAAAAAGCCATAACTCTAAATAAAATTCTTTCCAATGTAAAGGATAAAGAGTTTTTTAGTTTCCAAAATCAGGAGACAGAGAAAAAAAAATCAGTCTTCAAAGTTATAATTTTCCATAAGAGAAAGAGCCACAAACAAACAAAGCAAAAATCACCTTCACTTCTCTTCCCAACATCTTCAAAACGCCTTAAAAAGCCAGATCTCTAAAAAGATGCTTTCCACTTTCAAAGGCAAATAATCCTTTTTTTTTTCTTTTTTAAAAAAAGTTATCAGTTATCAGAGAATATAAGAAGGACAGCCAGTTTTCAGTTTTCAGAACAAAGAGTTTCCATAAGAAAAAAAGACCACAAGCAAAACGGAAATCACTTTCACTTCTCCTCCTTCAAACGCCATATTGTTGCATATTAAATGTTACTTTGTTTCTTCAAATAGAAATTAGCCGAGGGTTTAAAAAAAGGGGGAAAAAATCCATACTTGCCCAGCAAAGCCTCTGGTTCTCTCTGTCTGCCTCTTTAAGCACAGAAAAAAAAGTTTTATAAATCCTCTTCTAGAAGCAGCGGCGGCTTCGGCGTCTTGCTCCACAAAAGCGGAGATTTCCAGGCTCCCGGAGCTGGGGGCAGGCTACCTGGGGAGCCTTCCCTTCGCGCCCCTGGATGGCTCCTAGGGTGCTAGGGGGGCTCTACCCCACCTGCCATGCTCTCCTCTCCCCCCTATGTCCGGGGCAGAGAGATTCCAAGCCACCAGACAGCTGTTCTGGCGGCCCGGCAAGGAGTCGGAAAGGCGCCCTGAAAGAGGAACGCCATCGGCGCCAAACGCCAAACCGGAAGTCCTCGGTGTTTTGTTTTCTGTGGAAAATGGGTCCAAATGGCTCTTTGAGTGTTTAAGATTGCTGACTCCTGACCTAAACTAACAAAACAACAACAACAAATGATTTAATGTGCCTCCTGCATCATTTTTATTACCTCCATGATATTAACCATTCAATTGTTAAGGTATCCAAGACTTCTAAATCCTTTGCTGGCATACTCCTTACAGCAGAGATAGCAGATAACATGAAGATACATATGAATAAAATCCACGTATATCAATCAATAGGGCTCATATAGGGTATTAAGAAAGAAAGAGAGAGAGAGAGAGAGAGAGAGAGAGAGAGAGAGAGAGAGAGAGAGAGAGAGAGAGAGAGAGAGAAGAAAAAAAGAGAGAAAGAAAAAGAAAAAGAAAAAGAAAAAGAAAAAAAAGAAAAAGAAAAAGAAAAAGAAAAAGAAAAAGAAAAAGAAAAAGAAAAAGAAAAAGAAAAAAAGAAAAGAAAAAGAAAAAGAAAAAGAAAAAAGAAAAAGAAAAAGAAAAAGAAAAAGAAAAAGAAAAAGAAAAAGAAAAAGAAAAAGAAAAAGAAAAAGAAAAAGAAAAAGAAAAAGAAAAAGAAAAAGAAAAAGAAAAAGAAAGAAAGAGGAAGGAAGGAAGGGAGAGAAGAGAGAGAGAGAGAGAGAGAGAGAGAGAGAGAGAGAGAGAGAGAGAGAGAGAGAGAGAGAGAGAGAGAGAGAGAGAGAGAGAGAAAGGAAGAAGAGGAAGGAAGCACCATAAACCCTGCCACTAGACGTGGCTTCAGAAGACACTTTGAAACAGCACAGCAATTTAGGGCTGGAAGACATCTTGGAGGTCATCTAGTCCAACCCCCTGGTGCAGCAGGAAACCTTACATTGTCTGGATTATTTTGGTACCGCTAACAGAGAGGAAAATTGCCAGAAAGGAGAAGGAGTTTACTAGGACAAGGCTGCCATGCAGAAGAAGGCAGAGATAGTCCTTGACTTATGACCACAATTGAGCCCAAAATTTTGGTTGCTAAGCAAGAGCGTTGTTAAGTGAGTTTCACCACATTTTACTCAATCCATGACATTTCCTGGCTCTAACAGTCATGTGCAAGCTAGGGAAGAACATCTGAAGGCATGTGTAATGTTCTAATGTACAGAAGTTATGGTTAAATGTGTGGCAGAAAGTGGACTCTAGGTGTGTTTTTCCAAATGCAGTAAGTGAGGTTGAATGTGTAGTTTTAGAAGAGCTGTGTGTGTGTGTGTCACACATACAGTATATATAGTAGATAATGTATCTTTCTGTGTTCCTGTGTGTAATATGTATGTACACATATGGCATATATACATAGGATGAAATAGTATATTTTGGATGTTCAGTAGTAGTAAATAGACAGGGAAATTGTATCTCGTTGACGCCTTTGAGGCGAAGAGAGGCCAGGCACCCTAACCCTAATACTTGATGTGAGTGACATCAAGTTGGCCACACCCACCCAGTCACATGACCACCCAGCAACCCCTCACCCAGTCACATGACCGTGAAGCCACTCCCACTCAGTCATATGACTGCCAAACACTCCCACCCAGTCACATGACCGCGAAGCCACTCCCACCCAGTCACATGACTGCCAAACCACTTCCACCCAGTCACCCAATCACATGACCATGAAGCCATGCCCACTGTCACATGACCATCAAGCCACTCCCACCCAGTCACATGACTGCCAAACACTCCCACCCAGTCACATGACCGCGAAGCCATTCCCACCCAGTCACATGACTGCCAAACCACTCCCACCCAGTCACATGACCATGAAGCCATGCCCACCGTCACATGACCATCAAGCCATGCCCACAAATAAGCCACGGCCACAGAGTGGTAGTAAAAAATTTGGGACCCACCCCTGCCCTGAAGGCGCCCCTCCAGGGTGGGAGCAACAGCAGCACCTGTCCAGGGTGGCAGCAAGCCATCACAGCTCACCATGGCAAGGCAGAATCAAACCAGCATGCTGCCAGGAGGGAGAAGAGTGTGAGGGGAGTCCCCTGGCCAGCCAGCCCCTTCCTCCAGGTGGTGAGGGCCAGCTCATCTCCAGCTGCTATCTGGTCACCCAGGTGAAGGGCAAAGGGTGGGTGGCCTGGCTGCGGGGGTCCTAAGGTGCCACACCTAAGGTGTGGGGTGCATGGGGCAGCTCCACCCACCCACCACCTGCCTTGCCTGACCTTGTGCTGGTGGCAACCAGACAATAGGACAGAATGGGCTGGTAGTCACACAGGCTCCTGCTGAACAAGGCTGCTGGTGCTGCCAGGTGAAGCAGGTGGCATGGTGTTGGAGTGTGGGGCATGGGGCAGCTCCACTCCCCCCAACCTGCGTCACCTCACCTCATGGGACCTGCCCCATAGCACCTGTGAGCAACCAGACGGTGGGACGGGAACAGCTTCCGTCTGGGCACTGCCACTGGGTGAGACAGGGAAGCTGCTGCTCTGGCCACTGCCACCACTGTCATCACCATAGGAGGGAGAAGCGGCAGTGGCGGCAGTGGCCTGGCTCCCCCGCTGCTCCTGTGGGAGGGTGCCATGGCAGTGGCCAGGACTCCTGCCACTGCTACCACTGCTTCTGTGCCTCCGTCTCACACCACCAGGATCAGGGCTCTGCAGGCCCCACCACCCCAACAGTATCCTTGGCCAAGTGGCCTGCAGAGCCCTGATGCTGGTGGGGTGATGCAGTGGTGGCACAGCATGGTGGCAGCAGCAGCAGTAGTCCCGGCCACTGCCATGGCACCCTCCACTGGGAGCAGCAAGGGAGCTGGGCCGGGTGGGCCACCACTGCCCCAGCTGCCTCTACCAATGGTGATGGCGACGGTGGCAGTGGTGGCCAGAGCAGCCCCTTCCCTATCTCACCCAGCAGCAGCAGTCAGTGGGGCGCCTCCTGCCACCACTGCTGTTCCACCGTCAGTTGCCATCGCAGTGATTGGGATTCCTACTGCCACTGCTGCTGTGCCACTGCCTCACCTCGCTAGCATCAGGGCTCTGTAGGCCCTGCCACCCCAACAGTATCCTTGTCCACCTGTCTGGATGGGGCTCATGTGGAGGTAGGCAGCCTTGCAGGGTCTGAGGAGGGCTACAGCTTCAGGAAGGATGGAAAGGGTCCTGCAGGAGGCAGCAGTCTTCTTCCTGGCAGGGAAGGCTGGGCAAAGCCCCCTGGCACTGCGCAGGGCAGGCTGCCTGTGTGCCCCACTCTGCACTCCACCCCAGAAGCAGGATATAAACTTTGGCTTCTCTCTGGAAGAGTGAAGTGACCCAGAGAGCAGAAGGGTGTGACTTTTCACCTGGCACTTTCTGCCTTTCCGTTTCTTTTTCCTGGATGGACTTTCTCCCACACCCTGCCCACTTTCTCTTTCGGTTTGACTTACTTTTTCACACAGGAGGTGGCAAGTACATGTGGGCCATGGCGTGGCACCAGCCCTGCCCCATTCCCTGCCTTGCCTCACCTCGACCAAAGGCGCCTGCTTGGGTATGTACAAATACTTACCATATTTTTCTAAGTATAAGACACACTTTTTGCCCCCCTAAAAGAGGGTGAAAATTTGGGTGTGTCTTATACACCGAATGTAGACCCGCCCACCCACCAGCCCCCACCCTTTGTCCTCTGCCTCCCAGCAATTTGCCTCCTTGCAGCAAACAGCCTTAGCACAAGCAGCTGATTGTCGGTTGGATCAGCCTCCCGACGATCAGCTGTTTCAGGCTGAAGGGATTGCCATTGCCTATTGCCACCTCCCCGCCCCCCATTTTCAGCCTCCGCATCCCATTTTTTGCCTCTGCGTGCCCCATTTTCTGCCCATTCGGATCCCCACCACCTGGAACAGGTAGAAAATGGGGCGTGTGGAGGCTGAAAACGGGGCATGCGGAGGCTGAAAACTAGATGCAGAGGCCGAAAATGGGACATGCAGAGGCGGCAATAGACTATGGCAATCCCTGCAGCCTGAAACAGCTGATCGTCAGGAGGCCGATCCAACTGACAATCAGCTGCTTGTGCTAATCAGGCTCTACTGAAACTGAAACTGAAACAGGCTGTTTGCTGCAAGGAGGCAAATTGCTGGGAGGCAGATTTTTTTTCTTGTTTTCCTCCCCAAAAGCTAGGTGCATTTATACTTCAGAGCACCTTATACTCCGAAAAATACGGTATTTATAATTTATATTATCATTTATTTTAAGTATTAATGTCAATAATATTTCTTTATATTCTTTATTATTGTTTTATAATTCAGTACATCCATTGTGTGTTGCAATGGACCTCTGGCTAGCAATCCTAACTGGGGCTTATTTTGGGGGAGGGTTTGTATTAGATGCACGCTAAAAAATTATGCTAGAACTTATTTTCTGGTTGGTCTTATTTTCAGGGAAACATGGTAGAATATAGCTTAATAAACAAGCCACATGTGGGGTTGCAAAAGTCATCCTTCTGATCACAAGTGGCTCTTGATGCAAGAGGAAGAAACTATTTTCCCTGGAGCCTTTTCAGCTGCTACTTACAGATTAACTAATTGTTAGTACCGTAAACCTCAAAGAGTTTACTGTATGCCACTCTGAAGTCTTCCTTTGAATAGGCATAGCAGCGTATAGATTTGGAGAATAAAAATATTGCATATTTCAATGTTTGCATTTCACTAAAAGATTCTTTTTCCACTGACAAGGATTTCATTAATGGAACTTTCCCATAACCTGCAAGTTTCACAGTAGAGACATGTCTCAATAGAACCTTGATTGTTCCGGTTTGACATCGCGGCGAGATCGGATGCAAGGAGTGGGGCTCCGCAATCTCGCGCCAAATCCTCCTCATTGGAGGGCCGCCCAAGGGGCTAAAGTCACCTTGTAGGGGTGATGAAGAAAGGAGGGGCACCCTGCAGGTCACAGAGAGCGGCGACGGCTCTCCAGCTGGACCCAAGGATCCCATCCAACAATGAAAAAGAGAGGCAGTCATTACGGCTGCCGTGAAGCTGGGGCAGCCGAAGAAACAAAGAATGTGCTGGAGCAGTGTAGATGAACAGTGATTTGAACTTGGTGAGGTGATTTTTTTTTTACCTAGAACCAAACCCTGCAAATGAGATTCTTTGAAATGCTTGTCAAAGCAGCGAATAATTACAGAGAGAAAAATTATAGACCCAAAAGAAAAGGAACTAAAGGGAGAGCACAAAATCTTTAACATATAAAAAGATTGGATTTTCAAACTTTATTGGCAATATTTTGGTAAGTCATTTTAAAATGCTGGAATTATTTATCTGAATATTGACTATTTGCAAAAAAACTGAAATAAATATTTGTCAGATTTTGTGCAACATTGAAATTTAAGCTGAAGGCGTCATCTACTGGTAAATGGAATATATAGTAAACTCCTACAACCTTGGGAAGTACGGTACTGATAAGACAAAGGGGGAAAAAGTTGAAATAAATAACACCTGGAGGACTGCTGTGCTATCTACTGTTCTATATCTGTCTACTTCATGGTTATTGGAGGTTTAACTGTGAGATTATGGAAGACATCTAAAGAAAGCAACTTTTAGATGCCAAGATCTATGACTGAACTTACAGAGTGGACTTAAGGAGACATTTGGAAATCTCCTGGATGGAACTAATTAACTAACTGTGGGACACAAAGAACTATAACTATTAGATTTTCCTGAGGAGCAATAGGATTGAACAAATGGTTTCTAAGCTGGCTTTCTGAGGTCATAGACAATTGAGACTTTGGGTGGTGACAGACTACTGACAGGCTATTGAGCAATATTTGGACCTATCAAAATAAGACAAGATGTTGCATCGGGGAGATGAGTGGATTTCAAAAAGAAATGGTGTTGATGCTCCAAAGTACTTATGATACGTTGATAAAGAACCACAGGGAGATAAAATTGAATTGAATTGAATTGAATTTAACGTTCTTATAGGCCGCCCAACTCCCGTAGGACTCAGGGTGAATGTCAGGCTGAAGCCATTTTTCTTGGGGTCTTTGGCCTGCCACACTTTATGCTATTTTAAAATGTATTCTTTGGTATGGGAATTTGGGAGGGGTCATTGCATGAGGGATGTCTGCATGTAGCCATAACAAATTCCTTCTGGATTGTCAAGGTCATCCTTTGTCTTTGCACTTCTGCACCTGCACGGAAGGAGATGGGAGTTGCTGCCAAGTTGGCAGATGAAGATTGGTCAACATGATGGACTTGGGGGTGTGGGGACAAGGGATTAAACTTTCAACTGGGTGGAGAAACCCCTGGGACTTCAGATTTGGGTTTCTTCCAGATGTGCCAACATGGCTCTGCTAATAAATTGTAACTTTGAGGAATTCTTTGCCTCGGACTCTGATTTAATTTTTGATGCTATTTGGAACCCTGACACTTAATGCATGACATTGTGGGGAAATCAGAAAATGTTCAACAAGGGACAATGAATAAAGATAATAAAACACAGGAAATAGAGGAGATAATAGAAAGACCAGAGGAAGAGAGAGAACAGATAAATCAACAAATAAAACAAGAAGAAAAGAAGAAGACAATAAAGATTTATGAATCAAATAAGGGACAATATATATTAAGAGATCAAAAAATGGGATTGGATAAAAAGAAAGATATTTTTGAAGAGAAGGGACGTTGTTTACTTACCTGATACGTCCTTTCTCATAGGGTGGAGCCATCCTCCAAGAATGGGTTAAACCTGCCCTCCAGCCAATCAGGACCGAGTTTCTTCAAAAGTATAAATAGGACCCTCTTGCCTTGGCACCCCCTCTTTTTACGAGGGAAGAAGGTCAAACTCAAACGTGCTTACCCATTAGACCAACTCACTATATTTTATTTATTATTATTATTATTGTTGTTGTTGTTGTTGTTGTTATTATTATTCTCAGAGAAAGGCAAACCAACAACAGTGACACAGACCTCATGAACATATGTACAGGATGATAGATTAATGAGAACAGACAGTCCAGCCAGTACCCTAAAAAAGGGGAGGGACTTGGAGGATGGCTCCACCCTATGAGAAAGGACGTATCAGGTAAGTAAACAACGTCCCTTCTCCATAGTGGGTGGAGCCATCCTCCAAGAATGGGACATACCAAAGTACCTTGTCCCTAGGGCGGGCCACCTGTATCTGGCTGAGACTGACTCAGTCCCCCACACCCTCCGGCCAAAGTCCGCTTCCTCTGAGGCATAGGCATCCAGTTTCATAGTGCCAGACAAAGGGTGTAGGGGAGGCCCACGTGGCCGCACGGCAAACCTCCACAATGGAGGCCCGGGCGTTCCAGGCTGCCGTGGTGGCCGCACTGCGCGTTGAGTGCGCTGTAAGTCCAGGGGGCCAGGGCAGAGACATTTGGTCATAGGCCAAGGAAATGGCCGCGCGAAGCCCACGGCCCACCGTGGAGGATGACACTTTGAAGCCCATGGAAGAAGGGCGAAAGGACACAAAGAATGCCTCAGTTCGTCGAAAGCTAGGGGTGCGTTGCAAATAGATGTCCAGGTCACGCCTGACGTCCAGCAGGTGCCACGCACGCTCAGTGTCATTGAGTGGAGTTTGGTAGAAACTGGGGAGAATGATCTCCTGCGCCTTGTGAATGTACGTGTTTACCTTCGGGACGAAGGTGGGGTTCAGGCCCAGGACCACCCTGTCGGAGTGAAAGACGCACAGGTCCCCCTCACAGACAGAGCGGCCAGTTCTGAGATCCTGCGTGCGGAAGTCACTGCCACAAGAAAGACTACTGTGTATGTTAAGTGGGCCAGAGAGGCCATAGAGATAGGCTCAAATGGGCCCTCAGTGAGAGTAGTTAATACCTTAGATAGGTCCCAGGTTGGGAACCTATGGACTACAGGAGGGCACAGCTTGGTAGCCCGTTTCAGGAACTGTCTCAAGAGCGGGTGACCGGATAGGGAGTCCAAGTTGTGGCAGGAGAGTACAGTGGATAGCGCCGTCACTTGGCAGGGGAGTGTATTAGGGAAAAGACCCTTGGCAAGTCCCTGGTGCAGGAATTGAATGACATAGATTATTGACAGTTCTATAGGGGAATATCCCACCTGCGCGCACCAGCGACAGAAGGCCTTCCTCGTGGCCGAATAAGTACGTTCAGTAAACGGCCTCCTAGAGGCCAACATGATTTGAGCAATATTGTCCAGAACCAGGCGGTGCTTCAGAGTGAGCTGCTCAAGTGCCAGGCGGTCAGTTGTAGCCAATACAGCTCTGGATGGTGGACTGACCCCTGGGCAAGCAACCACTCTGTCGGCGGGATCCGCCAAGGAGGTGACATGGACAAGAACATAAGGTCCGCGAACCAGGCCCATCTGGGCCAGTGGGGAGCTAGAGGGAACACCTCTGCTCTCAGTTGCAGGACCCTCCGGATGACCCTGGGGATCAAGGGGAGGGGAGGGAATGTGTATAGTAGCCCTTGCGGCCAGTTGCATCAAAGAGCATCTGTGTCCGCTGCCCCCTGTGTCCGGAACCTGGTGACGAACCTGGGCAACCTGGCATTCTCCAGGGTGGCGAAGAGGTCCATGACTGGCAGACCGAACCGACCGACCAGCTGCTGGAAAATGTCCGGATGAAGATACCACTCCGCCGGGTCAGATTAACAGAGTTGGAAGGGACCTTACAGGTCATCTAGACCAACCCCCTGCCCAAGCAGGAGACCCTACATCTGCCTCTACCTAGGACTAAACTCACAACCTCCTGATTGTGAGGCAAGAGCTCTACCTCTAGGCCGATGGAGTTCCGGCTGAGCCAGTCTGCGGTTGTGTTGCTCACCCCGGAGATGTGTTCTGCTGCGATGGACTGCAGATGCCGCTCTGCCCAGAGCCCCAGTGTCATTGCCTCAGCCATGAGGACCTTGGACATGGTCCCGCCCTGGCAATTGATATGGGCCTTCGTTGTTACATTGTCTGTCAAGACAAGCATGTGACTGCCCGACAGACGGCCCTGGAAGTGAGCTAGGGCCAACCTGACCGCCCTCAGTTCTAACAGGTTGATGGGGAGGCTCTGCTCGGCACTGGACCAAGTGCCCTGGGCAACCTGGGACTCGATGTGGGCCCCTCAACCTGTGGTGCTGGCATCCGTGGTCAGAGTCAGCCTCCGTGTTTCCAGGAAGCCGGTGCCTTTGGTGAGAGTGGCTGAAGACCACCATCTGAGGGATTTCTGGACCCCTGTCAGGAGGTGGACCCTGGCTGGGGAATCGCTGCGACCAGATCTCTGGAAAGGGAGAACAAACCATTGGAGGTCTCTGGAATGCAGGTGAGCCCATGGAGTGATGTGAATGGCTGATATCACCTTCCCCAGGAGGGAGGACAGCTGGTTCAGGGGAACCCTTGTTTGGGCCAGAACACGCTGGACTAAATCCGATAGGCTGTCTCTCTGCTCCTGAGATAGGTACACCCTGCACTCCAGAGAGTCAATGATGGCCCCCAAGTGAGTCATCCTGGTAGAAGGTGACAATTGGCTTTTTCCCATGTTGACTAGGAACCCGTGGTGCCCAAGGGAGTTAAGGACTACCTGGGTGTCCTGCTCTGCCTGGGACAGAGAGGAAGACTGGATGAGAATGTCATCCAGGTAGCACTGGACACGCACGGGGATAGCCCGCAGGTGGGCGGTCAAGGCGGCCAATACCTTGGTAAACACCCTAGGTGCTGAAGACAGGCCGAAGGGCAACGCCAGATATTTGTAATGCACCCCTGCATGGCAAAACTGGAGGTATTGGCGGTGAGATGAATTGATTGGAATGTGGGGGTAAGCCTCCGAAAGGTCAATTGAGGCGAGAAGTCGCCTTGCCTAATGACCGCCAGAATTGATTGCAGGGTATGCATCTTGAATTTCTTGTAGATGATATATTTATTGAGGCGTTTTAAATCAAGAATGGCTCTCCACCCGCCCGAAGGTAGATCGGGAAAGGGTAAGGCAAAATCACATAAGCCACATCCCACAGAAGACCCTAATGGGGAGTCAGCCCCTGGCACACTGACTGAGGCAAGGGACAGGTCACCACTGACCAGAAACTCTCTTCCACCCCCCAAGACTGCTAGGGTCTCAGAGGGGCACAAGGCTGCTGAGGGACACAAGTCCTTCTTCAGGGCAAAACCTTAGGCAGCTCCAAGGCAGCTCCACCTAGCAAGCGTCCATCTGGAGGTGGACCCCATTGATCTGGCTTAGACAGCCGCTTGAGCTGATGATGATTGAGCAGCAGGTTGATTTTGGCTTGTGAACGGAGCTGTCTGGTTCCAAATGCCAGAGTGAGCTAATGAGAATTCCCTGTCATCCAGGGAACTCCCGTCCACTAGGTCCCCCTCCCTGGGGGATGCTAGGTAGGAATGAGTAGGGTAGAGTACTCTGGATAGGGTAATTTCCTTTGTAAAAGGCATCATTTTAAAAATTAACTCCAATTTACAAATCCTGTTGTCTTTGTCTTAAAGTTCAGTTCATAAGAGACTGATATTTTCAAATACAGAAAAAAAATTGATAGTTTGTATATAGTTCCAGTTATGCTGGGCTCATAGACTCCAGAAAAAGGCTTGGTTTTAAACTGTTACTGGAATGAGTGCTCACTAGGCTCATTTGTTCCTTTTATGTGAGATCTGTAACTTACTACTTCTAAATTCTGCTGAAAGCCCTTGTTCAAGCCATTTTTAAAATATAGAATCTTCATTCTAAGTTGATACGTTTAGCTTGTTATTGTCATATTTATTTAAGGCCTCTGCCAACAAGGCAGGCCTCAGAAAGGCCTGGGTAAATTAGTAGGTCCAAACAGTCACTAAAAATGGCCAACGCCCTTAAATGAGGCCAACAAGATGGCAGTTGCCCTTAGTTGGTCTTTCAAAATGGCCACTGCCCATATTAGGCCTTAAAAATGGCCACCGGCAAGAAAGGGCATCCAAAATGGCCACCATCCTTGATGTGGCTTCAAAATGGTCTCTGCCCACTTTTGGTATTTGAAACAAAATGGCCACGCCCTTAGTGCCTTCAATTCTGAGGGCAATCAAAATGGCTGCCACCCTGTGGGAGGCTTCAAGATGGCCACTGGCACTCTCAAAGGCTGCCTACACACTTACCTGGCTGAAGACAAGCAGATCAATGCAGAGCAGTTCAAATGGAAGCATACGACCCAGGCACTAGAGACAGGTACAGACAGGGCCTTGGATCAAAGGAGCCTTGCCAGATTGCTGGCTCTTGTCACCCATTGCACAGAAGGCAAGTTAAATAAAGGAGGCCTCAAAAGAAAAAAGAATATTTTTTTGAAGTGGGCGGTCCTGTGTAATTCAAAATGGTGGCCACCCATGAGGCACTCCTAAACTTGCTGACTCCTGAGGAGAAAGGAGTCTGCTAAGGCCTAGCCACTAACTGTCAGTTTTCTGGGTCTCCTGGAGCAGACTGACTGATTTCTGAAGTTCCAAACAAAAAGAGGGAAAAAGGCCTCAGGAAGCAGCACCCAGATTGCCAGCTTCTCAGGCACAAGACAGAGCAAAAAAACAGCTGTGCTGGATGACTTGGAGCATTCAGAAGGGGAGGATGGGTGTAGAAGTGACCTGTCCCTGTCCCTGGCAGGGCTCATAGTTTCTAATCCCCCCCTGGCAAATGTCCTCAGCAGGAGTGACCCTGGGGGTCTTCTGCTTTGCCTTCCCCTGCTTATGGCCTTTGTCAGCCATTCTGGCTGAACTATGGAGCAGCAGGGGTCAAAGGCAGGCTCTGAGGCAAGGAAGCAGCCGATCTGAGCGAAGATGATTTGAAGTCTGCCTGTCAGTTTGCCTTGCCGAGGCCTTCTCTCCCGATGCAAGGCAAGGTGTGAAATTTCTAGCACCCTTTTCCGACGCCGCTCGATCGATTGCGACCGATGTCGGCTCCAAAAGTCAATTAAGGACGCTAGTTTGGCTTATAGGAGACAAACTCAAGCCGATTGCAGGCCACCCAAGCTCAGGGCTTCTGTGGCTGAAGATCACGATCTGGAGTACCTCCCTCCCTGACAGGCAAGACAAGGCTGCAATTATTTGACTGGTTGATTAAGGTGAGAAAACCCCAGTACACAACAGATGTGCAACTGTTAAGGGTAATCTCCTCCCTGGGGAGTCCTAACCCCCAGCTAGGGACAAGGCCCAATGGGGCAATGCCCAGTAAGCTGACACGATTGAAGAGTCTCTGAGTGACAGCTGTCAAGTAAGAATCAATGAAGCAATAACTCACAGGAAGTAGTAGAAATTCAGTAGTTGGTGGAGAAATCGAAGAATGGGTTTAAGCACTGTCCTTTTTGGCTAAGGACCGAGAAAAAAAGAGGGGGTGCCAAGGCAAGAGGGTCCTATTTATACTTTTGAAGAAACTCGGTCCTGATTGGCTGGAGGGCAGGTTTAACCCATTCTTGGAGGATGGCTCCACCCACTATGGAGAAGATAGGGGTTTGGGCAGATCCTCCAGAGGTACAGCAGCAAAAGATAGTAGAGATGGAAGAAATATTTGGGTTAAATAGGAAAGATATAGACAGAGACAAAGACCCAAGGGAGGAGTTTGGGAGGCAAGTCAAAAAACGAATAAGAATTGAAATACTAAAGCGGACAAGAGATGATGGTTAGAAAGGGAATGCTGTTTAATATAAGATTGACTTTATTGAGAGCTAGAATAGAGGTAGAAACAAGATCAAGGGGGAATATCATTATACATATTTTTATATAATATACTAAAAGTAATAGCTAGATGTAAAGATTAGATGTTGAAAGATGGTATCACTATGTACGTTTAAATAATATTGGGATTGTTATTAGAATGGTGCACAGAACACTGAACTACTAAACAATGAAGGAACACACTCTAATACAAATATGTATAATAGCGCAATTACATAAGTATGATTAATGTAACAAATATTATTAATATTACTCTTATTATCTGTATTTAAATGAATGATACCCAGATGCCTCACTGTTCATATAATAATATTGATGTATATCAAAAAAAAAATTAAATAAAGGACCTTGATTATTAGATTAAATGAAAACTTCCTTTCTACTTATATGCAATAGTTGCTCTTGGAGAAAGGAAATAAATGTGGGGATATGGTAGTGAGAATGAGAGAGGAAGCATGACACAATTATTGCCTGACCCTTGCAAAGGGAAATCTCATGAGAGTTCAGAATGAAATTGGGGAGGAAGTCATCTACAAAAGGTTCATTTCTAGCCAAAAACTTCATGGAGTGTGTATAATATGGAAGAAAGATCAAACAGTGCTCCTCAACTCCCCACACATCTATACCCATATTTGTAGAAAGCTACTTAGTCTTCAGGTGGGAAAGTGCTGGATAATGCTCAGTGTGGCATTCCCACAACTATTTAGCCCCAATCAGCTATCTTGCATTTAGCAGGGAAGAATAGCAATAGCACTTAGACTTATATACCGCTTCATAGTGCTTTACAGCCCTCTCTAAGCGGTTTACCTCCCAGGGCATTCCTATAAGAGCAATTACCCAGTTACTAAGGAGCCAACTCTTCTTTTTGTATAGGAAGCAGTAACAAAGGTCTACATACGATGAGACCCTGGGAATAGTCCATGAAACCCTGAACCACAAGTATGCATGTGGTACAAGCCAAGCCTATGTAGCTTATTTATGGCTCTGTGCCTTTTGCAGACCCAGAAAATCCGGATAATCTTCTACATCTCTGATTCATTGAACCATGTGCCTAGTAGCATCCAGTGGTGAAATCCAAATTTTTTTTACTACTGGTTCTATGGGCGTGGCTTGGTAGGTGTGGTGTGGTGTGGCTTGATGGGCGTGGCAGGGGAAGGATACTGCAAAATCTCCATTCCCACCCCACTCCTGGGGGAAAGATATTGCAAAATCTCCATTCCCACCCCACTCTGGGGCCAGCCAGACGTGGTATTTGCCAGTTCTCCGAACTACTCAAATTTCCGCTACCAGTTCTCCAGAACCTGTCAGAACCTGCTGGATTTCACCCCTGGTAGCATCCCTACTTAGGATTTAGAGAAGAGTACTTAGCTAATTGCTAGTACAATAATCCTCAAAAGTTCCAGGAAGAGGGAAGGGGCCAAACTTCCCATCTTGGGAGAATGATTTTCATGAGACTGAGTGCCCTATGGGCAGAAAGATGGGATGAAAATAGAAATAAGGAGGAGCAGGGAGAAGACAACACCACCCAAGATCAAGACAAAAATTTCAAGACAGTTTTATTCCTCATAGCAGGCTGAGAGAATTAGCAGTATGCATGCAGTTGATCAAAGTGATTCTTGTTTTGAATCAGCAGAGGATGCTGAAGATGATTTATATGTATGTGTGTGCACTGTCAGACCTGCCCCAATTTGATCCCTTAGGAAAGAAAAGTATTCGACTCCATTTGGTTAAAGCAAAGAGTTCTTTTACTAAGAATGTTAGTTTAATTCATATCAAGCTAGCTCTGAAAGTACCTCGCTCCCTGGATACAAAAATAAGGTGGAGGTTTGGCCCCAGTCCATCCTCCCCCCCCCCATGATCGGTCTCTTTCCAGCCAACTGGAACTCATCAAGATGTTTTGAGAACTCTGAGATGTTTGAGGGTAATCCGCATATTTATGTTTATTCATTTATTTGTTTGTCAAACATGTACAAGATAACAAGTATAGGTATGAACATAAACATGAACAAAGGAAGTAAATACAGATAAATGGGGACAGTAAGACAGGGACGGTAGGTACGCTGGTGTGCTTATGCATGCCCCCTTTACGGACTCTTAAGAATGGTGTGAGGTATACGGTAGACAATTTGAAGCTGTGAGAATTTGAGGCTGTAACAACGAAGTCGGGTAGAGCATTCCAGGCATTGATCACTCTGTTGCTGAAATTGTATTTTCTGCAATCAAGTTTGAAGCGGTTTACCTTGAGTTTGTATCGATTGTTTGCCCATGTATTATTGTGGTTGAAGCTGAAGAAGTTGTTTACAGGCAAGAAGTTGTAGCAAACAATTTTGTGTACTATGCTTAGATCGGACTGCAGGCGGCGCAGTTCCAGATTGTCCAAGCCCAAAATTTCAAGCCTGGTGGCATAGGGAATTCTATTGTGAGTAGAGGAGTGGAGTACTCTTCTCGTGAAATACCTCTGAACCCGTTCAATCGTGTTAATGTCCAATATACAGTGTAGGTTCCAGGCGGACACGCTGTATTCAAGAATTGGTCTGGAAAAGGTTTTATATGCCCTAGTTAGCAATACAATGTTACCGGAGAGGAAGCTTCACAAAATTAGGTTAACAACTCTTAATGCCTTTTTGGCAATGCTGTTAGTGAGCTCTGGGGCTTAGATCATTTGAGATGAATATTCCTAGGTCCTTGACAGAGTGAGGGTCTACGAGATGGTTTCTGCCCAACTTGTATTTGGTGTTCAGATTTTTATTGCCAATGTGTAGGACAGAGCATTTATTAGTTGAAATTTGGAGTTGCCAATTGCTCAACCATTCTGACACATAGTCAAGGTCACTTTGTAGGGCAGCAGCATTGTCAGTGGTGTTAAATAATTTTACATCATCGGCGAAGAGGACACAGCTGCTTTTAATATGATTGCATAGGTCATTGATGTAAAGCAGAAAGAGTGTGGGTCCTAAAAAGCTGCCTTGGGGGACACCCCTGTTAACTGGTGCCATATTTGATAGGGCCCTCCCTATTTTGACTATTTGTTGCCTGTTTGACAGGAACGCGGCTATCCACTTGTGCAGGAATCCGGAGATGCTATAAGAACTTAGTTTCAACAGTAGTTTATCATGCACCACTGAATCAAAGGCTTTGCAGAAGTCTATGTAAATTGTGTCTATTGCTTTACCCTGGTCAAGATATGTGGTCCAAATGTTTCTGTAGTGTAGGAGTTGCAGATTACAGGACAAATTTTTCCTGAAACCAAACTGCTTGTTAGAAAGCAGGTTTTTTGTTTCTAAGTGGAGGGTGATGGATTGGTTTATAATTTATTCCATGACTTTACAGGTGACGCAACACAGTGAGATTGGTCTGTAATTTTCTACTAGACTAGGGTCTCCCTTTTTAAAAATACATATGACCGTGGCTAATGACCATAAGTCGGGCAAGGAGCTGGTTCTGAAAGATACCTCATAGATTCTGCATAGAGGTTTGGCTAGGGCAGTGGCAAGCTTGTTCAAAAAGTAGGCAATAATCCATCAGAGCCAATAGATAAAGATGGCTTTAGGTTACGTAGTGCTGTTTCAACATTATCTACTGTAAAATCAATATGTAGTAAATCATTACAATTTGTTATGGTACGACTAGGAAATGGGGGAAAGTAGCCATTGCTGTCAACAAAGACTGAGCTGAAGAATGTATTGAAGAGGTTGGCCTTAACAGCTTCGTCGTTACAGTCTTCCCCGTTAGGCCCTTTTAGGGGTGGGATAGTTTTCGAGTCTTTAAGTTTGGCATTTACAAAATTATAGAAGGCTCAGGTGGATTTTGAGTTTAACAACTCTTCCTCCTGTTTGCAATGGTAATTGGTGCATTCTGCCTTTATTTGGCGGCATAAGGCTTTGTATATATATAGAGGAGAGAGAGAGAGAGAGAGAGAGAGAGAGAGAGAGAGAGAGAGAGAGAGGAGAGAGAGAGAGAGAGAGAGAGAGAGAGAGAGAGAGAGAGAGAGAGAGAGAGAGAGCACTTTAGGGGTTATTTTTAATATGTATAGGTTAATGACTCTATTGACTTCAAACAAAAAAGTGTTATAATGGTCTACTGCAGTATTACAACCTATGAACAAAAGGTGCCAATCAAGAGATGCAAGGTCGTCAGCTATGACATCATACTTGGCTTTTTTAAAATTATAATTAGGAGTCCCATCATTTTGACCCTCTTTGCAAGGACACAAGTTGAGACAAAAATCAATCATACTGTGATCACTGTTGGAAAAAGGTTCTTTAACTTGAAGGCAATAAATTGAGTTTAAGCTATTGCAGAAGATGAGATCTAAGCAATTCTTGAGCCTAGTTACCAACTGCTCCAGCCCCAGAGTTGTAACAGCATTGTACAGGGTTGCAGGATTCGGTTGTTTATTGAGGGGGCGTTTTTGCTTCCCCCAGCTCTTAGGAGCACTCTGCAGGCTTCCCAAACCCTCTGCACACCCCATTTTTTGCAAAAAATCGGTGAAAATGGGCCATTTTCCGCAAAAATGAGGGCGTTTTTTGCCTTTCCCCAGCCTCCAGGAGCACTCTGCAGGCCTCCCAGACCCTCTGCACACCCCATTTTTGCAAAAAAATGGGTGAAAATGGGGGTGTTTGCCTTCTAATTACCCCATCTAGCATGACTAGAGGAGGAATTCTGGGAGTTGAACTCCACTAGTCTTAAAACTGTCAAGTTTGAAGAACCCTGGGTTAGGGGTTAGGGGTGCAAGGCAGGGGTGAAATGCTCCCGATTCAGACCGGTTCGGGAGGACCAGTAGTGGACATGTGGCTGCCTGGCCAAGCCCCCAAACCAGTCCCTCGGTCACCGCTCGCTCACCCTGTCTCACCCAGTCTCTGCTCTGTAGCTTGCCTGCCTGAAGCCCTGCACCCCTGATCTGCCTGCCAAGTAAGCCTGCGAAGTCGCAGCCTACCTAGCTGTCCCTGCCCCCCCAACCATCCCAGCCTGCCTTCCTTACTCCATTCCCCCCCCACATGCTTGCCTGCCTTCCACACGGCCTTCCCATTGTCCCCGTGGCCAGCTTGCGAAGGCTGCTTCAGGCAGGCAAGTTGCAGAGCATAGACTGGGTGAGGCAGGGCGAGCGAGCAGCGACCGGGGGACCTCCTGCCCCGCCTCACTTTGGGGGATTTTTTTTCACTCCAAGCAGCCTGGACTGGAAAATGCATGGCTGGGGTGGAGGTCCTTCTTAACAAGCTTCAAACTGTTGCTGCAAGCCTTCCCTGCACAAGCGGTGGAAGTCCGGTATTCTGGTGCACTCATCTGTTTCCCTCTATGACTGGCCTTGGAAAAGCCTGCCCTCAAAATCGCATGCCTGTAGTCAGAGCTGGCCTTGCAGCAGCAGCAACAGTTTGGAGCATGTTAAGATGGAATGCTCCTCCCCCCACCCGGCCATGCGTTTTCCAGTTCAGGCTGCTTGGAGTGAAAAACATACAATATGCTGCTTGGGATCCTTCCTCTACAAAAGGCACCACCTTTTATATTCTCTCTGCTGCTTTTGCCTCGTTTCACCAGAACAGCATTTCTTTACTCATGTTCTCCACACTTTTTACTTGGCCAACTTCCTATTTCTGCATTTTCTTAAAAACAAATAATGGGCTACTCTGCTAATGCTTGTCTTTCAGACCCTGGAACCTGTTGCCAGGTTTCTGCTTACTTCGCAAACTTCCTAGCTGCTTTTCTTACCAAAGCTTCTGAATTAGATGCGTCCCCTTTAAGATCCATTGCTGGCTTCCTCTCAGAGTTATTTAAATCATCTTTCTAATTGCCTAGCTTAGTTTAAAGATAAAAGCCTTGGGGGCTGTTGGGAGCCGTAGTTCTGATTCTCAGCTGAAGGTAGTAAATTACGATAAAGTTTCATCTCCGTGTTTTGGTTTTCATGTGTCTTATTAATCCATGTTTAGGATTTTGCTTAGTTACTAAATATACTGCTTTGAGAGCATAAACCAGCACTTTCCATTTTGTTGTTTTCCCATTTCTTGGGTTACAGAATTAAATCCTGTACATTTTTATATTGTTTTCCTAGGCTATTGGGGAATTGTATTCATGAGAGAAGAGAGCTATATATTATGTTGGAAGCACTCTTCTCAGCAACTGTCTTATTCAGAGAGGAGCTGAGCATTTTTATTCTGCCAACCCACTCAATTGCCTGCATGGGTTTCCATGTAATTCCTTCATGTAATTCCTAATTTTTAAAAAAGCTTGTACTTAAACATAGACTGAATTGAAATAAACTAATTCTCTATATAATGCGTAAGAAAACATTTCACTTTAGAATGAACACAGGGATATATTTATATAGGTGTCACTAGAATAGAATAGAATAGAATAGAATAGAATAGAATTGAATTGAATTGAATTGAATTGAATTGAATTGAATTCAATTCAATTCAATTCAATTCAATTCAATTGCATTCAATTGGATTGAATGCTTTATTGGCCAAGTGTGATTGGACACACAAGGAATTGTCTTTGGTGCATATGCTCTCAGTGTACATAAAAGAAAAGATACATTTGTCAAGAATCATGAGGTACAACACTTAACAACACTAGCAACATATAGTGCATGTTGTGACTGACTATGCATGAAGGAAAAAAGCATTATCTGTAAATGCTCATAGGAGTGATTTGTTGTGTTGGATCCTATTACAAATAAAAAGCATATTATACAATCTGTTTCAGAAATGTCACTGAAATGATCTGAATTCTGCATCCTAGCCCCCAAATATTAGCATTCTGTTATAAAGTCACTTTAATGGATAATTTTCTTTTTGAGTACTTTCATTTTATTCCAAACTTTTTTTCAGCTCTTTGTTGCTCTGTGAGGCTCATGCTTGTGGCAGGGGCCATTTTGTGTGCTTTTGTAATGCTGCTTAGGCAGGGGGTTGGACTAGATGACCTTGCCAGGTCCCTTCTTCCAACTCTGTTAAATCTGTTAAATGTGTTAAATCTGTTGCAGGTGCCATTTGTGTCCTTTTGCATGGTGTGTGAGTCAGTACAGCTGCTTTTGCAAGGTGTATGAGCCAGTTGTGTTGTTGTATGTTGTGTGTGTGTGTGAAGTGTAAAAGTTTTTTTTCCAGCTCTTTGTTGCTCTGTGAGGATTTGCCTGTGGCAGGGGCCATTTTGTGTGCTTTTGCAATGCTGCTTAGGCAGGGGGTTGGACTAGATGACCTTGCAAAGTCCCTTCTTCCAACTCTGTTAAATCTGTTAAATGTGTTTAACAGATTTAAACCTGGTCACCTGACCACCAAGCATGCCCAATGAGTCACCTGACCACCAAGCCACGCCCATCTGAAGCCATGCCCACCAGACATCAAGCCACACCCACAAAATAAGCCACGCCCACAGAACCGGTAGGGAAAATTTTCACATTTCATCCCTGGGTGCAAGGGTCTTCAAACTTGGCAAGTTTAAGACTTGTGGACTTCAACTCCCATTCCTGAGCTAGTATGACTGGAGGAGGAATTCTGGGAGTTGAAGTCCACAAGTCTTAAAGCTGTCAAATTTGAAGTTTAGGGTGTGTGTGTGTGTGTATGAATGTATGAACATGGTTTCAGCTAAAATGCTCTGCATTGTTATAAAGGAAACATCATTGTTCTTTCTTGCAGAAAAATGTCAAAGCCAAAAAGTGTAAAAAGTGTACATGGTTGTAAAAAGTATACATGGTTGTAAAAAGTATACATGGTTGTAAAAAGTATTCTGCTATACTGGTATTTTATTAAATAATATATTACTATACCATTTGGTTCAGAATACTTTTTTCCTTGTTTTCCTCCTCTAAAATCTAGGTGTGTCTTATATTCCGGTGCATCTTATACTCCGAAAAATACGGTAAATAGTAACTTGTGCCAGTTCATAACCGTACTATTCTGAACTTTTGTTTTTAATAAATTGTAATAAAATGCCTACAGCAGCTGAATGTGCTGTATTACAAAAAGAATGCAAACTGAAACACAATTTCCATTAATATTCTCTCTCTAGTTAATTTCACGTTTTGTCCGAGAACCCAATGTAATCAACTACAGAGGAGGCACTCCATTTGCTTGCTGTAGTTTGATCATCTCCACTTCTAGACATGCCAGCAATGCTATTTTGCCAGGATGAAACACTCAACAGGCTTCCAGTTATTGGAAACAAACTGAATTAGCAAAGCTGATCTGACACTATACAGAGAAGTTTTTTCTGACTTTTCACTGGGATCGCTAACTGCTTTAACGATAGATGCTTTCCATTGAAAGTCCCACCTTTGCAACCTATTAGAGGGAGTATTTAGCCAGGCATTACAAAAATGCACATATATAGACACCAATTTTGGGAAGACTGAATAATTGAGTCTCTGGCCTTTTTTTTTTTGCTATTTCTTCTTTTAATGAAGACTTGTCATTTCATGACAGAAGCTTGCTTTGCTCAATCTATTAGCTAATTCAGATGTAAAAGTGATGGAATGATAAAAAAATGATTTAAAGAGCTACAGATTCCCACCAATGTGGACAATGACAGGGTGAAAGCAATTGTTGAGGGCAACAGGGATGAAGAATGGATCCAGCATACAGTGCTTTGGAAATCAGTTGGTGACTGAATCAGCTACAATGAGGCAGAGATGCTCACTAGGAATGGATATAACTGGTTCATCAGTGAATGTTTGTGGTTGTATTATTAAGAGTTTATCTTGAAATGCTGTAAAGCACTGTAAAGTGGTATATAAGTCTAAGTGCTATTGATATTGATATTTTTAACTGCTATATTGTTGCAAAGTGCTGAAAAACACTGGAGGAAAATTAATAAATACTGAAATCTGGGTGAACAGTGATTATATCTAGCTACCTGTCTTCTATTAATTTCTTTTTGTTCCTAGTTTTTTTTTCCAGTGAAGCACTAGGTATCTCTTCTGCTGCTTCATCTAACATCAATACCCGGGAAGATACTGGAAAGAATAATAAAAAAACAGATCTGCCAACACCTAGAAACGAGTAAAGTAATAACTAGTAGCCAGCATGGGTTTGTTAAAAACAGATCATGCCAAACCAAATTTATTTCATTCTTCAACATAGTGACTAAATTAGTCGACCAGCGAAATACTGTGGACATAATATACTTAGACTTCAGCAAGGCATTCGACAAAGTAGACCACAACCTACTTTTTCATAAGCTAGAAAAAAGTGGGATAGACAGCCTCACCACCAGATGGATTCACAACTGGCTGACAAACCGTACTCAATGAGTAGTCCTTAATGGGTTTAAGTCCACATGGAGAGAAGTGAGCAGTGGGGTACCACAAGATTCTGTCTTAGGCCCAGTACTCTTCAATATCTTCATAAACGACTTAGATGAGGGAATAGAAGGGGAAGTTACCAAATTTGCAGATGATACTAAGCTGGCAGGAATAGCTAACACTCTAGAACAGTGGTTCCCAACCTTTTTGTGATCGAGTACCACTTGGAGGTCCCGTACAGTCGCCGCATACCACCTGGTTCCAGAGAAACTAAATTCGATCAGATATCACTTTATTTCCATAATTGTACCATTCCTTTTTTGGCCCCGCGCATCCAGCAACTGGATTCTCGGGCCGCTGGGACCAGGTGGGTGGCGTGTGGCAACAGTTGCAAATCGTTGCCAGATTATCTTGTGTTAGGCAGTAAATATTTTTGTGAAGTAAAAAATAACTAACTAAAAATCGTTCATGACCCCGAAAGTGTTCGCGTACCACCTGGAAGGCCCTCGCGTACCACTAGTGGTACACGTACCACAGGTTGGGAACCACTGCTCTAGAAGATAGGCTCAAGATCCAGATGGATCTTGACAGACTTGAACACTGGGCCCTATCTAACAAAATGAAATTCAATGTAGAGAAAAGTAAAGTCCTACACTTAGGCAAGAAAAAAACAAAAGTACACATATAAACTGGGTGAAACCAGGCTTAATAGCAGTGACTGTGAGAGAGATCTTGGAGTCTTAGTGGACAACCAGCTAAATATGAACCAGCAGTGTGCAGCAGCAGCCAAAAAAGCCAATGCAATCCTAAATTGCATTAACAGAGGGATACAACCAAGATCAAGTGAGGTACTAATAACACTCTATAAAGCCTTAGTTAGACCACACCTAGAGTACTGCATCCAGTTTTGGTCACCACACTATAAAAAAAGATGTTGAGACACTAGAAAAAGTGCAGAGAGCAACTAGGATGATTAGGGGACTGGAGACTAAAACATATGAAGAATGGTTACAAGAACTGGGCATGGCTAGTCTAGAAAAGAGAAGGACCAGGGAGACATGACAGCAGTGTTCCAATATTTGAGGGGCTGCCACAGAGAGGAGGGGGGTCAAGCTATTTTTCAAAGCACCTGAAGGCCAGATAGGGAATAATGGATGGAAACTGATCAAAGAGAGATTCAACCTAGAAATAAGGAGGAAATTTCTGACAGTGAGAACAATCAACCAATGGAACCGCTTGCCTTCGGAAGTTGTCAGAGCTTCATCACTGGAGACTTTCAAGAAGAGATTGGACTGCCATTTGTCAGAAATGGTGTAGGGTCTCCTGCTTGAGCAGGGGGATTGGACTAGATGACCTATAAGGTCCCTTCCAACTCTGTTAATCTGTTAATCTCTGGAGGCTCTCTGAAAACCAGAGGCACTCTGGGGTCTGCATAGAGAGATGATGTCTGTGAGTGCAATCTGATCTAATGTCACTGACTCATTCTAAGCTCCCTTTAAAACCCAGGATGCTGAAGGCCAGAAAGGGAATGAGACACTTCCCTGAGAACACCCCTGTCCCCTGCAATATCTCCCTCAGCCCTCCTCAACCATATCAACCTGCTTAGCCCAGTCTTATCTCTCCCAGGTTTTTGACTCCATCCAACATCCAGATTGCATCAACCATTTCCAAACTGGCTAGTCTGTGAGAACCATGGTATGCCACTATGCTCTCACTGGACACCCCCAACAACAACAACCAAGCAACTTAAATAAACCTACTTGTCCTCCTTCATGACACTACCTCCACATGCAGATCACCACTTCTGATCCAATACCAACTGTCACTACCGGTACTAAAGAGACGAGGTGGTGCAGTGGTTAGAGTGCAGCACTGCAGGCTACTTCAGCTGACTGCTAGCTGCAGTTCAGCTGTTCAAATCTCACCGGCTCAAGGTTGACTCAGCCTTCCATCCTTCTGAGGTCGGTAAAATGAGGACCCAGATTGTTGGGGGCAATATGCTGAACTCTGTAAACCGCTTAGAGAGGGCTGTAAAGCACTATGAAGCGGTATATAAGTCTAAGTGCTATTGCTATTGCTACCAAACTATTGCCTGAAAGAAATATTGCAATCTCTTCCACATCTACATCGTATCTCACATCTAAAGATATAAGAAATGAAGTCCAAGTCAGTCATTTCCAGTCCAAGACACCCATCGACCACAATCCTTCAAAACCACAAAGCTAAGTCTAGGCTCTCAGAGATCCAACTTCATCTGGTACAGTAATGTAAATGTAAATAACATAAACAGCCCTGTTTGCAACGCAGTTTCTCATATTACTCTCCATGACTCCCTCTAATTGAACTTATGACAGAACAGCAACTAAGTCAGAAAAAACTGTCTCAGTTGGTCAAAAAACTTATATTGTAAGATCACAATGATGTAGTAACTATGATGTCCGATCTGCATATACATAGAGTGGCCCTTAGAAGCTAAAATTCTTTTTCAGCTGCAAGATGATACCATGATTTGCCTAAGATGCTCAGTTCTGCATTGAGGCTGTCTCTGTGTAAGTGAATGTGTGTTGTGCGGTTGCTAGAATACATTAATCATTGATCAGTGTCTGCCATCTTAGAAATCCCTCAAGCTAGTATAGAGAGATGGTCATTTCACCTTCAGTCCTGCATTGCTGCCATTATTTACAGAGCAGGTACTGACAAACTCATGAACCATGTGTCATGTCATTCATCATAAGAAATGAAACCAACAAGGCGTGAAGAGACAGGAGAAGGAGGCAACTCTGTCTGTCAGTTATTTTGCTATATGGGAAATGTCTATAGTTGGGACACTGCACCAATTCCAGAGAGTGGAAGTTTTCAGGCGCAGCAGCCTAATGCACATTTTCATTTTACTGGTTTGAGATTCATTGTGAGCAACATCTTAGGACAAAAATAAAATCGTGGACAGAAAGGCCAGGGACAGTGTTCATTAATAAATGGCAGAAAAACATTTCCTCTCTGTGAAATGGCTTTGCAGGCCCTGAGAGGATAAATACACAAACTTGGAAACTAAACTCTTCATTATTCTAATAGAAAGAGAGCAAGTTAGAGCAACTGGCCTAAGGTTGAGCAGTTTCTGTTGTAATGAAACAGAAGAAAATTTTATTTCAAGGGTGACTAAGTTTTGAAATGGATCTTTAGACAAAGTGACCAGATTTTTTTATTTTTAAGCGGGACGGGGGAGGCCGCCTGGGCGCCGCCATTTGTTTTGCCCTCTGCGCATGCGCAGAACGCTGCGCATGCGCAGAGAGCAAAACAGCAAATGTCGGCGTCCAGGTGAGGTGGGGGGAGAGGGGGGGGAGGCGGGAGGGCGCTTCGATGCCTGCAGCTCACAACAGGTAAGCTGCTGGCTGCCTCCTTTCCCCGTCTCCCGCCTCCCGTTCGTTGCTTGCCAGCCCAGCCGAAGGGAAGGCGGGAGGCGAGGAAAGGCCTCGGGAAAACCCTTCGGGAGCCCGCCTCCCTTTCGGGAGGCCTTTCCTTGCCTCCCGCCTTCCCTTCGGCCGGGCTGGCAAGCAACAAACGGGAGGCGGGAGACGGGGAAAGGAGGCAGCCGGCAGCTTACCTGCTCCAAGCATCCAAGCGCCGCGGTCTCCCGGTCGCCCGCCCGGCCCCAGGGCAACGGCGGCAGCGAGGCGACGGGGGGAAGAAAGGGGAGGGGGACGAGGAAGGGTTGTTTGCGCCGCTCATAAACTCAAAGCGGCGACGGCTCCTCGTCCCTCACCCCTCCCAACAGCAGCGGCGCCTCCGAGGGATGGGGCGGGGAAAGGAGAGGAGGAGCAGCCTCCCTTCCCCCTCCCCCCAGCTTCCAGCCGCCGCCGGAGGAGTCAACAACGCGGGACGCCCGCCCGCCACCCACAGCCGGCCCGAGCTGAGAGGCCTGCTGCCTTTCAGGCCGATTTTTTGAAAGAATGCCCTTGTCATGCATTCTTTCAAAAAATCGGGACTTTTTAGAGGACGGGCGGGACGCGGGACAAATGATGAAAAAGCGGGTCTGTCCCGCCAAAATCGGGACATCTGGTCACCTTATCTTTAGATAATGTTTGGGAAACATCTTATCTTCCCTTCGAGGGCATCCTCTTTATCTCCAAAAAGTCCCTTTAATTTTGATGTTTAAACTAAAACTGATAAATTTATAATCCCACAACAGCTTTAAATTACCAGATATTATTCAATTTCATAAAACTCAAAAAGTCAGATCAATGGAATATTACCTTTAGAGCAGGCAATTGCTTTGGACACATTTGAATTTTGAGAGTCTGTGGTGGCTACTCTCAACTTAATTGAGAGATATGATTATTCTCAAAATGACTTGCTACCATTCAAATAAAACCTTTGTGGGGCTCAGACGGGGTGAAATCTACTTACCTTCCCTACTGGTTCGGAAGTCGTCACGTCCAATTTTTGACCCTCTACGCATGTGCAGAAGGCTTTGTGCATGGGCAGAGGATTAACCAGCAAGTAACAATGTCTGGGTGGGTGGGCGGAGCCTCACGCTGCTGCCACTACCAGTTCGCTGAACCATGCGCCGCCACCGCTACCGGCACATGCGATCTGGACAGAACCAGCAGGATTTCACCACTGGGCTCAGAGCTATGTCTGCAAATAAAAGTAATGCTGGAAGCTAGCCAATATCTATTCTATTTTGTTCTGTTCTGTTATCTTTTTTTATTGAAAGTCAAGTGGGCAGGGTCCCCATTGGGCATCAAAGAAAGTTCCCACATGCGTCTGTAAGCAGGGCAGGTGAAGTCAAAAGATCAGGGTTGTTGTATATCAAAAGCTCAAGTACTGGTGAAAGTGATGGGATACAGGTTAGAATTATTTAGAGAGGAAAGATAAAATGAGTGTAAATGGTAATAATTTCCTGTTTCAGACTAAGAAGACCTTAAGTACTTTACAACTGATCCCTGAAAGAAAAAATCAATAGTCATAGGCTATTTTTTAGTCTTCTAGCTGTTGGTTACAATTACAAAAGAGGTGAAAATTTAATTTAATTTAATTTAATTTAATGGATTTGTATGCCGCCCAACTCCCTAGGAACTCTGGGCAGCTCACAACATATTCAGATCCATTACAGCAATATAAAATACAATAAAATACAATAATTAAAAACATACAAAAGTTAAAAGAGTATCGTCTTGCTTTCACCCCGCCTGCCGGAAGAGCCAGGTTTTCATTGCTTTCCGGAAGGCCAGCAGGGTGGGGATAGTCCTGATCTCCAGGGAAGCTGGTTCCACAGGGAGAGAGCTCCCACAGAGAAGGCCCTCCCCCTCGGCCCCGCCAACCGACATTGTTTGGTCGATGGGACCTGGAGGAGGCCGACTCTGTGGGCCCTGACCGGTCGTAGGGAGGTATGCGGCAGGATGCGGTCCCGAAGGTAACCTTTTCCGAAGGAAAAGACCTTATTGAAACTTACGTTATGAAAGGTTAGTCCTCAGCTGAATGATTCAAGCAGCGTTCTGACAGAATAAGATCTTACAGCATAATACAAGGTTTAGAAGGCGACATGAATCTTACCATGGGCAAAACTTTATTTCAAGTTATATTTAATATACTGGTTTCTCTCGAAAAATGAGGCAACAAATGATAGGGATACAAATGGGGAATATGATCTATGCTAAGCATCTACATAAAGGCTGGGTATTGCTAGAAAATGGCTGGTAATAAGATTGAATGTTTGAATGGCCTTCCTCTAGCTGCCCTTGATTGAATATGTAGTATGACTCCTTATCTAGAGCAGCTGCACCTGGTGATACTTAATCCATTTATAGATTGTAGTCTATAAAAATGTCTCCACAATATATTCAATATTTTCATTACCTTGGACATGCAGATTGTTTATTTGGAAAGATTAATCCTATAATTTGAAATACCGATACTACTTTATGTTGGTCTTGAACCAAATTAAAGTACATTTTAATAGACTCTGGCTGCTGCTGTTCCTCTTGATGATGTAGCCAAGCACCTTCAGTATTACAGCAGTGACAGATGCAGTGGTGCCAAGGGACAGCAACATCAGGAAGGACTATGAAAAACTGGAGAAGTACCATAGCCTGAAGGAGGAACTAGAGAGGATGTGGAAAGTAAAGGCCAAAGTGGTCCCAATGGTGGTAGTAGCAAAGTCACAGTAGCTGTGACACCAAAGTTGGGAGAGTGGCTCCAATAGAGCCCAGGAATGACATCAGAGATGTCTGTCCAGAAAAGTACAGTTCTAGGAACAGCTAAGATACTGTGTAGAACCTTCAAACCAGGGATGAAATGCTACCAGTTCCCACCAGTTCCTGAGAACCGATAACGGCGGCAGCACGAGGTTCTGCCCACCCACCCAGTCTCTGCTTTCTACCGTCCCAGCCTGCCTCTCCTACTCCCTTCCCATGGGCCGCAGTCCTGCCATGCTTCCCTGTCTTCCACACGGCCTCCCCGGTGTCCCCGTGGCCACCTTGCAAAGGCAGGCAAGAAGGGGTGTGGCCAATGCCACAGCGGCACGGAGTTCCCCGCACTCCGCAGGTGAATCCAGAATCCCAGCCACCTGGAGACCGGGTACAAGTCGGTACCGGGTCAGAACCGCCCTGGAGGGGTGGGGATAAAGAGAGGCACCTGTTGGTGGACTGGGTGTATGCGCAAACCCCCCAGGGAACAGACACCAGCCTCTCGGCTGGCGGCTGCGGAAGACGACCAGCTGTCGTCATTAGCTGTGGCGGCCACAAACAGATTGATAGAGATTGAAAAGATCGTGAGTCATCTAAGTAACAAGATTGAAGCGCAAGTGCTGGAGAGAGGGGAGAAGTACAGAAGCTGGTGAGTGTTTGGCCGATTTTAAGACTAAAAAGAAGAAAATTAAAACCTTAAAGGGGGACAAAAGAGTTTCAAAATGGAGACAGCGGCTATCTAGTTTTTGGAAAGATCATAGAGATACTAAAGGAACTGGATTAAAAGCCCAATTTTGAAAGACGTTTCTATAGAAGACTTGGTGGAAATTAAAGGGATTGGAAAATGAAAATTTGAAGAGAATATTTTATAAATGCTAAGTGGACTTAAAATATAGAGAAATAAACTTTGTAAGAAAGAACAGATTCGAGATATTGGGAACAGACAACTCCATCTGCTGGTTAGAACTGCAACAGATTGTGAAAACATGTTTATGTTGACAGCTGAGATTGACCTTGCTAGAAAGAGCTATCTCAGAGCCTAAAAAAACCCCCTCAAAGACAGTGTACTATTTTTTTTCCAAAAAGTTTTTTTATTTTTCTCCACAACTTCATATACAACTCAATACACATGTACCTTAAAATATTACAATAAAATACATAGTTATACATTTTAATCAATCATTCAAAAGTCAATATCTTATTCTACACTTACATCATCAATCATCAGTCTGTTCTACTTTTTTCCATTACACTCCCCTCTCTCTATCTCCATCTCCTCCTACTACTTTCTTACTCCTTCACTCCCACTCTACCTCATTCCACACCTTCTCTTCCTCCTCCTTCTACTTCTTATTTTACGCTCTTTACCTTTCCCTGAGTATTCTTTATACTAACTCATCTCACATTTAACAGACTGATGGTATATTCTCAAATTTAAGCTAGCCATGTCTCTTCTAAAAAGATTTTTTTTATTGTTATATCATTTCCTTGTATATAATACTTTATTCTAGGTATATGCTTCTAATTTAATATTACCTCCAAAAGAAAAAGAAAAGAAAAGAAAAAAAATCTAATTTTGTCTTCTGGGATATTCACCAATTAATTTCAAGTTTTCCTTCCAAATTAACCGCTATTAGCTTAACTTCCCAAGATAGTTATTGTTTCTCTTACTTCTTAATTTTAAGCCATATTGCTTCCTCCCCTTCCTTAATCTCTTTATTCATCATTTATATTTATATCCTCAATTTTATCATAACTAAATGCCCAATTATACATTCAATTTCTCATATTAGTCATCAAAATTCTTTCTAGGTTATTTCAACTTACCGTATTTTTCGGAGTATAAGACGCACCTTTTTACCCCCAAAAAGAGGGTGAAAACTTGGGTGCGTCTTATACACCGAATGTAGCCCCACCCACCCACCCACCCACCCCCATCCTTTGGCCTCTATCTTCCAGCAATTTACCTGCTTGCAGGAAAGAGGGAAGAGCCTGTAAAGCCAAGCAAGTCAGTAGCAGTTTCACAACGAACAGCTGATTAGGTTTGCCACATGGGAAAATGAAAGTGAAACTAACTGCAAAGAGGCAAATAGCTGGGAGAGATTAGACACACAAGTTTTTATTTTTGCTGAACTGGCTGCAAAGGGGTAAGTGAATAACTATAAATGTCTGTAGAATGTTCAAATTATTAGACTTATTTTTTAAAGACTGCTTTATTATTGTTCTAGAGCCAGGGGTCTACAACCTTGGCAACTTTAAGACTTGTGGACTTCAACTCCCAGAATTCAACAGCCAGCTTTGTTAGCTTTGCTGGCTGTGGAATTCTGGGAGTTGAAGTCCACAAGTCTTAAAGTTGTCAAGGTTGGAGATCCCTGTAAATCTAGACAACTTAACAAAATAAAGAAGCTTTTTAAAATAAACGCTTGCTCTGAAGAGGCCCAATGCTATTGTATCTTCTTTTAAATAATAGAGAATAATGTATACTTCCAGAAATTTTAATTAATTTTAACAGCTCTGTACAAGTATAGTATGAAATGTAACAATGTCCTGTTTAGTATTAGAGTTTAGTTACCTTGGAGTAGATCTATTTAAATAATTGGGAGGAGTTAGTGTGACTACATTTAAGAAAACTTTCTGGCATAATGTACATTTCTCCAATTCTTTGCTATTTCTATGGGTCAGGCACACATGCACAGAAATACACAGCAAACAGTGTATATCATCTGTGCTGTTTGCTGTTTGCTGTTTGGCAAATTGCTTGGAGGCAGAGGCCTTTTTTCCTTATTTTCCTCCCCCAAAACTAAGGTGCGTCTTATACTTCGGTGTGTCTTATACTCCGAAAAATACGGTAGTTAGATATTCAAATCTTAAAATAATAATTTTTTAAATTATGCATCTAAACAAATCTCATAAATAAAAGTGATATGCATTTAAACAAATCTCATATATAAAAGTAATACACAGTCATAACATGCCTTTTTTGTTTTTAACATTTGAATCCATTTCTATTCCCTCTTACTTCAATTATATAATTTATTTTAACATCTCATATACCTACTAATTATTCATTTCAGCTCTGCATACTAATAAAAGTAATAAACAATCATGTTATGTCATTTTTATTTTTAACATTTAAATAGTTCCCCTTAAGCTCTAATAATCATGTTTATCATCCATACTTCTCCTATAAGTCATCATTGATTTATCTACCTTATTCCAAATCATTTGATTCTTCAAATCTTAACATAATGAATTAGTAAACAATATTAACCTATATAAAAAGATTGAAATACTCTTAACTCTTAATAAAATTATATTTGTTATATATATATCAAAATTCTAAACAATTAACATTCTTATCATAACTAAATCTAATATGATGGTTATAAAAGTAAAAGCAAAATTAAAAAACAAACACATTTCTATAACATTTCAACTCAATCATCCATTTCCTTTTAATTTCTCCACTATTTCCTTTTTGTATATTCTGTATATTTCCTCTTTCCCCATTTCCTAGACTTCTTCTCCTTTTTTCTTTTACCTTTCCAATAAATTCCCTTTTCCCACACTCTTTTTCTTCTTCTTAAATCTACTATCTTTATATATCTAGTTTTTTCCTCAAAATCATCATCCTCAATCTGAACATAATCATTTTTAATATCTGTATCTCTATTGTCACTGTTAACCCCAGTGGAATAATTATAAGTTTCAATATATTCATCAACATAATCATTAGTTAGCATTGCATTTTCAATATTCTTCCCCTTTTCATCATTATTTATAATACTTTCATCAATCTTCTTTTCTTCATCTGTCATCTTTTCCATTTTTTTCCATTTGTACTTCATTCTTTCCTTTCTCCAGTATTTCAATTCCAAAAGATCTTCTGAGATCTTTAAAAAGATCTTTTAAAAACCCAGCCAATTCTTCATAAATTTCTCCCATGTCTTTAAAGTCACAGTTCTCAAATCCAGAGCTTAAGTAGATTCAATCTATCATCAAAAATCATTCAAAAGTTATCAATCCTTAGTAGTCACTAATCTCCATGTCTCAAAGTCCCAATTTACTAATTTTCACAATCCAGCTGGCTACTAACAAGGATGTATTCCATAGCCTTTTATAATTTGCAAGTTCATCCTTTATTTGTTAACATCTGTTCATGATCATTCTTATCAAAATCAGTCTAGACACTTTCTAAACAATGGCAAAGTTGCAGTCTGTTTTAAATTTCTTGAACTTTCAAATAAGTTTTTCTTGTTCAAGGCCGACAGCTGTCCAAACATCCATAAAAGTATTTTACTATAACAGCAATTCCTCTGACCACCAGATGGCATTCTCCATTCAGCTTTCTTGGCTCTGCCTTTCCTGTTTTGATTTTTCCGTTTTAAATCAATCAATTCCAATTTTCAAGTTATTTCCTCCAAATTTATTTTCCAGCTTTCTTACACCTTTACCAAGTCTTTAACAACAAAATTCCAAATTCCAAATCTTTAATAATTGGACTTTAGTACAAATCCCTTTAATTTTGTTACTCCATTGTATCCACATGTTAAGCATCTGCTCCCTTATTTCCGGTCCTTTTGTTCCCCTTTCAATAATAGAATATTTCTGTGAACATTTTCTTTTGGCAGTATCACTCACCAGCCTCTTTCCTCTTCAACTTCTCCAGTACATCACTTTGACGTTTCCTTCCCAGATGACTCCCAACTTGCAAGTTAAATCCTTTCAATGTGACCGACCCTGAAACGTCGTCTTCTGTCACTGCCGGCCGAGGGGACTGAGCTGGCTCCCTGGGGGAGTGTACTATTTGTTATTGTATTTGAAGATATATTTTGGACTGGTTTGGCCTAGACTAGATTTCAATATAAAGAGACTATATGGGATTTAAATGGAAATTTTGTGAACCTGGAGAATTGAACCATATTGAAACTTTAAAAGACTATAAACTTTGTGAAATGATAGTGATTGGAAAAACAAGAATCTGAAGTAAATCTTTCTTAAAGTACTGAGTGGATTTAAAACACAGAGATTTATTTGCTAAGAGAGCTGCCTCATCATAGTGGGAATTGAGAATATCATTTATTACCTAAAAGAAAATATTATAAAAGGCTGTGAAAGCAGGTTAATGCCAACAGCTGAAGACTGATATCAAACTTTTGAATTTGTGAATTGTGTTTTGACGATATGGAGCTGTGTGACTATGAGGAGCTGGTTGGACTCTTTAAAAACGTCTGTGAAGACTTAAAAAGGTGTTTTCTGGAATCTGGAGGTGGAAAGAAAACAGAAAGAGATTTGAAGAGAAACTGATTGATGATTATATTGGGATCTACAGCGACAAACAGGGAAAAGACATCAAAAAAGAAGGACAGGCTGACGACTATATTGGGACTTATGGTGATTACACTGTGATTTATAGAGGGGAAAAAAAGCAAGAGGAGAATATTGGTATCAGAGAAAACAATTTAAAAATAAGGGGGGAATTAGGGAGAAGAGATTAAGAGGAATTGAAAGTAGACCTACACAAATAATACACCTAAAAGGGAGAAAATGAATTTGGGGGAAAAGAAGTTGTTGGTACAAAAATAAAAGAAAGAAAAAGAAAAAGCTAGAAAATGGGGTTGGAGGGGAAGCATCTATAGTGGAAAGAATAAAAGAGAATGGATGATTGATGGTAGAATGTCACAGAAATTTTTCTTGTTTGTAGAATTATTATATTGTATCTAAATGTGATAATAATACTAATTATGTATAAGTTTTGTATAAATAATCAATATAATCATTTAGATAAAAGGCCTTTTTATAGGTTAATAATTTTATATTAGATTGGCATATGATTGGTTGAATTTAACTAAATTTTGAATTAATTGAATTAAATATTTGTACCGATAGGGAAAAAACAAAGAATAAGAATGAATGAATGTGGGTCAATTGTTGGAAGAATATATAATTTGAATAATGATTACCCTTTTATATAAGATTTGTTTGATAGAAGATTTGTATAAATTAACACTATTATAAGGTCTTTATAAAAAATTAAATAACTAATATGTTGGATTTTCTATTGTGGGGAACCTAGTTATTAACCAATGGATGGAAGAAGAATGAGTCAAAATAGAGGAATTAGAAATCTAGGGCATTTAGAAATGATAAAAATAAAAAAAAAGAATAATGAGTTAAGATATTAAGTGATGTGAGGGAGCAATATGGCCTAAAATTAAGAGGCATAAGAGACAATGAATTTTTTTTTAAGTTAAGCTATAGCGGTGAATTTGAAGAATTGAAAATTAAATGGTTATAGACGCAGGAGACAAAATTAGGTTTTGAGGAGGCAGCATTAGATTAATCGCATATACCCAGAATAAAGAGGTATATGTATAGAAATGATATAAAAATAATGATTTTAGAAGAGCACCGAGAATTTTAAAATGTATGAAATGTGCTATCAGTCTGTCAAATATGAGATGAATTAGGATAAGAATCGCTCAGGGAAAGGAAAATGGAGAAAGCGAAGGCATGCAAGCAGAAGGCCTCGTGGAAGGCAGGCAAGCATGTCAGGGCCGGCCGGTTGCAGGGAAGGGAGCTAGCAGCTTCCCGGCGGTCCCCCACGCCCACTTGCCTTCCAAGTCAGTGTCCAACCCGGCCCGGCCAGTGAGTGGGTGGGCAGCCCTTGGTGGAGACAGCTGCTGCTATGGGGCTGAGAGGGGTGGTGGCGGCGCTCTGGGATGGCAGGCAGATGTCCCAGAGCTGCTGTACATGCGCATGGCATGTGGAGCCTAGGGACATCCACTTGCCGTCCCGGAGCGCCGCCACTGCCGCCCCTCTCAGCCGCTGCAGCAACTACGTCTCCACCAAGGGCTGCCCACCCACCCACTGGCCGGGCCGGGTTGGATGCCAACTTCAGAAGGAAGCGGGCGTGGGGGGACTGCCGGGAAGGCTGCTAGCTCCCTTCCCCATGGCCAGCCAGCCCCGACATGTTTACCTGCCTTCCATGTAGCCTTCCACTTGCCTGCCTTCACAAGGTGGCCATGGGGACACCGGGAAGGCCGTGTGGAAAGCAGGGAAGCATGGCAGGGTTGCGGCCCGTGGGGAAGGGAATAGGGGAGGAAGGCTTACCAAATACACCAGGCAGAGGATCTAGAAGGTAAGGCCGACGCTGGCAGGGGGTAGGAAGGCCCACTGCACTCATCCGAGGAACCGCTTTGGAGGGACATGGCGAGGCTCACTCGCCTTTTGGGCCTGGCGTGCTCGGCTTCCATGGGGCCTTTGGCCGACTGCCGCCCGCTTGCCTTCCCCTCCACCTCAGGATCCGCTCCCCACATCCAGCCCATGACAGGGGACACGCTGCTGCTGGGCCGGGCCTCCCGGCCTCCCAGAGCACTTTCTTCCTTCTCCCGCCACCAAGAGAAAGAGAGAAGAAAGAGAAAGAAAGAAGGAGAGAGAGAGAGAGAGAGAGAGAGAGAGAGAGAGAGAGAGAGAGAGGGAGAGGGAGAGGGAGAGGGAGAGGGAGAGGGAGAGGGAGAGAGAGAGAGAGAGAGAGAGAAAAGAGAGACAAACAAGAAAAAAGAGAAAGAAAGAAAAAGGGAGAAAGAAAAAGAGAGAGAAAGAGAAAGAAGGAAAGAGGAAGAGAGAGAGAGAAAAGAAAGGAAGAAGGAAGGAAGGAAGAAAGGAAGGAAGGAAGAAAGAAAGAAAGAGAGAGAAAGAAAGAAAGAAAGAAAGAAAGAAAGAAAGAAAGAAAGAAAGAAAGAAAGAAAGAAAGAAAGAAAGAAAGAAAGAAAGAAAGAAAGAAAGAAAGAAAGAAAGAAAGAAAGAAAGAAAGAAACTTATGATCACAATTGAGTCCAAAATTTTGGTTGCTAAGCAAGAGCATTGTTAAGTGAGTTTCACCACATTTTACAAGTTGGCCACGCCCACCCTGTCACATGGCCACCAAGCCACATCCACAGAACCAGTAGGGAAATGTTTTAGATTTCACCACTGCTTCAAACTCCCAGGGGTCTAGTAGAGGACCTGAGATTGAGGAGGACATATACCTCCCACAGAGGTGAGAATGAGAATTTTTTTATAAAATACAATATAACGTATATAATGCAATTAAGAGGTGGACATCACATGAATGTAAACATCAGGAGAACAAGACAACCTGTGTCCCAATTTCATTATAGAATTCAAAACAAAATATTGATAAAACTCAGTAACTTTGCACTTGTCAAGATGGGATAAAAGGATGGAATGAAAATTTTCATCAAGATAATTAAAAAAGACTATGGGAAGATTTGTTATATTTGCAGTTACACAAACAAATGTATCTTATAGGATGGTCAAATGGTACTCTGATTAGCCAGTCTCTCTTAATAGTGGGAGTATTTCTAGGTTAGGTTAATTTTCCCATCAGGCCTCAAGCCAATTTGGAAAAACATTTTATTAGCCAGCTAAACAATGGCTACAGATGTATTAACTCAGTAAATAATAGAAAAACTTTGGGGGGACGAGTAATTTCCCTAATTATCTCTTCATTTTCCGATGGTCTACATTGTTCAATATTTTCCTAATTTCTACCCACTTTTTCTTGGAATTTCATATTTCTGTAAAGTTTAGGTTAGTGTATTAGTAAATTAGCTATTTTCTGAAGACTATTACTCAAAGAAGTATATGCATAAGCAATGACTATTGGTTCCATTGCACTCCTTGGTTTTTTTGTTTGCAAATTTATCAGCTTCTAGACTGACTGCTTCCATTCACAAACCTTTCTGTTTCCAATCTACAATCCACTCAATATTGTTCTGGCCTATTCTGTCAATTGTGGAAATCAGATTACAATATTACGACAATTGAACATATTTACATCCAGGTAATTGTCAGCCCATCAATAACCTGTCTTTTTTTTTAACCAATAGTTGAGCAGTCAGAAGTAAATAAAGAAATAAAAGTTAAAATAAGCAAGAAAATGGTTAGAGAACACCTATCTGATCTTGATGAATATAAATCACTGGCACCTGATGGCTTACATCCCAGAGTTTAAAGGAGCTGGCAGATGCTATCTCAAAACCATTGTATCACATCTTTCAAAAATCCTGGAATACTACCTGAGGATTGGAAAAGAGCTTATGTGGTTCTGATCAGAGGTGGGATTCTAACAGGTTCTCTAGAACCGGTTGTTAACTTTCTAAGCAGTTCGGAGAACCTGTTGTTAGAAGAAATCTCCTTTTGTTTTTTTTCCACTTTAAAGGGTTAATCCTGTAAGGAATTACAACATTCTGATGCTGTTTCTATAGCCTAATCTTTATTGCCCTGCTTACAGAAACTGCCTCTCTATTAACCCTTATTACATTCTTGGCAGTACGCCTAGACTTACTGTCTCTGAAGTTTTTTTTTTCTTTGCTTGACTTTCTTAGACGGGAAGAGTTGTTTTAAGCTTTTTACACTGCTGTTGGGAGGAAATACTCCCCTGTTGGAGTTCTTCCAGCACAGAGCTGCCGGAAAGCTTTTAATGACAAGGAACCAAGATGAGTGACATTCAGCAAGGCTTCTTGGCTAGCTAGAAAGATTGACATTCAAACGTGAGTTTACATACCCTTTCTGACTTTTGGTCTAAAACTGGTTTTTGGTGAAGTTTAATTCTGTGCTTAGTGATGTTTAATCCTGTGTTTATTGATGGGATAATTTTCCCTATTCAGCTTTGTTTGGAAGGAAAAATGTTAATCTCTGTTCCTGAAAAGAAGCAGCTTCAGAAATCTGGCTAGTTCCTGTGTCTATTTGTTCTGGTAATTGGTTTAACAAGCAACAGCTACTGTGTTTGCTCCTTCACTTCATTCTAGTTAGGCTTATCTCAAGTGCTTTTTCTATCTGAGGAGGGGGTCTTCCTTCACTGCTTTAGTGGCTCTTGGCACTATCCTTTTGGGGTGTACTTCCAAGAGGCAGGATACAAGCTTGTCACTGATTTTTTTACTGCCTTTCTGGTGCAAATGGATCTAAGGGTTGCTTCTCCTGAGTGTGCTCTTTCTGGAGAGCTTAAATGACCTCTCTGCTAAAGGGTTTCACTTTATGAACAAGAGTTGGCTGCTGATAGTTATCATTGCATTTTAACTATTTAAATTCCTCAAGGCGCTCTAGCATCCTGCCTGATTTGTAACTCCAGCTTGCAGGTATTTCTAATCTAATGATTTGTATTTAGGGCAGCTTTTTGCAAGCAAAGAAGCTTTTTGTATATTTGTACAGGTAATCCTTGACTTACAACAGTTCATTTAGTACCCATTCAAAGTTACAATGGCACTGAAAAAATTGACATGGTCATTTTTCACACTTACGACTGTTGCAGCATCCCCATGGTCACGAGAGGCTAGGCGAGAAGCACCCCTCGACATGAGTGATGTTGAGTTGGCCACGCCCACCCAGTTACATGATCATCTGGCCACACCGGGTGCACACAGGGACTACTCAGAGGGCTGAAAAAGTGATTTTTGACCATTCCTTGCACTTACAACTGTCTTCACATTTTACGTTTTGTGCCCTATCTTGTCACCGTGGTGAAGAGAAGCACCACAGTTGTGAAATGAGTGACACGATTGTTAAAAATGCTGCAATGGGCATAAATGTGAGGATGGTCATAAGTGCCAGGACCAGTCGTAAGTATGAGTACCGGTCATAATTCACTTTTTTTAGCCCTCTGAGTAGTCCCTATGCATGTAGCCATGCCCACCCGTGTTAAGGTGAGAATAAATCTCATAGAGGCGATTTGGATCTTTGCTTGGAATTCAGACAGTTAGAAATAAAGCCGAGATTAAAAGTCTAATAGAAAATATTTATTTCGGTACAAAAACAATAAATCCTGAATAATTACATTTTTGCTAAGAAAATGCGACCATCCTGGTCAAGAGCCAAGTCAAAGAGAATAATGGTGGTTTAGGAATGCACACTTGCGTACAACTCATATCACGTGTTCTGCTTGTATTGGAATGTACCATAATATTAGGATAGGGTGCATCACCCTGCATAGACATACAACTGACAATATTCACTATGTGACAACCCGGTCACATGACCAGCTAGCCACCCCCACAAATAAGCAGAACTAGTTGTTAAAAAATTTGAATCCCACCACTGGTTCAAAAATTTGAATCCCACCAGAAAAGGAGAAAAATAAAAAACAGAGCTGGGAAACTACAGACCAATCAGCCTAACATCAATACCTGGGAAGATATTGGAAGATACTAGAAAAGATAATCAAAAAACAAATCTGCAAACATCTCAAAACAAAGTTATAACTAGAAACCAGCACAGGTTTTTTAAAAACAGATCATGCCAAACCAATCTTATTTCATCCTTTGACAAAGTGACTAAATTAGTAGACCAGTGAAATGCTGTGGACATTGCATACTAAAACTTCAGTAAGGCATTTGACAAAGTAGACCACAACCTACTTTTTCCTCCTTCAACATTTACAATTGCGAAGAAGGAAATTAAATAGTGAGTTTGTAGGTATAAGCTGTCTCCACATTTTTAGTTTTCTGATGATATTACAACATTCAACAGTTGCTTCTACAGCTCATAAAGTGACTTGTGTTTTTGGACTGACAACAACTTTTGATTCATTTACTTGAAAGGTGATCAGCACCTGTACCTGAGGCTTCTGACTTACTCCTAAAATAATGTTTTCAGCAAAACCTATATTTGTCAGAAACTGGCTGCTCAGCATGATTTTCCTCACTTCAACATAAAATACTCTTCACAGCTGTGAAATAATTCAAATACAGCCTTTGAGCCCTGGTGGACTTTTGAATAAAAAGTGAGGCAGTTCTTCTTTCTTCATTGACAATCTATTATAACAAGAATAACCAACTTTTTTCTAAGTTTACTCTAGAGCAGGAGTGTCAAACTCAATTTCATTGAGGGCCTCATCAGGATTGTGGTTGACTTGGGAGGGGGGCATGGTGGGCATGGCCATGGTGGGCATGGCCATTGTGGGCGTGGCCAGCTCCCACTGCTGCTGTGCTCACTCTCCTTGGCCAGATTGCTCATAGTGTGCGGGAGGGCAAAGTGTGTGGGTCAGAGGGAGGCCCACTCCATCTCCTTATGAGGAGACCTGGCTTTGTAACGAAAGCATCCTCAGTGATAGGATGGGAGACCAGCAGGAGAGGTCAGGAGGGGACAAGGGGATGGCAAAAGACAGCAGGGCTGCTGGTGGCCAAATGCTAAGGCAGGATTTACCCTCACTCTCTCTATTATAATCTATCTATCTATCTATCTATTATATATATATATATATATATATATATATATATATATAATCTATCTATCATCTATCTAACTATCATCCAACTATCCAGCTATCCAACCTTCTTTCCTTCCTTCCCCCTCCCTCCCTTCCTTTTTCCTTCCCTCTTCATTCTTTCTTTCTTTCTTCTTTCTTCTCCTTTCCTTCTTTTTCCTTCCTTGCTCTCTTCCCCTCTTTCCTTGTCGTTTTCCCCACTGGAAATAGCTGTTTGCAACACACAAGGAGGGGATTGTTATGTTTTGAGGAACTGGGGGAAGAGTCCAACTAGGAACTGGAGCAGGTAAAATCTGATTGGCTGTCTGCCAGTCCAGCGCTCTATTTAAACCCCTGCCACGATCCCAGCTTTTAGCTGGAGTTGTCACTGTAACCAAATAAAGAGCTGAAGTAACAAGCCTCACCTCCAGACTCTCATTGCTGAGATGTAACATCTGGCGATGAAGGTGGGATGCACCTGAAAACAAAGGCGAGCAAACCAGACCGGCCAGAAGGGAGCACCGACCACGAGGCGCCAAATTCAAAAGGGAACAAAGGAACCGCATAGGAAAATGAAATGGCATCCACATCTCTACACCCACCGAATCTTCAGCAAGGCAGAGGAAACCTGGGAAATGTACATGAACAGATTTAACTACTTCTTAGAAGCTAACAATTTCACGGACCTTATGGACAACCGAAGAAAAGTGATGTTTTTGTCATATTGTGGACCCAGAGTTTATCGAGCTGCCATAAATCTAGCGAAGCCCAGCACTACAAATGTGATTCCATGGAATCAGCTTAAGGAGCACCTGCATAAGTATTTTGACCCGGCACCTTTGAAATGGGTGAGTCAGTATCAGTTTGGGAAAAGGCTCCAACTAGAAGGGGAAAGCATTCCCGAATATGAGTCAGCTTTAAGACAAGCGGCAATGCACTGTCAGTTTGATGCTTTTATAGAAGATGCCCTGTTGGGACAATTGATCCGAGGGGTGAGAGACATTAATTTGCAGAAGAAATTGCTATCTAAGGTGGATTTAACCTTAAAAACAGCCTTAGATGGCGCCCTAGCTTTTGAGACCACAAGCATGGCTGCAGAGGTGCTCTGCCGAAAGAACACCCCAGGCACAATGAAACAAATTGCGGAAGTGCATGAAACACAAGAAGAGTCCAATACCGAGCGAGCCGACCCAGAAGAAGGAGAAGTTTTCAAACTTGACCAACGGCAGAACCGGAGATTAACCCCATGCCCCAGTTGCAGGGGCCAGCACCCTCGAGCATCCTGCCGTTTCAGGGATGTGACGTGCCACAAATGCGGAAAATTTGGACACATAACAAAAGTCTGCAGGGCACCATGTTTTCCTCCTAGGGGGATGGGCAGAAGCTACTATCAAGGTGAACCGGGGCGAGAGGACAGGAGTCAAAACAGGTGACCCAGTAACCAGTATCAACAACCGGGGGTAAACTACATCCGCATTAACCAAGTATCGATAGATGAGAATCCATCAATCTATATTACTGTGGCTGTAGAGGGGTCGCCCTGTGAGATACAAATCGATATGGGCTTATCTATAACAATAATGTCCTGGGAGACTGCAAGGAGAGCCATGCCGAACCTTTCCCCGCAACAACTGACAACACAAAGATTAATGATTGCAGACTGCCAAGGGAATCGGATTCCAGTGATGGGGACCAAACGAGTACGTGTGAGATACGAGGACCAGGAAGCAAGTCTTCCCCTGACAATTGCTAGGGGCCACATCCCTAGCCTGCTTGGCCATGACTGGTGCAGAGTACTACAAATTTAGCTGACCGGAGATGAAAAAGCCATCAACGCAACGATTGTGGACGGCTGCGACAACCTGTTGCACGAATTCCAGGACACGTTTGATCCATCATTGGGCAAGTACGTGGGCACCCCTATTTCTTTTAGCTTAGACCCAAAGGTCCAACCCATTAGACTAAGCCCCAGGAAAGTCCCCTTTGCATTAAAACCCTTAATAGATAAGGAATTAGATAGATTAATAGCTCAGGGAATTTTAGAGCCAGTGGATCACGCAAAATGGGAAACTCCCATAGTGCCAGTTTTAAAAAGCGATGGGTCTCTGTGCATCTGCACTGACTATAAATGTACCATTAATAAGGCATTACAACAAAGTGCACACCCGGTGCCAGTAGTACAGCATTTAATACACACGCTGGGCCCGTGCGCCATTTTTGCAAAGCTAGATCTCGCGCAGGCATACCAGCAACTTCCGGTCGATCGCAAGACTGCTTTAGCTCAAATGATAGTGACCCACTGCGGGGCTTTCAAATGTAACAGGTTACAATTCGGCGTTAGTGTAGCTCCAGAAATTTTTCAAGGAATAATGGAGCGGGTGCTACGTAAGCTACCAGGGGTCGTTCCTTATTTTGATGATGTATTGATAACTGCAAAAGATAAAGCCCAACTAAGAGAAAGACTGCGGGTGGTGCTCTCACAGTTCAGAGCGGCAGGATTAAGAGCAAAGCCAAGTAAATGCCAGATAGGGGTCTCAGAAGTAGAATTTTTTAGGTATCGGATAGATGAATCCGGGCTGCACCCCACTAAAAGCAAGCTTAGGGCTATTAGAGAGGCTCCGGTGCCCACCAACAAAACCGAGTTAAAGGCATTTTTAGGACTACTTAACTTCTACAGCATGTTCCTGAAAAATAAAGCTACCATCGCAGAACCTTTGCACAAGTTGCTAGCAAATAACACACCATGGGTTTGGGGGCCAGTACAAACACGAGCATTCCAAACAGTAAAAAACCTCCTGGTGCAGGACAGATTTTTGATGCAATTTAGCCAGACCTTGCCTGTGGTGTTTGTGTATGATACATCACCTTTTGGGGTGGGGGCTGTACTCAGTCATAGACTTCCAGATGGTCTAGAAGCCCCCATTGCCTACTTCTCAAGAACACTGTCAAGAACGGAGAGAAACTATGGCCAAATTGATAGGGAAGCCTTGGCTTTGGTTGCCGGGGTGAGGCGTTTTCACGAATACCTGTATGGCAGACATTTTGAGCTGGTCACTGACCATCAGCCCTTATTAGGGCTACTAGTGGCAAACAAGCCCATACTGGACGCAATGTCGCCTAGAATGCTGAGATGGTCCCTGTTCCTTAACGCTTATTCCTACTCATTAACATACAGGCAGGGCAGAAACATGGGAAACATGGATGCGCTGAGCCACTGCCCCCTGCCAGAGCTAGTAGACGACCCCACTCCGGGTCTTCCTATTCTTTTGATAGACATTGTCAAACCGGGACTAATAACAGCAAGAGACATTGCAACCGAAACAGCCAGAGATGCTGAGCTCCGCACAATTATGAGCTGGGTGAAGAGGGGGTGGCCAAAAGGGCCATTTAAACCCAGCCTCCAACATTAGGCAAAATGACAACATGAAATGGCAGTGCAAGAGGGGTGTCTGTTATGGGGTGAGAGGGTCCTCGCTCCTCTGTCACTTCGAGAGAATATTCTAAGGGCTCTACATGAGGGGCACCCAGGGATGGTTAGAATGAAAGCATTGGCACGGAGCTATGTGTGGTGGCCCAACATGGACAAAGATATAGAGGGCTGGGTCGCAGGATGCACTCTGTGCCAGGAATCTAGACCATCACCTCCAAAATCCCCCACCCTGGAATGGGAGCAACCCAGGGCCCCATGGTCAAGAATACATTTGGATTTCGCGGGTCCATTCCACGGACAAACATTTCTAATAGTAGTCGATGCTTACTCCAAATGGTTGGAAGTAGCAATAATGCAGAACACAACTACAGAAGCAATAATAAAGGTTTTGAGAAAACTCTTTGCAACACACGGGTGACCAGACACATTAGTCTCAGACAATGGGCCTCAGCTAACCTCAACGCCATTCAAGAGTTTCCTAGCTAGTTTAGGTATTAAACACACCCTAATTTCTCCTTACCAGCTGAGTAGTAATGGATCATCTGAAAGGGCCATGCGTGCTACAAAAGAGGCCCTAGGCAGAGTTAAACAAGGAGATTGGCAGGCCCGCATCGATAGATTATTAACAGCATAACACATAACACCAAGCACGGTCACTGGAAAAAGCCCTGCTGAGCTCCTCATGGGCCGGAAGCTTTGGTCCACTCTCGACAGATTACACCCGAGCTATTCCAACAATAGAGAGACACCAAACACGATGCAAATCAAAACATTTAAACTAAGTGATGCAGTCTATGCAAGGAATCATGCTATGGGTCCCCCCATGGCTACCTGGGGAAGTTTTGGAAAGAATAGGCCCAAAGTCATATTTAATAGATTTAGGGGGAGGCAGAAAATGGCGGTGTCATTTGGACCAATTACGAGACCGCCGGCCACTAAATGCTGACTGGGAAGAGGGCCTCCCTCATAACCATGTTCTCCCTACAGCTATGACTATTTCTCCGGAGCCGGTTCACTTCGCTTTTGATCCGGAGACACCACCCAGCGACAATGAGGAATCCTGGCCGGCTAAATCCAACATCGCCATCAAGTCATTCCAGAATAATCCACAGAGGGAGCCAGAGGGAAAAAACATGTCCTCTCCGGCTCCCCGACTGAACTGCGCAGGACAACTAGACCTGTTAACCGTCCTACATATCTAGACAATTACGTATGCTAATGTATGTACAGGACTAAGGGGAAAGGGATGTTATGTTCTGAGGAACTGGGGGAAGTCTTCACTCCAGTCCGACTAGGAACTGGAGCAGGTGAAATCTGATTGGCTCTCTGCCAGTCCAGCGCTCTATTTAAACCCCTGCGACGATCCCAGCTTTTAGCTGGAGTTGTCACTGTAACCAAATAAAGAGCTGAAGTCACAAGCCTCGCCTCCAGACTCTCATTGCTGAGATGTAACAGGGATACTTTCCTAAGAACTCACAATTCAAGAATACCAATGTGCACATGAGGTATCTCACGGTGGGGAAGGCCATGGGGGGGCCTAGTGATAGAACAGGCCCTCAAGGCCTCCCCGACCAAGACACCTCATGCTTCTCCCTCCCTTCCTGCCACAAGGACTCACTTACCTTGCAAACATCTGGTTCCTCTCTTTGTTTCTCTGTTTCTTTGTCTTTGCTTTGAGGAAGGAAGAGGATAGTTGGCTGGGAAATGGACACTCCTGGGTGCTATAATATTGCGCAGATTCAGGCACCCATCTTCTTTTGCAGAGTCAGGGACCCAAAAACTTTCATTCTCGGTGCGAAAAGTGTTTGCCAGTCTTCTGCTCCTTCCTTCCCCCCAACTACTTTCCACTTAACTACTTAATGAGACTTCGTTGGGCACCCAAGTTGCTGGCAGCAGCGCGGGCGACAGGAGCCACCTAAGCAGTGAGGTGTGGGGGGAGTGGAGTATGAAACAAGGCGAGGGGGTGCAGATGTCCCCCCCACTCACCCCGCACCGGCTTACTGAGCGCCCTCCAGCCAGGCACTGAAGCGCCAAAACTGCCGCCGCAGCGAGACAGAGACAGGGGAGGGGCTCTCCAAACGGCAAATTCCAGCTTCAGTCGGTGCATTTAAGCTGCTGGCAGTGGCGGCAGCCACCTAATGATTGCCCCTTCCCCAACCAGCCAGCCAGCACTGGCTGACCTGCTCCCTGTGTGTTCTGCTCTTCCCTTATTCTACCCTACTCAGCAAAGGGGAAAGTGTGTTTTGGCAGGGTTTGAAGGAGGAGGAGGAGATACAATCTGTTGATGTTATTATAATATTGGAATTGAGAAGCAAAACACCAAAGATAAATAATTGGATGAGGGGCATCTCTATCAAGTGATTGAAGCCCAGACACATCCCTCCCAAGTCCAAGTTTTGATTTGACAAACTGTGGCATATTGTGAGTACAGGAAGCTCAATCTATAATAGTGCACAAGTCTGATCAAATGTTTATAGCTCCTGTGACATTTACCATCATAATAAAACAATATTGATTTATTTTAGAATATCCTATGTAACACCTTTGAATTATGATATTTCTGGGATTTGTTGCTATTCTTCTAATATGCACAATGAAAATTACTACAAAAAAAGAACACAAAGTGAAATATGAAGCCAGCAACCAGTCTGCACATAGCTCACAGAATGAAAAATTCTTTACTGAACTGTATGGGATACAGTGTCTCCATCACTGGTAATGAAGTCTGTGCCATGAATGAAAGTCTTTCTCACAGACACACTCTGCGACTGCATTACCAGATATTAAACCTGGCTGTTTAATCATATCATTCTCTATAATTTCACAATACGTTGAACCATAAGGTAACCAAGTTCCCTGGATTTGCATAAAATAAAAAACTAAACAAGGTTAACAGTACCCAAGCTATCATGTTATTATAAATAAAGCTATGAAGTTTGATAAGCATGTATGTGAAAACTGCTTGTTTCTGTTTGTGTCTATGTGCATCTATGTGTATATGTGCAGGAAGCATGCATACATGCAGTACAGCAAAAATGGGACACAGTATTTTAGGCAGCCTTCAAGGTCATAGAATGGCTAGTCCCACATTTGTGTAAGTTACTGTCTTCCAATTTTTGCTTATTCTTAGTTAAAAGGGATCATTTGCCATAACTAAGGATCTGCTCTGCAACTCAAGATCACCAATATTATTTATTTCTCCAAACTAGTGATAGGATAGCAGGATTGATTTCCTTCACCATTTTTCTCTTTTCTATTATTTATAACCACTATGGCAGAATTGTAAACAGTCAATTCTATTCCATTTAGTTGAAAAGTCCATTCAAAGAATGTGCCTTCAAGGTATCCATGATAGCTGCAGCTGACCTTGTATTTTGGGAATGAAAAACAGCTGTTAGCGATTTTGGATTCTGGAAGTAACTAACAAATTTTCCAAGCTTTTCTAATGATGAGATTCCATGATAATAGCCTCTTCAGCTATTTATAAAGGCATAAAATAGGATGAAAGAAACTGGGGTAACTGGGATAACAATGGAATATTCTGCATTGATAGTACTATGCAAACATACAACATCCAAAAGTGGAAGCTCAACTAAGCAGAAAAAATTTCCTTTCTGTTCAAAATATTTACATGAAAGAAGTGGGAAAAACCAATAAAAAGTATCCCTCACTATTTTTTTTTTTTGCTATTACTATAGAGAGATTCCCCCCCCCCAAATGTGCTTTAAATTATACCTTTTGATCAAGTCCTTTTGCTGCCAGAGTCCAGTAATAAAAGGTGTTCTGCTTGGAAGAGCTGGATACATGGCCCTGCTACCTTTTAGTGCCAACTAATCTAGATTTGCCACTGCCTATGCTTGACTCTCTTATATTATATTTGGAAATGTATTTCAAAATCCTTGCTTATCTTATATTTTTCTGTGTAACAAACTCAGTTTACATAGGGATCAATAGTTCAATCTAAATGTGCAGGTTTTTTTAAAATGTAAACAGTTATATGTTATCTCATATATCCACATTGTTGTGCATTTAAAAAGAAAGAAAATTCCCCATACATTATGAACATTTTTCTAATTTATAAATGTAATGTATACATTTTATACAATCTTTTCCATTTGCAATTGCCTTTATTATGCAAATTATGATTACTAAACTGAATTGTAAAATCCAAGCTCATATTCCTTAGAAAAAAACCTTATTTTGTTACTCCACATATTGTTTGTGACTTTTGCTTAATTAATTGGGTACAGGAGTTGGCAACCTGCAGCCCTCCAGACACTCCAGAACTAGAAGTTCTGCCAACATTACCCTTACCATTCATCATGCAGGCAGGGATTTCTGGGTTCTGAAGTTTGGCACCATCTGGAGGGCTGCATATTCCTTGCTGCAAATTTGACAGGAAGATAGGCCAAATAATACCTTCAACAGCTGCATGGAAGCAATATCAGGGAATGAGAGAAAGAGAGAAAATAAATGAGATGGGGGAGACTGGACAAACCACTTTATCTTTTATCCTGGAAATAATTATATTTTACTAATTATTTCCAACAGAGAAAGGCACAAAGTAGGTGGTACAGAATTTCTTCTCTTCTATTATGATATGTATTTGTGTTTAAAAATATTCATTGCTATACATCTTTTGAAAACATTGGCATAATCTTGCTACACAGCTAAACTTAAACTTAATGACCCAAAGTTATAAAATAATGATTTTAAAACCAATTTAAACATCATAATTTTCCCCCAAATATTCTGGAACTCACAGCTCAGCTCTGGAGAATTTCTCCTTCTGATGTCTAGTTGTTCTTCATAAAATTGTAATTTCCAAAATTATCTAGGTCAGAAATTAACAAATGGACAAATGTAAATTGGTAATAATATAATTATTATTATATCAACTTTCTTTTGAGACAATTGAAAATTGGCCATTCAAATCAAATGTTCTATATCAACCAGGTTTTAAACCATTGCATTTTTTCATTTTCTTTTATAAAGCACAAATAATTTAAAATACTAAAACCCCAATAAAATACAAATACAAAATTTAAAATACTGGTGGGGGGGACAAATCTGAAACAATGAATAACAAGAAGAGGCTATCACTTACAGTACCTTCTGCAATTCAATGTTTATAGTGATCAGAAAATTAACTAGTTATGTTGGTCTAACAAAATAAGAGACTATAACCCTCTGGTGCCCACCAATCTCCTTGCTTCATCTGATTTTTAAAAAATCTCTTGTTAAAAAAGGAATTAAAGACTTCCAGTGACGTCACGATGAGACAGAGTGGAGAAAGCGAAGCTCCGCTTTCAAGCTCTGGTTTGAGAAAGCAACTACCCGGCTGCAATGAAGAGCAATTCTATAAACCCAGACTGGAAAGAACACAGTCATCATACAATGGCCGACCTACAGTTGTGACAACCCGACTAGATAGAGGAAGGAAGACTTTAAACTAGAGACTGGAATATTGACAATCAAAAAAAATCCTGTACCATAAAAAGAAAGTGTGTGTAGAGAAGTAAAATCTGGAAAAATTACTGGTGGAGAAGTGAGTCTCGGAGGAGAGGAGGAGATCCAGGGATGGCGGCAACTCAGCAGTGAGAGTGCGATCATAAAGAAGGAAGCAGTTAACGAAGAAGGTGAGTGGAGGAACAACGGAAAGAGTAAGGTGGAGATTAGCAATGAAGAGCAACGAAGAGAGCTGTGCAAGCGAGAGAAGAGGGGTAAAGGTAAAGAAAAGAATGAAATAGCATCAGACAGACTTTTTATATCAGCTGCAGATGTTAACATTGGAATTAGAGCTGTGGGTGATGGTTCCAGATCGAGACGATTGAAACCAGATGTGAGAGTGGCCATTTAAACGGACGTTGTCAGAAGGAGTTAAACCCAGCAGGAAGCAGGAAGGTTGAAGATTGAAAGGACTGGAAAAAATAAAAAAGATAGAAATAGAGGTATAAGGTAGATTAATATAATATATTAAATAACAGAGTTTGAATATCTAAAGAAGTATTGTAATATAGTAAATAAATTTAAGTGATATTGACAAATTGCAGATGAAATAAAAAAGAGAGACTTCAAAGAACTGACTAAAAACTAGAGAGAAATATACAGTATACTATTGAAATATGTCTATACTATATCTAAATAACTATTAATTATTAACTATTAATTAACTATTAAGAATTAGTGATTAGTGATCTATTATTGTTAGAATCAATTATATATATATATAATTAACTTTTTAGAAATGTTTTTGGAGATTGAATAATTGCTGTTATATTGTTAATATATAAATATTTAATATTCTAGATAGAGATTATATGTACTAATTAATTAGTGTTTACTATTTAGCTTTAAGTAACGATTTATATATGTTCAATCAAGATATCTCAAAGTAATCTGGAGGATTTTGCCTCATAAAGGATTGGTTGAGTAGAATTAAGTAATACTGATTAACAACCGATTACCATCTGAAGAGAAATTAGAAATAGCAAAATACAAATAAGTATTTGATATATGGTGATGTGGGAGAGCTTTTACAAGATAGTAAGGATGTCTACCACAACAAACAGGGAAGAAAACCACATCCAACTTAACATCCAACCCAACATTAACGACAGTGTTCCCTGCAGGTCAGAGATCAATAGAAGGCATGTTCAGTACTGAAAAAATAAGCAATACAGAAACTATGCAGATGATGCAGACAATATTGTTAGCAATACAAGAAACAATGATGAAAATGCAGGAGAAGATGGACAGAAACCACGAAGAAATGAAAGGAGACATTCAGAAACTTGACAACAGGATGGGCACAATACAACAAACAATTGAAAAAATGAACAAAAAATAAAAATAGTGGAAAACAGAACTGAGCAGACAGAAAAGAAACTTGAAGTGGTAAACCAAAAACTAATGACGATGAATAAGGAGTTAGAGGAATCAATTATCCATCTGGAAATGGAATTAGTGGCCTACTACTTACAATTTCAAAATGTGATAGAAAATAAAGAGGAGGATTTAAGAGAGATTATGTCAGACCTAATAGCAGAAGTATTACATAAGGACAGACAGGAAGTGTAAGATGGAATAGATGAAATTTACAGAGTGCACACGAACTATGCTAGACGTTATAAGTTATCAAGAGAGGTACACATTAGATTTGCGAAAAGGAGACTGCGAAATGAAATATATAAAATAACAAGAGATGAACCAATGATATACAAAGGAAAAGAGATTCAGATACTGAAGCAAATTCCGAGATGGGTAAGGGAGCACAGGAAAGATTATCTATTCTTAGCAGCACAACTCAATAAATGCAACATTTTATTGGGATGGCTTACACCAGAAGGAATGCTTATAACTTGGGAAGGGAAAAAATAAAAATAGATAATTAAGAAAAAGCACGATAATTTTTTGATCAACACATAGGAACAGAAGAGGAGTATAGCAGCAAGGAAGAACTGGAAAGTAGAAGTCAGGAAGAGCAGCAATCGGAAGAAAGGGAGTCTGAGCAAGAAGGAAAAAGTAAAGCGAACAACAAGCAGCAGAGGGGATAAGAACAAGAGCACAGAAAGAGAATAGAATACATAGAAGGCAAACACAAAGGTAGTAAAATGGAAGGAAAGGTCAGGTTGCTAACAATAAATATAAATGGATTAAATTCCCACATTAAAAGAAAACAGATATATATATATATATATAAAGTTGCAGAAACAAAATGCTGACATAATATGCCTACAGGAGGTACATATAAAAAAACAGGATAAAAAATATTTGGAGCAAGCAAAATTAGGTGAATTATACGTGGCATTAGTGGACCAAAAAAAGAGGGATTGCAGTATACATTAAAAAAGAGTTAAAAGCAAGACAAGTATACGCAGACGATAATTGAAGAATATTAATGTTGGAAGTGGAAATACAACAAATATAACTGCTGTTAGTGGTGATTTATACACCAAATGAGAATCAGAATAAATTCTATAATAAATTACATGAAAAAATAAACAAGATAGGGGCGGAAAATATTTGCAGTTTAGGATATTTCAATGCGGTTGTGAATGGTAATAAGGACTACAGAAGTAATAATCAATAGCAATAGCAATAGCACTTAGACTTATATACCGCTTCATAGTGCTTTACAGCCCTCTCTAAGCGGTTTACAGAGTTCAGCATATTGCCCCCAACAATCTGGGTCCTCATTTTACCGACCTCAGAAGGATGGAAGGCTGAGTCAACCTTGAGCCGGTGAGATTTGAACAGCTGAACTGCTGAACTAGCAGTAGCCTGCAGTGCTGCATTTAATCACTGCACCATCTCGGCTCAAAACAAGAAGAAAAAACTTTACCAAAATTTATTTATTTATTTATTTATTTATTTATTTATTTATTTATTTATTTATTTATTTATTTATTTATTTATTTATTTATTTATTTATTTATTTATTTATTTATTATATTTGCATGCCGCCCAACTCCCAAAGGGACTCTGGGCGGCTCACAGCATATTGAATACAAAATCTAAAAAACAGTTAAAAGATTTAAAAGTAAAATTAAAACAATGTAAAAAATTAAAACATTTAAAAGCATTTAAAAAACCACAATTTAAAAACCCAATAATTCACTCATGGGGCCAAGAATAATCGGTGTTGTATTAAAATCATTGGCCCCAGGTCTGTTGACAAAGCCATGTTTTTAAAGCTTTTCTGAAGGCTGGCAGGGTGGGAATTATGCGGATCTCAGGGGGTAGTGTATTCCAGAGAGCCGGTGCCACCACAGAGAAGGCCCTCATTCGTGGGCCTGCCAGCCGACATTGTTTGGCTGACGGGACCACCAGCAGACCAACTCTGTGGGCTCTAATCGGTCTTAGGGAGGTGTGTTGGAGAAGGCGGTCTCGGAGGTAAACTGGTCCTAAGCCATGTAAGGCTTTAAAGGTAATCACCAATACCTTGAATTGCGCTTGGAGCCCTATGGGCAGCCAGTGCAGTTTGCGAAGGATGGGTGTCACATGGGTGTATCTAGGGACACCCATCATCACACGTGCCACCGCATTCTGCACTAGCTGCAGTCTCCGAACATTCTTCAAGGGTAGCCTCATGTAGAGTGCGTTGCAATAGTCAAGACATGAGGTAACAAGGACGTGAGTGACTGTCAGTAGTGCCTCCCCATCCAAGAAAGGACGCAACTGGTGCACAAGACGGACTTGTGCAAAGGTCCCTCTGGCCACAGCTGTTAGATGTTGGTCCAATTTTAGCTGTGGATCAAGAAGGACCCCCAAGTTGCAAGCCCGTTCTGAGGGGATCAAATTCCCCCCCCCCCAGAACCAAGGAGGGACAGATGTCAAAGTCCTTGGGAGGCAACATCCAAAGCCACTCGGTCTTATCCGGGTTGAGTTTGAGCCTGTTAACCCCCATCCAGACCCTTACAGCGTCCAGACACCGGCACATCACATCAACTGCCTCACTGAATTGGCATGGGGTGGATATGTACAGCTGAGTATCGTCAGCATACTGTTGGAACCTCACCCCATGCCTACGGATGATCTCACCCAATGGTTTCATGTAGATATTGAAGAGCATAGGGGAAAGAATCGACCCCCGAGGAACCCCACATATGAGGAGTCTTGGGGTTGACCTCTGTCCCCCAGCCAAAACCAACTGTGACTGGTCAGAGAGATAGGAGGAGAACCACCGCAAAACGGTGCCTCCCACTCCTATCTCCCCGAGCCGTCGCAGAAGGATACCATGGTCAATGGTATTGAAAGCCGCTGAGAGGTCAAGTAGCACCAAGATGGAGGAGCAACCTCCATCTCGGGCTTGCCAGAGATCATCCATCAGCATGACCAAGGCAGTTTCTGTGCTGTGACCGGGCCTGAAACCCGACTAAAAAGGGTCAAGATACTCCGTTTCATCCAAGAGCAATTGGAGTTGCAGCGCCACCACTTTCTCCACCATCTTCCCCATAAAGGGGAGGCTGGAGACTGGTTGATAGTTTTTAAGGTCAGTTGGGTCCATGGATGGCTTCTTAAGGAGGGGCCTCACCACCGCAAACTTTAAAGGCTGGGAGAAGAACCCCTCACTTAAAGAAGTGTTGATTAACTCCTGGAACCAACCTCCTGTCACCTCCCTACTTGCAGAAACAAGCCAGGAGGGGCACGGATCCAGCATACAAGTGGCAGAGCTTACCACTCCAATGGCCTTGTCCACTTCCTCAGGGGTCACCAGGTCAAACTCTTCCCATAAAATGGGATTAAGATCTGCCCCTGTCATCTCGGCTTGCTTTGCCCAATTGGAGTCCAGGACTATCCGAATCTGAGTGATTTTATCCGCCAGAAACTGTACGAATTCCTCAGCTCTACCTTGAAGTGGTTCCTCCACCCCCATACCATTGAGAAGGGAGCGGGTCACCTAAAAAGGGAGGCTGGGCAAGAATCTGCAGATGCGATAAGAGCGGAAAAATGCGAACATTTTGCTGCCTTTATTGCCACTAGGTAAGTCCTAATAAAGGCTCTTAGTAGTGTTCGGTCGGATTCGGATTTACTGGCCCTCCATCGTCGCTCTAGGCATCTCTTCTGGCGTTTCATCTCCCGGAGTTCCTTTGTGAACCAAGGTGCTCTCCGAGATCCACTGCCGCGGAGAGGCCGCAAAGGCGCAATTCTATCCAAAGCCCCAGACGCCGCCCTGTGCCAGACGGCTACTATGGCTTCGGAGGAATTCTGTACCAGGGATTCAGGTAAATCCCCAAGCTCCTTCTGAAACCCTTCCGGGTCCATTAGGTGCCTGGGACGGAACCACCTAGTCAGTTCCGCCTCCCTGCGGTGAGGGAGTGGCATGGAAAAGTCCAACCTTAATAGAGAATGATCTGACCATGACAAGGGAGAGATGACTAAACCCCTTAATTCCAGATCATTGATCCACTGCCCAGAGAGAAATACTAAGTCGAGTTTGTGACCCCCCCCCTGTGAGTTGGACCTTGAATTACCTGGGACAGGTTCATGGTTGTCATGGAAGCCATGAACTCCCACTCCGCATCAGAGGAATCACCCAGCGATGGCAGATTAAAGTCCCCCAGCACCATGAGTCTGGGGAACTCCACTGCCAGGCTGGCTACTGCCTCGAGCAGAGCGGGCAGGGCCATTGACACGCAGCTGGGAGGCAGGTACATGAGCAATAGGCCCACCTGAACCCCTAGGTCCAACTTTACAAGGAGAGCCTCACACCCGACAATCTCTGGAGCAGGGATCCTACGAGGTAACAGACCCTTCCGGATGATAACTGCCACTCCGCCACCCCTTCCCTGGGGTCGTGGCTGATGCTGCACCTGAAACCCATCTGGGCACATTTTCGAGAGGGGAACACCTCCCTCAGGGCCCAGCCAGGTCTCAGTTATACATGCCAGGTCGGCCCCCTCTTCTAGGATAAGATCCCGAACCAGGGGAGCCTTGTTGACAATTGACCTGGTATTCAGCAGCAGCAGCTTGAGCCCAGGGCCCTGACAACCCTGATCCCCAGGCCTTTGAGTTGACTCTGAGGGGTTAGAACATGGAATCGCTTGCAAGTAGCGAGTCCTAGTTCTCCGAGTGCGGCCCACCCCTCGGCTCCCACCGTATCTCACCCTCCCCATAATGACCGATATATTCCAGCTCTCCTCCTCTCCAGAGATCCACTCCCCCCCTCTGCCAGCCCCCATTCTTTCTGACTGGCCCACTTGTTTATACATAGTGTGTCGGTACCAGGATCTGGCCCCCACCTGCTTCTGCTTTTTCACACTCAGCAGATAAAGGGCGTTTTCCCAGGACCAACTCACTCCATATCACACCCACCCATACATCTTACTCTCCAATAACCCAATCATTCACCATCCACAACAGTTATGTACACATACTAATCAGCCACTCCACCCCTATAAAAGCTTCAAGGGTCAGTTGATATAAAGTAAAAGAATAAAAGCAACTTAGAATAGTACAGTATTTTTCGGAGTATAAGACGCACCGGAGTATAAGACGCACCTTAGTTTTTGGGGAGGAAAATAGGGGAAAACAAGCTGCCTACCAGGTATTCATCTGGCTAGCATCCTTAGTCTGGTCAGCTTCAGCACATTATTTTATCCCCTGGTTAGGACTTAAAAAAACCTTCTTCTGAGAGAGTAACAATGAAAGAGCATGCAAGCCAGTAAGAGCTGGGAAGATAGTTAGCACCTAGTTAGGGCTAGAATAAAACTTATTCAGAGCAAGTAGAGCAATGAAAAAAAACCTGCAAAGACTTAGGGCTGGAAAAACATTCTTCTGAGAGAGTAACAATGAAAGAGCCTGCAAGCCGGTAAGAGCTGGTAAGATAGTTAGCATCTAGTTAGGGCTGGAAAAAAAAAGCTACATTCGAAGTATAAGACGCACCCAAATTTTCAGCCACTTTTAGGGAGGAAAAAGGTGTGTCTTATACTCCGAAAAATACGGTAACTGTAACCTATTGTTACAGTTTTCTTTATTACAAGTTAAGAGAAACAGAATTAAAAATGAACCATGCAAAACAACAACAAAAATTGAATTTACAAACAAGCCAGGGAAATGGCTGCCATATAAATTAAAAGGAAAAAAGAGGGGAAATGATGATAAAATTACAAGATGAAAACACCATAATAATAGACAATTCAAGAAAAAAATGTCATCAATATTATTCTAAATTATATTAAACAGAAGACGATTCCCTGGGTAATGCTGATGAATACCGTATTTTTCGGAGTATAAGATGCACCGGAGTATAAGACGCACCTTAGTTTTGGGGGAGGAAAACAAGGAAAAAAGGCCTCTGCCTCCCAGCAATTTGCCAACAGCAAACAGCAAACAGTACAGATTATATACACCGTTTGCTGTGTATTTCTGTGCATGTGTGCCTGACCCATAGAAATGGCAAAGAATTGGAGAAATGTACATTTATGGCAGTATATTAATCCCAGAAAGTTTTCTTAAATGTAATCACACTAACTCCTCCCAATTATTTAAATAGATCTACTCCAAACATGACTAAGTCAGGGTTTCTCAGCTGCCTTCTTTTAATACTAATACTTAATACTAATACTTAATACTAAAACAGGACATTTCAGATTATACTTTTACAGATCTTTAAAATTGATGTGGCTTTCTGGAAGTATTCTCTGCTATTTAAAAGAAGATACAATAGCACTGGGCCTCTTCAGAGCAAGCATTTATTTTAAAAAGCTTCTTCATTTTGTTAAGTTGTCTAGAACAATAATAAAGCAGTCTTTAAAAAATAAGTCTAATAATTTGAACACTCTACAAACATTTAACAAAATAACATATTAACAGAATCTGCCTCTACCTAGGATAGAACTCACAACCTCCTGATTGTGAGGCAAGAGCTCTAGCTCTAAGCCATAGCAGCTATAGCTTGCCTCCTTTCAATTTCAGCAGTCTAATATTGCCAGCAGTTTATCTCCCAGCAATTTGTCACATTACAGCCACCGTAGTTAGTTTCATTTTACCACGTGGCTTGCAAGCCTGTCAGCTGTAAATCGGGAGGCAGTTTATCTCTTCTTGTGCTCTTCTTGTGCTTTGCCCTGTTTGCTGCAAAGAGGTAAATTGCTGGCAGGCAGAGGCCAAAGGGTGGGGGTGGCTGGGTGGGGCTGCATTCGGTATATAAGACGCACCCAGGTTTTCACCCTCTTTTTGAGGGTAAAAAGGTGCGTTTTATACTCTGAAAAATACGGTAATTAATGGGAGCCAGTGAATCCCATCTACATATAATGGCTCCAAAGCCCCGTCCGTCTATTGTAAAAGATATAATCTCAACACGTTCACGTGTGCAGTCCAATGATAGACAATAAAGGTTGTTCTGGTGCATCCCAAAACAAGTTCTCCTCAGAAGATTAATTCCATCCGATCTAAGGCACAAGATGATAAATGGCCCGATCGATCCTGTATTAAAATCCACTATATAGCAGTCGGAGACCTGTAGGGATGTCTCCAGCACTAACAGCTGTCCTCGTTGTACAAACAATGGCAACAATGGTGGTGGTAAAAGTAGACGCAGTTCTGCCGCCGCCAAACAGCTGAGATATGTTCTTAAAAGAATGAAACATGTCCTTTCCAACAGGGCCTACAGAATACTGAACTAGTTTCCTCCGGTGGAGGGAGAACAGGCAAGCTCAGATGGGAGAAACAAACAGGCTTTGCAGCAGGCAAGCAGTTCTTTCTGTGTTTCTTCTTCTTTAATTCTTCCACAAGCCTCCTTCTAAAACCAAGTTCTTGTGGCTCCGGTGTTGTCTTCCCAGCAAGAGAGGGGGGGCTTCTTTTTTCCAGCTTGTAAAAGAAGCCAAGATGCCGGTATCAGCAGAGAGCTTCCTCCCAGTTCTAAAACCAAGTTCAGATGGTTCCAAGCTCTAAAACCAAGTTCAGATGGAAGAAACAAACAGGCTCTGCAGCAGGCAAGCAGGCAAGCAGTTCTTTCTATGTTTCTTCTTCTTTAATTCTTCCACAAGCCTCCTTCCAAAACCAAGTTCTTGTGGCTCTGGTGTTGTCCTCCCAGCAAGAGAGGCAAGAGAGAACAGGCAGGCTCAGATGGGAGAAACAAACAGGCTCTGCAGCAGGCAAGCAGTTCTTTCTGTGTTTCTTCTTCTTTTTCGACATGAACCACAAACTAAATTTGAGAGATAGCTGGAGAAATTAAACCCACAAGAAAAAGGATTTACTTTTTATTCCAACCCACATAAATCTTGGTCTAGGATAGACATGGCCTGGATGAATAGGGAAGTAGAAAATAATCTAAATTCAATAGAAATTTTACCCAATATATGGGCAGATCATAATCCCATAGAAATAATCTGGAAATTATGGCAGAAAGAATGAAAAAAGTACTAAATAAAATAATCCACACAGATCAAAATGGATTTCTACCACACAGACAAATTAGGAATAACACAAGGACAATTTTAAATGCACTAGAATATTATGAGAAACATACAGAGAAACAAGTAGTGTTCTTTTTCCTAGATGCCCAGAAGGCTTTTGATAATTTGAATTGGTTTTTTTTCATCCAACAAGTACAAAGCATGAATTTTGGATCAAACTTTGAAAAAATGATGGCAGTAATATATTCAACAGAAAAAGCAAGTGTGATAGTAAATAGGGATTTCACAGAAAAATGTAACATATCCAAAGGAGTGAGACAGGAATGTCCGTTGTCACCTCTAATCTTTATTTTATCAATAGAAATACTGCTAGAACAGATCAGGCAAAAAAAGGAGATTAAGGGAATCAAGATAAAAAAGGAGGAATACAAAACTGAAGCATTTAGATTTATTATTAGAGTTGGAAGTGACTTGGTTTTCTTCATAGAAGACCCGATGACATCAGGGATAAAACTATTGAATGAAATAGAAGAATTTGGTAAAGTGGCGGGTCTAAAAATTAATAAAGATAAAACCAAAATATTAGCCAAAAATCTTACAAGAAAGCAAGAAAAGGAATTGACAGAAAAAATTGGTTTGCAAATGGTGAAAAAAGTTAAGTATTTGGGAATATGGCTGACTAAAAGAAGTTCGTCAATAAAGGAGGACAATTATCAAAATCAAATGCAGTGGAGAAAATTACAATTATCATTGGTAGAAAACATTGCGGCAATTAAAATTAATATTCTCCCAATATGGCTATACCTATTCCAAACAATCCACGTAAAATTAGACCAATTTTTTTTCAGTGAATTGAACAAAACAATAGGTAAATTTGTGTGGGGAGGGAAGAAACCTAGAATCAAACTTAAATCATTACAGGAAAGTAGCAGGGGTGGGTTCCTCCCAGTTCGGACTGGTTCGTGCACACCGGTAGTGACCCGTTGGCGATGTCATGATGACGTCACCAAACTGGGTCGGTCGGTGCCAGTCCATGGGCGCTGTCATCTTCCTTTTTTTTGAATTTTTTCTGAATTTTTTTCCTGAATTTTTTGGGGGGAATTTTTGGCTTGTTTTTGCTTCTGCGCATGTGCAGAAGCCGAGTTTTCGGCACTGCGCATGCACGAGTGTCCACGAGAAGTACGCATAGCCATGCGGTGCGGGAGGAAGCAGCGGCAAAGTAAGTTAAAACCCACCCCTATCCCATGCGGAAAGCCTGCACTCTCGCTGTCTCCGTGGCTGCTTGCTGCTTTTGCACTTGAACATAGCATGGACAGAAGTCTCCCCTTGTTGGCCGGAAAAAGAGGCAAGTAAGGGGAAGAAAAGGCCACTTTTCTCCATGCTGGGTTTGGTGCAGGAGTAGAAAGCACACACGCACGCATGGAGGCAGCGGGGGGAAGCTGGGGAGACGCGCCCCAGCCGGTGTCCGGAGGCAGACCGTTTCCCCATGTTCCTCCCGCTGTCTCCCTGGCTTCTTCCAGCTTTTGCACTTGGACATAGCACGGAGAAAAGTCTCCCCTTGTTGGCCGGAAAAAGAGGCAAGTAAGGGGAAGAAAAAGCCACTTTTCTCCGTGCTGGGTTTGGTGCAAAAGTAGAAAGCATGCACGCACACAGCGGGAGGAGGATGGGGAGATGCGCCCCAGCCAGTGTCCCAAGGTGGAGCGTTTCCCCATGTTCCTCCCGCTGTCTCCCTGGCTTCTTCCGGCTTTTACACTTGGACATAGCATGGAGAAAAGTCTCCCCTTGTTGGCCGGAAAAAGAGGCAAGTAAGGGGAAGAAAAAGCCACTTTTCTCCGCACTGGGTTTGGTGCAAAAGTAGAAAGCACGCACGCGCACACACACACGCAGCGGGAGGAGGATGGGGAGACGCGCCCCAGCCAGTTTCCCGAGATGGAGTGTTTCCCCATATTCCTCCCACTGTCTCCTTGGCTTCTTCCAGCTTTTGCACTTGGACATAACATGGAGAAAAGTCTCCCCTTGTTGGCTGGAAAAAGAGGCAAGTAAGGGGAAGAAAAAGCCACTTTTCTCCGCACTGGGTTTGGTGCAAAAGTAGAAAGCACGCAAGCACGGCAGCGAGAGGAAGGTGGGATGACGTGCCCCAGCTCGTGGATTGTTTTTGTATCTTTCCAGAGACAGAAAGAACGTGGCTGAATTTCCTTACAGTTATTCTCTGGGTGTGAGGGTTGGGAAGTGGGGAGTGGGGGAGAGGGAGGGAGGGAGGGAGAGAGAAAGAGAGAGACAGAATGACAGAGACAGAGAATGAGAGAGGGGGAGGGAAAGAATGAGAGAGAGGGGGGAGGGAGGGAGGGAGGGGGAGAGAGAGAGAGAGAGAGAGGGAGAGAGGGAGAGAAGAGGAAGGAAGCACCACAAAACCTGGCACTAGACTGAAGCCACAAAGTGGCTTCTGAAGGACACTTTGAAACAGCACAGCAATTTAGGGCTGGAAGACATCTCTGAGGTCATCTAGTCCACCACCACCCCGCTGCAGTAGGAAACCTTACATTGTCTGGATTATTCTGGTGCCTCTAACAGAGAGGAGAATTGCCAGAAAGGAGAAGGAGTTTACTAGGACAAGGCTGCCATGCAGAGGAAGGCAGAGATAGTCCTTGAGCCCAAAAATTTTGGGTTGCTAAGCAAGGGCGTTGTTAAGTGAGTTTCACCACATTTTACTCAATCCATGACATCTCCTGGCTCTAACAGTCATGTACAAACTAGGGAAGTACATCTGAAGGCATGTGTAATGTTCTAATGTACAGAAGCTATGGTTAAATGTGTGGCAGAAAGTGGATTCTGGGTGCTTTTTTCCAAATGCAGTAAGTGAGGTTGAATGTGTATAGTTTTAGAAGAGGGGTGTGTGTGTGTGTTGTGTGTGTGTGTGTGTGTGTGTGTGTGTGTGTGTGTGTGTGTGTGTGTACATACACATACAGTATATATAATAGATAATGTATATTTTTGTATGCCTGTGTGTAATATATATGTACACATATGGCATATATACATAGGATTAAATAGTATATTTTGGATGTTCAGTAGTAGTAAATAGATAGGGAAATTGTATCTCACTGAGGCCTTTGAGGCGAGGAGAGGGCAGGCACCCTAACCCTAACCCTTGACGTGAGTGACTTCAAGTTGACCACGCCCACCCAGTCACATGATCACCAAGCCACCCCACCCAGTCACATGACCACAAAGCCATGCCCACCCAGTCACATGACCACAAAGCCACACCCACCTGAGGGGGGTGGGGTGGGGGGCAGTGAGGATGTGTTTGTAGCACCAAGGGGGCAATGGACTGAAAAAGTTTGTGAACCACTGTTCTGGTATTTCACTGAAGATGAGAATGTCATCCAAATAAACTAGGACTCCCTTGTATAGGTGTTCTTTTTTAATAATCTTTATTCGGTTTCTTCATTAAAAATACAGAAAACAAGAAAACTAACAACAAACAAAACAGAACACAAACACAAAATAGAACAGAGATTACATACAATTACACATAGAATACTTATTCATTTTAACAGCTTTTTCGAAATCTTACTATATCCATTTTTATGTTACCTTGTTGTTTGTTTTCTTTTAACCTTTATTAGTCTTAGTCTAAATCTATCTAACTTACTATAAGTTTGTTTAAATTCTTACTATATAACCCATATCTATAACATATATATAAATAATTCTCATTTTATTCTTATGAAGCGGGAATATAAACCTTTACTTTTTTTTTTCCTTAATCAGGTCTTGTTTTATGACCAAATTTTTAAGTTTTTGTTTTGTTTTGTTTTTAACCAGCTATACCATTTTCTCCATATTTCATAAAATATGTATAGGTGTTCTTGCAGCACCTTGTTTATCAGTTGCATGAAGACCGCGGGGGCTCCTTGGAGCCCAAAAGGCATGACTCTCAATTGGAAGCTGCCCAGCAGGCAGTTAAAAGCATTCCATTCGTCTCCCTCTTGGATGTGCACTCAGTAATACGCTTCTCTCAAGTCTAGCTTGGTGAACATTTTGCCTTTAGACAGATGGTTCTTTCATGAGGGGGAGTGGGTAAGTGTTCTCTACACCACATTAATTCCACAAAAATCCACGGAAAGTCTCACCACCCATCTTTCTTCTCCTTAAATAGTACAGGGGCTGCTACTTTGGATTTTGCGGGTTGGATGAAACCCCTGGCAAGGTTGGCATCGATGTATTTTTTCAGCTCGGCCATCTCCTTTGGGGTCATAGAATAGATCTTTAGTTTGGGTAGTTTAGCACCTGGTTCAATTTCAATTGTGCAGTCAGTTGGGTTGTGAGGAGGGAGGACGTTGCAATCTTCCTCGCTGAAGGCATCGGCCAGGTCTTTGTACTCTCTAGGGACCCAGGGAAAGCCTGAGGGCACTTCTCTGGTGGCTGCAGCTATTTCCAACGGAGGGGGCCCACTGTTGCTCATTGCTGGTTGGCAGCTATTTGGTGGGATCAATGGTAAGGGGCCGATGCCTATCTTTATTTTTCAGTAGCTGTCTTCCCACATAATGGTAGGTCCCCACTTGTCTAGCCAAGCGAGCCCCAATATGACCAATTCTGTCATCTTGGGTGCTACTGCGAATTGGATGAGTTCTTGGTGTCATCCCATTTCCAGCCTAATGAGTTCAGTGACTAGTGTGGCAGGGGCTTCACTTATCAGTTCCTATCTACTTGCTCAAAGCAAGTATGGGGCGTCTTTATCCCTAGCTGCTTGATGATGGGGAGGCTGGTCAGACACCTGGTGCAGCCGGTGTATCATGGTCTCCATGTCCCCCTGCACCCCAGCTTCTGGCACCACTATTCTGATTTTGACAGCGAAAGGACGGATGGTTTCACTTACTATCGGGTCGTCCTCACTGCTGCTCTCAATGGCGTCCCCGGGGTTAGGGTCTCTGGCTGCAGGTTCCTCACCTTCACGGAGGAGAAAGGGAACCTCTATGGCTTGCTGGGCGAATCTGTCCATGTCTGGCGGTTTCCTGGGCATCCGTCTTCCCCGGGTTGCTGAGGAAGGTTGGGGCTGCAGGACGGGAGCAGGCACTAGACACTCGGATGCCCGGTACCCTAGTTGGCTGCATCTAAAGCACTTGATTGTTCCCATTGGCCTGGTAGGTAGCAGCTCGGCCAGTTTTGCTGGGGCTCGGTGGCCCAGGACTTTCTGCTGCAGGTTTCCAGTGGGGGTTAATTTCTCAATCCATCACCATGGCTATGGAATACCAGTCTTGTAGTCAGTCTGGCACCCCCCTAATGCCACAAGCCTTCCTGAGTTCTGGGTCTATGGCTTCATTGAAGTAGTGGACGAGGAGCGACTCAGGCCAGTGCCTAAGCTTCCCGGCTACTCTCCGGAATTCCCAGATGAACTCTTTAGGGGAGCAGGTCCCTTGCTTCAGGGCCTTAATCTGTGCTTCGTTCTCCTGCCTGCAGTCCATATCTTCAAATCTGATCCGGAGCGACTGGACGAACTCATCAACATTGTCCAGTTCGGTGGCGCCCTCATTGTGTAGTTGGGCTATCCAATCCACAGCCTCCCCTTCATTCACCATGGCTGAGAT